>JBBDGP010001691.1:0-665000 GCA_037952835.1 Lithobates septentrionalis
CATCACTACAGTTGCGTTTGGCTCGCAGATATTGCCCATAGGGTACACTTTTAATGAGGGGAACCGGATGAGAACTGGTGGCATGCAGCAATGAATTTGCTGCCGAGGATTTACGGTATAGGGTCGTTCTAATACTACCATCTGGTTTAACTGTGATTAGAGTGTCCAAAAAAGTCAGACTGGATTGACTAAGTTCAAACGTAAATTTGAGGTTGAACCTATTGGTCTTTAGACTTTCCAAAAAGGTCAAGAGGAGATCATGGGAGCCCACCCATATAAAGAAAACGTCATCAATGAATCTCCTCCATAGGGGGATTAAATCCATGAATTTCTGCATATCATCATTGGAGAATAAATCACGTTCCCACCCCCCCAGATACAGGTTGGCATAAGAGGGGGCACACTTGGTCCCCATAGCCACCCCCTGTATCTGGAGGTAGTGGGATCCTCCAAATAGGAAGATGTTGTTGGAAAGAATAAACATCAGCAGGTCCAAAATGAACTCATTGTAGAGAGCAGGCGTCTCGTGATTTTGAGAAATGAAATAGTTGACAACTACCACCCCCTGAGAATGGGGGATGGAGTTATACAAGGCCTCCACGTCAAGGGCCACCAACCACGCGCCCGAGGGAATGGAAATCCCATCAAGGGCGCGTAGCAGGTCATTGGTGTCCTGAAGGTAGGACACCAAGCCCTCGACGTGGGGCCTGAGGAAATCATCGACTAGTTTACTAGCCGTCTCCGTGAGACTGCCATTACCCGAAACTATTGGACGGCCCGGGGGTTTGGTCTGACTTTTATGGATTTTCGGAAGTGCGTATAGGGTGGGTATTCGTGGAGTAGTGACGTTAAGGAATTCCCAAGTGGACTTATTAATGAGGCCGCTGCGATAAGCAGAACCAATTAGGTGTTGGTAGCGGTTAATAGTTAGGGTGACATGAGTCGATGATATTTTGCGATACCATTCTTGGTTCTGAACAATAGCCAGTACCATGGACTCGTATTGGTCCTTGTCCATCACTACCAGGTTACCACCCTTATCGGCAGGCTTGATGATAATGTTTGGATTTTGCTGTAATGATTTTAGAGCCTGAGTTTGGGAGGGGGTAAGATTGGTCTCAAAGGTGTTCCTCCATTTAGTTCCAATAATCTCCTTAGTGACTTGATTCGTGAACGCCCATACGTTCGGATTACCTTGCAGGGCGGGAAATTTGGAAGATTTGGGTTTGTAGTTGCCAAGTGAGGCAGTGTTGGGGAGATGAGGAAGGACTGATGGAGGTGGGGGAGGGGGCGGGGGGTCAACAGCCGTTTCGAGGGCAGAGGCCTCGAGCAGGTCTGTTTCACTGATCCCCCCCTCCTCCCACAGCTCCATCAGATCCTCCATGGCCTTAATATCATTAATGGACATCTCATTCCAAAGAGGATTCTCAAGAGATGAACTCTGAATAGCTGGAGGAGGCCTGTCATATAAAATTTTAAACATGAGTTTCCTTGAAAATAAATTGAGGTCTTTTATCAATTCGAAGGGGTCTATCTTTCGCGTAGGGCAGAAAGTGAGGCCAAGTTTCAACACAGAGACTTGTTCTGCCGACAGAGGATACGAGGAGATGTTAATCACCTCGAGTTGAGTTTCTGTGGTTTGGGATTCCCTGACTCCGAGCTTGTGGGTCTCTTGGGGTCCGGCATCATCTGAGTGAAAATTGGGGCCGGGCGAAAATCCTGCTGTGAAGGAAAAATATTAGTGTTACTTACCGAAGTGTTCAAACCGGATATGGGTGCACAAGTGGTTGTGCAAGTGTTAGAAAGTGTTTCAGGGTGAACCGGTGCGCTAGTGAGTGAGCTTTTGTTTGCACCCGCCCGGGTGACCATGGTTGTCTTGGGGTTAGGAGTGCGTCTAACCGAACCCGTAAGTGCATTTTCTTTAACGTGTTTAGAATTCAATGAATCCTGAGTTCTTGTGAATCGTGTGAAATCCTGTGCCTGTAGTGAAGAAACAGAGGAGACAGATGAGTCAGAATCACTGGGTTCACTGTTCATTTGTTTAGAATGGCGTGTTTGGTTGTTGCGTTTTTTTCTCTTGTAATTATTTTGTGACCAATTATAGGCTTGTTTGTTATCATACGCCAATTTGTCTCTGATATATTTTTTTTCTTTTGTTTTTAGAATTTCCGTTACATATAATTCTAAGTTTAATTTAAGTTCGTTTTCTCGTGTGGAAAAGAGGGCATCTGCAATGATGGCTGGATTGTCATGATGTAATTTCTCAATTTCCTTATCTAAAAGGGATAGCTCAGTTGTATAGTATTTACATAGGAGCTCCATCATTTTTTTGGAGCAGCTCTGCAAATTCTCTTCCCATTCTAGTTTAAATTCTGGCTCTAATTGAGTAATAGTGGGGAAGATCTGAATTCTTAAACCCCAGGGAGAGATGTTCTCCTCAACATACTTTAAAAAATACCATCTATTCCAGAATAATCTTGATTTCTTCTCAAGCATGCGTTGCAGTCTTAGGAAAAAACGTTCCATAGACAAACCTCCATTGGAGGCATTTTGTGATTGTTGAATATGACCCATCAAGCCATCGAAGGCATTCCCACAGTAATTGGCCATTCTGTGAAATCAACAGTTCTCTACACAACAACCCCCGAAAGGCGACCAGAAGAAAAAACACCTCACCAAAACCAACCCTAAATCAAAACCCACCTCACTGGGATGGATGTATACTTATTCAGAGAGAAGACCACAAAGTTTTGATAGCGGAAAAGAAACAAAATAGAAAAAAGAAGGAAAGGAATTTGTCAACATCAAATACCACTGAAAATATTAAGGTTAATCAAATCCAGAAGAAATTGGATAATCCAGTGACTATGTCTGTCCTGAGAAGGTGAAGGGTGGGTAACACCCCAATTTGTGAATAAAATTTGAGAAGGACAGAAATAGTCAACTGACAGCACCACATCCCATAATTATCAGTGAACTGAAGACAAAGGCTAATTTGGCCTGTAAGGGGATAAGGGAAAGGAAAGATACATTCCCCTTTCCCCTGGGACTTTTAAGGTGCTTCTACACTTAGTAAATAGAACAATAATTTCCGTACCAGTTAAAAAATTATTACTTTTATTGGATAAAGATTAAAAATATCTATGTCTCACACAGAAAAAAGAAAGAGACATAAAAAAGCACTTAAACATAAATAATTGGAACATGAAGTCATTAGTATAAATACAATGCTAAATAAAGCAACTACTTAAGGTGCCATAACAATCTGCCACTTGCTCTGCTCGACATGTTTCGCTCAAATGTGAGCTTCTTCAGGAGTATTTAAAGGCAAATGATTGTAGGTGGACTCTGAGTAATGAAAAAATGAACAAAAATCAATACATCACAAATTATCAAATAGATACAGAATATAATACAAAGCATAAACCAAAGGTGTTAGACCTGGTTAATGCGGGTGGTACGGAACAGGGTATATATACATAAATCTAAAAAAACCAAATGAACTAAAAAATTATAAGTACAACAGGTTTAGGTTGCATATCTTACCAAGCTGCAGTTTAAACCGCATAGCATAAATGCCCGCATAGACTAGAGCTGGTGCCAACTTTAGAAGTAGGGAATTCTCATGGGGAAGGGGACCTCAATGTCAAATAAGGTGACCACAGGAGTATATAAAGTATTTGAATAGGCCCTTAAAGAAATAAGAAATAAAGTATGGATTACATGGAGGGATCACATAGGATGTCACCTAGATGCCAAAACAACCATATATTAAGGACTGTATTACCTTGAATAGAACCAATAGCTAAACCTGATCGGGACCATAAAGGTCTCCCAGTCAGTGCAGGTTATAAAGGTGAAGATGGACACCAGAATCAGAAGGTCTAATCCCTGGTGAACTATCCTAAGGGAGCGGTTCCCTTCACAGCAGTTTTCTGAGTAAAAAAGAAAAAGAAAAAAGAAGAAAGAAGATATAATATAGGGCCATTGAAAATCGAAGGGCTCAAGACACTGACCGTGAGAGGTGGACTGGAGAGGGGCGACTTACTTACAAAGGCATCCGACGGTATATGGGCTTGAGGGGGCTTGAAGCGTCCTCCGTGGCTAAGCACCGATATCAGAATGTAAGCGGTGTGCAACCGCCTTTAAATACCCCCATCGCGGCGGCGTCTGATTACACCGCCGGGATGCGGACGTTCATTGAGGCTGCCTGCGTCATGACGTGGGCGGGCGCCGCGGCGTCATTCTGACGTCGGCGGCGTCCGTAGTCCTTAATGCGCATGTCTGAATGGTTTTGGAGCCTATGACCCATACGAGTGTCACAAGGCGCCATTTTGGATAAGGTTGGCACCAGCTCTAGTCTATGCGGGCATTTATGCTATGCGGTTAAACTGCAGCTTGGTAAGATATGCAACCTAAACCTGTTGTACTTATAATTTTTTAGTTCATTTGGTTTTTTAGATTTATGTATATATACCCTGTTCCGTACCACCCGCATTAACCAGGTCTAACACCTTTGGTTTATGCTTTGTATTATATTCTGTATCTATTTGATAATTTGTGATGTATTGATTTTTGTTCATTTTTTCATTACTCAGAGTCCACCTACAATCATTTGCCTTTAAATACTCCTGAAGAAGCTCACATTTGAGCGAAACATGTCGAGCAGAGCAAGTGGCAGATTGTTATGGCACCTTAAGTAGTTGCTTTATTTAGCATTGTATTTATACTAATGACTTCATGTTCCAATTATTTATGTTTAAGTGCTTTTTTATGTCTCTTTCTTTTTTCTGTGTGAGACATAGATATTTTTAATCTTTATCCAATAAAAGTAATAATTTTTTAACTGGTACGGAAATTATTGTTCTATTTACTAAGTGTAGAAGCACCTTAAAAGTCCCAGGGGAAAGGGGAATGTATCTTTCCTTTCCCTTATCCCCTTACAGGCCAAATTAGCCTTTGTCTTCAGTTCACTGATAATTATGGGATGTGGTGCTGTCAGTTGACTATTTCTGTCCTTCTCAAATTTTATTCACAAATTGGGGTGTTACCCACCCTTCACCTTCTCAGGACAGACATAGTCACTGGATTATCCAATTTCTTCTGGATTTGATTAACCTTAATATTTTCAGTGGTATTTGATGTTGACAAATTCCTTTCCTTCTTTTTTCTATTTTGTTTCTTTTCCGCTATCAAAACTTTGTGGTCTTCTCTCTGAATAAGTATACATCCATCCCAGTGAGGTGGGTTTTGATTTAGGGTTGGTTTTGGTGAGGTGTTTTTTCTTCTGGTCGCCTTTCGGGGGTTGTTGTGTAGAGAACTGTTGATTTCACAGAATGGCCAATTACTGTGGGAATGCCTTCGATGGCTTGATGGGTCATATTCAACAATCACAAAATGCCTCCAATGGAGGTTTGTCTATGGAACGTTTTTTCCTAAGACTGCAACGCATGCTTGAGAAGAAATCAAGATTATTCTGGAATAGATGGTATTTTTTAAAGTATGTTGAGGAGAACATCTCTCCCTGGGGTTTAAGAATTCAGATCTTCCCCACTATTACTCAATTAGAGCCAGAATTTAAACTAGAATGGGAAGAGAATTTGCAGAGCTGCTCCAAAAAAATGATGGAGCTCCTATGTAAATACTATACAACTGAGCTATCCCTTTTAGATAAGGAAATTGAGAAATTACATCATGACAATCCAGCCATCATTGCAGATGCCCTCTTTTCCACACGAGAAACGAACTTAAATTAAACTTAGAATTATATGTAACGGAAATTCTAAAAACAAAAGGAAAAAAAATATATCAGAGACAAATTGGCGTATGATAACAAACAAGCCTATAATTGGTCACAAAATAATTACAAGAGAAAAAAACGCAACAACCAAACACGCCATTCTAAACAAATGAACAGTGAACCCAGTGATTCTGACTCATCTGTCTCCTCTGTTTCTTCACTACAGGCACAGGATTTCACACGATTCACAAGAACTCAGGATTCATTGAATTCTAAACACGTTAAAGAAAATGCACTTACGGGTTCGGTTAGACGCACTCCTAACCCCAAGACAACCATGGTCACCCGGGCGGGTGCAAACAAAAGCTCACTCACTAGCGCACCGGTTCACCCTGAAACACTTTCTAACACTTGCACAACCACTTGTGCACCCATATCCGGTTTGAACACTTCGGTAAGTAACACTAATATTTTTCCTTCACAGCAGGATTTTCGCCCGGCCCCAATTTTCACTCAGATGATGCCGGACCCCAAGAGACCCACAAGCTCGGAGTCAGGGAATCCCAAACCACAGAAACTCAACTCGAGGTGATTAACATCTCCTCGTATCCTCTGTCGGCAGAACAAGTCTCTGTGTTGAAACTTGGCCTCACTTTCTGCCCTACGCGAAAGATAGACCCCTTCGAATTGATAAAAGACCTCAATTTATTTTCAAGGAAACTCATGTTTAAAATTTTATATGACAGGCCTCCTCCAGCTATTCAGAGTTCATCTCTTGAGAATCCTCTTTGGAATGAGATGTCCATTAATGATATTAAGGCCATGGAGGATCTGATGGAGCTGTGGGAGGAGGGGGGGATCAGTGAAACAGACCTGCTCGAGGCCTCTGCCCTCGAAACGGCTGTTGACCCCCCGCCCCCTCCCCCACCTCCATCAGTCCTTCCTCATCTCCCCAACACTGCCTCACTTGGCAACTACAAACCCAAATCTTCCAAATTTCCCGCCCTGCAAGGTAATCCGAACGTATGGGCGTTCACGAATCAAGTCACTAAGGAGATTATTGGAACTAAATGGAGGAACACCTTTGAGACCAATCTTACCCCCTCCCAAACTCAGGCTCTAAAATCATTACAGCAAAATCCAAACATTATCATCAAGCCTGCCGATAAGGGTGGTAACCTGGTAGTGATGGACAAGGACCAATACGAGTCCATGGTACTGGCTATTGTTCAGAACCAAGAATGGTATCGCAAAATATCATCGACTCATGTCACCCTAACTATTAACCGCTACCAACACCTAATTGGTTCTGCTTATCGCAGCGGCCTCATTAATAAGTCCACTTGGGAATTCCTTAACGTCACTACTCCACGAATACCCACCCTATACGCACTTCCGAAAATCCATAAAAGTCAGACCAAACCCCCGGGCCGTCCAATAGTTTCGGGTAATGGCAGTCTCACGGAGACGGCTAGTAAACTAGTCGATGATTTCCTCAGGCCCCACGTCGAGGGCTTGGTGTCCTACCTTCAGGACACCAATGACCTGCTACGCGCCCTTGATGGGATTTCCATTCCCTCGGGCGCGTGGTTGGTGGCCCTTGACGTGGAGGCCTTGTATAACTCCATCCCCCATTCTCAGGGGGTGGAAGTTGTCAACTATTTCATTTCTCAAAATCACGAGACGCCTGCTCTCTACAATGAGTTCATTTTGGACCTGCTGATGTTTATTCTTTCCAACAACATCTTCCTATTTGGAGGATCCCACTACCTCCAGATACAGGGGGTGGCTATGGGGACCAAGTGTGCCCCCTCTTATGCCAACCTGTATCTGGGGGGGTGGGAACGTGATTTATTCTCCAATGATGATATGCAGAAATTCATGGATTTAATCCCCCTATGGAGGAGATTCATTGATGACGTTTTCTTTATATGGGTGGGCTCCCATGATCTCCTCTTGACCTTTTTGGAAAGTCTAAAGACCAATAGGTTCAACCTCAAATTTACGTTTGAACTTAGTCAATCCAGTCTGACTTTTTTGGACACTCTAATCACAGTTAAACCAGATGGTAGTATTAGAACGACCCTATACCGTAAATCCTCGGCAGCAAATTCATTGCTGCATGCCACCAGTTCTCATCCGGTTCCCCTCATTAAAAGTGTACCCTATGGGCAATATCTGCGAGCCAAACGCAACTGTAGTGATGAGTCTGACTTCGAAAAGGAGGCCAAATGTCTACGTCTGCGCTTCCTAAACCAAGGATACAGTAATAAATGCCTTAAAAAAGCATACCTCAGAGCTAAGAATCAGAATAGAGTCTCTCTTCTACACAGTAGTAGACCAAAAAAAACCAATCCTGGAGTTAGACTCATCACTACTTACTCTAATCAACACAAACAAACACGTGAAATTCTCAACAAGTACTGGTACTTGTTGATGGGGGACGAAAAAGTAGCCAAACATTTAAATCCATATCCGGAGATCACGTTTAGACGCTGCCGATCCTTGAGGGACTCGCTAGTACACAGTCATTATGAAAAGAACATTGTCAAAGTCAAGGAAACTGACAGAGGCAGTAGGCCATGCCATCACTGTTCCTTTTGTAGGTACATCTTGGCGACTCGAAGCCTTCTACTACCCAATGGGCACTTATATAAACCAAGATTTGCAGTAACCTGTCAATCCATTGGCATTGTGTATATTATGCTATGCGAGTGCAATATGTTTTACATTGGCAAAACCAAGAGACCCTTTTTCTGCCGTATCAGGGATCATGTCTCCCTGATACGTAAAAAGAAAATGGAGACTCCGATTAGTCGCCACGTAGGTTTATATCATAATTTTGATACTAAATGCCTACACTTCTTTGCTTTGGAACATATTCCCCCTGGGGATAGAGGCGGAAATTATGATAGACTCCTCCTTCAAAAGGAGACTCGCTGGATACACGAATTATCGGCCCTAAAATATCCGGGCATGAATGAGGCGTTCAGTTTCAAACCCTTTCTCTGATAAATTAAGGTATCAATAGCCCCAATTTGGCTTCTTTTCAGTTCTCCCTCATCTGTCCTTTCCCCCCCCCCCTCCCTTTCATCCCCCTTCCCCCTCCTCCTCCTCCTCCCCTCCCTTTCCCCCCTCCCCCCCCCCCTCTTTCATCCTAAGCCTACCATCTACTCCATCCCATGTTTTCAAATCTCATCTAAACAGTTATCATCCTGTATGTATGTCTGGCATGAGACCGGACAATTAACAGTTATATGGATACTATGTACTTTGTATTGCTGTATGTGACATCTCTATTTCCACTGAAATGTTTGCCTATCTTGCGAGCTGCAGTTATCATTCTACCTCTGTTCCCGCCTTTATTTCTCCAATTTTGGAGAAAAATATATGATTTTGGTCAATGAACTCTCTATAAATGGGTAGGGGCCATCCCTGTCAATCTCGACCACACGGACGCCCGGGGCACCCAACGCCTGGGGTGAAGAACCAATCGCCCCCACGATGGTGGCCCTATCAATTGAGTCTGGTCATGCCAGTTTTGGTCCTTTTGTTTTATATTAAACTTTTTTATGAGCCTTTAACACTTTTTTAGGGAACCTTTTCCTGTAAGCTTTTAAGCTTCAGTACAGTGATTGCCTGCTTGGATTGACATTATATGTTCCAGGTTGACAATGCTTGTCTTTCCCTTACCTTTTCCCTTATCCAAAATGGCGCCTTGTGACACTCGTATGGGTCATAGGCTCCAAAACCATTCAGACATGCACATTAAGGACTACGGACGCCGCCGACGTCAGAATGACGCCGCGGCGCCCGCCCACGTCATGACGCAGGCAGCCTCAATGAACGTCCGCATCCCGGCGGTGTAATCAGACGCCGCCGCGATGGGGGTATTTAAAGGCGGTTGCACACCGCTTACATTCTGATATCGGTGCTTAGCCACGGAGGACGCTTCAAGCCCCCTCAAGCCCATATACCGTCGGATGCCTTTGTAAGTAAGTCGCCCCTCTCCAGTCCACCTCTCACGGTCAGTGTCTTGAGCCCTTCGATTTTCAATGGCCCTATATTATATCTTCTTTCTTCTTTTTTCTTTTTTCTTTTTTACTCAGAAAACTGCTGTGAAGGGAACCGCTCCCTTAGGATAGTTCACCAGGGATTAGACCTTCTGATTCTGGTGTCCATCTTCACCTTTATAACCTACACTGACTGGGAGACCTTTATGGTCCCGATCAGGTTTAGCTATTGGTTCTATTCAAGGTAATACAGTCCTTAATATATGGTTGTTTTGGCATCTAGGTGACATCCTATGTGATCCCTCCATGTAATCCATACTTTATTTCTTATTTCTTTAAGGGCCTATTCAAATACTTTATATACTCCTGTGGTCACCTTATTTGACATTGAGGTCCCCTTCCCCATGAGAATTCCCTACTTCTAAAGTTGGCACCAGCTCTAGTCTATGCGGGCATTTATGCTATGCGGTTAAACTGCAGCTTGGTAAGATATGCAACCTAAACCTGTTGTACTTATAATTTTTTAGTTCATTTGGTTTTTTAGATTTATGTATATATACCCTGTTCCGTACCACCCGCATTAACCAGGTCTAACACCTTTGGTTTATGCTTTGTATTATATTCTGTATCTATTTGATAATTTGTGATGTATTGATTTTTGTTCATTTTTTCATTACTCAGAGTCCACCTACAATCATTTGCCTTTAAATACTCCTGAAGAAGCTCACATTTGAGCGAAACATGTCGAGCAGAGCAAGTGGCAGATTGTTATGGCACCTTAAGTAGTTGCTTTATTTAGCATTGTATTTATACTAATGACTTCATGTTCCAATTATTTATGTTTAAGTGCTTTTTTATGTCTCTTTCTTTTTTCTGTGTGAGACATAGATATTTTTAATCTTTATCCAATAAAAGTAATAATTTTTTAACTGGTACGGAAATTATTGTTCTATTTACTAAGTGTAGAAGCACCTTAAAAGTCCCAGGGGAAAGGGGAATGTATCTTTCCTTTCCCTTATCCCCTTACAGGCCAAATTAGCCTTTGTCTTCAGTTCACTGATAATTATGGGATGTGGTGCTGTCAGTTGACTATTTCTGTCCTTCTCAAAGTCTGGTATGGATATTAAGGGGAACCCCAGCCAAAATGTTTTTAAAAATGGCATGGGGTCCCCCTCAAAATTCATACCAGACCCTTCAGGTACATTATTAAAAATACATTTTTCAGGATTTTATCCATACTGAGAATTTCACAGTTTTTTAAACTATCTCTTCTACTACCCCGTACACACGGTCGGACATTGATCGGACATTGATCGGACATTGATCGGACATTCTGACAACAAAATCCTAGGATTTTTTCAGACGGATGTTGGCTCAAACTTGTCTTGCATACACACGGTCAAACAAAGTTGTCGGAAAATCTGATCGTTCTGAATGCGGTGATGTAAAACACGTACGTCAGGACTATAAACGGGGCAGTAGCCAATAGCTTTCATCTCTTTATTTATTCTGAGCATGCGTGGCACTTTGTGCGTCGGATTTTTGTACACACGATCGGAAATTCCGATAACGGATTTTATTGTCGGAAAATTTTATATCCTGCTCTCAAACTTTGTGTGTCGGAAAATCCGATGGAAAATGTGTGATGGAGCCCACACACGGTCAGAAATTCTGACAACAAGGTCCTATCACACATTTTCCGTTGGAAAATCCGACCGTGTGTACGGGGCATACTTCTCTAAATTGAGAATGGAAATCACTAATGAACCCCCATTCTTGTCTGGAGTCATTGGATTTCTCTTTATCTTCAGGACACATGGCCTGTGAGAGATGTCCCACTTCTTGTATTGTGAAATCCAAGATCTCTGCTTGATAACCTTTCTCTATGAACCGATTTTTTAATACCTCTGATTGAAGGTGAAAATCAGAGTCAAAGGTGCAGTTTCTTTTAACCCGTGTAAAGTGACCTTTAGGTATATTCCACAGCCAAGTTGGATAGTGCCCGCTATGTATAGATAAGTAACTGTTTCGATCTGTGGCCTTGAAATAAACCTTTGTAATAAGAATTCCAGAATTTATTAGGACAGTAACATCCAGATATTTTACCTGTTCTTTACTATACTGGTAGTCCAATTTTTTTTTTTTTTTTTTTCAGGTTCAGGGGATAGTTTTTTTTAAGCTGTTTACCCTAAAATCACACTGCACCACAACAATAAAGGTGCACACCTGTGGCATCTTGCCAACAAAAATAGTTTTGAATTACATGAGATCACAAAAGTCCATTTTATTTCCATAGGCTGTAGGCACTTCAGAGAGAATGAATTGGCTTCTTAGAGTGCCGTACAGCTACAGCATTCAGCAGCTAGATGAGCGGAAGCCTGTAGTTGCAATCCATTCCTAGAACTGTAGCAGACTAGTCCACTTGTATGCAAACAACTAGTGTGGCAACAGGCACAGTTGTAGTTTAAACATGCACAAGGAAGGAATGCACAAATCATTAACTAGAGTGGAGTATGATCATTTTATTTGGACTAAATAACAAAAGTTTTAAAATAATGTCTCCACTCCAATAATTTAGGTTTGAAATAAATGAAGCTCGATGATAACAGACCAGTTTGAGTCGGTCATAAGACTTTAATCCTGGTGTGGTATGAATGGAAATCAGCAGCAGTTGGTTGCATCAAACAATCCAAATGGTTGCTGAAGTTTTTGAAGTTTCCAGGAATTTCTTTGATTTTTTTCTGCTGCTCCAGTCATGAAAGGCTGCACTCTTGCAGGTTTATTCTTTGCTAGATGACTTTTAATGGCTTTCATGTAGTCTTTAATATATCGTTTGAATGCATCCTATGTGAAGCCAGTTTTCTGAAGTTTATGTTTCATCACAATGTCAACTCCTGATACTGATACACCGTCCCTCCCCTCATCCAGGCCTTTAGCAGATGCGTTTCCACCAATAAGAGCGTCATCAATGTCACCTTCTCTTCGAGTGATGGTCTTTCCTTCAACTTCAATACACAGCCCATTGCAGAATTATTTTGTTGGGTTGATGTCTGAGAACATTTCATCATTGCTGATGACACACTTGTAGATGATCATGGTGACGGTGAACTGGGAGTCGGCGTCCCAGAGCGACGAGCGGGAGCTTCAGCTCCGGCTAAGGGTGGGGAGTAAAAAGACTGGTAGTCCAATTTTATATTGTTTGAGTTGCAGTTTAAAAAATTTAAAAAATTTCATAAAGTCCTTTAAGGACTCTTCAGTGCCCACCCAAATAAAAAACAGGTCATCTATATACCTCCTAAAAAACAATAATTCAATCTTCTTCTGGGCATAAATACATTTATCCTCCCACTTGCTCATCAAGAGGTTTGGTAAATGTGGGCCCATCACAACCCCTATCCTTTGTGTATAGAAGTGCCCACTATAGCAGAAGTAGTTGTGTGATAAATAAGACTCTAATACCAGCCTCAAGAATTTCTTCTGAATAAACGGGATATCCTCCCTCTGGCTGAAGGCCCAATTAAGGGCTAACAGTGTGTTGTCTTGCTGAATGATAGTATACAACGACGATACGTCAGTTGTTACCATGGGGATGTCTGATTGTTCGGGCAATTTGATCTTACTTAGACAGAGAAGAAAATCTTTAGTGTCCCTGAGGTAAGATTTGGTACTGGTGACACTAGATTGTAAAAAGCAATCCTATTGCCCCATCAAAACGGCCCCATCCTATTGCCCCCTTAAAATTACCCCCATCAAAACTGTCCCATGAAAATTTCCCCATCAAATTGCCCCATCAAAACTGCACCATCATATTATACCGTATTTATCGGCGTATAACACACACTTTTTTCCCCTTAAAATCAGGGGAAAGTCGCAGGTGCGTGTTATACGCCGATCCCCTGCGATCCCGAGCTGTCAAAACTTAAAAATCGCGGACCGCGATTTGAAAATGGCGGATAGCTCCGCTCGGGACTACGAGTGGAGCCGAAAGTGAACGAGAGCTGCCGGAAAGAGCCGAGGACCGGCTCTGTGTATTTTGGCGCCGGCGGCGCCATTTTCAAATCGAGATCGGCGAGTTTGAAGCCCAGGAAGCAGGGACAGGGGATCGAAGGCTGCACTGGGGCAAGGCTGCACTGGGGAAGGCTGCACTGACAAAGCTGCACTGGGGAAGGCTGCACTGGGGGAGGCTGCACTGACATGGCTGCACTGACAAGGCTGCACTGACATGGCTGCACTGACAAGGCTGCACTGACATGGCTGCACTGACAAGGCTGCACTGGGGAAGGCTGCACTGACAAGGCTGCACTGGGGAAGGCTGCACTGACAAGGCTGCACTGAGAAGGCTGCAATGATGGGCATTTAAATGTAAGTTTTTTTCCCTTCAACTTCCCTCCTAAAAGTTTTTTTTTCCTTAAAATTCCCTCCTAAATTGGGGTACGTGTTATACGCCGGTGCGTGTTATACGCCGATAAATACAGTATATTGTAAAAGTGATCCCGCGCTACAGTATAAAAAAAAGTTTTCACTACATAAAGCAAATCAATAAATTTGTAAAATTAATTCAACGGTCAAAAACGGTGCAAGTGTACTCAATAATAATATATTACTAAAAAATCCCAGGGCAAATGATTCCGAATAGTAATAGTCTCTTAACAACGTTATCCAGACAGTGTCCAAAAAAAAGAAAAAAATGATGAAAAATTGTAAAAGAGCAGTTTCAATATAGGATGCAGTGGACAAGGAGAAGTTCAAGTCCCATAAACGTGCTCACAGAGCCTTCACCTTCATAGCCTGATAGGATAGCATATAGTGTTGAATTGAGGTTGGTTACGTAGTGTTGCTCCAACTTCTACCACCAGGGGGTCCTCCGTGCCACCATATACTGTATAAGATTATAATTGTCTGAGGCGCCAGCAAATAGCCATAAAAAATTTTGACTCCCTCAGCGACCGGGAAGGAGACATCTTCTCGGAGCTCCTGTGACAGAGAACAGCGCCCCATAGTGGAGTTATCTGACACTACACGGCAGATCTTTCATCGGAGACAGATAGATATGAGGATGTGAGATGACGTGGATGCACAGCTGCAGTTGGGAGATTTGTCTGGTGGATTAGAAGACCCCCTGGTGGTACAGACTAATATAGCGGATCAAATTCTTTTTTATGGCTATTTGCTGGCGCCTCAGACAATTATAATCTTATATATGGTGGCACGGAGGACCCCCTGGTGGTAGATGTTGGAGCAACACTACGTAACCAACCTCAATTCAACACTATATGCTATCCTATCAGGCTATGAAGGTGAGGGCTCTGTGAGCACGTTTATGGGACTTGAACTTCTCCTTGTCCACTGCATCTTATATTGAAACTGCTCTTTTACAATTTTTCATCATTTTTTTCTTTTTTTTTGGACACTGTCTGGATAACGTTGTTAAGAGACTATTACTATTCGGAATCATTTGCCCTGGGAATTTTTAGTAATATATTATTATTGAGTACACTTGCACCGTTTTTGACCGTTGAATTAATTTTACAAATTTATTGATTTGCTTTATGTAGTGAAAAGTTTTTTTTATACTGAAGCACGGGATCACTTTTACAATATTTACTGAGAGTGGATTGTGATACACTGAAGATTCTGCTGCAGGCATTTACTGTTTAGGTATTTTGATTGCACTTAAAGCACTATATGCACTTTGAGATTGGATCACGTATGATAGGAATTTATACTATAATTTAGTCCATTCACTAATTTATCATAGTAGCGCAAAGGCTCTTTATAGTTGCACCATCATATTGCCCCCATTAAAGCTGCTCCATCAAAACTGCACCACCTTATTGCCCCATCAAATTGCCCAAATCAAAATTGCCCCATCATAATGGGCCATCAAAATTGCCCCATCAAAACTTCCCCATCCTATTGCCCCATCAAAACTGCCCCATCAAAATGATCCCATCAAATTGCCCCATGTTATTGCCCCCAAGAAAATTGCCCCATTATACTGCCACCATCAAATTGCCCCCATATAAACTGCCCCATCAAAAATGCCCTATCAAAATTGCCCCATCAAATCTGCCCCATCCTATTGCCCCCATGAAAATTGCCCCCATCAAAATTGCTCCATCATATTGCCCCATGAAAATGTTCCCATCAAAACTGCCCCATCCTTTTGCCCCCATCAAATTTCCCCATCAAAATTGCCCCATCAAAACTGCACCATCAAATTGGTTCCATCAAAACTACCCCATCATATTGCCATCAAAACTGCCACCATTAAAAATGCCTCATCAAAACTTCCCTATCAAAACTGCCCCATCATACTGCCCCATGAACACTGCCCCATCAAAATTACCCCCATCAAATTGCCCCATCATATTACCCATATCAAAATTGGCCCATCATATTGCCCCTATTAAAATTGCCCCATCAAAACGCCCCCATCCTATTGCCCTCATCAAAATGCCTCCATCAAAACTGCCCCCATCAAAATTGCCCCATCATAATTGCCCCCATCCTATTGCCCCATCAAATTGCCCCCATCAAAACTGCCCCATCATATTGCCCCCATCAAAACTGCCCAATCAGAATTGCCCCCATCAGAATTGCACCCATCAAAACTGCCCCTATCAAAACTGCCCATCAAATTTCCCCAAAAGACTCATGGCTGTATTAGATGAAAAGGAGCTTCTACTAAATACTGTGCAAAGGGTCTGAATACTTAGGACCATGTGATATTTCAGTTTTTCTTTTTTAATAAATCTGCAAAAATGTCAACAATTCTGTGTTTTTCTGTCAATATGAGGTGCTGTGTGTATAATATGGGGCGCTGTGTGTACAATATGGGGGTGCTGTGTGTACAATATGGGGGGCTGTATGTACAATATGGGGTGCTGTGTGTACAATATGAGGTGCTGTGTGTACAATATGGGGTGCTGTGTGTACAATATGGGGTGCTGTGTGTACAATATGGGGTGCTGTGTGTACATTAATGAGGAAAAAAATGAACTTAAATGATTTTAGCAAATGGCTGCAATATAACAAAGAGTGAAAAATTTAAGGGGGTCTGAATACTTTCCCTCCCCACTGTATGTCAGTAGAGACCCTGGGGAATAAAATGGTGGTTGTTGCATCTTTTTTTGGTGACACAGAATTTACACAGAAATTTTTCAAACGTGTTTTTTTGGAAAGAAAACATTTTCGTGAATAAAACAAACCAGTAAAGTTATCCCAATTTTTTAGTATAATGTGACAGATGATGATACGCCGAGTACATAAGTACATAGATACCTCACATGGCAACACTTTAAATCTTTTTCCAGGTGACATGTTTAGAGTTACAGAGGAGGTCTAGTGCTAGAATTATCGATCTCGCTCTGACATTTGCGGCGATACCTCTCTGTGGTCTGATCGTTGTTTACATATGCGGGTGCGACCTTCTTATGCGTTTTCTTCTGCGTGCGAGCTCGCGGGGGCAGGGCACTTTATTTATTGATTTTTTATTGTTTATTTTATTTACTTTTTTATTTTTACACTTTCCCTGTAAATAAAAAACTGTATTTGATGACTTTTGTTTCTATGAGAAGAAATGTAGGTGGTGGAATTCTACATTCTGCATCTCTATGAAGGATTTCTAGTAAACAAATCTATATCTTTATACACTTCCCCTATTACCGCCATCTTTTCCAACACTCCCAACTAGAGGTCGGCTGGCCCAGCATCGTGCACCCTTTGGGAGATCTCAGTGGTCCAGCGCAGGGATTGGCTCCCATGGCCTGGACTCCGGACGGATGATTGGTTGAGCACATCAGAATATTTCCTTCTGTTTTTCCTCTTAGCACCATCTGCATTCCCAATATGTCTCTGTATAGGCTTCCATGGTCAGTATGGGACGATCGATCTTTGGTGACCTGGAAGTGTCTTATCAATGTGATGTATATTACATTCTCTGCATTTCTACTTCTATTCTCTCATTCTTTTTACTTTTTTTGTATCAATAAATATTACTTTTTCATTTGTAATCATTATCTGATGATTTTTGGATAGTCCCTACATAGTCCCAACACCAAAGGGTCCTTCTTTTGGTCAGAGTTTCTCCTACAACCCCTTAATCCATTTCCATAATAATACAACTAATTTCCCCCCTTATTCATTTCATAATTAGATTTTATGTATACATATAATGTGTGTGAATTGTGGGCTCATGTAATGAGGACATCTAGTGGCCAAAACATTTAGTGTATTAAACACATAAAGAAGTGTCGCCCTCTAGTGGCTGATAACTATAAAACATCAATGAAAGACTATATAATGTGTATTGTAGATTTGAGTCTTCACATTATATGTTATAGTATTTTACATTTTTATTTGCAGCACCAGGAGTCCGGTCCTAACTCCCTCACACATTTTTGTTTTTTTTTACAGCACAGGGATTTTGTTCCCCCATCCATGTGATTTGTAATGGAATATTTCTGGGTTGGTCACATGATATATTTCGGGATTCTACTTCCAGCACCGGGAGTCTGGGATTATCTCCTCACAATGTATTTTGGTATTTTGGCCCCACCCCCTCATGTGATATATAATCACTTGGTCATGTGACATGAGGTAATGACTCATACACTAAATGTCATGTGATTTCTACATGTATAGATAGCACACATATAGGACTAAGCGCCATGCTGATACAAAGAACAATACACTAACATATGTGGGGATACAGATACCAGGTGTGTCTAAATAGTTCATCGATCGCTCCGATATCACAACATGGGCCAGGCGCACGCGCATGCACATGTCTATCCAGAGACACGCTGAGAAGAACCACCTAGTGTGGAATATACATGACTGTCGGGGTAAATCCGCTGTGGGGGTGAGGAACATAGTCAGTGTGAGGGGGAGGGGTACAGTGCAATGGGGCAACGATCGAAGTTCTGCCACAACATTGGGGTACACATTAGAGAAGCCAATCGGCACTTGGTGGGATATTTGTACGATCGAACAATACCTAAAAGAAGAAATCCTCATGAGGATCCTCAGGTGGGAAGTGACCCCACAGGAGGGTCTAAGTGAGGAAGGGTCTATGAATGATGGCTTAGACTTCTTTAATGGGGGGATTTAAATTGCAGCAACAAACAAAAAATGAGGTTGTTAGAGAAAACGATCGATGATTTGTAAATGACGTTCGATCCGATCAAAGACACAAATTTTAATGGAGACATTAAAAAGAAATGAGAAAAAAAATGATAGAGAAACACAGAAAAAGAAAATAAAAAACTTCCACAGGGATATGGGAGACTTCAAAAATAATTCCATTTCCCTATGGCAAAACACTAGTAGTGAGCAGAGGGATGTGGATGAGAAGGCTGAACTCGCACCACCACCATTGAGGATGGTTCCAAATAATGGGGTGGAAGCCGGTCCATCAGAACCAAAATGGACTCCCATCCCCCAACCCTTCGCTCACCGAGGTAGAGGAGGCCAAAGAGGGAGGAGAGGGAGAAGAAATGATAAAAATGAAGATAATGCAGATTTCAATCAGCCGTGTTTTCCCCAGAAATGCAGTGATACATTGTGTTCTTTGTAACCTATCAGGATGTTGTATATATGTTCTGACACTCTTTTTGTGTGGCCAATATACATCAGGCTGTACGGACATTCTAGGACATACACTACATGCCTTGACATTCATGAAATGAATTCTTTGATGTGGAATTCTTTGCCGTTAGCTGTTGATGTGAATCTAGTCAGACCCCTCAGATGTGTAGTGACTTGCTGACAAGACTTACATTTTCTACATGTGTAAAAACCGACTCGCTCCCAGAACATTCTAGTTTTGTTCGGAGGGTCAAGTACCTTTTGGATCACCTGGTCACCAAACGATGTGGTCTTTCTATTGATGAATGGTGGATTTGCTGGCAGGCGCTTCCTCAGCACTCGGTCCATGCACAATATATTCCAATGTTTTTTAATAATGGTTTCTATTTCACGATACTGTTCATGGAACCTGCTTAGAAAACCCCATTCATGTTTGGAATCTTGTTGTTTTATTTTAGGGACTAAACAGGCTTCTTGTGTGTTAGAGCCCCCCTCTGATATCAATTTCTCCAGAGGTTGAGCTGGAAGATTTTTCTTTCTAAACCCTATATGTGGGATCTCATGCTTGCTTTTGTAAAAAGGCGTAGTATATATCCCTGTAGTTAGAGAATGAAGTAGTTACTATTATCTGATTAAATTTGGGTACTAACATATTGAATTTTGTTTATTTTAGATTGGAACCATATAACGTAACAGTTGTGATTATCTGGGCACTTTAGTAGTATTTGTTGGATCTAACCTCTTTTATGGAAGACGAAGTAATGATTGGATGTCATTATTAATGATTTAATATAAGGGTTGATTTGGATTTTAATCTGTTTCTTATCGTATTCAGTTTCAATGTTAATGATTTTATACAACACATTATGAATTTGATATGCATGGGTAAGATTAGCCTAGTAACATAGTGCTAATATGGAGTGATCTATTATGAATGGATGGGACGCTGCACGTCAGCTGTGTACCCTCCACAAAGGGGCGGGAACAAACCCGATGATGCTTGTGGTGACGTTGTTGAAGGAGCCCGCCTCCCATGCTATTTAAATGTAGAGTCGTGTTGCGTGGCCACGCCCTCTGAAGACGGCATTACAAAACGCGTCCGGGCGTGACCACGTGACCCTACCAGCTAGAGACGAGCAGCGTCAACCGGGACTCATCGCGGTGGGCGGGCCGTTTGGAGCTCCGACCAGCGATGAGCCGACACTGAATCTGTGGTATGCTGTTTTTTACCATTTATCATGTAAGCACATTTGTATAAGGGGGGCTTTGGGGCTTTTGTAATAAAGGTTTTTACACTATGGAGAGCCTCCCCTTCTATTTCCCACATGATATTACCATGACATTGAATTACCCTGACTGAGGAGGACTGAGGTCTTCTGGCGGTGGAGGAGCTGATCTAAGGGAGAAAGGATATGACAGACTTGTCTATTTCTTACCTCTGGTAATCTTACATCCAGAGGGGGCTGGTCACACGGTGATGTGGTGAAGGTGTAGTGACCCTTGGATAGAGAACTCCAGAAGGAATAGGATCCCTTTCCTCTTTACTGATGTCCTCTGCTTGCAATGAACTGTTCATAGGAAGACTTGGAGTCTGTGCAGCGGTTGCAATTGATTTCATATGTCAGATTTAAAATAGCACAGTTGATATTTGTCAGAACTACTGATTTGGGACATTTGATCTCATGTCACTGCACTGAATATTGTTCTTTTATATATTCTCATTTGAATTAACATTCCAGATATAAATGTGATTACATGCTTTGAGTTTGATAGACCATTTTAGCAGTATATGAGCTATTGCATTTATTCATTTTATCATCTTATCAAGCGCTGTTAATACTATCTTCTTTTTTTAAGAGAGTATGCTTTGTTTTTTACTTTTGGAAATATGAGTCTGTCAGAGCTGCAGCCAATGCTATATGTAGGAATAGGGAAGAGATGTCTGTGCCGTGGACAATTGAATAAGAGACTGACAGATATCATACACAAGGTGGAGGTGATGGTATTAGGTGAGGTGGGGTCTCCTCAGGTGGAGGGGATGGTGATGGGGGTATTTTGTGAGATTGGGTCTTCTTGGGTGGAGGGTTTGGCATTGGGCGAGGTGGGGTTCTTCTCAGGCGAGGACGGTGGTAACGGGTGAGGTGAGGTCTCCTCAGGCGGAGGGGAATGGCTTTAGATGAGGTGGGCGTTTTCTCAGGTCGAGGGAAGGATATTAGGTGAGGAGGGGTCTTCACAGATGGAGGGAATGGTATTGGGTGAGGTGGGGTCTCTTCAGGTGGAGGGGATTGGATTGGGTGAGGTGTATTCTCCTCAGGTGGAGGCAAAAGTATGTGCTGCCCCCCTCAAATGAGCTCAGGTGTTCCTAGTGCTAATCCACCATCATACAAAGACATTGTAGACAGTTTTGCTCCTCCAAACTTGTGGTTGGTGAAGACCCTTTTCTATTCCCCCATGACGGTCCACCTGAGATTTCCACCTGTACACAATGTCAGAACACGGCCAAACTTTATCCCAAAATTCATATTTTATTATTCTAAAAATACACAGAGAAAAGGCAACCCTTCCCCTGGACACTCCCACAAAACTAAGGCACACTGGGAGTAGAAGGGGCTATACTGGGCCCACAGTTTTTGTTTGCCAGTGTTCCATTCTTACTGTAGGCGGCAGTATAACCCCGCAGTCTCTGAATTCCTGGGCCCCTCAAAGAAGAAGAAATAAATACAGATTTTGTTTTCCTTGACAGAGAGATTTCAATGGTAACACGGAAGGGTCATCAGAACATCTGGGGCCCCCGGAGAGATATAGCACACCAGCCAGGGGCCCACCTAGAGCCAATGATTCCACCTGCTGCTAATGGGTCACTGAAAGAGGACCTGTCACAAAGGGGCATCTATGGTGTCAGCTGGATCAATATTACCCAAATGGGTTCCTATCTGATCACTGGGATCTAGTCATTGGTGGACAGCAGTGGGGCCCCCAGTGCAGATCTGGGACTCTTCTTGCACTCCATCCATGGACAGGTCCTCTTATCGTCTCTATTCCTCAGCAATGCCACTGAGTGTCCTTGTTATTTTCTTTATGTATCTGCATAGGAAATACAGCCATGGAAATATGGAACAGCAAAGCATATTAATAATGTGCAAGTCACACCCAACAGCAGTAATGCAAATCTTAAGTCTGATTCCATTGGAGGGCCCAGGGTGGAAGGCCAGACTCAATCTTTGTCCATCCACAAATCACTGTGAGATGTGATGACACCGTGTGTGGCTCCTCATGTACTGATTGGCTGGATATGAATTGGGCCCCCCCAGTATGGTGGCACAACACCCAGCTGATGGGGTTATAGGGAAGAGTCATGTCCCTGAACACATCTGCCGCATTCCGATATACACATATGTTCTCCTGTGTGATGTCCATCTATCACATGACCTCTGCTGGAAGGCAACATGGTTTAATATCATATTTCTGGATTTTCTCTTTCTGGTTGATACCAGGTGACTGGAATGTAACAAGTTGCACATCAACGCTTTGTAGAACAAAAGCTTGGCTCCTGACCAACTGGTGTGATGGAATTCCTTGATTAGCACTCCTGCAAGCAAGCTTCAAACAGAGATGATTGATCTTCTGTAGCAGGACATTCATCAAAGGGCCAGCTAAGACTGAAGATGGCCCGGGTCACATAGCAATGATCCATGGACGAATACTGCCCCTTGAGGCCAATACAGCAGGATGGACAGAAATTTAATATATTGAAAGGACTACCTCTTGGCATTATCTCATTGGACAGGAGGCTAGTGGGGGTGTGGTTACAAGTGGGTTTTAATGCAGTGTAAAAGTGCACACAGAAGGGAAGTCATCTCTTTTTTCCACTCTTGACTCTTGCCTGATGGTTCTCTGAGCCTCATGCCTCTCTCTGTAACCATTTTGAGCCATGCTGATGAGACAATATCTAGAGGACAGCCTTGCTATAAGTATCTTTGATGTTCTTTTGTTATACGCTCTATAATATTTTCTTTTTGTGTTTTCATGTTAACATTTTCCTATTTTCTTGGGAAATAAATAAGACATTGTTTTACTAAGTAGTGTGTTTGATTTCATAGCTAACCTTATATCATTGTGCTTATCAACAGTAACATTATCAGAGTTTTAATAGACTAGCTAACTCTAGGAATAGACAAGTGAATACATATATGACAGATTATATATATGTATAAGATTTTTTTTATCCAGCTGCATTTACTCTGTGCAACTTAAACATCCAAGTGAAAGATAGAACACCAACATGTCAGAAAGAACAGAATCAGTGAGTTGGAAAAATAATCACCCCTCCCGCTACTAAAATGTCAATCAGATGTAGCTAATAATCTTCTCAATGGCACACAAAGCCATGTGACTTTCCCCGGTGATCAGCTGTGGTCATTTTTATGAGCTCAGCATGAAAAGAGCTTTCCTGGAGCATTTCAGTCCCCGATAGTGCAACAATCACCTATGGTTGGTCACTGGGATCTCCGGGATAAAGTTGTGGGCAGGCACAAGTCAGGAGATGGATACAAAGGCTTTATAGTTAAGTCTACTATTAAGAAGTGAATGGTATTTGGTACAACTCAGACCCTCCCTGGATCAGGATGTGGCTCCAAACTGGAGGAAACTGGTCAGAGATGCTACCAAGAGGCTTACAGCAACTCTGACAAAGAGTGGTCATTGTGTGCATATGACACCAATATCACATATCCTCCCCAAATTTGGCTTGTATGGGAGGAGGGGTACAACAAGAAAGCCACGCCTCAAGAATGGCCACATGCCATCACCACTGAGCTTTGCCAAAATGCACCGCCAAGATTCTGATGCTGCATGTTAAAAGATGTTCTGGTCAGATGAGAGTAAAATTGAATGATTTGGCCTCAATAATAAACAATATGTCTGGCAGGAATCCATCCAAATAACACCATTCCTACATTAAAACATGGAGGTGGTAATATCCTGTTATGAGGTGGTAATATCCTGTTATGGGGGTGGTAATATCCTGTTATGAGGTGGTAATATCCTGTTATGGGGGTGGTAATATCCTGTTATGGGGGTGGTAATATCCTGTTATGGAGGTGGTAATATCCTGTTATGAGGTGGTAATATGCAGTTATGGAGGTGGTAATATCCTGTTATGGGGGTGGTAATATGCTGTTATGGGGGTGGTAATATCCTGTTATGGGGGTGGTAATATCCTGTTATGGGGGTGGTAATATCCTGTTATGGGGTTGGTAATATCCTCTTATGGGGTGGTAATATCCTGTTATGTGGTGGTAATATCCTGTTATGGGGGTGGTAATATCCTGTTATGGGGGTGATAATATCCTGTTATGGGGGTGGTAATATCCTGTTATGAGGTGGTAATATCCTGTTATGAGGTGGTCATATCCTGTTATGGGGGTGGTAATATCTTGTTATGGGGTGGTAATATCCTGTTATGGAGGTGGTCATATCCTGTTATGGGGTGGTAATATCCTGTTATGGGGTGGTAATATCCTGTTATGGGGGTGGTAATATCTTGTTATGGGGGGTGGTAATATCCTGTTATGGGGGTGGTAATATCCTGTTATGGAGGTGGTCATATCCTGTTATGGGGTGGTAATATCCTGTTATGGGGGTGGTAATATCTTGTTATGGGGGGTGGTAATATCCTGTTATAGGGGTGGTAATATCCTGTTATGGGGGTGGTAATATCCTGTTATGGGGGGTGGTAATATCCTGTTATGGGGGTGGTAATATCCTGTTATGGGGGTGGTAATATCCTGTTAATAAGGTGTTTTACTGCAGCTGGGATAGGAGGTTGTCAATGAGCGGAGCTGGGAAGCCGCCACCACATCCTTAACAATTGATGAGTCCCCCGCTGACAGCTGAATGAAAAAAAATTGCCAAATTTGGCGGCAATAGAAAAATGATTAAAAAAAAAAACAATATGGTGTGGGGGGTCCCCCTTTCCATACCAGGCCCTTTGGGTTATAAGCCGCCCTCTAAATGGGACTTTTTAGGGCATCCACAAAATCAATAATTTACATAAAAATGATATTCTTAATTGGAACAAGTTTAAAAAAGTTCCATATACAAGGTTACAAATCAGATGCAGTTTACATGGCGGATAACTATTGGAACAGTCAGCACACAGGATGATGAAGACAATGATAGTCCAACTTTGAATTTCATAAGCTATAACAAATTCTTCTTCAGGGGCATATACATGAAAAAATAGTACGCCCATTTGCCCAGCCGTGCCATTGTACCGACGTATATCGTCGTGCGCTGGTTGGCATGTGGTTAATGTATCAAAACTTCTCTGCCTCAGTGCCACCTTAACAGCATCATGGGCCCCTGGGCAAAGTAGTGCGCTGGGGCCCCTACCAGGGAGATGGTGACCTGTGGCAGGCCTCTTCTGACAGCGGCAAATCGCATGCGATGTCTGTGCGATTCGGTTTCAGCCATACAGATAGTACACAGATAGTATGGCTGAAATCGCATCGCATTTGGACTAAACTCGCACAGGACCCTTTTTTTGGTCTGCACCAGAATCGGATCGTATGGGTGTTCACAACTATGCGATCTGATTCATGTCCAAACTGACAGTTCGCAGTGCGATATGTGAGCTGAAATGGGGGTGTCATTAACATTGTATTGACACTCCCCAGCAGTTTGCATATGGCAGTGTGAACTGCTGTGCTAGTCGGGTGCGATGCGGAGAACCGCAGTGGACTTGCAGGGTTCACGCATTGCACCAGTGTGAACCCAGCCAGTAAGTGAAAGTGGTGATCTGTGAGTGCAGGTCTACACAAGGCTGAAAAAAAAAAAAAAACTTGGAGAGGTGAACAGACAACTGACACATCTGTGTCCCAGCCAGCGATATATGTCAACTTCTGTCTGAATAGGACCTGCAGCAGTGTGAAGATCCAGGGATTGGTGAGCAAGCCAGCTGGATGTGCACTGTGCAGCTCCAATGACAGACTTCACCTGTCAGATCCAAGATGTGATGTTGGGTATGGGAGGGACTGCTACTCAGACCCGCCCCCTCTCTGTCAAACAACCAATGTAATCAAAGAGCCGGCCAGAGCTGTGAGTTTTTTTTTTTCGTTCAGCCTGCTGGTTGAAAGAGAAAAAAAAATGAATAGTGTGTACCCAATTAGATTTTCAGTTAAATGTCAGCTTTAATGTGTCCCCACACCAGGGATGGGCCCTTGGCACAGAGCAAAGCATTCACCAGGTGCCTTACAGACAGACAGATGGCAGGAGAGTGCAGGGATGGCGTCAGCAATGGAGGCGCTCAGCTCTAGTACTTATCTTTAACTTTCATCTGAATGGATGATGACAGGTTCTCTTTGCTGCCAGACACCCCTAGGTGCCTGATCCCCCTCTCAGATCTCCTGTAGGGGGCCCTGGAGCCTGATCCTCCTCTCAGATCTCCTGTAGGGGGCCCTGGTGCCTGATCCCCCTCTCAGATCTCCTGTAGGGGGCCCTGGAGCCTGATCCTCCTCTCAGATCTCCTGTAGGGGGCCCTGGAGCCTGATCCTCCTCTCAGATCTCCTGTAGGGGGCCCTGGAGCCTGATCCTCCTCTCAGATCTCCTGTAGGGGGCCCTGGTGCCTGATCCCCCTCTCAGATCTCCTGTAGGGGGCCCTGGTGCCTGATCCTCCTCTCAGATCTCCTGTAGGGGGCCCCGGAGCCCACACACTGGACAGATCAAATCTTCAGAGAGATGCAATATCTGCAATGAGAGATCCCACTAATACATCCAGAGAGCTGAGGGCGAGGTCAGCCTGACATCATTTCCCCCCCACCAGCACAGCATGTAGTACCCAGGAGGTGATATCCTTAGCACTGTACATAAAAAACATCAGAGCTGCAGACACACAAACCTTCTCAGAAAGCAGCTGACATGCTGGGACATGTAGTCTATGGTTGCCACTTCATCCCTTTAAACCTGAACACATATTAATTACATAAGTTGTGGCTGATTAAGGTGCTGATTAAACTCACTTGGTGCCCTAGCTGCATTTAATTAACCTCAGAACATGTGTAATTCAAAGGTGTCCGGGTTTAAAGGGATGAGGTGGCAACTCTACTGTAGTCCCTCCTGTGAATGTCAGAGCTCAGCCTCCTCTCACTATTCACTCGCCACACATTCATCTGCTGCTCATGCCAGAAAGAATGTAGGGGGAGGGGCGGGGCTTAGATACAATGTGCTAGAGGGGAGGGGCCGCTGTGCTCTGTGTAAGGGAGGAATGGGGAAGTGTGGTGTGCGGATGTGATAAAGAGGGGGAGGAACACTGCATATAATGAAGTATGATGAGAGCCGGCTCTTTCATTACATTGGTTGTTTGACAGAGGGGGTGGGTCTGAGTAGAAGTCCCGCCCATACCCGACATCACAGCTTGGATCTGACAGGTGAAGTCTTTAAATCAGAGCTGCACAGTGCACATCCAGCTGGCTTGCTCGCCAATCCCTGGATGTGCAGGATGTTCACACAGTGGGCCAGGGCCCCAGGTGAACTTGGGGCCCCCCAGGCAAGTGGGGCCCCCGGGCAACTTCCCAGCGTGCCCATGCGAAAAGACGGCCCTGCTCTGCCTGGCTACTTTACTTTCTCTCTTTTGGAATTCTCACAATTACCGTATTTATCGGCATATAACACGCACTTTTTTCCCCTGAAAATCAGGGGAAAATCGTGGGTGCGTGTTATAGGCCGATCCCCGCGGATTTCTGTGTCATCGGAGCGATCGCGGCAATTGCCGCGGTCGCCGCCGACATACACAGCCGTGGGTAGATTCAAAAATGGCGCAGAGACTGCAGGGAGCCGAGATACACATACCCGAGTGTTCTCGGCTTTTTTTGGCGCTGCCGTCACGCCCAGTCCCGCCCCTGGACATGTGTTATGTCCATCATAGGGCGGGACTGGGCGTGACTGTGAGCGGTGCCGAAAAAAAGCCGAGAACACTCGGGTATGTGTATCTCGGCTCTTGTCGGATCCGAGATACACATACCCGAGTGTTCTCGGCTTTTTTCGGCGCCGCTCACAGTCACGCCCAGTCCCGCCCTATGATGGACATAACACAGGTCCAGGGGTGGGACTGGGCCTGACGGCGGCACCGGAAAAACCTGAGAACACTCGGGTATGTGTATCTCGGCTCCCTGCAGTCTCGGCGCCATTTTTTGAATCTACACCGAGTGCACAAAGCTGCACTGACATGGCTGGACTGGGGCAAACCTGCACTAACAAAGCTGCACTGGGGCAAGGCTGCACCTGCACTGGGGCAAAGCTGCACTGACAAGGCTGCACCTGCACTGGGGCAAACCTGCACTAACAAAGCTGCACTGGGGCAAAGCTGCACTGACAAGGCTGCACTGACACTGAAAAGGCTGCAGATGGACAGATAAGGCTGCATTGATGGGCATTTTAATGTAAGTTTTTTTTCCTTAAACTTCCCTCCTAAAAGTTTTTTTTCCTTAAAATTCTCTCCTAAACTTGGGGTGCGTGTTATACGCCAATAAATACGGTATTCTCAGTGACTTCAACATCCCTGGTAAGACTAATACTCCTGCTAATTCTAAACTTCTTATGGGGCGTACACACGGTCGGACTTTTCAGCTACAAAAGTCCGACAGCCTGTCCGACAGACTTTCGACGGACTTTCGACGGACTTGCGGCGGACTTTCTAACGAACAGACTTGCCTACACACGATCACACAAAAGTCCGTCGAATTCTTACGTGATGACGTACACCGGACTAAAATAAGGAAGTTGATAGCCAGTAGCCAATAGCTGCCCTAGCGTGGGTTTTTGTCCGTCAGACTAGCATACAGACGAGCGGATTTTTCGACCGGACTCGAGTCCGTCGGAAAGATTTGAAGCATGTTTCAAATCTAAAGTCCGTCGGATTTGAGGCTGAAAAAGTCCGTTGAAAGTCCGGAGAAGCCCACACACGATCGGATTACCAGCCAGCTTTAGTCCGTCAGCGTCCGTTGGACTTTTGTAGACGAAAAGTCCGACCGTGTGTACGCGGCATAAGTCTAACCTCCTTATTTAACCTGAAATAATGAGTACAGGCTTCTATTCACCCTGATGGCAACACCGTCAATCTTGTATTCTCCTACCTATGCACTCCATGCAACCTCTCCAACAATCCTCTCTCTGATCACCACCTTATTGATTTCTCTCTCTCCTTGTCTTCCACCTCCTCTCCTTCCAACCGCCTAACATCTAAAACTTTAACCACCTCAAGACAGTCCGAGGCGGTCGGCATCCCTCCAGGAGCGATCTGTGCTGAGGGGGAGGCCACTGATTCATGGCCACCCCCTCGCAATCGCTCCCGGCAAAACTTCCTCTGCTTCTATAATGAATAAACAGAATCAGAGGAAGTGATGTCATCTCTCCTCGTGTCGGTCTTTTCGTTCCGCGCCGAGGAGAGAAGACATCCAAGTAAGTGCACCAAACACTACACGTACAGTAGAACACACAGGCACACAAATCACCCCCCAATCAGCCCCCGATCAGCCCCCGATCACCCCCTGCATCCCCTGTCACAGTGACACCAATAGCAGGTTTTTTTTTACTGATTACTGCATTGGTGTCATTTGTGACTGTTATAAGTGGTAGGGCAGTTAGTGATAGGCCCATTTAGGTCTAGGGTACCCCCTAATAAAGGTTTAACACCTTGATCACCCCTGTGGCCAGTGTCACTAAGCGATCTTTTTTCTGATCGCCGTATTAGTGTCACAGGTGACGCTAGTTAGCCAGGTAAGTATTTGGGTTCACCGTTAGCTAGTGAGGAGGGAGTGGGGGGTGGGGCCAATCTGCACTCTGTGTGTCTATGGACACAGAGCCAGCTCAGGAGTGAGCCCTCACAAGTGCCCCCATAGCAAGCTTCCATTCTATCGATCTGCTCTTCAAGGAAACCTTTCTTCCTTTGATCGACCCTTTCATTGATCAATTGAGCCTTCTTTCGATTGATCTGCCCTTCCATTTATCAACCCTTCCATGTATCGATCCTTCCTTATTTCAATAGATTTATCCTTACTTCAAACATTCCATTCTTGCTTTGAAGGAAGGATTGATCAACTGAAGGAAAGATTGATAAATTTGAGGGGAGGATTGATCGATCAATCAAAGGAAGGAAGGGTTGATTGATCAAAGGAAGGGTTGATCAATTGAAAGAAGGATCCTTTGCTTGCAGGAATAAAAGATCAATAGATAGAAGGAAGGGTAATTGAAGGAAGAATAAAAGCTGCTGCAGTGTGAACCTAGTCTTTAGGCAGCAAGGATGGCCAGGGAGGAGAGGTGAGGGTTAAAAAAAGTTGCATAGGAATATTTATTTTCCATGGTAATGAGACTTCTGTAAGATAAAATAATCACATTTTCTTGTTTTGCAACCTAAAATGAAGACAGGCACAGTTTTTTTTTATCCAGCTGCATTTACTCTGTGCAACTTAAACATCCAAGTGAAAGATAGAACACCAACATGTCAGAGAGAACAGAATCAGTGAGTTGGAAAAATGATCACCCCTCCCCTCCTAAAATGTCAATCAGGTGTAGCTAATGATCTTCTCAATGGCACACAAAGCCATATGACTTTCCCCGGTGATCAGCTGTGGTCATTTTGATGAGCTCAGCACCTAAAGAGCTTTCCTGTAGTATTTCAGTCCCCGGTAGTGCAACAATCACCTATGGGTGGTGCTGTCACTGGAATCTCGGGATAAAGTTGTGGACAGGCACAAGTCAGGAGATGGATACAAAGGTTTTATAGTGAAGTCTATTATTAAGAAGTGAAAGGTATTTGGTACAACACGGACCCTCCCTGGATCAGGATGTGGCTCCAAACTGGAGGAAACTGGTCAGAGAGGCTACCAAGAGAACTACAGCAACTCTGACAAAGTGTGGTCATTGTGTGCATATGACACCAATATCACATATCCTCCCTAAATGTGGCTTGTATGGGAGGAGGGGTACAAGAAGAAAGCCACGTCTCAAGAAAGGCCACATGCCATCACCACTGAGCTTTGCCAAAATGCACCGCCAAGATTCTGAGGTCACATGGTAAAGGATGTTCTGGTCAGATGAGAGTAAAATGGAATGATTTGGCCTCAACACCAAACAATATTTGGATGGATTCCTGCCAGACATAACACCATTCTTACTGTAAAACGTGGAGGTGGTAATATCCTGTTATAGGGGGTGGTAATATCCTGTTATGGGGGTGGTAATATCCTGTTATAGGGGTGGTAATATCCTGTTATGGAGGTGGTAATATCCTGTTATGGGGGTGGTAATATCTTGTTATGGGGGTGGTTATATCCTGTTAAGGAGGTGTTTTACTGCAGCTGGGATTGGAGCACTTGTAATTAGGGATGGGCAAATGTTTTGGGCCGAGCATGAGTTCAGACTGAACATCGCTCGGCAGGATGTTTGCCCACAGAGCGTACAGTCAATAGGTTGTTAATGAGCGGAGCTGGGAAGCCTGCCACCTCATCCTTAACAACTGATGAGTCATCAGCTGTCAGCAGGTTCCCCCGCTGACAGCTGAATGAAAAAAAATTGCCAAATTTGCCGGAAATAGAAAAAAAAATGGCATGGGGGTCCCCAGTCCATACCAGGCCGTTTGGGTCTGGTGTGGATTTTAGGCCAACCTCTAAATGGGACTTTTAGGGCATTCACAAAATCAATAATGTATATAAAAATGATATTCTTAATTGGAACAAGTTAAAAATAGTTACATATACAAGGTTAAAAATCTGATGCAGTTTACATGGCGGATAACTATTGGAACCGTCAACACACAGGATGGTGAAGACAATGATAGCCCAATGCGTTTTGAATTTCATAAGCTATAACAAATTCTTCTTCAGGGGAATATACATGAAAAAATAGTTCTCTATAATACTGAAATAAATGCTAAACTAAATATTATCCAAGGGTGGTTACAGATTCCCTCTATTTGTTACATATATGTATTCACTTGTCTATTCCTAGAGTTAGCTAGTCTATAAAAACTCTAAAAATGTTACTGTTGATAAGCACAATGATATAAGGTTAGCTATGAAATCAAACACACTACTTAGTAAAACAACGTCTTATTTAATTCCCAAGAAAATAGGAAAATGTTAACATGAAAACACTAAAGGAAAATATTATAGAGCGTATAACAAAAGAACATCAAGGATACTTATAGCAAGGCTGTCCTCTAGATATTGTCTCATCAGCTGGGCTCAGAATGGTAACAGAGAGAGGCATGAGGCTCAGAGAACCATCAGGCAAGAGCCAAGAGCGGAAAAAAGGGATGACTTCCCTTCTGTGTGCACTTTTACACTGCATTCAAACCCACTCATAACCATACCCCACTAGCCTCCTGTCCAATGAGATATTGCCAAGAGGTAGTCCTTTCAATATATTATATTTCTGTCCATCCTGCTGTATTGGCCTCTAGGGGCAGTATTCGTCCATAGATCATCGCTATGTGACCCGGGCCATCTTCAGTCTTAGCTGGCCCTTTGATGAATGTCCTGCTACAGAAGATCAATCATCTCTCTTTGAAGCTTGCTTGCAGAGTGCTAATAAAGGATTTTCATCTCACCAGTTGGTCAGGAGCCAACTTTTATTCTACAAAGCGTTGATGTGCAACTTGTTACATTCCAGTCACCTGGTATCAACCAGAAAGAGACAATCCAAAAATATGATATTAAACCATGTTGCCTTCCAGCAGAGGTCATGTGACAGATGGACATCACACAGGAGAACATATGTGTATATCGGGATGCTGCAGATGTGTTTAGGGACATGACTCTTCCCTATAACCCCATCAGCTGGGTGTTGTGCCGCCATATTGGGGGCCCAATTCATATCCAGCCAATCAGTACATGAGGAGCCTCACACGGTGTCATCACATCTCACAGTGATTTGTGGATGGACATAGATTGAGTCTGGCCTTCCACCCTGGGCCCTCCAATGGAATCAGACTTCAGATTTGCATTACTGCTGTTTGGTGTGACTTGCACATTATTAATATGCTTTGCTGTTCCATATTTGCATTGCTGTATTTCCTATGCAGATACATATACATAAAGAAAATAACAAGGACAGTCAGTGGCATTGCTGAGGAATAGAGACGATAAGAGGACCTGTCCATGGATGGAGTGCAAGAAGAGGCCCAGATCTGCACTGGGGGCCCCCTCCTGTCCACCAATGACTAGGTCCCAGTGATCAGATAGGAACCCATCTGGGTAATATTGATCCAGCTGACACCATAGATGCCCCTTTGTGACAGGTCCTCTTTCAGTGACCCATTAGCAGCAGGTGGAATCATTGGCTCTAGGTGGGCAACTGGCTGGTGTGCTGTATCTCTCCGGGGGCCCCAGCTGTTCTGATGACCCTTCCGTGTTACCATTGAAATCTCTCTGTCAAGGAAAACAAAATCTGTATTTATTTCTTCTTCTTTGAGGGGCCCAGGAATTCAGAGACTGTGGGGTTATACTGCCTCCTACAGGAAGAATGGGACACTGGCAAACAAAAACTGTGGGCCCAGTATAGCCTCTCCTTCTCCCAGTGTGCCTTAGTTTTGTGGGAGTGTCCAGGAAAAGGGTTGCCTTTTCTCTGTGTATTTTTATAATAATAAAATATGAATTTTGGGATAAAGTTTGGCCGTGTTCTGACATTGTGTACAGGTGGAAATCTCAGGTGGACCGTCATGTGGGAATAGAAAAGGGTCTTCACCAACCACAAGATTGGAGAAGAAAAACTGTCTACAATGTCTTTGTATGATGGTGGATTAGCACTGGGAACACCTGAGTTCATTTGGGGGGGCTGCACATACTTTTGCCTCCACCTGAGGAGATCACACCCCACCCAATATCACCCCCTTCACCTGAAGAGACCCCACCTCACCTCACCCAATACCATTCCCTCCATCTGTGAAGACCCCACCTCACCTAATATCCTTCCCTCGACCTGAGAAAATGCCCACCTCATCTAAAGCTGTTCCCCTCCGCCTGAGGAGACCTCACCTCACCCGTTACCACCGTCCTACCCTGAGAAGAACCCCACCTCACCCAATGCCATCCCCTCCACCCAAGAAGACCCCATCTCACCCAATACCCCCATCACCATCCCCTCCACCTGAGGAGACCCCACCTCACCTAATACCATCACCTCCACCTTGTGTATGATATCTGTCAGTCTCTTATTCAATTGTCCACAGCACAGACATCTCTTCCCTATTCCTACATATAGCATTGGCTGCAGCTCTGACAGACTCATATTTCCAAAAGTAAAAAAAACAAAACATACTCTCTTAAAAAAAGAAGACAGCTTCACCACATCACCGTGTGACCAGCCCCCTCTGGATGTAAGATTACCAGAGGTAAGAAATAGACAAGCCTGTCATATCCTTTCTCCCTTAGATCAGCTCCTCCACCGCCAGAAGACCTCAGTCCTCCTCAGTCAGGGTAATTCAATGTCATGGTAATATCATGTGGGAAATAGAAGGGGAGGCTCTCCATAGTGTAAAAATGTTTATTACAAAAGCCCCAAAGCCCCCTTTATACAAATGTGCTTACATGATAAATGGTAAAAAACAGCATAACACAGATTCAGTGTCGGCTCACCGCTGGTCGGAGCTCCACACGGCCCGCCCACCGCGATGAGTCCCGGGATGACGCTGTTTGTCTCTAGCTGGTAGGGTCGCGTGGTCACGTCCTGACGCATTTTGTAATGCCGTCTTCAGAGGGCGTGGCCACGCAACACAAATATGCATTTTAATAGCATGGGAGGCGGGCTCCTTCAACAACGTCACCACGAGCATCATCCAGTTCGTTCCCACCCCTTTGTGGAGTGTACACAGCTGACGTGCGGCGTCCCATCCATTCATAATAGATCACTCCATATTAGCACTATGTTACTAGGCTAATCTTACCCATGCATATCAAATTCATAATGTGTTGTATAAAATCATTAACATTGAAACTGAATACGATAAGAAACGGATTAAAATCCAAATCAACCCTTATATTAAACATTAATAATGACATCCAATCATTACTCCGTCTTCCATAAAAGAGGTTAGATTCAACAAATACTACTAAAGTGCCCAGATAATCAGAACTGTTACATTATATGGTTTCAATCTAAAATAAACAAAATTCAATATGTTAGTACCCAGATTTAATCAGATAATAGTAACGACTTCATTCTCTAACTACAGGGATATATACTACGCCTTTTTTCAAAAGCAAGCATGAGATCCCACATATAGGGTTTAGAAAGAAAAATCTTCCAGCTCAACCTCTGGAGAAATTGATATCAGAGGGGGGCTCTAACACACAAGAAGCCTGTTTAGTCCCTAAAATAAAACAACAAGATTCCAAACATGAATGGGCTTTTCTAAGCAGGTTCCATGAACAGTATCGTGAAATAGAAACCATTATTAAAAAACATTGGAATATATTGTGCATGGACCGAGTGCTGAGGAAGCGCCTGCCAGCAAATCCACCATTCATCAATAGAAAGACCACATCGTTTGGTGACCAGGTGATCAAAAAGGTACTTGACCCTCCGAACAAAACTAGAATGTTCTGGGAGCGAGTCGGTTTTTACACATGTAGAAAATGTAAGTCTTGTCAGCAAGTCACGACACATCTGAGGGGTCTGACTAGATTCACATCAACAGCTAACGGCAAAGAATTCCACATCAAAGAATTCATTTCATGCATGTCAAGGCATGTAGTGTATGTCCTAGAATGTCCGTACAGCCTGATGTATATTGGACACACAAAAAGAGTGTCAGAACATATATACAACATCCTGATAGGTTACAAAGATCACAATGTATCACTGCATTTCTGGGGAAAACACGGCTGATTGAAATCTGCATTATCTTCATTTTTATCATTTCTTCTCCCTCTCCTCCCTCTTTGGCCTCCTCTACCTCGGTGAGTGAAGGGTTGGGGGATGGGAGTCCATTTTGGTTCTGACGGACCGGCTTCCACCCCATTATTTGGAACCATCCTCAATGGTGGTGGTGCGAGTTCAGCCTTCTCATCCACATCCCACTGCTCACTACTAGTGTTTTGCCATAGGGAAATGGAATTATTTTTGAAGTCTCCCATATCCCTGTGGAAGTTTTTATATTTTCTTTTTCTGTTTCTCTATCAATTTTTTTCTCATTTCCTTTTTAATGTCTCCATTAAAATTTGTGTCTTTGATCGGATCGAACGTCATTTACAAATCATCGATCGTTTTCTCTGATAACCTCATTTTTTGTTTGTTGCTGCAATTTAAATCCCCCCATTAAAGAAGTCTAAGCCGTCATTCATAGACCCTTCCTCACTTAGACCCTCCTGTGGGGTCACTTCCCACCTGAGGATCCTCATGAGGATTTCTTCTTTTAGGTATTGTTCGATCGTACAAATATCCCACCAAGTGCCGATTGGCTTCTCTAATGTGTACCCCAATGTTGTGAGTAATTATTGATGATCCACATTTCCACATGGTGCGGCATCTACCGCAAATAAGTCATGGAAATGAATCGTTCAGTTACTGATCAATTTTATCGCCTCCATGGCTGCTATAAATAACAAAATTCAATATCTAATCAATGAGAAATAGTCAAACATAAAAGGTTGATCCCCCTCCCCCCAGCACTCATCCAATCACAGAATGATGATACAAAACAACATAAGCAGCCACTATAACAATCAATCGATCATCACAAAAATCTGCTCCAGAAAAGCGATCACATGAGCAGCGCTGACCAATCACAAGAAAGGATCGAGATATTCATCTCCAATTTATAAAATGTTGTGAATCATGGAAGAGATCTTCTGCTTCCCCAAATCTTGGTGGACGATGGTGGGCACCGTGTCCTGGCTAATGCCCAATTCCTCCACCATCGATTGTAGAGTCAGTGGCCAATCTGGTGCCAGCATTTGTGGGATTTGTTCGATGGTGTCTGGGGTCCTGCTTGTAGATGGGTGACCCGAGCGTGGCTCCTCCTCAGTCCTTTCCTTCTTGACGTGGAAGTGTTTGAACCGTCATAAACTAATTTTCTGCTCACGACTTCCGTCCCGTACAATCGTCCAACATTTCATGTGTCTCCATCGATGTTCTCCCCAATTTGTAGCAGAACTTCGATCATTGCCCCATTGTGCCCCTCCCCCACACACTGTCTATGTTCCACCCCCCACAGCGTATTTACCCCGACAGTCACGTGTATTCCACACTAGGTGGTTCTTCTCAGAGTGTCTCTGGATAGACATGTGCATGCGCGTGCACCTGACTCATGTTGTGATATCGGACCGATCGATTAACTATTTAGACACACTTGGTATCTGTATCCCCACTAGGGATGAGCTTCAAGTTCGAGTCGAACTCATGTTCGACTCGAACATCGGCTGTTCGCCAGTTCGCCGAACAGCGAACAATTTGGGGTGTTTGCGGCAAATTGGAATGCCGCGGAACACCCTTTAAAAGTCTATGGGAGAAATCAAAAGTGCTAATTTTAAAGGCTTATATGCATGGTATTGTCATAAAAAGTGTTTGGGGACCTGGGTCCTGCCCCAGGGGACATGGATCAATGCAAAAAAAAGTTTTAAAAACGGCCGTTTTTTCGGGAGCAGTGATTTTAATAATGCTTAAAGTCAAACAATAAAAGTGTAATATCCCTTTAAATTTCGTAACTGGGGGTGTCTATAGTATGCCTATAAAGGGGCGCATGTTTCCCGTGTTTAGAACAGTCTGACAGCAAAATGACATTTCAAAGGAAAAAAAGTCATTTAAAACTACTCGTCGTGGCTATTAATGAATTGCCGGTCTGACAATACACATAAAAGTTCATTGATAAAAACGGCATGGGAATTCCCCACAGGGGAACCCTGAACCAAAATTTTAAAAAAAATGACGTGGGGTGTGCCCCTAAATTCAATACCAGGCCCTTATCCAAGCACGCAACCTGGCAGGCCGCAGGAAAAGAGGGAGGATGAGAGAGCGCCCCCCCTCTTGAACCGTACCAGGCCACATGCCCTCAACATTGGGAGGGTGCTTTGGGGTAGCCCCCCCAAAACACCTTGTCCCCATGTTGATGGGGACATGTTGATGGGGACAAGGGCCTTATCCCCACAACCCTTGCCCGGTGGTTGTGGGGGTCTGCGGGGGGCTTATCGGAATCTGGAAGCCCCCTTTAACAAGGGGACCCCCAGATCCCGGCCCTCCCCCCTGTGTGAAATGGTAAGTACCATTTCACTAAAAAACTGTTAAAAATGTTAAAAATAACAAGACAGTTTTTGACAATTCCTTTATTTAAATGCTTCTTCTTTCTTCCATCTTCTATCTTCCTTCGGTTTCTTCCTCCATCTTCTTCTTCTTCTGGTTCTTCTGGTTTTTCATCCTGTCTTCTCGTCCGGCATCTTCCTCAACGGCGCCTTCTTCACTTCATCTTCTTTTTTCGGGCCACTCCGCATCCACGATTGGATGGGAGACTCCCGCTGTGTGACGCTTCTCCTCTTCTGACGGTTCTTAAATAACGGAGGGTGGGTGACCCCGCCCCCTCTGACGTCATGGGGAATGCCACAGGGTACCACAAGGTAAGAGGCCACTTTCCCCAGTGTGTGTCTCTGCATGAAGAGGAGATCCATTCCTCAGCACCTTCTGCTTCTTCACATTGAATGTCAGTCACACAAAGAAGAAAGGAATTTATTGTATTTTGCACACTTTTGGACTCTATTACTGCACACTCGTATTGTATTTTTGCACAGGTCATTAGCACTTTACACAGGAAGATTGTTGCTGGATTTGCACAGTTGATTTTGCAATTTTTGCAGTTTATTTATATTTTCTGCTCATATTTGATACACAGAAGAAATATTATAGTGTCATTAGCATTGATTTATGCACTCTGCACTTTGAAACTAGTCACTTTATGCATTACGGTGGTTATTATTTGTATTTACTTATTTTTACTTATGTGCATTGTACTGCTACCTTTAGCAGCATTTTTTCCATTGATGTGAACAGCGCAGCACCAACCCCCATTTAACTTATTCTTTGCATGGATATGGATTGACCCCTATTCGGTGTTTGCAGTAGTTCTTTTCTGATCCTCCCGCACATTGTAGTGCAGGAATAAACATATACTCAATCTCTGTACAGCACTGTGGTATATGTCAGAGCTATATAAATGTATATTATTAATAGTGTGTGACTGTGGGGGAGGGGACATGTCATGTCAGAGCTATAACACAGTAAACAAGATATAAATCTGTAAAATGTTGTATTTCTGGTTTTCTGTCTTCTTCGGTAGAAACAGTGGCGGAACTACTTACATAGCGACCCACGCATGTGCTATGGGGCCCGCAGCCGTGTAGGGCCCGGCAGGCTCTCTGATTCGGCAATTAGGCTAATTGAAGAGCCGCCTCTGCTGAAAAATGTCGCCACAGGCGCGGCGTTAAGTTCCGGCCAGCAGCGAGTTGCCTGTGAGCTTCAAGCGGTTCCAAGCACGGCCAAGCAGTGGAGAGAGGGGTCGGAGCGTGGCTGTCTTGGGGAGGAGGCGGGGCCAGTGCTGTGTTCTCTTAAGGAGGAGAAGGGGAGGAGATTCCAGCAGCCTGAGCAGTGAGCACAATTCCCTCTGCTCGGGAGACACAGATCGCGCCCCCCCTCCCCAGCCGTCACCCCCCCACCACTGGGGTGCTCAGCGGAGCGGCGGCTTCCACACACCCCGGAGGAGGCATCCGGCTGACGAGGAGAGGAAGGCACTGCGGAGGAGGCCTCATGAGCGCTGTATGGAGCCGATCGGATGGAAGGGAAGGTAGGAGAGAAGAGGTGTCTGGGCTGCCTCTCTCTGGGGCTGTCAATCAGTGTGTGGGGGAGGGGAATCAGGGGCTCCAGCTGCAGGGAGAGGCAAAGCTACCACCATGCCACAACCTTTTCTGCAGCCAGCGACCAACAACATTTTTTTTTTAATGAGAGAGAGCCCCCCATGTTCCTGCAGCATCCTTCAGCCACAGCCAGAGACTGGTCTTTATATCCACCCCTGCCCCACCCACCCACTCCATTCTTCCTGATCATATGTCACTAACAGTAAGGACAGCTCAGTCCTGTGCCAGTGTCCTAGTGTGTCCACCTGTGATTGACAGCCCCTGACCCCTCCCTCCACCCTGCCCTTACCCCTACCTACACTGGGGGTATTGGGAGGTCCCAGTCCAGGGCTGATCCTCTGCCATGGTGGGCCGGGTGCTCTGCATCCTGCACTGGCACTGCCAGCTGATTGGCTTCTCCTCCTACCTCCCTCACTGACACCAGCACTGAGATAGAGAGCACCGACACCAGCACCGAGATAGAGAGCACCAGCACCGAGATGGAGGACACCGACACCAGCACCGAGATAGAGAGCACCAGCACTGAGACACCGAGATAGAGAGCATCAGCACTGAGATAGAGAGCACTGACACCAGCACCGAGATAGAGAGCACCGACACCAGCACCGAGACACCGAGATAGAGAGCACTGACACCAGTACCAAGATAGTAAGCACCGACACCAGCACTGAGATAGAGAGCACTGACACCAGCACCGAGATAGAGCACTGACACCAGCACCGAGATAGAGCACTGACACCAGCACCGAGATAGAGAGCACTGACACCAGCACCGAGATAGAGAGCACCAGCACCGAGACACAGAGATAGAGAGCACCAGCACCGAGATAGAGAGCACCGACACCAGCACCGAGATAGAGAGCAAGGACACCAGCACCGAGATAGAGAGCACCAGCACCGAGACACCGAGATAGAGAGCACCAGCACTGAGATAGAGAGCACTGACACCAGCACCGAGACACCGAGATAGAGAGCACTGACACCAGTACCAAGATAGTAAGCACCGACACCAGCACTGAGATAGAGAGCACTGACACCAGCACCGAGACACCGAGATAGAGAGTACTGACACCAGTACCAAGATAGTAAGCACCGACACCAGCACTGAGATAGAGAGCACCGACACCAGCACCGAGAGAGAGAGCACCGACACCAGCACTGAGATAAGGGAGCACTGACACCAGCACTGACATAAGGGAGCACTGACACCAGCACTGACATAAGGGAGCACTGACACCAACACTGAGATAAGGGAGCACTGACACCAGCACTGAGATAAGGGAGCACCAACACCAGCACCGAGATAGAGAGCACCGACACCAGCACCGAGATAGAAAGCACCGACACCAGCACCGAGATAGAGAGCACCGACACCAGCACTGAGATATGGGACCACTGACACCAACACTAAGATAAGGGAGCACTGACACCAGCACTGAGATAAGGGAGCACCGACACCAGCACGGAGATAGAGAGCACAGACACCAGCACCAAGATAGAGAGCACCAGCACCGAGATAAGAGAGCACTGACACCAGCACTGAGATAAGGGAGCACTGACACCAGCACTGAGATAAGGGAGCACTGACACCAGCATTGAGATAAGGGAGCACTGATACTAGCACTAAGATAAGGGAGCACTGACACCAGCACTGAGATAAGGGAGCACTGACACCAGCACTGAGATAAGGGAGCACCAACACCAGCACCGAGATAGAGAGCACCGACACCAGCACCGAGATAGAAAGCACCGACACCAGCACCGAAATAGAGAGCACCAACACCAGCACTGAGATATGGGACCACTGACACCAACACTAAGATAAGGGAGCACTGACACCAGCACTGAGATAAGGGAGCACCGACACCAGCACGGAGATAGAGAGCACTGACACCAGCACCAAGATAGAGAGCACCAACACCAGCACCGAGATAAGAGAGCACTGATACTAGCACTGAGATAAGGGAGCACTGACACCAGCACTGAGATAAGGGAGCACTGACACCAGCACTTTAAAGCTCTTAATATATGTGAGTGTGGTAATCTGTTGTTCAATGGCATTAGTTCATTTTTTGTGTGTGTGTGTGGGGCAATATTTGGACATTGACACAATTCTAATCTTTTTGGCTCTATACACCACCACAATGGATTTGAAATGAAATGAACAAGATGTGCTTTAACAGCAGACTTTCAGCTTTAATTTTAGGGTATTTACATCCAAATCAGGTGAACTGTGTAGGATATACAATAGTTTGTATATGTGCCTCCCACTTTTTAAGGGACCAAAAGTAATGGGACGGATTAACAATCATCCATCAAACTTTCACTTTTTAATACTTGGTTGCAAATCCTTTGCAGTCAATTACAGCCTGAAGTCTGGAACGCATAGACATCAGCAGACACTGGGTTTCATACCTGGTGATGCTCTGCCAGGCCTTTACTGCAACTGTCATCAGTTCCTGCTTGTTCTTGGGGCATTTTCCCTTCAGTTTTGTCTTCAGCAAGTGAAATGCATGCTCAATCGGATTCAGGTCAGGTGATTGACTTGGCCATTGCATAACATTCCACTTCTTTCTCTTAAAAAACTCTTTGGTTGCTTTCGCAGTATGCTTCGGGTCATTGTCCATCTGCACTGTGAAGCGTCGTCCAATGAGTTCTGAAGCATTTTGCTGAGTATGAGCAGATAATATTGTCCGAAACACTTCAGAATTCATCCTGCTGCTTTTGTCAGCAGTCACATCATCAATAAATACAATAGAACCAGTTCCATTGGTAGCCATACATGCCCACGCCATGACACTACCACCACCATGCTTCACTGACGAGGTGGTATGCTTTGGATCATGAGTAGGGATGAGCCGAACACCCCCCTGTTCGGTTCGCACCAGAACATGCGAACAGGAAAAAAGTTTGTTCGAACACGCGAACACCGTTAAAGTCTATGGGACACGAACATGAATAATCAAAAGTGCTAATTTTAAAGGCTTATATGCAAGTTATTGTCATAAAAAGTGTTTGGGAAACTGGGTCCTGCCCCAGGGGACATGGATCAATGCAAAAAAAAGTTTTAAAAACGGACGTTTTTTCAGGAGCAGTGATTTTAATAATGCTTAAAGTCAAACAATAAAAGTGTAATATCCCTTTAAATTTCATAGCTGGGGGGTGTCTATAGTATGCCTGTAAAGGGGCGCATGTTTCCTGTGTTTAGAACAGTCTGACAGCAAAATGACATTTTGAAGGAAAAAACACATTTAAAACTACCCGCGGCTATTGCATTGCCGACAATACACATAGAAGTTCATTGATAAAAACGGCATGGGAATTCCCCAAAGGGGAACCCCGAACCAAAATTAAAAAAAAAATGATGTGGGAGTCCCCCTAAATTCCATACAAGGCCCTTCAGGTCTGGTATGGATATTAAGGGGAACCCCGGCCAAAATTAAAAAAAAAAATGATGTGGGGTTCCCCCTAAATTCCATACCAGACCCTTCAGGTCTGGTATGGATTTTAAGGGGAACCCCGCGCCAAAAAAAAAAAAAAATGGCGTGGGGTCCCCCAAAAATCCATACCAGACCCTTATCCAAGCACGCAACCTGGCAGGCCGCAGGAAAAGAGGGGGGGACAAGAGTGCGCCCCCCCTCCTGAACCGTACCAGGCCACATGCCCTAAACATTGGGAGGGTGCTTTGGGGTAGCCCCCCAAAACACCTTGTCCCCATGTTGATGAGGACAAGGGCCTCATCCCCACAACCCTGGCCGGTGGTTGTGGGGGTCTGCGGGCAGGGGGCTTATCGGAATCTGGAAGCCCCCTTTAACAAGGGGACCCCCAGATCCCGGCCCCCCCTGTGTGAAATGGTAAGGGGGTACTTACCCCTACCATTTCACTAAAAAACTGTCAAAAATGTTAAAAATGACAAGAGACAGTTTTTGACAATTCCTCTATTTAAATGCTTCTTCTATCTTCCTTCATTTTCTTCTTCTGGTTCTTCTGGCTCTTCTGGTTCTTCCGCCGGCGTTCTCGTCCAGCATCTCCTCTGCGGCGTCTTCTATCTTCTTCTCCTCGGGCCGCTCCGCACCCATGGCATGGGGGGAGGCTCCCGCTCTTCTCTTCATCTTCTTCTTCATCTCTTCTTCCTTCTTCTCTTCTTCTCTTCTTCATTTTCTTCTCCGGGCCACTCCATGGCATGGAGGGCGGCTCCCGCTGTGTGACGGCGTCTCTTCGTCTGACGGTTCTTAAATAACGGGGGGCGGGGCCACCCGGTGACCCCGCCCCCCTCTGATGCACGGGACATGACAGGACTTCCCTGTGGCATTCCCCGTGACGTCACAGGGAAGTCCCGTCAAGTCACTGTGCCTCAGTTATTTAAGAACCGTCAGACGAAGAGACGCCGTCACACAGCGGGAGCCGCCCTCCATGCCAGCATGGATGTGGAGCGGCCCAGAGAAGAAAATGAAGAAGAGAAGAAGAGAAGAAGGAATAAGAGATGAAGAAGAAGATGAAGAGAAGAGCGGGAGCCTCCCTCCCATGCCATGAGTGCGGAGCGGCCCGAGGAGAAGAAGATAGAAGACGCCGCAGAGGAGATGCTGGACGAGAACGCCGGAGGAAGAACCAGAAGAGCCAGAAGAACCAGAAGAAGAAGATGAAGGAAGATAGAAGATAGAAGAAGCATTTAAATAAAGGAATTGTCAAAAACGGTCTCTTGTCATTTTTAACATTTTTGACAGTTTTTTTGTGAAATGGTAGGGGTAAGTACCCCCTTACCATTTCACACAGGGGGGGCCGGGATCTGGGGGTCCCCTTGTTAAAGGGGGCTTCCAGATTCCGATAACCCCCCCGCCCGCAGACCCCCACAACCACCGGCCAGGGTTGTGGGGATGAGGCCCTTGTCCTCATCAACATGGGGACAAGGTGTTTTGGGGGGCTACCATAAAGCACCCTCCCAATGTTGAGGGCATGTGGCCTGGTACGGTTCAGGAGGGGGGGCGCACTCTCGTCCCCCCCTCTTTTCCTGTGGCCTGCCAGGTTGCGTGCTCGGATAAGGGTTTGGTATGGATTTTTGGGGGGACCCCACGCCGTTTTTTTTTTTTTTTGGCACGGGGTTCCCCTTAAAATCCATACCAGATCTGAAGGGTCTGGTATGGAATTTAGGGGGAACCCCACGTCATTATTTTAAAAAATTTTGGCCGGGGTTCCCCTTAATATCCATACCAGACCTAAAGGGCCTTGTATGGAATTTAGGGGGACTCCCACATCATTTTTTTTTTTAATTTTGGTTCGGGGTTGCCCTGTGGGGAATTCCCATGCCGTTTTTATCAATGAACTTCTATATGTATTGTCGGCAATGCAATAGCCGCGGGTAGTTTTAAATGTGTTTTTTCCTTCAAAATGTAATTTTGCTGTCAGACTGTTCTAAACACAGGAAACATGCGCCCCTTTACAGGCATACTATAGACACTCCCCAGCTACAAAATTTAAAGGGATATTACACTTTTATTGTTTGACTTTAAGCATTATTAAAATCACTGCTCCTGTAAAAACGGCCGTTTTTAAAACTTTTTTTTGCATTGATCCATGTCCCCTGGGGCAGGACCCAGGTCCCCAAACAATTTTTTTGACAATAACTTGCATATAAGCCTTTAAAATTAGCACTTTTGATTTCTCCCATAGACTTTTAAAGGGTGTTCCGCGGCATTCGAATTTGCCGCGAACACCCCAAATTGTTCGCTGTTCGGCGAACTTGCGAACAGCCAATGTTCGAGTCGAACATGAGTTCGACTCGAACTCGAAGCTCATCCCTAATCATGAGCAGTTCCTTCTCCATACTTTTCTCTTCCCATCACTCTGGTACAAGTTGATTTTGGTCTCATCTGTCCATAGGATGTTGTTCCAGAACCGTGAAGGCTTTTTTAGATGTTTGGCAAACTCAATCTGGCCTTCCTGTTTTTGGAGCTCACCAATGGTTTACATCTTATGGTGAACCCTCTGTATTCACTCTGGTGAAGTCTTCTCTTGATTGTTGACTTTGACACACATACACCTACCTCCTTGAGAGTGTTCTTGATCTGGCCAACTGTTGTGAAGGGTGTTTTCTTCACCAGGGAAAGAATTCTTCTGTCATCCACCACAGTTGTCTTCCGGGTCTTTTTGTGTTGCTGAGCTGACCAGTGCATTCTTTTTTTTAAGGATGTTCCATAATGTTTTTGCTATCTCTCTGATGGGTTTGTTTTGTTTTTTCAACCTAATGATGGCTTGCTTCACTGATAGTGACAGCTCTTTGGATCTCATATTGAAAGTTGACAGCAACAGATTCCAAATGCAAATAGCACACTTGAAATGAACTCTGGACCTTTTATCTGCTCCTTGTAAATGGGATAATGAGGGAATAACACACACCTGGCCATGGAATAGCTGAGAAGCCAATTGTCCCATTACTTTTGGTCCCTTAAAAAGTGGGAGGCACATATGCAAACTGTTGTAATTCCTACACCGTTCACCTGATTTGGATGTAAATACCATAAAATTAAAGCTGAAAGTCTGCAGTTAAAGCACATCTTGTTCATTTCATTTTAAATCCATTGTGGTGGTGTATAGAGACAAAAAGATTAAAATTGTGTCGATGTCCCAATATTTATGGACCTGACTGTAAGCAGCACCCATTACACCTCCATCTCTCATGTAGAAGTGGAGGGAGGAGCTTAAGTTTTGGTCTGAACACAAATGGGTCCAAATCCCCAAACATTTACCGGTTTGGTGGGGGTTGAACATCATACATAATATCGGTATTACTTCCACTATTACACATGATGCTTCCCACTGTCACTGGTTGCTAAGGAATCAGCAGGTGCAGGCACTGCCGAGTCCTTAACAACCAGTAATGTCACTGGCCCCATTCACATACATGGTGGTAACCCCAAGCCATGGAAACAAAGGAGCCAGGATAGGTAAAGAAATACCAAAAGGGTTACCCAACCTCATACCTGGCCTTTTTAGTTCTGATATGAATTTTAAGGGGAACCCCACAAAAAATAAGAAAATAATTTTATGAGGTCTTCCCATATTCTATACCAGACCTTCCTAGTCTGATTTGTATTCAAGGCAAACTCCACACAAAAATCAAGAAAAGAAAATCATACCAGACCTTTTTCCAAGCCTCACTGGCCAGGAATGGGGGAAGATGATGAGCATGCAGCTTCCCCCTTGTGACGGGACTCACTTTGTCTGTGGGGCCCACAGAATCCAGCTTCCCTTAGAGAGGTCTGAAAATTCCTTTTTCAGTTCCCCTGGCCCCACTTATGTGCAAGTTACCCTGTGTCTATTGGGACACAAGGTGACTGAGAACCCCAGTCGGGTCTGCCCTAACCAGGCTCACCGTTAGGGATGAGCGGAATACCCCCCGGTTCGGTTCGCAGCGGAACGAGCGAACAAGCAAATAATTTGTTTGAACACCGTTAAAGTCTATGGTACACAAACGTGAAAATTCAAAAGTGCTAATTTTAAGGGTTAATATGCAAGTTGTTGTCATAAAAAGTGTTTGGGGACCCGGGTCCTGCCCCAGGGGACAAGGATCAATGCAAAAAAAAGTTTTAGAAATGGCCGTTCTTTCCGGAGCAGTGATTAGCTATAGTGAATTGTTGGGTATCGGCAATACAGATAAAAGTCATTGAAAAAAACGGCATTAGATCCCTCCAGTCCATTACCAGGCCCTTTGGGTCTGGTATGAATATTAAGGGGAACCCCAAACCAAAATTAAAAAAATTGCTTGGGGGTCCCCCCCAAATTCCATACCAGGCCCTTCAGGTCTGGTATGGATATTAAGGGGAAGCCTGCACCAATTTTTTTTAAAAAAATGGTGTAGGGGTCCCTCTCAAAATCCATGCCAGACCTGAATTTTAAGGGGAACCCTGCGCCAAAATTAAAAAAGACATGGCGTTGGGTTCCCCCCAAAAATCCATACCAGACCCTTATCCGAGCACGCAGCCTGGCGGGCCGCAGGAAAAGAGGGGGGAACATGAGAGCGCCCCCCATCCTGAACCGTACCAGGCCACATGCCCTCAACATGGGGAGGGTGCTTTGGGGTAGCCCCCCAAAGCACCTTGTCCCCATTTTGATGGGGACAAGGGCCTCATCCCCACAACCCTTGCCTAGTGGTTGTGGGTGTCTGCGGGTGGGGGCCTATCAGAATTTGGAAGCCCCCTTTAACAAGGGGACCCCCAGATCCCGCCCCCCCATTTGAAATGTTAACAGGTACATTGTACCCCTACCATTTCACAAAAAAGTATCAAAATTTAAAAAACCACAAGACACACTTTGGGACAAGTCCTTTATTAAAAAATAAAAAAATAAAGAATGTCCCACAAAGTCCATTCATCTTCTTCTCTCGCTCCGCCAACGGACTAAAAAAAACATAAAAAAGATCCGCCCCCATGGGAGGCACCCGCCGTATAACGCTCATTGCAGGTGACAGTTCTTTTATAACCAAAGCACTCTCCCCATGTTGAGGGCATGTGGCCTGGTACAGTTCAGGAGGGGGGGCGCTCTCTCACCCCCTCCTCTTTTCCTGTAGCCTGCCAGGTTGCATGTTCGGATATAGGTCTGGTATGGATTTTTGGGGGGGACCCCCACGCCATTTATTTTTACATTTTGGAGTGGGGTTCCCCTTAAAATCCATACCAGACCTGAAGGGCCTGGTATGGAATTTGGGGGGACCCCCACGCAATTTTTGTTTTTCAATTTTGGTTCAGGTTTCCCCTTAATATTCATACCAGACCCAAATGGCCTGGTATTGGACTGGGGGGATCCCATGCCATTTTTTTCAATGACTTTTATCTGTATTGCTGGGACCCAACAATTCATTATAGCCGCTATTACTTTTAAATGACTTTTTTCCTTTAGAGATGTCATTTTGTGGAGGGACTGTTCTAAACACGAGAAAAAAATGCCACTTTACAGGCATACTATAGACACCCCCAGGTACGAAATTTAAAGGAATATTTCACTTTTATTGTTTCACTTTAAGCATTATTAAAATCACTGCTCCCGAAAAAAGGACCGTTTTTAAAACTTTTTTTAGCATCGATACATGTCCCCTGGGGCAGGACCCGGGTCCCCAAACACTTTTTATGACAATACCATGCATATAAGCCATTAAAATTAGCACTTTTGATTTCTCCTATAGACTTTTAAAGAGAGTGTTCCACGGCTTTCGAATTTGCCGCAAACACCCCAAATTGTTAACTATTCAGCGAACACCCGATGTTCGAGTCAAACTCTAACATCGGGCTCATCCCTACTCACCGTACGACCACACCGGACTCAACAATATCCTGCAAGAAATATATAAAGATAAATTTTATTTCCACTGTATCAGACTGCTGGGACATTGTATGAGCCTGTTGTAGACCGTTGCCATGCAGTCTGTGAGTCCCGATTAATCAAAGCATTGCTTAGATGTGGATTCCATAGCTAATTAGATCCCCGATTGTTTCTGTCTGTCTTCTCATCTATGTGTTTATACTTGTGAGAATGTGTATTGTACAGTACTTTGTATCCAGGGTGTAGGTGCCATATAGTCTGGTCACCTAGGCTGGTTTAAGTGACTAGTTGATTAGTTAAATATGTTAAATATATCACTGTTGACTATTAATTGCTATACGGGGGATGTCTCCAACAGCCCTACCTGCTGATAAAGCTGTCTACATGCCCTGCTACTGACTGAATTATTTGTTGAAAAGGTTGAATGTACCTGTGTCTCATGTTACTGGATGTACAGTTTACCCCGCCCTGTGTCATCATGTAAAGAAGGGGGGATTGTCCCCATAGTGCCTGTGTTTCAATGAACAGTTGATGTTTCACGACACCCTACACTGTGTCCTGACAAGTGAAGTGGTGAGCTAAGGGGTCTTAGATCATTCTGGTACCAGCAAGGGAAGCTTATACAATGTACATATTCTTCTTGAGTACTGGGGTCCGTCACACCCCTCCTTAACTATACCAAGCCACATCCCTTCAACATGGAGTATAGCTATCCAGGGAAGACCCCCATGCAATACACCTTGTCCCAGTGTTAATGAAGAAAAGGGTCTCTTCCCTACAACCCTGGCTGGTGTTTGATGGATGGAGGCTTATCAGAATCTGGAAGCCCCTTTTAACAATAAGGTCTGGTTTACACCTTTGCATTTTTTAGTGCGTTTTGCTGAAACACACTACAGTCCATTTAACATGGTTTCCTATGGAACTCGTTCACATTTAAGCATTTTTCAGCTGCTGCATTTTTGGAAAGGATCAGGGACACTTTTTCCAGCAGAAGGTTGCATTTTGCGTGTAATAGACTTCAATGGACCCGCACCAAAAAACGCAGGTGTTGCGTTTTTTATGTGTTTTTCAGTATTTTCCTAATAGGAAAGTATGACAGTTCTGTTCATTTTAGTTTGACTTTGATGTAACTTTACACTCTCTGGCACTCAATTAGAATTAAAGTTGCATCAAAGCAGTGAAGGAACCTTTATGTGTCCAAAGTTGCATCTTAGAATTAGGGTAAAGGGCTAGGGCTAGTCTTACATTTTAAGGTTAGGGTTACAATTTAGGGTTAAGGGCTAGGGATAGAGTTAGGGTTAAGGACTAGGGATAGAGTTAGGGTTAGGGTCAGAGATAGAGTTAGGGTTAAGGGTAGAGATAGAGTTAGGGTTAGGGTCAGAGATAGAGTTAGGGTTAAGGACTAGGGATAGAGTTAGGGTTAGGGTCAGAGATAGAGTTAAGGTTAAGGGTAGAGATAGTTAGGGTTAATGGTAATCGTTAGGGTTAGAGTTAGCAGTAATTGTTATGCTGTGTACACACAGTCGGACTTTTCAGCAACAAAAGTCCGACAGCCTGTTTGACAGACTTTTGACGTACTTTTGGTGGACTTCCGGCGGACTTTTTAATGAACGGACTTGCACACGATCACACCAAAGTCCGACGTACACCAGACTAAAATAAGGAAGTTCATAGCCAATAGCCAATAGCTGCCCTAGCGTGGGTTTTTGTCCGTCGGACTAGCATACAGACGAGCGGATTTCTGGGTCCGGCGGAGTTACGACATAAAGATTTGAAGCAAGTTCCAAATCTAAAGTGTGTCAGATTTGCGACTGGAAAAGTCCGCTGAAGGTCTGGTGAAGCCCACACACGATCGGATTGTTCGCCGGATTTGGTCCGTCGGCGTCCCTCAGACTAGTCCGGTCGAAAAGTCCGACCGTGTGTACGCCCCATAAGGGTTGAAATGCTAACCCCAACAATTTCCCGCTAACCCTAAGGCTACTTTCACACTGGGGTGGTGCGGGCGTTGATGGCAAAGCGCCGCTAGTTTTAGCAGAGTTTTACTATAATTTTACTTTGCAGCCGCTTTGGCAGAGGTGCCCATTGATTGTATTTACTGCTCCCGCACCGTCCCAAAGATGCTGCTTCGAGGAGTTTTTTTCCTGTCCTGCAAGCGCACCGCCCCGGGGGAAAGCTCTGGGACTTTCATACTGGGGCTGCAGAAGAGGCAGTTTACAGGAGCTTTTCAGGCGCTATTTTTAGCGCAAAAATGTCTGTAAAACGCCTCAGTGTGAAAGTGGCCTAACTCTAACATTTAACACTAACCATAACCCTTAACCCTAACATTTAACCCTACACTGCACAAAATGTATGTGAAATTACCTGTAAAATATGTAAAATCATGGCATCAAAATTTTGAAAATTTGAAATGCAAAACAATTGTGTTAAATTTACACAAATATTCTGTAAATACTAAAAATGCAATTGTAAAATTCTGAACCGATCACAACTGGTAATTTTAGCAGTAAAAACATGTTAAAGTGCAACTCCACTTTTGTTGAGGAAAAAACCTTCCCCTCTGGGTGATCTCTGTACATTGCAGAAATTGTAACAAACTTTGTTGCAGATTCTGACCTTTTGTTATTCTGAAGAAATCCCTGTGTGTTTGTCTGTGTCCATGTGCGAATCTGTATGGTTTCATGATTTTAATCAATCAGCTGCTGCACCTACGGGGCTCTAATGAGGAAAGTGGCAGGGTCTGCATCCCTTTAGAAGTGATTTCCTATTGGGAGGATCTCACCAAAAATGAGATTTTTGTTGCAGGGGATGCCCAAAATCTGACTTCTATCTTAGTGTAGAGCCTGGTCACGTGACGTCGCCATGCATGGAAGTTGGCCATTTTGTTGGTTGGAAACTCGGACATGATTATCGGCTTGACATGTATTTTATGCTTCACTGTTTGTGAATATTTTGATAGATTTCAATTAGGGATGAGCTTCGTGTTCGAGTCGAACCCACATCGGCTGTTCGATCATTCGCCGAATTGCAAACGATATGGGCCGTTCACGCCAAATTCATGTGGTGCGTCACGGCCCATAATTCACTGCGGCATCGCAGTGCATTGCTGGCTGATGATTGGACAAGCATGCACTATGACCCGCATGCTTGGCCAATCACAGCACGGTCGGCAGAGAGAGGGTGGCTTTGGCCAATTATGGCTCAGGGGGTTTAGAACACGCCCCACACTATATAAGGCTGCCTGCACGGCGGCCCTGTATAGTGTGTTCCGACGTGCTTAGAGAGAGAGAGAGACAGTTTAATTTCATTTGAGTTAGCTAGATTAGGCAGGGCAGTCAGTCAGTTAGCTGCACTTACAGTGTATTGGGTATATATATGCATCCCAGGAGTTGTGTGTGTGTGTATATATATATATATACACTGTATTCAGTTTAGCTAGATCCGTTCCTGTTATCTTCCTACTGACAGGCAGGCTTGTCTTGTTACAGTATTTACAGCTACCTGAAGAAAATTGCTGGTGTTCTTTTGATCCTATTAGTACCACATTTAGGCAGCTAGACTATTTACAGCTAGTGTAGTGCGTCCTCCTCACAGTGTTCAGCTAAAGCTACAAGTTTTGTTTTTTTTGGCGAGCTCTGCACAGTGTTCAGCTAAAGCTACCTGTAGAAGGTTGGTGGTGTTTTCCTGATCCTATCACTATCGCAGGCAGATAAATAAGCTACAAGTTATTTTTTTGCGAGCTCTGCACAGTGTTCACCTAAAGCTACCTGTAGAAGGTTGGTGGTGTTCTCATACTACAGGCAGGCAGTTGATTTTGCTAGCTGCAGTATCAGTATATATATATATATATATATATATATATATATATATATATATATATATAAAAGCCCAAGAGGTTGCTGCACTTAAAAACTACTTTGCTTTATTTCACAATATCTTCAGGAGAGATTTACAAAGCAAGTATAATCCTTTCAAGCAATATCACAGGCAAGAAATGCCTACACAGTTTCAGACATGAGTAGATTCAGATATGGATGGATTACGTCTCGGGCTAGTCAGCTTACGCCCTTCCTAAGATCCATTGAAGCACATGAAGAACATTGAATATTATGGGGCGTTCGCGAGAAATTTGAGTGCCGCAAAATGCCCCATTATGCACTGCGAGATCGCTGTATGATGATTGGCCAAACCATGCACCTGACCTGCATTCTTTGGTCAAGTGACCACCGAGTGACAGAAGGTAAACGGGCAGATGGAGGGACAGATGCTCACACAAGACCAGACCCACCACATGAGAGTGCAGGAGAACGGCAGAGTCACAGGCTTTCATGTACCACTACGAGCTGCAACAAGACAGGGCACACAAGCAGGGGAGGGGGTGGGCTGCAACGTGTTTCCAAGGCCCTGCCTCCTTCTTCAGGCTGACCCACCCCTCCTGGAGGGGGAGACTATATACTAAGCCAATCAGGGAGGGGATGGGGTCGGGATGTCCTACCCCACGCTCAGCAGAAACAACACCAGCTCTAATCAGCGGTACTAAGATAACACCTGCAGATGCAGCCATTATCTTGGACTGATACCTTGAAAGTCAGAATGTACCTCCATGGTCATCAAGTGGTTAAACACGCAATACATGCACAGATTTAGGTTCAAATAGATTTGTTCTTCCATGTCTAACATTTAAGTCTAGTTTTAGTCAGTTAATGAAAATGTCAATACAGTAGATTTAGTCATCAAAGCTTCACTCCTATTTAATTTTAGTCCAGTCTTCATCAATGAAAAAATGTTGTTGATGAAAACTATATAACTAAAATGATTTGTTTGATAAAATGATGTTTTTATCCATTTGTTTGAATTTTTTCTTAGGTCAATCCTGCTATTCTTCAAGACAGTTGATGCTTTTCTATGTGTGGATGAGAACATTGTACTGGACAACATTTCCTCCTTCATTACTGCCCTGTATGAAGTCTGGGATCAATTATTGGTCAATCCATTATCCATCGGAGCCGCCATCCACCCCGGAGGTCCTGCAGAGGTGGGATACTTTTTTGAACTGAAACCAATATAAAGTACTATAGTGAATTGGGGGTTAGGACACTTGTCATTTTACTTTACTATTATAAATGGCTAATATCCAATTTAACCCCTTTGCTGCTGAGCCCCGATGATGAGCTCATTTTTAAGTATTTTTTCTCCTCACATTTAAAAGTCATGTTACTGTAGAAGCCATTTTTTTACCCAAGTCATGTTAGAATGCAGCATTGAAAAATATCAAAAAAGTTCTGTGACAGACCCGCCTGGCACCGGACCGGAACAAGGAATTATAGCTGGGAATTGCACCCGAGAACTAGATGACACTAGCTTTGGTTCAAACTGGAAGTCCCTTTATTGTAAATTCACACAATTTATACTACACGTAATCAGATAAGAGCTTAACCACTTCAGCCCCGGAAGGATTTACCCCCTTCCTGACCAGAGCACTTTTTACAATTTGGCACTGCGTCGCTTTAACTGCTAATTGCGCGGTCATGCAATGCTGTACCCAAACTAAATTTGCGTCCTTTTCTTCCCACAAATAGAGCTTTCTTTTGATGTTATTTGATCACCTCTGCGGTTTTTATTTTTTGCGCTATAAACGGAAAAAGACCGAAAATTTCGATATTTTCTACTTTTTTTTTATAAAAAAAATCCAATAAACTCAATTTTAGTCATACATTTAGGCCAAAATGTATTCGGCCACATGTCTTTGGTAAAAAAATGTCAATAAGCGTATATGTATTGGTTTGCGCAAAAGTTATAGTGTCTACAAACTAGGGTACATTTTCTGGAGTTTACACAGCTTTTAGTTTATGACTACCTATGTCATTTTTTGAGGTGCTAAAATGGCAGGGCAGTACAAAACCCCCCAAAATGACCCCATTTTGGAAAGTAGACACCCCAAGGAAATTGCTGAGAGGCATGTTGAGCCCATTGAATATTATTTTTTTTGTCCCAAGTGATTGAATAATGACCAAAAAAAAAAAAATTACAAAAAGTTGTCACTAAATGATATATTGCTCACACAGGCCATGGGCATATGTAGAATTGCACCCAAAAATACATTTAGCTGCTTCTCCTGAGTACGGGGATACCACATGTGTGGGACTTTTTGGGAGCCTAGCTGCGTACGGGGCCACGAAAACCAAACACTGCCTTCAGGATTCTAAGGGCGTAAATTTTTGATTTCACGCTTCACTGCCTATCACAGTTTCGGAGGCCATGGAATGCCCAGGTGGCACAAACCCCCCCCCCAAATGACCCCATTTTGGAAAGTAGACACCCCAAGCTATTTGAGAGGCATGGTAAGTATTTTACAGCTCTCATTTGTTTTTGAGAATGAAGAAAGACAAGAAAAAAAATGTTTTTCTTTTTTCAATTTTCAAAACTTTGTGACAAAAAGTGAGGTCTGCAAAATACTCACTATACCTCTCAGCAAATAGCTTGGGGTGTCTACTTTCCAAAATAGGGTCATTTGGGGGGGTTTATGCCACCTGGGCATTCCATGGCCTCCGAAACTGTGATAGGCAGTGAAGAGTGAAATCAAAAATTTACACCCTTAGAAAGCCTGAAGGTGGTGATTGGTTTTCGGGGTCCCGTACGCGGCTAGGCTCCCAAAAAGTCCCACACATGTGGTATCCCCGTACTCAGGAGAAGCAACAGAATGTATTTTGGGGTGTAATTTTACATATTCCCATGGCATGTTTGAGCAATATATCATTTAGTGACAACTTTGTGCAAAAAAAAATTGTCTTTTTCCCGCAACTTGTGTCACAATATAAAATATTCCATGGACTCGACATGCCTCTCAGCAAAATAGCTTGGGGTGTCTACTTTCCAAAATGGGGTCATTTGGGGGGGTTGAACTGTCCTGGCATTTTATGCACAACATTTAGAAGCTTATGTCACACATCACCCACTCTTCTAACCACTTGAAGACAAAGCCCTTTCTGACACTTTTTGTTTACATTAAAAAATTATTTTTTTATGCAAGAAAATTACTTTGAACCCCCAAACATTATATATTTTTTTAAAGCAAATGCCCTACAGATTAAAATGGTGGGTGTTTCATTTTTTTTCACACAGTATTTGCGCAGCAATTTTTCAAACGCATTTTTTGTGGAAAAAACACACTTTTTTAAATTTTAATGCACTAAAACACACTATATTGCCCAAATGTTTGATGAAATAAAAAAGCCAGACCGACTTTTGCATTCGCCTTAGCGCGAGAGCAGGGGGGGACAGGGGTGCTTTTTTTTTTTTTTACTTTATTTTTTTTTTGCTTTTTTATCTAATTTATAAACTGTTCCTTTCATTTTTTTTTATCATTTTTATTGTTATCTCAGGGAATGTAAATATCCCCTATGATAGCAATAGGTAGTGACAGGTACCCTTTTTTGAAAAAATTGGGGTCTATTAGACCCTAGATCTCTCCTCTGCCCTCAAAGCATCTGACCACACCAAGATCGGTGTGATAAAATGCTTTCCCAATTTCCCAATGGTGCTGTTTACATCCGGCGAAATCTAAGTCATGAAATGCTCGTAGCTTCCGGTTTCTTAGGCCATAGAGATGTTTGGAGCCACTTTGGTCTCTGATCAGCTCTATGGTCAGCTGGCTGAATCACCGGCTGCATTCTCAGGTTCCCTGTTGAGACAGGAGAGCCAGAGAAAAACACGGAAGATGGTGGGGGGGGGCATTCCCTCCCACTGCTTGTAAAAGCAGTCTAGAGGCTAATTAGCCGCTAGGATTGCTTTTACATGAAAGCTGACCGCTGGCTGAAAAGAATGATACCAAGATGATACCTAAACCTGCAGGCATCATTCTGGTATAACCCCTCAAAGTCGTGAATTGCGTACCTGAAGACAAAAAAACGGTTAACAATAAAACACAGTAAACAGTAAAGTATAAAAAATTGCATACCTGAAAAGCAAACATGCTAAAACATAATAACAATAAAACATTGCAGAATAGAATACAGTAAAAAAGAGCAGAACAATAGAGAGAGAATAGAGAGAGAGAGAACAATAAAACAACAATTATTTTTTTTATTTTATATATTTTTTTGTGTTTTTTTTTACACTGTTTTTGTAACTGTAACTTTTATAACTGTAACCGGTTCCAGGTTCGGGTCTCTCAAAATGCAATGGCATCTTGGGAGACCCTGTGAAAGTGTGTCCTAGTCTGTGCAATGCTGTACCCTACGCTAGTACTCAACTAGTGTATGGTAGCGTTCAAAACATTCACCAATGCAAAGACCAGGATTGTCAGGACAGGAGGGACAATAATAGCGGGTGTCACCCTATATCCGCGCTTGCTGCAGACACGACATCTTTTTTGGGGGGTTCGTTGGGTAGGGGTACTCGGGAGGACATAAAGAAAATGCCTCTCATGCAGGCGACTGCATTTGGTTGGGGATGTGAATGGGGGAAGTTCGGGTGCTGCAGAAGTGGTGGGTTTCCAATTAGGATGGGCGAATGCAGCAGGAAGGGCATTATGGGCACGACGGGCCTGTGTTTGTCTTCTTCTTGGTGGCAGCGGGACACTACTTGTGCTTGCCACCTCACCAGCTTGAACTGCACTTATGAGACTCGCCATGTCACCAAGTGTTACTACAGTGCTGGTTTGACTACGACCGGGGTGTACTAGGCCGCTGGTGCTTGCCAGTTCACCAAAACGCTTCCCAAAAAAACTGTTAGTGTTCGCAGGGATCAGGCCTGACTCTGCGAATGCTGCAGTTATGCGTTTAGTGTTTTGTAAGTGACAGTGATCGATCAATACTGCACTTGGGTGGGCTGGGCCGGGCGGATGGGCAAAATGCAGGTGCTAGCAGGTATCTGGGCTGATCCCGCTAACACTGTGTTTTTGGGAACCCTAAACTGCTGGGGACGCTAGTATAGATCTGATCGGATCAGATATTGATGCGTTCAGATACTATACCACTAAGGGAGGTGTATGCTGCGTGCGTGGGTGTTAGCGGTACTGGCGCTAATCTGACACTGCCTGGGGCGACGCATATCACCGCCGGGCGATCAGGGGGCTAAACTTTTATTCGGTAATAAACGGCGGGTGCCCTGACACTATAAAAAGTAAACAAACTAACCAGCGTCACCCGTAACAGTTATACGGTGATCACTGGTGAAAGGGTTAACTAGGGGGCAATCAAGGGGTTAAAACCTTTATTAGGTAGTATATGGGGGGTCCCTGATGCTATAAAACGCTGACAGCGAACCTAAATATTTACCTCCCTAACTAGCGTCACCAGTGACACTAATACAGAGATCTGAAAATTGATCGCTTAGTGACACTGGCGATGGGGGGTGATCAAGGGGTTAAAACTTTATTAGGGGGGTTAGGGGGGTACTCTAGACCTAAAGGGGGCTAACACTAACTGCCCTACCACACTAACTGTCACAAACTGACACCAATGCAGTAATCAGAAAAAAAAACTGCTTGGTGTCAGTGTGACAGGGGGGGAGGGGTGATTAGGGGGTGATCGGGGGTGATCGGGGGGGGTAAAGGGGGTGTAATGTGTGCCTGGCATGTTCTACTGTGTGTGTGTGTAGTGTTGTGCACTCACATTGAAGTCTTCTCTCCTCGGCGCCGGAACAGAAAATACCGAGCCGAGGAGAGATGACATCATTTCCTCTGCTGCTGTTTAGCATACAGCAGCAGAGGAATAATCCCAGTGGCTGGGAGTGATCACGAGGCGGGGCCACGAATGGTTGGGCTCCCCCTCACCTCTGATCGTCGGGGGACAAACGCTGACCACTTCGGGCACCGGGGGGGGTCCGATCGGACCCCCCGCCCGCGGGAGGCAGATCACGTACAGGTACACGTGATTCTGCCTGCCCGTGCCATTCTGCTGACGTAAATCGGCGTGAGGCGGTCCGCAAGTGGTTAAACACATTTTAACATGTAAACTTTAATCAGTAATATCATCATTACATCTAATGTACAATAATATCATCATTACATCTAATGTACAATAATATCATCATTTTATCTAATGTACAATATTATCATCATTTTATCTAATGTACAATATTATCATCATTACATCTAATGTACAATGTACAATAATATCCATGGTATTTTTTTTCAATCAACCCAGACAAAGGAGCTGTGTGGCACCCCATGTTTGTAAAACCTGAATAAAAATATACCATTAGTTTCAAGTTTGTGCTGCGTTTGTGCTGATTTTTGTTGCAAAAATTAGTGTTTGTGCCGGTTCGTGTTTCTGAGATTTTAAACATTCAATTCAATGCAAGCCCTGCCCACTTTGCAACCCATGTTGCTGAATTTTAAATTTGTTTGTGCCACGTTTGTGCTGGTTTGTGCCACAAAAATAAACGTTTGTGCCGCTTTGGTTGCGGAGATATTATGCGTTACAGTTGCTGAAACCCCGCCCACTTTGCACCCCAGATTGCTGAATTTTAAAAACAAACGCGCCATTTGCTTGTGCCGCATTTGTGCTGGTTTGTGCCGCAAAAATAAATGTTTGTGCGCTTTGGTTGCAGGAATATTGTGCGTTATATTTGCTGAAACCCCGCCCACTTTGCAACCCATATTGCTGAATTTTAAAAATAAAAGTGCCATTGGTTTATGCCGCGTTTGTGACGTGTTTGTGCTGGTTTGTGCCACAAAAATAAATGTTTGTGCCGCTTTGGTTGCTGAGATATTGTGCGTTATATTTGCTGAAACCCCGCCCACTTTGCCCCCCACGTTGCTGAATTTAAAAAATAAACATGCCATTCATTTGTGCTGGTTTGTACCGCAAAAATAAACATTTGTGCCGCTTTGGTTGCGGAGATATTGAGTGGTATATGTTGTCAAACCACACTGACTTTACACCTTGTTATTAAATCTTACATACAGCAAGATTTATTTGTTCGCGTTTGTGCAGATTTGGTGGATGTTGTACATGATGTTTTACTTCACATGCGTAGTTTTGCCACCCCCACAGGAATCCCCTCTTCCGATTCTCTAGCGCTGACTGGAAGAACAGACGGAGGAGGAAATCTGGGGAGGGGGCGGGCAAAGCTGGCTCTGGCCAGCTGTCAATCAGGCGGCAGGGTGGATCTCGACAGTATTGTCGGGGTCAATGCACTTACGTTTACATATGTCCATGGAAGTTGATGCCGGACAGTTTCAAGATAGCCCAGGGCCCAGCCATGGGCGGATGTGTGGCTCCAGGCCCCTGTATTCTGTGGTGGAGACGGCCTTCATATGCCCAGGCTCGTGGAACAGCTGGCAGGTCTGAAGATTCTCCATGGCAGCAGTTTTAGTATGTAAAAGCTCCCTGTTTGTTTTTCCCTCACATGCCTTGCTGTCTTCTTTATCTTTTTGCTTCTATGGCACCTGGAATGCAAGTGCGTTCCAGGGTTCGGCTCCCTCTTCTGGGCCGCAGCTCCGGCTCGTTACTGCGCATGTGCGATCCTTGGACGAAGCCGAGGCTTGGTTTTGGGCATGCACAGTGCGGCAGGGGATACGGCAGCCGTGCAGGCGCTCTACGGCAGGTACCACTGCGCAGGTGCAGTACGGGCATGGTGGTGACGTCATTCCAGCGGGAAAGTTTGAATCCCTAAGAGCCCTGTCATTCTAAGGATTACTACAGGCAGCTTGCGTCAGCTCCTCAGGCCCAGGTTCCCAGATCATGGTTAGCTTCAGCCTGGGGCTATGGTAAAAGAGGGAAGAGGGGCTAAGATGCCTCTTAAAGGGGAAGCTGCACTGCTATTTGTAATCCTTTGTTCCAGGACGTGTGAGTGTTCCTAAAAAGCTGCAGGATTGCCTCCTATTTGTCCGTCAGGGTGACATGGGTAGATCACTGCCTCCGTGCGGCCAGCCCTCACGCTCTAGGTATGTGGGGCATGAGAAGGGGAGGGCCAGGTCCATGTGCCGATGGACTGATTCCCTTAACATCATGTTCTCCCTTCTCCCTTTTTTAGCCCTTACAGGTCAGACCATCAGCTTACTGTGCAAGATGACAGGGACCTTGCCAGGCAGCAATGCCCACCTTCTTCATCAAGGTCCAGACGTGACTCTCCGTCTAGGATCCAACATCAGAGATGTTTCCATTCCTCCTTCGAACAGAGGAGATGTTCTCATTCCTCCTACCAACAGAGGAGATGTTTCCATTCCTCCTCCCAACAAAGGAGATGTTACGATTCCTCCTCCAAACACCACACCCACCGCCACGACAGCCGTTTTGATCACAGATCCTGCTAGGGTTGCGGGACCCGGGTCCCGGAAGTCAAGTCCTTATGTGACCCTTGTTATGCCAAGGCGGTCAGGAAAAAGAAGCTGAAAGCCGGCAAATGGAGACGCTGGTTAAACGGATGGTGCAACAATCCCACAAAGAGTGGGGTACATTTTACACACGGAGCCAGTCCACCACATTATCTGGCTCCCTGGCTGACAAGGCCCAGGAGCCCATTCCAGCCTTATTATTCCTCCCCTGATTCCTCGCACAGCGAGATGGAGGGAGATGATTTTGTCGGAGGCTTCGACTTCACCCTGGTTTCTCCAATTAAAGCGGTCAAAGAGGCCCTTAAGTGGGAAGACTCTTCTACTCCCCTGGCTAAACAGAATAAATTCTTTAAGCATCTGGAGAAAGAACATTCCAATTTTCCACTACTTTCTGAATTAAAGGATATTATTGATGAGGAATAGAGCAAGGTAGATAAGAAGACCTCTATGTCAAGTCGGACCTCCAGGTTATACCCCTTCAAGGCTGAGGAAGTGAAATATCTGGAAAATGCTGCCCTCGTAGATGCAGCTCTCATGCGACGACATAAACATGTCACTCTTACTCTGGAGGATGCAGTATCCATCAAAGATGAGTTTGAGAGAAAAATAGATCAAGATCTTAAAAGGATTTATGGGTCAGCCAGGATGGCTTGCAAACCTGCCTTGGCCCTTGCAGCCATGTCCAAGGCCATGGAGGTCTGGATGGAGAATGTAGACTCCATGATCAGAGGAATCTCAGAAGAACTGGCCAGGGGCTCTATAATCCAGGAGCTGAAGCTGGCGGTAGCCTTCCTGGGAGAGGCTTCAATCGACCCTATCCGCCTCTCAGCCCGGACTATGCTGTCCTCGGTCACCATCAAGCGTGCCTTGTGGTTGCGCCCCTGGCTCGCTGACCCAGCATCTAAGCAGGCCTGGTGTAGGTTCCCCTTGAAGGGTCCTCGCTGTTTGGTGACAAGCTGGATAGCACCATAGCCCGGGCCACAGGTGGGAGGTCGGGCTTCCTGCCTCAGGTTAGGCATCTGTTCAATCAGAAAAGGCCTTAGCACAGAAGACATAGTACTGAGCATTCAAGGGAGGCACGCTATTACAGGCCCGGCCGAGATATCAGAAGGAATTGGAGGAGAAGACAGGCATCCTTCCAGAAGCCCGCTAAGAGCCAGGCATCCAGTGGACGAAAGCCGGCTAAGCCATTTTGAGTTTGGGCCTGCCCAGGCAGGTCGGGTGGGGGCCTGTCTGCTTCTCTTCCAGCACGTCTGGGAAAAAGCAATCTGGAACCAGTCCAGCGCCTGATATACTGTACTTAGTTCCACATGGTAGAAAGTTCCATCTCTCTCCCCGTGGAAAATATTCCAGTCATTGAAGAAAGAATTTTACGAGCTCCGAGCTCTTCACACCTAAAAGCCTTGCAATGCTTAAAGATTATCGGTATAATAGTCTCTATGACCCCCATGGTCAAGTGGTCTCTGGGGAGATTACGCCCTCTTCAGATGGAGTCTGGAGTCTAGAATGTCCAAGCGGACTTCCCGTTGCACACTCAGCTGGACAACAATGAGTGGTCGAATGTTCGAGTGGATCCTGTCCTTGGGAGTCAATCCCGAAGTAGATTTATTTTCATCCCCCTGCAACTTAAAAATCAAGAAGTATTACACTCGGGCCATTGCAGCCAGGCCTTTGGAATAGATGCCCTGACAGATCAGTGGAAGCTCCAACAGGGCGTACGCCTTTTCCCCGTTCCTGAGCATCCTCAGATTCTTACGGAGGCTTCAAGCGGAGGCGATTGAGGTGGTGATGATAGCACCTTACTGGTCGAACAGGCCACAGTTTCCCCTCCTGACCCAGCTCAGCTTCCAGGACCCGCTACCTCCTTCTCTCAGGCTGGACCTTCATTCTCAGGGGGGCAGTCCTGCCCCCTTGTCCAGCATTACGGAGACTGAGGGTCTGGTTCTTCAGAGGGAAAGACTGGAGTCTCTTGGGTGTGCTTTAGGAGTAATTTCCACCCTCATGGGCTCGAGAAGGGCAAGCATGAATAAAGTCTATGAGAGATTTTGCGCCAAGTTTATCAAATTATTATTCTCTACGGGCAGATCATTCAGGGACCCGGAATCCCAGGATATTCTCAGCTTTCCTCAATCCGGTCTAGATCTGTCTCTGTCCATCAGCTCTCTAAGGGTCCAAGTACTTGTCGGCCTCTTCTGGTACATTGTGGGCTGTTCACCCTCTAACTCTGCAGTTTTTCTGTGGGGCAACAAGACTCAGGCCCCAAAGAAGACCAAGATTCCCCAGATGGGATCTTCCCCTGGTCCTTGACTCACTGTCTGAACTAAGCACCGTGGGATCTTTCTATTAAGAACTTTTCTGCAAGAGCTGCCTTTCTAGTAACTATCACTTCGGCTAAAAGGGTTTCTGAGATTGGGTCCTTGGGTCATGAATAGGGATGAGCTTCGAGTTCGAGTCGAACTCATGTTCGACTCGAACATTGGCTGTTCGCAAGTTCGCCGAACAGCGAACAATTTGGGGTGTTCGCGGCAAATTCGAATGCTGCGGAACACCCTTTAAAAGTCTATGGGAGAAATCAAAAGTGCTAATTTTAAAGGCTAATATGCAAGTTATTGTCATAAAAAGTGTTTGGGGACCTGGGTCCTGCCCCAGGGGACATGGATCAATGCAAAAAAAAGTTTTAAAAACGGCCGTTTTTTCAGGAGCAGTGATTTTAATAATGCTTAAAGTCAAACAATAAAAGTGTAATATCCCTTTAAATTTCGTACCTGGGGGGTGTCTATAGTATGCCTGTAAAGGGGCGCATGTTTCCTGTGTTTAGAACAGTCTGACAGCAAAATGACATTTTGAAGGAAAAAACTCATTTAAAACTACCCGCGGCTATTGCATTGCCGACAATACACTTAGAAGTTCATTGATAAAAATGGCATGGGAATTCCCCAAAGGGGAACCCCGAACCAAAATTAAAAAAAAAAAATGACGTGGGAGTTCCCCTAAATTCCATACCAGGCCCTTCAGGTCTGATATGGATATTAAGGGGAACCCTGGCCAAAATTAAAAAAAAAAAATGACGTGGGGTTCCCCCTAAATTCCATACCAGACCCCTCAGGTCTGGTATGGATTTTAAGGGGAACCCCGCGCCAAAAAAAAAAAAAAAACGGCGTGGGGTCCCCCCAAAAATCCATACCAGACCCTTATCCGAGCACGCAACCTGGCAGGCCGCAGGAAAAGAGGGGGGGACGAGAGTGCGGCCCCCCCTCCCTCCTGAACCGTACCAGGCCACATGCCCTCAACATTGGGAGGGTGCTTTGGGGTAGCCCCCCAAAACACCTTGTCCCCATGTTGATGAGGACAAGGGCCTCATCCCCACAACCCTGGCCGGTGGTTGTGGGGGTCTGCGGGCGGGGGGCTTATCGGAATCTGGAAGCCCCCTTTAACAAGGTGACCCCCAGATCCCGGCCCCCCCCTGTGTGAAATGGTAAGGGGGTACATAAGTACCCCTACCATTTCACGAAAAAAGTGTAAAAAATGTTAAAAATGACAAGAGACAGTTTTTGACAATTCCTTTATTTAAATGCTTCTTCTTTCTTCTATCTTCCTTCATCTTCTGATTCTTCTGGTTCTTCTGGCTCTTCTGGTTCTTCCTCCGGCGTTCTCGTCCAGCATCTCCTCCGCGGCGTCTTCTATCTTCTTCTCCTCGGGCCGCTCCGCACCCATGGCATGGGGGGAGGCTCCCGCTGTTCTCTTCTTCTTTTCTTCTCCGGGCTGCTCCGCAATCCATGCTGGCATGGAGGGAGGCTCCCGCTGTGTGACGGCGCTCCTCGTCTGACAGTTCTTAAATAACGGGGGCGGGGCCACCCGGTGACCCCGCCCCCCTCTGACGCACGGGACATGACGGGACTTCCCTGTGGCATTCCCCGTGACATCACAAGGAAGTCCTGTCAAGTCACCGTGCGTCAGAGTGGGGCGGGGTCACCGAGTGGCCCCGCCCCCCCGTTATTTAAGAACTGTCAGACGAGGAGCGCCGTCACACAGCGGGAGCCTCCCTCCATGCCAGCATGGATTGCGGAGCGGCCCGGAGAAGAAAATGAAGAAGAGGAGAAGAAGAGAAGAAAAGAAGAAGAGAAGAGCGGGAGCCTCCACCCCATGCCATGGGTGCGGAGCGGCCCGAGGAGAAGAAGATAGAAGACGCCGCGGAGGAGATGCTGGACGAGAACGCCGGAGGAAGAACCAGAAGAGCCAGAAGAACCAGAAGATGAAGGAAGATAGAAGAAAGAAGAAGCATTTAAATAAAGGAATTGTCAAAAACTGTCTCTTGTCATTTTTAACATTTTTGACACTTTTTTCGTGAAATGGTAGGGGTACTTATGTACCCCCTTACCATTTCACACAGGGGGGGGGCCGGGATCTGGGGGTCAGCTTGTTAAAGGGGGCTTCCAGATTCCGATAAGCCCCCCGCCCGCAGACCCCCACAACCACCGGCCAGGGTTGTGGGGATGAGGCCCTTGTCCTCATCAACATGGGGACAAGGTGTTTTGGGGGGCTACCCCAAAGCACCCTCCCAATGTTGAGGGCATGTGGCCTGGTACAGTTCAGGAGGGAGGGGGGGCCGCACTCTCGTCCCCCCCTCTTTTCCTGCGGCCTGCCAGGTTGCGTGCTCGGATAAGGGTCTGGTATGGATTTTTGGGGGGACCCCACGCCGTTTTTTTTTTTTTTTTGGCGCGGGGTTCCCCTTAAAATCCATACCAGACCTGAAGGGTCTGGTATGGAATTTAGGGGGAACCCCACGTCATTTTTTTTTTCAATTTTGGCCGGGGTTCCCCTTAATATCCATATCAGACCTGAAGGGCCTGGTATGGAATTTAGGGGGACTCCCACGTCATTTTTTTTTTTAATTTTGGTTCGGGGTTCCTATTTGGGGAATTCCCATGCCGTTTTTATCAATGAACTTCTATGTGTATTGTCGGCAATGCAATAGCCGCGGGTAGTTTTAAATGAGTTTTTTCCTTCAAAATGTCATTTTGCTGTCAGACTGTTCTAAACACAGGAAACATGCGCCCCTTTACAGGCATACTATAGACACCCCCCAGGTACGAAATTTAAAGGGATATTACACTTTTATTGTTTGACTTTAAGCATTATTAAAATCACTGCTCCTGAAAAAACGGCCGTTTTTAAAACTTTTTTTTGCATTGATCCATGTCCCCTGGGGCAGGACCCAGGTCCCCAAACACTTTTTATGACAATAACTTGCATATAAGCCTTTAAAATTAGCACTTTTGTTTATTCATGTTCGTGTCCCATAGACTTTAACGGTGTTCGCGTGTTCGAACGAACTTTTTTCCTGTTCGCATGTTCTGGTGCGAACCGAACAGGGGGGTGTTCGGCTCATCCCTAGTCATGAAGAACCATTCCTGACTTTCTTCCCTGACCGGGTGGTCCTCATCCCTATGCTTGGCTCAAATCTGAAGTCTTTTCAGTGTTCCATGAGGACCAAGAAATTGTCCTACCTACATTCAGGACCCCAGGTTCCTCTGAAGTTCATCCTCTGGATGTGAGCAAAATGCTGAAGGAATACCTACGAGTTACTTCCTCCTTTAGACGCTCCGACTTCCTCTTTGCTCTACACTCCGGCAACAAGGGAAAAATTGGCTTCGTCCAGAACGTTTATGACCTGGATCGTCCAGTCTATCTAGCAGGCTTATAGGGCTAAGCCCTGGCTCCTCCAGAGGCGGTGACAGCACTCTCTACCAGGGGTATGGCGGCTTCTTGGGCAGCAGCCCGGCATGTGGCTCCTGATGTCATCTACAAGGCGGCCTCATGGGCCTCCATTAACACCTTTATGTCACACTATTGCATAGAAATTGCTTCTCTATCCTCTTCGATCTTTGGTTTAAGAACCCAGTTGGTTGATGGGAAGAAATAAACTTCTTTTTATCAGCATACCCACCCATGTGGTTTGACTAGTTATTTCCCACACGTAGTCTGCCATGAAGTCTGTCAGGAAAACTGAAAATTTATTGTCAAATACTTACTGTAATTTTCCCTTCCTGATGGACTCCATGGCAGACGGAGTTCCCATACTTTGGTCATGAGTTGGCTTATTACGGAACACAGTCTCTAGTGGTGAGCTTAAATTTATGGGAGAGGGGTCCTATAGCATTGGAGAGGAGGCGGGGTTAACCCACACGTAGTCTGCCATGGAGTCTGTCAGGAAAAGAATGTTTACTGACATAGATGTTTATCAAAAAAAGCAATTAAAAAAAGAAATAACTTATATAAGAGAATTTGTTGGAGTGCTGTTTTGCTTGGTTAACACCTGGTTTAAACTTTTGTTAAAAGAGAACTATGGCCCAACCTTTTTTGGCCTTAGTTTTCTTTTTGTTCACAAGATGACATATAGTATGTTCTCCTGTGACAAAAAACTCATGTGCATGTTGCGGGCTATTGCCCACTATATCCTGACAGCGCAGAGCTGCGCTGCAGCCGGGACAAATCCCGACAATACTGTCGAGATCCACACTGCCGCCTGATTGACAGCTGGCTCTGGCTCACTAGAGCCAGCTGTACCCGCCCCCTCCCCAGATTTCCTCCTCCATCTGTTCTTCCAGTCAGTGCTAGAGAATCGGAAGGGGGGGATTCCTGTGGGGCTGGCAGAACTACGCATGTGAAGTAAAACATCATGTACAACATCCACCAAATCTGCACAAACCTCGAACAAATAAATCTAGCTGTATGTAAGATTTAATAACGAGGTGTAAATCAGTGTGGTTTGACAACATATACCATTCAATATCTCCGAAACCAAAGCGGCACAAACGTTTATTTTTGCGGCACAAACCAGCACAAACAAGGCACAAACGAATGGTGTATTTGTTTTTTAAATTCAGCAACGTGGGGTGCAAAGTGGGCAGGGTTTCAGCAAGTATAACGCACAATATCTACGAAACCAAAGTGGCGCAAATGTTTATTTTTGTGTTACAAACCAGCACAAACGCGGCACAAACAAATGACACGTTTGTTTTTAAAATTCAGCAATATGGGTTGCAAAGTGGGTGGGGTTTCAGCAACTATAACGCACAATGTCTCTGCAACCAAGTCGGCACAAACATTTATTTTTGCGGCACAAACCAGCACAAACCCAGCACAAATGAATGGCACATTTGTTTTTAAAATTCAGCAATATGGGGTGCAAAGTGGGCGGTGTTTCAGCAAACTATAACGCATAATATCTCCGCAACCAAAGCGGCACAAACTTTATTTTTGCGGAACAAACCAGCACAAATGTGGTACATACAAATCAATGGTAATAAAGATAGCAGCAGAGTTAGTGAGATAAGACAGAGGGAGAGCTATAGAATTTAGGGGGGGATACTAGTCACAGAGGGGGTCGTAAAACTTTAGCATAATGTGTAAGGAAACCAATAACCAAGTACCTCTAGTCACCACATACAACCCAGCACTTGAAGGGATCAAAAAGCTAATCAAAGATTTACAACCCATCATAACAGAGGATGAAACTCTGAAAGGAATATTCCAACAACCCCCATTATTGGCTTTCAGACAACTACCCAACCTCAGACACAAACTAATCAGCAGGAAACTTCACTCTGATTATGAATTCACAAATAATGGAAGCAAACCCTGCAATAAAAAACGCTGCAAACTCTGCAACCAGATCAATCTATCCAAAAGTGTTTTTTTTTTAATCAAAATAAAACATTACACATAGAATATACATGCCTATTCCTGCACTCATTCTATGTTGTTCTAGTGTATTTACTTCTATATCATATCACCATATCTTCTTTTCTCTTTTCCCTCCCTCCCCCCCTCTAATCTCATGGCTACATCCATCACCTGTGACTCCTAATAATTATTCACTGCATTCGTTTCTCCCTTTCTTCCCCCACCGATGCTCTCTCCTATCTAAATATTCAACCTTTACTCCTTCAGGCCATTCTTTTCCTCTCCTCTCTGCCCTTCCCAGCCATGATTGCCATATAGTGTCAAATTTACCCTTTTCTCTCCTACGACTATACGTCAATCGCTCTCTAGGAAGCAGAGAATTTACATAAGAGATCCACTGCTTCCCCGTGGGTACCGCTGGTGCCATCCAGTATTTTGCAATAAGTTTTCTGGCTAGGTACATTAATCTAGTTAACATGTAGTACATTCCTCTTGGGAACATTTCTGCATCTATGGCTCCAAGCAGGTACACTACCGGGTTTAGGGGGATAGGAACTTGCGTTAGTCTAGTAATACACTGGGAGACTTCTTCCCAGTACCTGTGTAGTTTTGTACACCTCCAAATTAGGTGTATAAAATCCCCCTTATATATTCTACATTTAGGGCACAGAGGGGAGTCTCTTCCTCCCCATTTATATAGCTGCACTGGTGTTCTATAAGCCCTATGCAAAATAAATAATTGTGACAATCTATGGGATGTGGATACCGATACCGCTGGAATAGATTCAAGTGCCATTTCCCACTGGTTTTCATCTATCTCCCCTATATCTTCCACCCATTTGTTTCGACACTTTAACGAGGCATAGTCCTGAACTGAGGACAGCAATTCCCTATAAATTTTTGATGTTAATCAATCCAAAAGTGTTACACACACAAATTGGACCTTCAATATCATGGGATCTTACAACTGTACCTCCAGTAATGTGGTGTACCTCATCCAATGCAAAAGGTGCAGCAAAGGATCTTATGTTGGTGAAACAGGACAGAAGTTGCAAGCGAGGATGAATTTGCATAGACATACCATCAAGGAACATAAAGAAGACAGTTTATGCACACCTGTGGGACATCACTTCTCACAACTGGACCACACTATAGAAGACCTCAATGTTTTAGTTCTTAAAGGGAATTTCAGAACTATCCAGGAAAGGAAAATGTTTGAACTAAGAATGATACTTCTTTTTGACACGAAAAATAATGGCCTGAATTTAGATATTGGTTTCCTTACACATTATCCTAAAGTTTTACGACCCCCTCTGTGACCAGTACCCCCCCCCCTAAATTCTGTAGCTCTCCTTCTGTCTTATCTCACTAACTCTGCTGCTATCTTTATTACCATTGATTTGTATGTTTGTTTTTTTCTTCTTTTTTTTTTTTTCTCTTTAACATTGTGCTTAAAAATTTGTGAATGCTTGGACCTTGAAGAAGGGGACATACCCTGAAAGCTTGTCCTGAAAAATTGTATGTTAGTGCAAATAAAAAAAGTATCACAGACAGTACTCAATTTTCTCTATTCCTTTATTAAAAAGATGTGTACAATGCTGTAAAAACAGTCTATGCTTTTCGGACCGTCTGAGGCTGTTCTTACAGCATTGTACATGTCTTTTCAATAAAGGAATACCATTTTTTGGAAGTCATCCTGAGTGCCGACCATCCCTTTCCTTACTCTGATACTGGTACATTTGTTTTATTCTTTCTATAAGGAAAGTCAGAGTGTTAAAAATTACTGGCCCACTGAAAGAAAAGAACTATGTCCGGCTCCTTTGTTCACATGGCCAGAGATTCCCTTCATCTATATGTAGCATCCTTCTAGTTAAAGTGCTGGGATGTCAGGTATATTTAGTTTTTTTTGGGCTGTTCTGTAATCAGTGGAGTGGTGATTGATTGCTTTGGACTGATCAGGGTCTCACAGGCTGCAGGATTGATTGCTCCACCCTGACTTCTGGAAAACTCAGAACATAGGAGTGGAATAGGCCAAATGAGTATCCAGAATATTTATGAGGTCTCAGGCAATCCATGGGGAGGTGTGCCCAGTAGGTGGCTGCACAGCACATAAAAAACCTAAGGCCTACAGAAGTTCTTGTTCTTGTCCAGGAGGAGAAGTTCCCAGCCTGGAGGGCTGCTGCCCACCCAGGCAGCCCAGCTGAGATTTACCTGAGCTCATCAAGGTCCCAGCTATGCTAAAGCTGGGGGGCTACTTGGGGCGTGGCCTGCTACAGCATGGAGTAGGACGTGGAAGACCCGAGCTCCGTCCAATACTCCTGCATCCCCATTAATCCTGCACATCAGCAATCTCCTGCAGCAACCAGGCATACCTCCTGAGGTCTCTACACATATACAGACCTGTATCAGCGGTCCTCTGGTCGTACGGGAGTTCCGAGCGGCACGGCGCTCCTCCATGGCCGCAGCCACAACTACAGGCCGCGGCTTCGGCCTAGTCGATGCCGGCGGTCATCTTGCTCCACTCAGCCGCCTCTTCTATACTCCTCCCCAGCCTCCCTGATATCTGGAGCTCCCACCGAACGCGGTCCCTGCCCAGCGGGCCTCCGATTATTGGATGAGGTGGAACGGTACCCTTTTGTGCGGTGGCGCTCTTAAATTTAGGCCGCGGCTTCGGCCTGGTCCGGAGCTCCGGCGGCCATCTTGCTCCTCCCTGCCTCTCTGGAGGTGCTGTGTTCTGGCCCCTCTGATGCCTGGCTCCTCCACCAGAAGCTGATCCGGCTGCACCTGATCCTGACTGGGAGCCTGAACTGAACAGTGCCCCCCCACACAGTGACAACCCCAAATCCGGGCTGCGGTCTGGGCCTAGTCTCGGCGGCCATCTTGGTGCTCCCTGCCTCTTTACCAGCAACACATCCTTCCTTCCTGGACTCTGCATCCAACACAGTGGATCATCTAACCCACCTACTGCCCCCTGCAACTCCTCCAGGGACATCACAGTACTCAGACCTACAGAGAACCTCCGCATCCTCCAGGTGAGTGGCATCCACTTTGCTACTCTATATTGGACACTCCTGACCCTCCCATTTCTCCTCTGCCTGATCTGATCACCAGCTGATAATCCCAGTGCCCTTGCCCGCCAAAGCATTGTCCCTACCCAAACCTGCTGGGGCCCATTGGGGGTGAACGGGGACTCAAGACCTATCCTAGACGAATTGTGTGGGGACTATCCTGTTGATCTTGACCTCCAAACTCCCACAGCTTACCCTCTATACCAACTCCGCAACCGCTCAGTCAGCTGCGTCTGCCCCCTCTTATTAACAGTTGTGGCTCAGACGAAACCCAAGACCGACGCAGCTGCCAAACTTGATAAGTACCGCCGACAGGTTAAAGATGGCCTGGGGGAGGATGGCGGCACCGCGTCAGGGGGGAGGGAGGTGGCGGGCGCAGACACAGATAGAGTGCTGGAAGCCATCTCTGCACTCCAGACCGCCCTCATGACCAAAATTGAGGAGGTGAAGGTAGATGTCTCCCTGGTCCGACAAGACCTGCATAAGCTTAAGGAGCGAGTTAAGACATCTGAGACCAGACTAGGAGAGGTGGAGGATGCGGTCCCGCCATTACAGACTACCTCTGAACGCATGCAATACCAGATTAATCAACTCCTGGCAAAGCAGGATGACATGGAGAACAGGCTTCGTAGGTGCAACCTCTGCTTCATTGGCCTACCAGAGGGGACGGAGGGGAAAGACCCCACCACATTCCTGGAACAATTACTAATTACAACGTATGGCAGGGAGGCCTTTTCGCCCACGTTTGCTGTCGAAAGAGCACATCGTATGCCTGCTAGGCCACCACCACAGGGCGCCCCACCCCGAACATTTATCGCCAAACTGCTAAATTACAAAGAGCGCGACGCAATGCTGCGCATGGAAAGGTTGAAAGGTAATATACCCATTGACAATGTCAAGGTAGCCATCTTCCCTGATTTTTCCACTGAAGTACAGAAGCGCAGACAAAACTTCACCGAAGCCAAGAGGCGCTTACGCATCAAAAATCTTAAATACTCAATGTTATTTCCCGCACGTCTTCGTGTGGAGGATGATGGCCGAGCCGTTTTCTTTGAAACCCCTGAAGATACCATCGCCTGGCTGGAGCGCCGAGATAACGGGAAAGAGAATGAATAACCCAATACACGCAGCACATGGCCGTGGATTGCGGCAGGGGACCGCAGACCTCTTTTCTTACAACATGAGAGAATTTGCTCTTAATACCTCAGGAGAAACTATATACTATCATTTATTATTTTGATGACCGGAGCCTCGGGTCAGCAATAGTCCTACAGAACATATGTATGGTGCAGCGTGACTTTGCCCCACGCACCTTTAGGGAAATCAGTCACCGAACCTGGAATGAAGCCGTTCAACTACAATTACACGCATTTATCTATCCCAGAGAACACATGGCACTATTTTCTTTACATATGATTTTGTGGGATATGTTTACCCCGGGTTCTAAAACCCAACGGCTACCCTGGTTTTTTCTTTTTCTTCTGATGAAGCTGACTGTGTTTTCCCGGATTTCAATTTCAGTTTTGTTTGGGAAGTATGCCCGCACAGGTTGGGGTCAGTGCAGGGCTGGGAGGGAGAGGGGAGGGAAAATGTTTAAGTTACTTTTTAAAATGCAAGAAGTACTATGTTTACACTTTTCGAATCAATATAGTTTTTTGAATAATATTGAAAATTTGCCACTGCTGTTATATTTTGTAGTACTGTACATATACATTCATAATTCTTGGATAAAGGTACCGGTGAGACTCAGGATACACACCTTAATACTGAAAATGATCTGTGAGAACTCCATATGGCGTCTATAAAATTCCTTACTTGGAATGTGAGGGGCTTGCGTCAACCGCTTAAGAGGTCGGCAACCTTCGCATTCCTTAAGAAACAGAGGGCTGATGTAATAGCATTGGTGGAGACCCATATAGATGGCAAGCTACAGATGGCCCTACGTCGCCCCTGGGTAGGATGGGCATTTCATTCGACGTTTTCATCCCATTCAAGAGGTGTATCTATTTTAATTGCAAAATCCATACACTTTGAGCCAGGAGAGATATGCATAGACCCTCAGGGCAGATATGTTTTTATATCTGCTAAACTATACGGAGAACCCTTCCTAATCTTAGCCTTCTATGTCCCCCCTCCATTTGCTATTACTATAATACTAGAGGGTGTCTCCTTCATGGCAAGATACCCCACAGTGCAAGCAGTCTGGATGGGGGATTTTAATTCCACAATGAATGATGCCCTAGACAGACTCCGCCCACCGACAGTAGCTGCAATGAGGACAAATGACACTAAACTACATAAAAAAGGCTCATCCATTCATCTAATTGATACATGGAGACATAAATTTCCACATACCAAGGCTTATTCATGTTTCTCCTCCACACATATCTCGATGTCCCGAATAGATTTCATTCTGACATCTAAACAACTTTTACCTAGATTATTGACAGTGTCCTTTGGACCTAGGCTGTTGTCTGATCATAGCCTTTACTCAATTACTCTCAGCGTGCCCCTAGCCAAGCAGAAGTGGCCCTGGCGCTTGAACCCATTTTGGTTGTCCTTGCTGCCAGAAGATGATATGCTTGAGGTGGAATGGACTCGTTTTTTTACGGACAATGAACATTCTGCTCCCGCGCCAGTAGTGTGGGATACGTTTAAGTTGCATGTCCGAGCTGTCCTGACCTCACGCATCAATCAGATTAAAACAAACTCCGCGGAAGCCTTAGATAAAGCAATCATAGAACTATCCTCTTCAGAACAAGCATATATAGCTGACCCAGCCACAACAAATCCCAATACTCTTAAACTACAGACAAGAGTGGTGTCTCAGATGCAATATGTAAAAGCCAAGCAGAAATTATTCTTCAATAGACAGCGGTGGTTCGAACATGGAGAAAAAGCAGGTAAATTGCTTGCATATCTTGTTCATAGTGAAGACAAACCCCCAATTGTAATTATGCTTCATGATAAGGATAGACAGCCGATCACGGATCCTCTTGTCGTGTCCTCCAAGTTTAGAGACTTTTTTACAGAACTTTACACATCGACGGTCTCGGAGGATACAACAATAATGGATCAGTTTTTGAGCAACATCATACTTCCACAACTCTCAGAGAGTCAAGTCGAACTTCTTGAGGCACCCCTCACGGTGGAGGAAATAAAGATTGCTATTGCAGACTTTACTAGGTCCAAATCCCCGGGGTCTGATGGTTTGCCCATTGAATTTTATGCACACTTTTCTGAGATACTTACACCCAAACTGCTGACTCTGTACAACACCATGTTTGAAACCTCAACACTACCTGCATCCAAGAGAGAGGCCACGATAGTACTTATACCCAAACCAGGCAAAGATTTAGGATACCCTGAGTCGTACCGCCCCATATCTTTACTCCAAGTAGATGTTAAAATATTAGCCAAAGTACTCTCCAAACGTCTAAACCAAGTAATACTATCCCTTATACATGTAGATCAGTCAGGGTTTATGCCTGGCCGTAACACTTCCTTTAATTTAAGGAAGTTATTTATCAATCTCCAGGCCAAGCATGATAATGTGGGCACAAGAGTGATAATAACATTAGATACAGCCAAGGCATTTGATTCGGTTTAATGGAGATATCTCTGGAGATGCATGGAGGGATACGGATTTGGGCCCAAATTTATTAGATGGGTGCAACTGTTATATCAGCAACCAACTGCCCGAGTGGTGGCTAATGGATGCCCCTCTCGGGAATTTGGCCTAAGCAGAGGTACGAGACAGGGATGCCCGCTCTCACCTTTGCTGTATGCTCTGGCATCGGAACCCCTCTGCCTGTCCATCCGTACTAACCAGGAGATAATAGGTTTGACATTCGGATCCCTTACCGAGAATATTAGCCTATATGCAGATGACACCCTCCTCTACCTGGCAGACCCAGGCCTCTCTCTACACACAGCTCTTAACGTAATTGAGCAATTTGGGACATTCTCGGGCTTGAGGATTAATTGGGGTAAATCACAGATATTACCAATTGATAGTTTTCCACCTACAGAATCACAGGCTAATTTACCCCTTCAACGGGTGGATATAATAAAATACCTTGGCGTTAAAATATCCAAGAATCCAGTAGACTATATTTCCTTGAATGTCGAACCATTATACTCCCTAATTAAATCTAAGATCCAGGTCTGGTCCCGCCTCCCCTTAGGTGTATGGGGCCGAGTCAATTTAATAAAGATGGTACTACTGCCTAAGGTACTGTACGTCCTATGGCACACTCCAGTATATTTACCCCTTAAGTATTTTAAACTATTAGAAACACTACTTAAACCATTTGTATGGGGGAAATCTAGACACAAACTCTCATGGCAAACACTTAAAAGCTCAACGGACATGGGTGGAACAGCACTACCTGATTTTAACCATTACTATATAGCATCACAGCTATTCCAACTATTTCACATTGACAAAACTGACAGGGAACGCTTTCTCATTCTGCTGAGCCCCCGTTGGGTTCAGCATACTGGGGACCCAATAAACGGGATAGCGGTGCGTGTAGGGAACACACAGTCAAAAGATTATAGACATTCCTTGCTATATCACTATAGACGCATATGGGAATTAGCTTCTTCTAAACTAGAGACACCATCATTTAATGACTATACACCACTTTGGCATAATAATAAGCTGCAGGAACTTAATGGAGTCCAGAACTCAGACTTATGGGCAGCCAAGGGCATATACTATTTACACCATCTGTTCACAAATGGAACTTTTAAAACATTTGAGGCACTTAAGATGGAGTTCCAGATTCCGAATCAAATGTTTTTTTGTTATCTCCAGATCCGCCATGCGATCCAAACGCAGTTTTCACCGGGTCTTCCTCAGCCCACTCCTAATTCTATTATAGCCATAGTCAAGGATACAGACTCAAAAAAACTCATTTCCTGTTTTTACAACATGCTATCCGCCCCTACCTCTGCAAAATTAGCTTACGCGTTGAAACCAAGATGGGAGAGGGAGGTTGGGAGGATGGAAGATTAAGAGTGGGAGGAGGCCCTGGAAACATGCAAGTTGGTTTCACCCAAACTTTCAGACAGACTGTCCCAAATCTTTATACTTCATCGTGCATACCTCACCCCTCTTAGGGTAGCTAGATATAAAAGAAGTCAATCCATCACATGTCCAATGTGTGGAACTGAAACAGGCACATTCTTTCACCTTATATGGTCTTGTCAGAAGATACAAGATTACTGGAAACAAATAGTTACCTTCTTGCATGACGACATGGGGTCCACATTAACTCTTGACCCAAAGCAATGCCTACTGGGAATTTTTCCAGATGTACTAGACAAATTCACATTAATATTCCTACATGAAACTTTATTTTCAGCTAGGAAAATCATTGCCAGACAATGGTGGACTGGAAAAGAGAAATTAACACAACCCTTCCATATATAAAATTCCTCTATATTAACAGAGGTTGTCCAAACAAGTACAGTATAACAGAATATGGGATAGATGGTTACAAGAGTCTATGACATGCACATAAATGGTGCTTATCCTGATACTTACTAAAAATGAGTGTGGAAGTGTACGGATTATATATGAACCTACAGAACTAACTACATGATAGAAATATATGTGTATCATGTTCTTTGAATACGGAATACCTTCTGTAAGATGTTAAACATGTATACCAATGCTTTTCATGTATTATGTACAATCTTGCAAATAAAAAGTTTGTTATAAGTTAAAAAAAAAAAAAAAAAGCTGGGGGGCTACTTGCTAAAAACCTCTGAAGCTAAAGAAGGGGGATTTCACCTAGGATCTGGTCTGGAGAGTTCACTAAGGAAATTTTCTGTCTGACAATGGAAGGAGGCATCCAAGTACCCAAGGACTTGTGAGTACAGACCTGAGAGCAGGGTCTGGGTGACTGTTGCTGTGGGTAACCCCTGGTGCACTAATGCTAAGACTTGCCTGTCCTGGAACATTGCTTATGTTGTCCCAGTGCTGTCCATTCCCTGAGCTACCATTGAAGGGACTCTTCCAAGAAGTATCTTCAGAGTGAAGAGGGTCCTCCTAGTACTGTTTAGTGTTCTGGAGTATCCCTCTGCTCCCTGTATCCTATCCAAGTTGTTCAGCTATATATAAAAAAAACTGCAAGAATGTTAGTTTTATTTTCTGAGAACATACAACATATGGAGATACCAGGCTCCCCCATCCCTCCACCCTCAGTCCCCCATCCATGACAGATAGACATGCAGTTTGCTGGTTGAATAGCTCTGCAGATATTTTTTATGAATAGACCCCTTAGGATGGCCATACATTATACAATTTGCCTTTAGATTTATCAAAACCATATGATATAAGGTCAAACCTAAACACTTTGAATTGGCATGCAATCAGGCAGGTCCTTGCACTACATAGTTGAAGGTAAATCTAAAGAAAAATAAATAAGAAAATTGTATATATGGCAAGCCTCTGGATGAGACGTGTTCAGCTCATTATACAGGATGAGGAATGTGGACACACCCAGTTCTGTTTTGTATTAGAGAATAAGGATGTCTGAATAGTCTATACGGGTGAGGAATGTTATGTTACTGCAAATCCCCCCTCCCCCTCCCACCCCTCTCTACCTCCGAGGCAAAAAAACATCTTTGCTCACTAGAACTATTTCCAGATCTCTTCATTGTCAGAAGAGAACATACAATCTGAGGATGTATGGACAGATCTAACAAGGTGAGACACCAATCATTCTTCTTTTCCTTTTTTTTATAATATATGTAGCAATATATTTTTTTTATTAGAGTATAGCAATAATTACAAAGAAATAGAGTGAAAGAACCACTACAAAAAAAAAAATCACAAATCATATAGGGGGCAGGATGTGAGGAGATCACCTCCTCCCACCACTCATATAACAATATCAATCTGGTGCAGGTCTCAAAAGTGTATCAAATAGAATTCAACACTCACATAAGAGGACAGCGGAAAGATTTGAAGTAAATGGTCCCAAACTCTAATGCCCCATACACACGGTCGGACTTTCCAACCGAAAATGTGCTATCAGAGCTTGTTGTCGGAAATTCCAACCGTGTGTGGGCTCCATCTGAATTTTTCCATCGGAATTTCCGACACACAAAGTTTGAGAGCTGGATCTAAAATTTTCCAACAACAAGGTCTGTTATTGGAAATTCCGATCGTGTGTACACAATTTCGACGCACAAAGTGCCACGCATGCTCGGAATCAAGCAGAAGAGAAGCACTGGCTATTGAACTTCATAAGAGTTAATGAGACACCCAGAGATATAAAGCCTGTTTGTGTTTGTAAAGAAGGCAATTTTCATGATAGAGATGTAAGAGGAGAATCGGACAACTCTTCCTCTATTTGAACCAATAGTTTTCTAAAGGAATTATGAAACCAATCAATAATAATATTGCCCCTCCCAAAGATTTAAGCCTAGTGAGGATATTGTATCTGATCCTGGCTGGCGAGTCAGCCCATGTATATCAAAAATAAAGATTTTAATGAACTAAAAAAGGTCTGTGGAGGGTCTGTGGGGACTGTTTGGAAAACATAGAGAATTTGTGGTAAAATATAATTTTTTTAATAATGCCGTCCGCCTGAACCAGGAATGTTTCAGAGTTCACCATCCCTAAAGTTTACAAATGATACAAGAGATTTATAGTTTAGGTCATAAAGATTGTCTAGCTTAGATGGAATTTGTATTCCTAAATACTTGATCTCTTTTGGTTTCCATATAAAAGGAAATGATTTACGTAAACTGATAATGGTAGAATCTGATGTAGAGACATTGAAGACCTTGGTCTTATGTATAAGCTGCAAGGCCTTGTCACGGCACCCTGTGTTGCTTGCAGTCCTAACACTACAAATTTATAAGTGTCTCCACAGTGGAAGCACATGCATGGAATGGATAGATGTGGGACAGGTGAGCCTGGAGGCAGCCCAGGCCCCCTTAAAGGAACAGGAGCACACTGGACACCCAGCAAGAGCACAGTGGCAGCGAAGGTGCTCAGAGTGTCCCCAGTGTATGCAAAACCCCTGCTTTTAACAGATGGTTAGACAGGTAATTTGGTTGGTCAGTAGACTGGTTGGTGAGTTGAGCTATGGAATTGTTTTTGTCTTACATGTATATGGCCCTCCATGTGCTCCTTGCTGTGAAGGCCAGTTATAGGTGGGGGCAGTGGCCAGTTTTTTGTTACTGTTCATATATATGGCCCGGGGACACACTGGGAACCTTAGCTGCCATTGTGCTCTTGCTGGGTGTCCAGTGTGCTCCTGTTCCTTTAAGGGGGCTTGGGCTGCCTCCAGGCTCACCTGTCCCACATCTATCCATTCCATGCATGTGCTTCCACTGTGGAGACACTTATAAATTTGTAGTGTTAGGACTGCAAGCAACACAGGGTGCCGTGACGAGGCCTTGCAGCTTATACATAAGACCGAGGTCTTCAATGTCCTTATATCAGATTCTACCATTGTCAGTTTACGTAAATCATTTCCTTTTATATGGAAACCAAAAAAGATCAAGTATTTAGGAATACAAATTCCTAAATTCGGGTGCCGTGACGAGGCCGTGCAGCTTTCACATGCGTTTGCAAATGTGTGCTAACTAAACCCCTGCTTTTAACAGACGGTTAGACAGGTAATTTGGTTGGTCAGCAGACTGGTTGGTGAGTTGAGCTATGGAATTGTTTTTGTCTTACACTCTTATGTATGTTTACCTTAAAATTACTATGATGTCCAAAGTGTGTAAATTCATGTATGAGTGCTGGAAATATCACTGAGGGGTTTGATATATATGATAAAAGATAATCTGTGTATAAACTCAGCTTAATCTCACATCGCCCTATTGGAAGCCCTATAAGTAAGGCCGAGAGTGAGCACCCTTGACGAGTGCCATTGTGTATATGAAGGTTATGGGAGAGGATACCATTGATCCTAACTCTAGCCGATGAGGGTTCATAGAGAGCCTATATTTTATTTAACAAGCCCGATGGTCTACCAATCTGTGTAAGGGAGGCTGAGATAAAATCCCACAAAACGTGGTCAAAAGTCTTCTCCACATCAATTGCGAATGGAAATGTTTTTTACTAACATAATTAATGAGAGTGATTGTTTAAATGGTGTTGTCCCTGGCCCTTTCTACCAGGGACAAACCCAACCTGATCTAAATGAATCAGGGAAGGTATATAAGACTGAAGCCTACATGCAACTACTAGTAATGGCGCAATCTGTGGGTGCCGGAGGACATCGAGCCACCCGGACCTGGACTGTTCCCTCACAGGAAAAGAATGTCAGAGGCCTTGAATGGCTTTGAGAGTTCCTCAGCAGCATCCGCTGATAAAGTTGGGATAGCAGGCGACTGAATATAGTGTAATAATGAAGTAGTAGGTGAATAATCATGAGTATCCAATGGCATGGCTGAAATGTTACATAAGGATGAGGAATATAACTGAAAAGCTTTGGCTATGGCTTCAGAGGACTCTAGCAAGCCCTGAGATGAGCATGATATCTTAGATATATACATGCGGGAACCCTAATTGATTGAGATTAGAGTCGACCATTCTTATTGTCAAAATTATGCAAGTGACAATGAGCTAATTCTTTATGTTGCATATACACTATATTGTCAAAAGTATTGGGACATCTGCCTTTACACACACATGAACTTTAATGGCATCTCAGTCTTAGTCCGTAGGGTTCAATATTGAGTTGGCCCACACTTTGCAGCTATAACAGCTTTAACTTTTCTGGGAAGGCTGTCCACAAGGTTTAGGTGTGTGTCTATGGGAATGTTTGACCATTCTTCCAGAAGCGCATTTGTGAGGTCAGGCACTGATGTTGAACGAGAAGGCCTGGCTCACAGTTTCCACTCTAATTGATCCCAAAAGTGTTCTATTAGGTTTAGGTCCGGACTCTGTGCAGGCCACTCAAGTTCCTCCACCCCAAACTCGCTCATCCATGTCTTTATGGACCTTGCTTTGCGCACTGGTGCACAGTCATGTTGGAACAGGAAGGGGCTGTCATGAGAGTCACTTTGGGCGGGGGGCTTGTGGAACCCAGCTTACCTTAGAGAGGTCTGGAAACTCTTGTTTCAGCTCCCCGTGTCCCTTTTATGTTTATTTTAGCATGGTTTGGATTACTTCAAATGGGAACGCTGATGGGCTTTCTTGGCAAATGGAACTATAAGACGCTCCCAGACAGCCCCAAGCCGACCTGTGGTGGATCTAGCTGGGTCTGCCAAACTATGGGATGGGGGAGGCACTGTCACAGATACTGGCTGCAGGGACCTTTTCAGCTCACATTCACCCTCTCATTTGTTATTACTATATTTCTCTTTCTGTTACATTTTTGAGAGACTGTTTTCTTGGATTTGCCCTGAAGACTATTTCTGGTTTGTTTGATTCTGAACTATACATGTTAATTGAAATACCTGGTCACATTGGCCTCTGTTCCATGGGCTTCAATGTAGGAGCTGTACAGTCTGCTACAAGGAGATCCTGATTAATAAAAGCATTGTCTAGGTGTGAATTTCCCTTCACCTATTGTGTCTGTCTGGTGGCTAATTTGACTAACTCTTGGAGGATAGTCTATGATTGGATTAGCAATGAGTCAGTTCTACCTCATTATCTAAACCATTGTGTGATGTTTTGGGTAAATATTTGGGTTATTGTTCATGTGGTGACTGACCTATTTTTCAAGTGTATAAAAAGCATGTATTCCTGTTCAATAAAGTGTGCCAGTTTTCATACAAGCTATTTGTGGGCTAGTCTTGTATGGTCATCTATAATATCTGGTTCCTATGTCCAGAGTAGGGATGAGCCGAACACCCCCCTGTTCGGTTCACACCAGAACATGCGAACAGGAAAAAAGGTTGTTCGAACACGCGAACACCGTTAAAGTCTATGGGACACGAACATGAATAATCAAAAGTGCTAATTTTAAAGGCTTATATGCAAGTTATTGTCATAAAAAGTGTTTGGGGACCCGGGTCCTGCCCCAGGGGACATGGATCAATGCAAAAAAAAGTTTTAAAAATTGCCATTTTTTCAGGAGCAGTGATTTTAATAATGCTTAAAGTCAAACAATAAAAGTGTAATATCTCTTTAAATTTCGTAGCTGGGGGGGTGTCTATAGTATGCCTGTAAAGGGGCGCATGTTTCCCGTGTTTAGAACAGTCTGACAGCAAAATGACATTTCAAAGAAAAAAAGTTATTTAAAACTATTCGCGGCTATTGCATTGCTGGTCCGACAATACACATAGAAGTTCATTGATAAAAACGGCATGGGAATTCCCCATAAGGGAACCCCGAACCAAAGTTAAAAAAAAAGACGTGGGGGTCCCCCTAAATTCCATACCAGACCCTTCAGGTCTGGTATGGATTTTAAGGGGAACCTCGGCCAAAATGTAAAAAAAAAAACGGCGTGGGGTCCCCCCAAAAATCCATACCAGACCCTTATCCGAGCGCGCAACCTGGCAGGCCGCAGGAAAAGAGGGGGGGACGAGAGAACGCCCCCCCTTCTGAACTGTACCAGGCCACATGCCCTCAACATTGGGAGGGTGCTTTGGGGTAGCCCCCCAAAACACCTTGTCCCCATGTTGATGAGGACAAGGGCCTCATCCCCACAACCCTGGCCGGTGGTTGTGGGGGTCTGCGGGCGGGGGGCTTATCGGAATCTGGAAGCCCCCTTTAACAAGAGGGCCCCCAGATCCTGCCCTCCCCTGTGTGAAATGGTAAGGGGGTACCCTACCATTTCACTAAAAAACTGTCACAAATGTTAAAAATGACAAGAGACAGTTTTTGACAATTCCTTTATTTAAATGCTTCTTCTTTCTTCTTTCTTCTATCTTCCTTCATCTTCTTCTTCTTCTTCTGGTTCTTCTGGTTCTTCTGGCTCTTCTGTTTCTTCCTCCGGTGTTCTTGTCCAGCATCTCCTCCACGCCGTCTTCTATCTTCTTCTCCTCTGGCCGCTCCGCACCCATGGCATAGGGGGAGGCTCCCGCTCTTCTCTTCATCTTCTTCTCTTCATCTTCTTCTCCTCTTCATCTTCTTCTCTTCTTCATCTTCTTCTCCGGGCCACTCCGCATCCATGCTGGCATGGTGGGAGGCTCCCGCTGTGTGACGCGTCTCCTCTTCTGACGGTTCTTAAATAATGGGGGGCGGGGCCACCCAGTGACCACGCCCCCCTCTGACGAACGGTGACTTGAAGGGACTTCCCTGTGACACAGGGAATGCCACAGGGAAGTCCCGTCATGTCCCGTGTGTCAGAGGGGGGCGGGGTCACCGGGTGGCCCCGCCCCCATTATTTAAGAACCGTCAGAAGAGGAGACGTGTCACACAGCGGGAGCCTCCCTCCATGCCAGCATGGATGCGGAGCGCCCCAGAGAAGAAGATGAAGAAGATGAAGAAGAGAAGATGAAGAGAAGAGCAGGAGCCTCCCCCCATGCCATGGGTGCGGAGCGGCCCGAGGAGAAGAAGATAGAAGACGCCGCGGAGGAGATGCTGGACGAGAACACCGGAGGAAGAACCAGAAGAGCCAGAAGAACCAGAAGAAGAAGAAGAAGAAGATGAAGGAAGATAGAAGAAAGAAGAAAGAAGAAGCATTAAAAAAAAGGAATTGTCAAAAACTGTCTCTTGTCATTTTTAACATTTTTGACAGTTTTTTAGTGAAATGGTAGGGGTACAGTACCCCCTTACCATTTCACACAGGGGGGGCCGGGATCTGGGGGTCCCCTTGTTAAAGGGGGCTTCCAGATTCCGATAAGCCCCCTGCCCGCAGACCCCCACAACCACCGGCCAGGGTTGTGGGGATGAGGCCCTTGTCCTCATCAACATGGGGACAAGGTGTTTTGGGGGCTACCCCAAAGCACCCTCCCAATGTTGAGGGCATGTGGCCTGGTACGGTTCAGGGAGGGGGCGCTCTCTCGTCCCCCCCTCTTTTCCTGCGGCCTGCCAGGTTGCGTGCTCGGATAAGGGTCTGGTATGGATTTTTGGGGGGACCCCATGCCGTTTTTTTTTTTTATTTTGGCACGGGGTTCCCCTTCAAAATCCATACCAGACATGAAGGGCCTGGTATGAAATTTAGGGGGACCCCCACGTCAATTTTTGGTTCAGGGTTCCCTTGTGGGGAATTCCCATGCCGTTTTTATCAATGAACTTTTATGTGTATTGTCAGACTGGCAATGCAATATCCGCGAGTAGTTTTAAATAACTTTTTTTTCCTTTGAAATGTCATTTTGCTGTCAGACTGTTCTAAACATGGGAAACATGCGCCCCTTTACAGGAATACTATAGACACCCCCAGGTACGAAATTTAAAGGGATATTACACTTTTATTGTTTGACTTTAAGCATTATTAAAATCACTGCTCCTGAAAAAACGTCCATTTTTAAAACTTTTTTTTTGCATTGATCCATGTCCCCTGGGGCAGGACCCAGGTCCCCAAACACTTTTTATGACAATAACTTGCATATAAGCCTTTAAAATTAGCACTTTTGATTTCTCCCATAGACTTTTAAAGGGTGTTCCGCGGCATTCGAATTTGCCGCGAACATCCCAAATTGTTCGCTGTTGGCCGAACCTGTGAACAGCCGATGTTCGAGTCAAACATGAGTTCAACTCGAACTCGAAGCTCATCCCTAGTCCAGACTGAAGGAAGCTGTATACTGACAGAAGCACCAAAGTGAGGGGTCTAGACAGTTCCATCACAGGGGACATCCCCAAACTGTTCCCACAAAGTTGGGAGCATGGAATTGTCCAAAATGTCTTGGTATGCTGACACCTTAATGCCCCGTACACACGGTCGGACTTTGTTCGGACATTCCGACAACAAAATCCTAGGATTTTTTCCGACGGATGTTGGCTCAAACTTGCCTTGCATACACACGGTCACACAAAGTTGTCGGAAAATCTGATCATTCTGAACACGGTGACGTAAAACACGTACGTCGGGACTATAAACGGGGCAGTGGCCAATAGCTTTCATCTCTTTATTTATTCTGAGCATGCGTGGCACTTTGTCCGTCGGATTTGTGTACACACGATCTGAATTTCCGACAACGGATTTTGTTGTCGGAAAATTTTATATCTTGCTCTCAAACTTTGTGTGTCGGAAAATCCGATGGAAAATGTGTGATGGAGCCTACACACGGTCGGAATTTCCGACAACAAGGTCCTATCACACATTTTCCGTCGGAAAATGCGACCGTGTGTACGGGGCATAAGAGTTCCCTTCACTGGAACTAAGGGGCCAAGTTTAGCCCCTGAAAAACAACCCCCACACCATAATCCCTCCTCCACCAACTGATTTAGAATAGTGCACAAAGCAAGGTCCATAAAGACATGGATGAGTGAGCTCTGACTAGATCTAGGGGCCCCCTCACCCGCCTCTCATACAGTAACTTGAATAGGAGAACATGGTAGATTCCTGTGGTACCTCCCGATAAGCAAAGAGAAGATGCGGAAGATATCTTTCCAAATCCCTGCAAGAGGTTGCAAATGTCCGAAGCAACTGTTTCAGTGTTCCATTGAACCTCTCACAAAGTCTGTTGGTCTGGGGGTGATAAGGAGAGCTCTGTAGGGGCTTTATCCCACATAGCCTCCATAACTGCTGAGTGAGCTCAGCAGTGTACTGAATCCCCTGGTCAGAGATGATTTCCCGAGGGAAACCCACCCTGGCAAAGATCCGGAGAAAGGCATCAGCCACGGTTTCTGCGTGGATATTTGCCAGGGGAATGGGCTCCGGGTACTGGGTGGCATAATCCACCACGGTAAGGATATATCTCTTCCCAGAAGGACTAGGTTGGGGCAATGGTCCTACCAGGTCTACGGCAATGCAGCTATAGAGTTCATCAATGATAGGTAAAGGGTGTAGGTGAGCTTTCAGTGGGCCCCCATGCATACCCACCCGCTGGCATGTGTCACAGGCCTGGCAATACTGTGAGACATGCCCCATAATCCCTGTCCAAAAAAAAGACTGAGTCAGACAGTGGAGGGTCCTCCCCAGGTGATGACCAAGACCCTCCAGCCAGTGTCTACAACACCAACCTTCCTAAAGAATCCACTTTGAAGCATCTTATTATTGAATGTAGTCATCTGCTAATCACACATCGCTTCCATTTTGGGGCCTTATCCTTTTTATCACCTCACCTCTCTATAGACATCTTACTGGCTGATACTTTGGTGCTGATTAGTACCAGTCTTGGCTATGAATGACACAGATTTGTGGAGGAGATGCCTAAATATATGAGTCTGTATAAATGGTGGTTCTAAACAGGATGAAATAAATTTGTGACCCCGATATATACCAATCAAATGAATGCTAGGATGAAGTTATTGATTGACCCCCATAGTTATGGGCTGTAAATGACAGAAGTCCATTTCAGATCTTCTCAGATTGGACAACTAGACAGCCAATCGTTATTCACATAAGGAAGCAAAATCCTGTTCATCACACTACAAATGAGTTTATTATTGTTTGTGCTTCTTCCAGGTGATGTCATCTCGGGTCATCTCCTGATGTCATGGCGACCTCTTCCTCCTCCTCACAAGGTATGACTGCTGATCCTGACAATCCTTTCCAATGTTTTCCTCCATCTCACATTTCCAGAGATTGGAATTAGATGATAGGACATCTCATGTCTCTATAGTCTGGACATTTGCTGTAGATATCTGGTTCTACCCATTAGAAGAGTTAAGAAGCTTTCATCAATACTACTATCACATTACTGTGTCTTCAGATTGACACTTTATGTGGCTTATTTATGAAGGTGAATCTTTTATAAATATACCCCTTAGGTGTTTGCACCCAATATTCATCCATCTGAGAGGTAACTTACCATTATGGAGGCAATTATGAGATTATCACAAGGGATCCAATGTCTCCATAGGAAGAATAGAGATATTGGGGGATTATTTCATTTCCCTTCCCTTCTATATGCTCTTTATAGCATTGCCAGCTGCCAGTACAGACTAACAGTGCCTTGAAAAAGTATTCATACCCTTTGAAATTTTCCACATTTTGTCATGTTACAACCAAAAACATAAATGTATTTTGTTGGGATTTTATGTGATAGACCAACACAAAGTGGACATTAATTGTGAAGTTAAAGGAAAATGATAAATGGTTTTCAAAATGTTTTACAAATCTGTGAAAGGTGTGGGTGGAATTTGTATTCAGCCCCCTTTACTCTGATACCCCTAACTAAAATCTAGTGGAACTTTGACAGACCTAGCCGGGACAGAGGCTGTTGGAGAGGACTGAATGCAAGCCTCTTGCCTTTTGATTATGGGCCCTGGATTTTCAAGGGAACAATACTCTTTGTGAGGTGAATTAGAAATCCAGTCTGAACTGTACTAATCGGACTCAGTCGTGTATATATGTATATATTGTATGTTGTTTGATTCTGTTGGGGACTCCTTGCTGTGGTCATTTGGGATTTGTGTCCCTGAAGAGGGAGGGGGGATTCCTCCAGCAGCCCCCTGCTGATAAGACTGATTCATACTGTTGGGACATATCCTGTGAGGAGATTCTGGTGTCATCAACTCCAACTACCTGTGTTTAGGGATGAGCTTCGTGTTCGAGTCGAACCCATGTTCGACTCGAACATCGGCTGTTCGATCGTTCGCCGAATTGCGAACGTTATGGGCCGTTCGCGCTAAATTCGTGTGGCGCGTCATGGCCCATAATTCACTGCGGCATCGCAGTGCATTGCTGGCTGATGATTGGCCAAGCATGCACTATGACCCGCATGCTTGGCCAATCACAGCGCCGTCAGTAGAGAGAGCTGTAATTGGCCAAAGCCAGGGTGGCTTTGGCCAATTATGGCTCAGGGGATTTAGTACACACCCCACACTATATAAGGCCGCCTGCACGGCGGCCCTGTGTAGTGTGTGTTCCGGTGTGCTGAGAGATAGAGAGAGAGAGAGACAGTGTCATTTGATTTGAGTTAGATAGATTAGGCAGAACAGTCAGTCAGTTAGCTGCACTTACAGTGTATTGTGTATATATATGCATCCCAGGTGTTGCATATATATATATACACTGTATTCAGTTTAGCTAGATCCGTTCCTGTTATCTTCTATCTAGACTATTTACATTTAATGCAGTGCGTCCTGCTCACAGTGTTCAGCTAGATCCGTTCCTGCTATTTACATTTAGTGCAGTGCGTCCTGCTCACAGTGTTCAGCTAGATCCGTTCCTGTTATCTTCTAGACTATTTACATTTAGTGCAGTGCGTCCTGCTCACAGTGTTCAGCTAGATCCGTTCCTGCAATTTACATTTAGTGCAGTGCGTCCTGCTCACAGTGTTCAGCTAGATCCGTTCCTGCTATTTACATTTAGTGCAGTGCGTCCTGCTCACAGTGTTCAGCTAGATCCGTTCCTGCTATTTACATTTAGTGCAGTGCGTCCTGCTCACAGTGTTCAGCTAGATCCGTTCCTGCTATTTACATTTAGTGCAGTGCGTCCTGCTCACAGTGTTCAGCTAGATCCGTTCCTGCTATTTACATTTAGTGCAGTGCGTCCTGCTCACAGTGTTCAGCTAGATCCATTCCTGCTATTTACATTTAGTGCAGTGCGTCCTGCTCACAGTGTTCAGCTAGATCCGTTCCTGCTATTTACATTTAGTGCAGTGCGTCCTGCTCACAGTGTTCAGCTAGAGCCGTTCCTGCTATTTACATTTATTGCAGTGCGTCCTGCTCACAGTGTTCAGCTAGATCCGTTCCTGTTATCTTCTAGACTATTTACATTTAGTGCAGTGCGTCCTGCTCACAGTGTTCAGCTAGATCCGTTCCTGCTATTTACATTTAGTGCAGTGCGTCCTGCTCACAGTGTTCAGCTAGATTCGTTCCTGTTATCTTCTAGACTATTTACATTTAGTGCAGTGCGTCCTGCTCACAGTGTTCAGCTAGATCCGTTCCTGCAATTTACATTTAGTGCAGTGCGTCCTGCTCACAGTGTTCAGCTAGATCCGTTCCTGCTATTTACATTTAGTGCAGTGCGTCCTGCTCACAGTGTTCAGCTAGATCCGTTCCTGCTATTTACATTTAGTGCAGTGCGTCCTGCTCACAGTGTTCAGCTAGATCCGTTCCTGTTATCTTCTAGACTATTTACATTTAATGCAGTGCGTCCTGCTCACAGTGTTCAGCTAGATCCGTTCCTGCTATTTACATTTAGTGCAGTGCGTCCTGCTCACAGTGTTCAGCTAGATCCGTTCCTGTTATCTTCTAGACTATTTACATTTAGTGCAGTGCGTCCTGCTCACAGTGTTCAGCTAGATCCGTTCCTGCAATTTACATTTAGTGCAGTGCGTCCTGCTCACAGTGTTCAGCTAGATTCGTTCCTGTTATCTTCTAGACTATTTACATTTAGTGCAGTGCGTCCTGCTCACAGTGTTCAGCTAGATCCGTTCCTGCAATTTACATTTAGTGCAGTGCGTCCTGCTCACAGTGTTCAGCTAGATCCGTTCCTGCTATTTACATTTAGTGCAGTGCGTCCTGCTCACAGTGTTCAGCTAGATCCGTTCCTGCTATTTACATTTAGTGCAGTGCGTCCTGCTCACAGTGTTCAGCTAGATCCGTTCCTGTTATCTTCTAGACTATTTACATTTAATGCAGTGCGTCCTGCTCACAGTGTTCAGCTAGATCCGTTCCTGCTATTTACATTTAGTGCAGTGCGTCCTGCTCACAGTGTTCAGCTAGATCCGTTCCTGTTATCTTCTAGACTATTTACATTTAGTGCAGTGCGTCCTGCTCACAGTGTTCAGCTAGATCCGTTCCTGCAATTTACATTTAGTGCAGTGCGTCCTGCTCACAGTGTTCAGCTAGATCCGTTCCTGCTATTTACATTTAGTGCAGTGCGTCCTGCTCACAGTGTTCAGCTAGATCCGTTCCTGCTATTTACATTTAGTGCAGTGCGTCCTGCTCACAGTGTTCAGCTAGATCCGTTCCTGCTATTTACATTTAGTGCAGTGCGTCCTGCTCACAGTGTTCAGCTAGATCCGTTCCTGCTATTTACATTTAGTGCAGTGCGTCCTGCTCACAGTGTTCAGCTAGATCCATTCCTGCTATTTACATTTAGTGCAGTGCGTCCTGCTCACAGTGTTCAGCTAGATCCGTTCCTGCTATTTACATTTAGTGCAGTGCGTCCTGCTCACAGTGTTCAGCTAGAGCCGTTCCTGCTATTTACATTTATTGCAGTGCGTCCTGCTCACAGTGTTCAGCTAGATCCGTTCCTGTTATCTTCTAGACTATTTACATTTAGTGCAGTGCGTCCTGCTCACAGTGTTCAGCTAGATCCGTTCCTGCTATTTACATTTAGTGCAGTGCGTCCTGCTCACAGTGTTCAGCTAGATTCGTTCCTGTTATCTTCTAGACTATTTACATTTAGTGCAGTGCGTCCTGCTCACAGTGTTCAGCTAGATCCGTTCCTGTTATCTTCTAGACTATTTACATTTAGTGCAGTGCGTCCTGCTCACAGTGTTCAGCTAGATCCGTTCCTGCTATTTACATTTAGTGCAGTGCGTCCTGCTCACAGTGTTCAGCTAGATCCGTTCCTGTTATCTTCTAGACTATTTACATTTAGTGCAGTGCGTCCTGCTCACAGTATTCAGCTAGATCCGTTCCTGTTATCTTCTAGACTATTTACATTTAGTGCAGTGCGTCCTGCTCACAGTGTTCAGCTAGATCCGTTCCTGTTATCTTCTAGACTATTTACATTTAGTGCAGTGCGTCCTGCTCACAGTGTTCAGCTAGATCCGTTCCTGTTATCTTCTAGACTATTTACATTTAGTGCAGTGCGTCCTGCTCACAGTGTTCAGCTAGATCCGTTCCTGTTAAATTCCTACTGACAGGCAGGCTTGTCTGGTTACAGTATATAAAGCTACCTGAAGAAAATTACAGGTGTTCTATTTGATCCTATTAGTACCACGGTCAGGCAGCTAGACTATTTACATTTAGTACAGTGCGTCCTGCTCACAGTGTTCAGCTAGATCCATTCCTGTTATCTTCCTACTGACAGGCAGGCTTGTCTGGTTACAGTATATAAAGCTACCTGAAGAAAATTACAGGTGTTCTATTTGATCCTATTAGTACCACGGTCAGGCAGCTAGACTATTTACATTTAGTACAGTGCGTCCTGCTCACAGTGTTCAGCTAGATCCGTTCCTGTTATCTTCCTACTGACAGGCAGGCTTGTCTGGTTACAGTATATAAAGCTACCTGAAGAAAATTACAGGTGTTCTATTTGATCCTATTAGTACCACGGTCAGGCAGCTAGACTATTTACATTTAGTACAGTGCGTCCTGCTCACAGCGTTCAGCTAGATCCGTTCCTGTTATCTTCCTACTGACAGGCAGGCTTGTCTGGTTACAGTATATAAAGCTACTTGAAGAAAATTACAGGTGTTCTATCCCAGCTTAGTGCAGCTACAGGCCATTAGTATGTCTGGAAGGCCAAGAAGGAGAGGCAGACAGTCACAAGCCAATAAGAGAGGGCAAGCAGGCTCTGTGTCTAGTGCTGGTCGTGGAGACGGTGCATGCTCATCAGCACGTGGCCATGGGACACGCTTGGCCTTTTTTTCGGCAGCTAGCCGTGTTGAGCCGCAACATGCGGAAGACTTGGTCGAGTGGATGACCAAGCCGTCCTCATCCTCCTCATCCTCTCTCACCCATGCCCAGGGTGCTTTGTCTGGCAAAGCAGCGGCCTCTTCCCTCAGCTCAATGTCATCAGTGACTCCTTCCCTAGCTCCACCATGTCCTCATGAGGATTCCCTCGAACTGTTTGACCACAGTGTTGGGTACATGCTCCAGGAGGATGCCCAGCATTTGGAAGGCTCTGATGACGATACTGAGCTCGATGAAGGCAGTAACATGAGCACGGACAGAGGGGGTGCCCAAGAAGGACAGCAATCTGGCAGTCATGCTCCCCCTGCTGCAGCATACTGCCAGGTTTGCTCCAGTGATGAGGAGGGAGGGGATGATGAGGTCACTGACTCAACGTGGGTGCCTGATAGGAGAGAGGAGGAGGAGGAGGAGGAGGAGGAGGAGGAGGCGGCAGCACATCACCAACGAGGCAGGATGCCCTCCAGGGGCCAGCCTAAGGGCAGCACATTGACTGCATCACACCCCAAAGCTCCACATGTGCAGGGCGCTGCAGTCTCTGCTCGTTATTCAAAAAGTTCTTTGGTGTGGGCCTTTTTTGAGACGAGTGCATCAGATCGCACCGCTGCTATTTGCAACATATGTCTCAAGCGTATCTCGCGTGGCCAAAACATATCCCGCTTGGGTACCACATGCTTGACCAGACATATGTTGACCTGCCATGCAGTTCGTTGGCAAGCGTATCTAAAAGACCCACACCAAAGAACAAAGAGGATCTCTCCTTGCTCCTCATCAGCTGAGATTTCCAACCCCACTAGACCTTCAGTCCTCTCTGAGACCTGCAGTGAGAGGAATGAAGGTGTAGAATTAGGTGTGTCACAGCCAAGTACTTGTGGGCAATCTGCTTTTGGTACACCGACGTCAGATTGTACCAGGCAAATTTCCCTGCCCCAGCTGCTGCACCGCCGAAAGAAGTTTGCTCCCAGCCATCCACATGCCCAGCGGTTGAATGCTAGCTTGGCAAAATTGCTAGCACTTCAACTGCTGCCTTTTCAGTTGGTAGACTCTGCCCCCTTCCGTGAGTTTGTGGAATGTGCGGTTCCTCAGTGGCAGGTACCCAAACGCCACTTTTTCTCACGGAAGGCGATTCCGGCTCTCTACCGGCATGTGGAAGGCAATGTCCATGCCTCGCTGGACAGGGCGGTCAGCGGTAAGGTGCATATTACCGCTGACTCATGGTCCAGCAGGCATGGACAGGGACGTTACCTAAGTTTCACGGCGCATTGGGTGACTCTGCTGGCAGCTGGGAAGGATGCAGGACAAGGTGCAGTAGTGTTGGAGGTTGTTCCGCCACCACGCCTCCAAAATGCTGATTGTGACACACCTCTCTCCTCCACCCCCTCCTCTTCTTCTTCCTCCATGGCCTCTTCCTCGGAACCAGCGGTGCTCCGTAGGCGTTCAAGGGGCTACGCAAGTACGCAGGCCAAAAGATGCCATGCGGTGCTTGAGCTGGTGTGCTTGGGGGACAGGAGCCACACTGGGGCAGAGGTTCTGTCAGCTCTGCAGGGGCAGGTTCAGAGGTGGTTGACGCCACGCCAACTTAAGGCAGGAATGGTGGTTTGCGACAATGGCACCAACCTCCTCTCTGCCCTCCGACAGGGACAAATGACCCATGTGCCCTGTTTGGCTCACGTCCTTAACTTGGTGGTGCAGCGGTTCTTGGGCAGGTACCCGGGCTTACAGGATGTCCTGAGGCAGGCCAGGAAAGTCTGTGTGCATTTCCGCCGGTCATATAATGCCAGTGCTCGGCTGACGGACCTCCAAAAGGAGTTTAACCTGCCCAAGAACCGCCTAATCTGTGACATGCCCACCAGGTGGAACTCAACGTTGGCCATGCTGCAGCGGCTGCACACGCAGCAGAGGGCCATCAATGAGTACCTGTGCGACTATGGCACCAGGACAGGGTCAGGGGAGCTTGGTTTTTTTTCCCCACGCCAGTGGGCCATGATCAGGGATGCATGCACTGTCCTGTCACCATTCGAGGAGGCCACGAGGATGGTGAGCAGTGACAGTGCATGCATCAGTGACACTGTCCCCCTTGTCCACCTGTTGGAGCACACGCTGCGTGGAATAATGGACAGGGCACTTGAGGCAGAACAGAGGCAGGAAGAGGAGGACTTCCTTAGCTCTCAAGGCCCCCTTTATCCAGACAGTGTTCCTGCGTGCCCGCCGATCACACAGGAAGAGGACGAGGAGGAAGAGGAGGAGGAGGAAGATTGTGTCAGTATGGAGGTGGAGCCTGGCACTCAGCATCAGCAGCAGTCTTTAAGGGATCAGTCCCAAGAAACACATGGACTTGTACGTGGCTGGGAGGAGGTGGCTGCGGACCATGTCGTTCTTAGTGACCCAGAGGACTCCGGACCGAATGCCTCAGCAAACCTACGCTGCATGGCCTCCCTGATCCTGCAAAGCCTGCGTAAGGATCCTCGTATTCGTGGTATCAAGGAGAAGGACCAATACTGGCTGGCAACCCTCCTTGATCCACGTTACAAGGGTAAGGTTGCGGACCTTATCTTGCCATCGCAGAGGGAGCAGAGGATGAAACATCTTCGGGAGGCCTTGCAGAAAGGTCTGTGCAACGCGTTCCCAGAGACTGGGAGGTTACAAACTCCTGTTTCTGGACAACGTGTTGCTGAGGCTTCGGTCAGTCAAAGAAGGAGTGGTGGAGAAGGTGGCCGTCTGACCGATGCGTTCAGACAATTTTTTGGTCCGCAGCCCCAAGGTATGATCGGTTCCAGCAACCATCGCCAGCGTCTGTTTTACATGGTGCAGGAATACCTAGGGGCAAGATCAGACTTGGACACCTTTCCCACCGAAAATCCTCTGGGTTACTGGGTCTTGAGGATGGATCACTGGCCAGAGCTTGCACAGTATGCAATTGAGCTACTGGCCTGTCCTGCATCCAGCGTTCTTTCGGAACGCACATTCAGTGCTGCTGGAGGCGTGGTAACCGATCACAGGGTGCGTCTGTCCACCGACTCGGTCGATCGGCTGACCTTCATAAAAATGAATGAGTCTTGGATCACCACCAGCTACCAAGCACCTGATGCTGATGTAACCGAATAATTTTTTTTGAAATCTCAGATCCCTTCAAAGACTGCCTATGCTGATGCTGAGTGACTATCCCTGAGTAATTATCCTCTTCCTCCTCAATCATCACGCTGATAGCTTGTAAGAACATTTTTGGTTCTGGGCGCCACCACCAGTGCCTAAGGCACAATTTTTCTGCCCCTGTCTAACAGGGGCGTGAAATTACAATTTTTGATGCAATACTTTGCAGCAGGGCTCGTTCCTGCGTTCCAACTAGAGTGTCTGTGAGGGGTTGCAGTGTTGTGGCACCAGCACCAGTGCCTAAGGCCCAATTTTTCTGCCCCTGTCTAACAGGGGCGTGTAATTACAATTTTTGAAGCAATACTTTGCAGCAGGGCTCGTTCCTGCGTTCCAACTAGAGTGTCTGTGAGGGGTTGCAGTGTTGTGGCACCAGCACCAGTGCCTAAGGCCTAATTTTTCAGCTCCTGTTCAACAGGGGCATGTAATTACAATTCTTGATCTAATATTTCACAGCAGGGCCCTGTGAGGGCTTACAGTGTTGTGGCCACAGCAACACCTAAGGCCCAAATTTCTGCCGAGTATATAGGGCAGGACCCTACTTTCAAACATCTAACTTACAAACGACTCCTACTTGCAAACGGAAGGTGACAACAGGAAGTGAGATGAAATCTACCCCTAGGAAGGGAAATTCTCTCCTGTAAGAGTTAATATGGGAAAACAATTTCTCCTTTCCACTGATGCTTTCCAATCCTTGTTCCACAAAAAAACCCAAATTTTCAAAAAACATTTTTCATTGGGACAAAAAAGTGAGGTGAAATCTTCTGAAGAGGAGGAAAGACAGCAAAACAAATGTCACAGGGGTGATAACCCTTCCCTATGTTTTCCAAAAAGCTTAGAAAAGATTTTTTGGCTGGAGCTAAACACGTTAAAAATGTTCAAAATTACAAACAGATTCTACTTAACAACAAACCTACAGTCCCTGTCTTGTTTGCACTGCCTGTATACTGCTGTTCAGAGTATATAGGGCCTGGTGGCCCCACACCTTTCCTTATTTTAATTTGGGTGCGGGGTTCCCCTTAATATCCATACAAGACCCAAAGGGCCTGGTAATGGACTGGGGGGTACCTATGCCGTTTGTCTCACTGATTTTCATCCATATTGCCATGACCCGACATGACATTAAACCCGCAAGCAGTTTTAAATGAGATTTTTTCCTTTAAAAATGACATTTGGTGCAGGGACTGTTCTAAACACGGGAAACACGCGTCACTTTACAGGCATACTATAGACACCCCCCAGGTACGATATTTAAAGGAATATTTCACTTTTTTTTTTTTACTTTAAGCATCATTAAAATCACTGCTCCCGAAAAAACGGCCGTTTTTAAAAGTTTTTTTTGCATTGATACATGTCCCCTGGGGTAGGACCCGGGTCCCCAAACCCTTTTTAGGACAATACCATGCAAATTAGCCTTTAAAATGAGCACTTTTGATTTCGAACGTTCGAGTCCCATAGACGTCAATGGGGTTCTAACGTTCGTGCGAACTTTCGGTCCGTTCGCGGGTTCTGGTGCGAACCGAACCGGGGGGTGTTCGGCTCATCCCTACCTGTGTTTATGTTAATTGAATGAGCTGATCACATTAGCCACCAGCACTGGCTAGGAGACGAACAGTCTAGGCTGAGGAGGTGGGAGATTGTTGTTTGTATTGTTAATTGTAATTAGCTCCTACTATTGTGTTTATACTACTGTGTGAAGCTCGGTGCCCACAAGTCTGTCCTACAGGTCATGTCTCTGAGTCATCTGGTCTGGGTAAATTTAATAGTAAATTAGCTCATATTAATTAGGTTAGCTTTGAGTCATCCTGGTGTATAAATTTGTGTGAGATCTCAAATAAAGAGTTAGTTCTGATGTACTCCAAGACTGGTGTTGTCTAGTTCTTGGGGGTTCCTATAGCCAGATCCATTGGACTCGTGTTCCAGAACTTAGGAAGCGGTATACTGACGGAAGCACTCAAGCGGAGTGTGGGACGTCCCGTGATAGGAACCAATTGCTTTCAGAAGTTACCTAATTTGTAAATAGAGTCCACCTGTGTGTCATTTATTCTCAGTATAAATACAGCTGTTCTGTGAAGCCCTCAAAGGTTTGTTAGAGAACCTTAGTGAAAAAACAGCATCATGAAGGCCAAGGAACACACCAGACAGGTCAGGTATAAAGTAGAGGAGAAGTTTAAAGCAGGGTTAGGTTATAAAAAACATATCCAAAGCTTTGACCATCTCACGGAGCACTTTTTAATCCATCATCAGAAAATGGAAAGAGTATGGCACAACTGCAAACCTACCAAGACATGGCCGTCCACCTAAACTGACAGGCTGGGCAAGGAGAGCATTTATCAGAGAAGCAGCCAAGAGGCCCATGGTAACTCTGGAGGATCTGCAGAGATCCACATGTGGAAGAAGGTGCTCTGGTCAGATGAGACAAAAATTGAACTTTTTGGCTTAAAAACAAAATGCTATGTGTGGTGGAAAACTAACACTGCACATCACCCTGAACACACCATCCCCACCGTGAAACATGGTGGTGGTAGTATCATGTTGTGGGGATGCTTTTCTTCAGTAGGGACAGTGAATCTGGTCAGAGTTGATGGGAAGATGGTTGGAGCCAAATACAGGGAAATCTTAGAAGAAACTAGGGATGAGCTTCGTGTTCGAGTCGAACCCATGTTCGACTCGAACATCGGCTGTTTGATCGTTCGCCGAATTGCGAATGTTATGGGCCGTTCGCGCTAAATTCGTGTGGCGCGTCACGGCCCATAATTCACTGCGGCATCGCAGTGCATTGCTGGCTGATGATTGGCCAAGCATGCACTATGACCCGCATGCTTGGCCAATCACAGCGCCGTCAGTAGAGAGAGCTGTAATTGGCCAAAGCCAGGGTGGCTTTGGCCAATTATGGCTCAGGGGATTTAGTACACACCCCACACTATATAAGGCCGCCTGCACGGCGGCCCTGTGTAGTGTGTGTTCCGGTGTGCTGAGAGATAGAGAGAGAGAGAGACAGTGTCATTTGATTTGAGTTAGATAGATTAGGCAGAACAGTCAGTCAGTTAGCTGCACTTACAGTGTATTGTGTATATATATGCATCCCAGGTGTTGCATATATATATATACACTGTATTCAGTTTAGCTAGATCCGTTCCTGTTATCTTCTATCTAGACTATTTACATTTAATGCAGTGCGTCCTGCTCACAGTGTTCAGCTAGATCCGTTCCTGCTATTTACATTTAGTGCAGTGCGTCCTGCTCACAGTGTTCAGCTAGATCCGTTCCTGTCATCTTCTAGACTATTTACATTTAGTGCAGTGCGTCCTGCTCACAGTGTTCAGCTAGATCCGTTCCTGCAATTTACATTTAGTGCAGTGCGTCCTGCTCACAGTGTTCAGCTAGATCCGTTCCTGCTATTTACATTTAGTGCAGTGCGTCCTGCTCACAGTGTTCAGCTAGATCCGTTCCTGCTATTTACATTTAGTGCAGTGCGTCCTGCTCACAGTGTTCAGCTAGATCCGTTCCTGCTATTTACATTTAGTGCAGTGCGTCCTGCTCACAGTGTTCAGCTAGATCCGTTCCTGCTATTTACATTTAGTGCAGTGCGTCCTGCTCACAGTGTTCAGCTAGATCCGTTCCTGCTATTTACATTTAGTGCAGTGCGTCCTGCGCACAGTGTTCAGCTAGAGCCGTTCCTGCTATTTACATTTAGTGCAGTGCGTCCTGCTCACAGTGTTCAGCTAGATCCGTTCCTGTTATCTTCTAGACTATTTACATTTAGTGCAGTGCGTCCTGCTCACAGTGTTCAGCTAGATCCGTTCCTGCTATTTACATTTAGTGCAGTGCGTCCTGCTCACAGTGTTCAGCTAGATCCGTTCCTGTTATCTTCTAGACTATTTACATTTAGTGCAGTGCGTCCTGCTCACAGTGTTCAGCTAGATCCGTTCCTGTTATCTTCTAGACTATTTACATTTAGTGCAGTGCGTCCTGCTCACAGTGTTCAGCTAGATCCGTTCCTGCTATTTACATTTAGTGCAGTGCGTCCTGCTCACAGTGTTCAGCTAGATCCGTTCCTGTTAAATTCCTACTGACCGGCAGGCTTGTCTGGTTACAGTATATAAAGCTACCTGAAGAAAATTACAGGTGTTCTATTTGATCCTATTAGTACTACGGTCAGGCAGCTAGACTATTTACATTTAGTACAGTGCGTCCTGCTCACAGTGTTCAGCTAGATCCGTTCCTGTTATCTTCCTACTGACAGGCAGGCTTGTCTGGTTACAGTATATAAAGCTACCTGAAGAAAATTACAGGTGTTCTATTTGATCCTATTAGTACCACGGTCAGGCAGCTAGACTATTTACATTTAGTACAGTGCGTCCTGCTCACAGTGTACAGCTAGATCCGTTCCTGTTATCTTCCTACTGACAGGCAGGCTTGTCTGGTTACAGTATATAAAGCTACCTGAAGAAAATTACAGGTGTTCTATTTGATCCTATTAGTACCACGGTCAGGCAGCTAGACTATTTACATTTAGTACAGTGCGTCCTGCTCACAGTGTTCAGCTAGATCCGTTCCTGTTATCTTCCTACTGACAGGCAGGCTTGTCTGGTTACAGTATATAAAGCTACTTGAAGAAAATTACAGGTGTTCTATCCCAGCTTAGTGCAGCTACAGGCCATTAGTATGTCTGGAAGGCCAAGAAGGAGAGGCAGACAGTCACAAGCCAATAAGAGAGGGCAAGCAGGCTCTGTGTCTAGTGCTGGTCGTGGAGACGGTGCATCCTCATCAGCACGTGGCCATGGGACACGCTTGGCCTTTTTTTCGGCAGCTGGCCATGTTGAGCCGCAACATGCGGAAGACTTGGTCGAGTGGATGACCAAGCCGTCCTCATCCTCCTCATCCTCTCTCACCCATGCCCAGGGTGCTTTGTCTGGCAAAGCAGCGGCCTCTTCCCTCAGCTCAATGTCATCAGTGACTCCTTCCCTAGCTCCACCATGTCCTCATGAGGATTCCCTCGAACTGTTTGACCACAGTGTTGGGTACATGCTCCAGGAGGATGCCCAGCGTTTGGAAGGCTCTGATGACGATACTGAGCTCGATGAAGGCAGTAACATGAGCGCGGACAGAGGGGGTGCCCAAGAAGGACAGCAATCTGGCAGTCATGCTCCCCCTGCTGCAGCATACTGCCAGGTTTGCTCCAGTGATGAGGAGGGAGGGGATGATGAGGTCACTGACTCAACGTGGGTGCCTGATAGGAGAGAGGAGGTGGAGGAGGAGGAGGAGGAGGAGGAGGAGGCGGCAGCACATCACCAACGAGGCAGGATGCCCTCCAGGGGCCAGCCTAAGGGCAGCACATTGACTGCATCACACCCCAAAGCTCCACATGTGCAGGGCGCTGCAGTCTCTGCGCGTTATTCAAAAAGTTCTTTGGTGTGGGCCTTTTTTGAGACGAGTGCATCAGATCGCACCGCTGCTATTTGCAACATATGTCTCAAGCGTATCTCGCGTGGCCAAAATATCTCCCGCTTGGGTACCACATGCTTGACCAGACATATGTTGACCTGCCATGCAGTTCGTTGGCAAGCGTATCTAAAAGACCCACACCAAAGAACAAAGAGGATCTCTCCTTGCTCCTCATCAGCTGAGATTTCCAACCCCACTAGACCTTCAGTCCTCTCTGAGACCTGCAGTGAGAGGAATGAAGGTGTAGAATTAGGTGTGTCACAGCCAAGTACTTGTGGGCAATCTGCTTTTGGTACACCGACGTCAGATTGTACCAGGCAAATTTCCCTGCCCCAGCTGCTGCACCGCCGAAAGAAGTTTGCTCCCAGCCATCCACATGCCCAGCGGTTGAATGCTAGCTTGGCAAAATTGCTAGCACTTCAACTGCTGCCTTTTCAGTTGGTAGACTCTGCCCCCTTCCGTGAGTTTGTGGAATGTGCGGTTCCTCAGTGGCAGGTACCCAAACGCCACTTTTTCTCACGGAAGGCGATTCCGGCTCTCTACCGGCATGTGGAAGGCAATGTCCATGCCTCGCTGGACAGGGCGGTCAGCGGTAAGGTGCATATTACCGCTGACTCATGGTCCAGCAGGCATGGACAGGGACGTTACCTAAGTTTCACGGCGCATTGGGTGACTCTGCTGGCAGCTGGGAAGGATGCAGGACAAGGTGCAGTAGTGTTGGAGGTTGTTCCGCCACCACGCCTCCAAAATGCTGATTGTGACACACCTCTCTCCTCCACCCCCTCCTCTTCTTCTTCCTCCATGGCCTCTTCCTCGGAACCAGCGGTGCTCCGTAGGCGTTCAAGGGGCTACGCAAGTACGCAGGCCAAATGATGCCATGCGGTGCTTGAGCTGGTGTGCTTGGGGGACAGGAGCCACACTGGGGCAGAGGTTCTGTCAGCTCTGCAGGGGCAGGTTCAGAGGTGGTTGACGCCACGCCAACTTAAGGCAGGAATGGTGGTTTGCGACAATGGCACCAACCTCCTCTCTGCCCTCCGACAGGGACAAATGACCCATGTGCCCTGTTTGGCTCACGTCCTTAACTTGGTGGTGCAGCGGTTCTTGGGCAGGTACCCGGGCTTACAGGATGTCCTGAGGCAGGCCAGGAAAGTCTGTGTGCATTTCCGCCGGTCATATAATGCCAGTGCTCGGCTGACGGACCTCCAAAAGGAGTTTAACCTGCCCAAGAACCGCCTAATCTGTGACATGCCCACCAGGTGGAACTCAACGTTGGCCATGCTGCAGCGGCTGCACACGCAGCAGAGGGCCATCAATGAGTACCTGTGCGACTATGGCACCAGGACAGGGTCAGGGGAGCTTGTTTTTTTTTCCCCACGCCAGTGGGCCATGATCAGGGATGCATGCACTGTCCTGTCACCATTCGAGGAGGCCACGAGGATGGTGAGCAGTGACAGTGCATGCATCAGTGACACTGTCCCCCTTGTCCACCTGTTGGAGCACACGCTGCATGGAATAATGGACAGGGCACTTGAGGCAGAACAGAGGCAGGAAGAGGAGGACTTCCTTAGCTCTCAAGGCCCCCTTTATCCAGACAGTGTTCCTGCGTGCCCGCCGATCACACAGGAAGAGGACGAGGAGGAAGAGGAGGAGGAGGAAGATTGTGTCAGTATGGAGGTGGAGCCTGGCACTCAGCATCAGCAGCAGTCTTTAAGGGATCAGTCCCAAGAAACACATGGACTTGTACGTGGCTGGGAGGAGGTGGCTGCGGACCATGTCGTTCTTAGTGACCCAGAGGACTCCGGACCGAATGCCTCAGCAAACCTACGCTGCATGGCCTCCCTGATCCTGCAAAGCCTGCGTAAGGATCCTCGTATTCGTGGTATCAAGGAGAAGGACCAATACTGGCTGGCAACCCTCCTTGATCCACGTTACAAGGGTAAGGTTGCGGACCTTATCTTGCCATCGCAGAGGGAGCAGAGGATGAAATATCTTCGGGAGGCCTTGCAGAAAGGTCTGTGCAACGCGTTCCCAGAGACTGGGAGGTTACAAACTCCTGTTTCTGGACAACGTGTTGCTGAGGCTTCGGTCAGTCAAAGAAGGAGCGGTGGAGAAGGTGGCCGTCTGACCGATGCGTTCAGACAATTTTTTGGTCCGCAGCCCCAAGGTATGATCGGTTCCAGCAACCATCGCCAGCGTCTGTTTTACATGGTGCAGGAATACCTAGGGGCAAGATCAGACTTGGACACCTTTCCCACCGAAAATCCTCTGGGTTACTGGGTCTTGAGGATGGATCACTGGCCAGAGCTTGCACAGTATGCAATTGAGCTACTGGCCTGTCCTGCATCCAGCGTTCTTTCGGAACGCACATTCAGTGCTGCTGGAGGCGTGGTAACCGATCACAGGGTGCGTCTGTCCACCGACTCGGTCGATCGGCTGACCTTCATAAAAATGAATGAGTCTTGGATCACCACCAGCTACCAAGCACCTGATGCTGATGTAACCGAATAATTTTTTTTGAAATCTCAGATCCCTTCAAAGACTGCCTATGCTGATGCTGAGTGACTATCCCTGAGTAATTATCCTCTTCCTCCTCAATCATCACGCTGATAGCTTGTAAGAACATTTTTGGTTCTGGGCGCCACCACCAGTGCCTAAGGCACAATTTTTCAGCCCCTGTTTAACAGGGGCGTGTAATTACAATTTTTGATGTAATACTTTGCAGCAGGGCTCGTTCCTGCATTCCAACTAGAGTGTCTGTGAGGGGTTGCAGTGTTGTGGCACCAGCACCAGTGCCTAGGGCCCAATTTTTCTGCCCCTGTCTAACAGGGGCGTGTAATTACAATTTTTGATGCAATACTTTGCAGCAGGGCTCGTTCCTGCGTTCCAACTAGAGTGTCTGTGAGGGGTTGCAGTGTTGTGGCACCAGCACCAGTGCCTAAGGCCCAATTTTTCTGCCCCTGTCTAACAGGAGCGTGTAATTACAATTTTTGATGCAATACTTTGCAGCAGGGCTCGTTCCTGCGTTCCAACTAGAGTGTCTGTGAGGGGTTGCAGTGTTGTGGCACCAGCACCAGTGCCTAAGGCCCAATTTTTCTGCCCCTGTCTAACAGGGGCGTGTAATTACAATTTTTGAAGCAATAATTTGCAGCAGGGCTCGTTCCTGCGTTCCAACTAGAGTGTCTGTGAGGGGTTGCAGTGTTGTGGCACCAGCACCAGTGCCTAAGGCCTAATTTTTCAGCTCCTGTTCAACAGGGGCATGTAATTACAATTCTTGATCTAATATTTCACAGCAGGGCCCTGTGAGGGCTTACAGTGTTGTGGCCACAGCAACACCTAAGGCCCAAATTTCTGCTGAGTATATAGGGCAGGACCCTACTTTCAAACATCTAACTTACAAACGACTCCTACTTGCAAACGGAAGGAGACAACAGGAAGTGAGATGAAATCTACCCCTAGGAAGGGAAATTCTCTCCTGTAAGAGTTAATATGGGAAAACAATTTCTCCTTTCCACTGATGCTTTCCAATCCTTGTTCCACAAAAAAACCCAAATTTTCAAAAAACATTTTTCATTGGGACAAAAAAGTGAGGTGAAATCTTCTGAAGAGGAGGAAAGACAGCAAAACAAATGTCACAGGGGTGATAACCCTTCGCTATGTTTTCCAAAAAGCTTAGAAAAGATTTTTTGGCTGGAGCTAAACACGTTAAAAATGTTCAAAATTACAAAGAGATTCTACTTAACAACAAACCTACAGTCCCTGTCTTGTTTGCACCGCCTGTATACTGCTGTTCAGAGTATATAGGGCCTGGTGGCCCCACACCTTTCCTTATTTTAATTTGGGTGCGGGGTTCCCCTTAATATCCATACAAGACCCAAAGGGCCTGGTAATGGACTGGGGGGTACCCATGCCGTTTGTCTCACTGATTTTCATCCATATTGCCATGACCCGACATGACATTAAACCCGCAAGCAGTTTTAAATGAGATTTTTTCCTTTAAAAATGACATTTGGTGCAGGGACTGTTCTAAACATGGGAAACACGCGTCACTTTACAGGCATACTATAGACACCCCCCAGGTACGATATTTAAAGGAATATTTCACTTTTTTTTTTTTACTTTAAGCATCATTAAAATCACTGCTCCCGAAAAAACGGCCGTTTTTAAAAGTTTTTTTTGCATTGATACATGTCCCCTGGGGTAGGACCCGGGTCCCCAAACCCTTTTTAGGACAATACCATGCAAATTAGCCTTTAAAATGAGCACTTTTGATTTCGAACGTTCGAGTCCCATAGACGTCAATGGGGTTCTAACGTTCGTGCGAACTTTCGGTCCGTTCGCGGGTTCTGGTGCGAACCGAACCGGGGGGTGTTCGGCTCATCCCTAGAAGAAACCTGTTGGAGTCTGCAAAAGACTTGAGACTGGGGCGGAGGTTCACCTTCCAGCAAGTCAACAACCCTAAACATACAGCCAGAGCTACAATGGAAAGGTTTAAATCAAAGCATATACATGTGTTAGAATGGCCCAGTCACAGTCCAGACCTAAATCCAAATCTGTGTCAAGACTTGCAGCTGTAATTGCAGTGAATGGTGGTTATACAAAGTATTGACTCAGGGGGGCTTAATACAAATGCACACCACACTTTTTTACATATTTATTCCTTCCACTTCACAATTATGTGCCACTTTGTGTTGGTCTATCAGATAAAATCCCAATAAAATACAAATACATTTTTGGTTGTAACATGACAAAATGTGGAAAATTTCAAGGGGTGTGAATACTTTTTCAAGGCACTGTATCTGCTGTCATGTGTCAGAAATCATCCAATCAGGATGAATGTTTATGGTTTCTGATTGTCCTCTCTGCAGGATCGGCTCCTGGTGTCCTGGGAAAGAGGAAACAAACCCCCGGGGATCTTATCATATATTCTCTGGAGGATCTGAAAGGAAGTGACTTCAAGAGATTTAGGAACAAATTGTCTGATTTCTCCTATGGAGATAAACAGCCCATGCCCCGAGGAAAACTAGAAAATGCAGATTGGATCACCACCAAGGACCTCCTGATAGATGCATATGGAGAGAAAGGGGCTCTGGATGTCACCATTCATGTCCTTACATTGATCGGTCTGATGGGACCTGCAGATGACCTCCAGGAGAGGACAGCACAACATGGTGAGTTCCCGTCTATAATGTCCATTTCCTACCAATTCCTGATCAATATCTGTGTGAGGAAGAATTATGAATGTCATCCAGGGAAAGCAAATGACAAATTAGGAGCTTCCAACTGGATGAACCACTTCCCGCTGACAGTACACACATATGGGGCCTCATGGAAGTATACATACAGGATATATTATATAATACATTTTATACATACAGGATATATAATACATTATATATGTAGCGGTATTCAGGGCTGCTGAGTTGGTTATAGCAATCTGCCAATCACCCTGCTGCCACCCCCCCATCCATCACTTTATAGACAATGAACAGTCAATAATTTAGCTTTCTCTCTTTTATTTGTGGGATACAACTTGAATGAAACAAGGGAGGTATGAGATGCCCATAAAGATTTCACTTTGTAGAGTATCATCCATGGCCTTGGCCTAGTAAATGGATTTTTCCCTTTAGAATCTTCACTGCAGACTATTGCTTCTTCTTTTACTTGGCATATCTGACTGAAGATTTACTACTCACCGCTTCCATTTGAACTAGAAGAATCACTCTGAATAATTCCCTTTTTTAGACTAAAATGATGTTATCTCCATGAATTCAAGAACCAGAGCTACACACAGCTGCTCCCTCCAGCCTCCATGAATTAAACAGTCACCCGGTCTTTAGAAGTTGTTACTAAATGCACACACACAGGATCTCCTCTCCCGATGTCTTGACTAGGGATGAGCCAAACACCCCCCCGGTTCGGTTCGCACCAGAACCTGCGAACGGACCAAAAGTTTGCGCAAACTATAGAACCCTGTTAAAATCTATGGGACTCGAACGTTTAAAATCAAAATTGCTAATTTTATCCATACCAGGCCCTTCAGGTCTGGTATGGATATTAAGGGGAACCCCGCGCAAAAATAAAAAAAATTACGTAGGGGTCCCCCAAAAATCCATACCAGACCCTTATCCAAGCACGCAACCTGGCAGGCCGCAGGAAAAGAGGGGGGACGAGAGAGCACACCCCCCTCCTGAACCGTACCAGGCCACATGCCCTCAACATTGGGAGGGTGCTTTGGGGTAGCAGCCCCCCAAAACACCTTGACCCCATGTTGATGAGGACAAGGGCTTCATCCCCACAACCCTTGGTCGGTGGTTGTGGGGGTCTGCGGGCCCCAAAGGGACCCCCAGATCCTGCCCCCCCATGTGAAATGGTAAGGGGGTACTCCTACCATTTCACAAAAAAACTGTCAAAAATGTTAAAAATGACAAGAGACAGTTTTTGACTCTTCTATCTTCTTTCTTCTATCTTCCTTCAGTTTCTTCCTCCATCTTCTTCTTCCTCTGATCCTCTGCTTCTTTCTTCGGTGTTCTCATCTGGCATCTTCTTCCACGGCGTCTCCTTCTCTTCATCTTCTTCTCTTCATCTTCTTTTCGGGCAGCTCCGCGTACATGGGAGGCTCCCGCTGTGTGACGCTTCTCGTCTTCTGATGGTTCTTAAATAATGGAGGGTGGGGCCACCCGGTGACCCCGCCCCCTCTGACGCACGGGGACTTGACGGGGACTTCCCTGTGGCATTCCCCGTGACGTCAGAGGGGGCGGGGTCACCCGTTACATAACCCCCTCTGACATCACGGGGAATGCCACAGGGAAGTCCCCGTCAAGTCCCCGTGCATCAAAGGAGGGCGGGGTCACCGAGTGACCCCACCATCCGTTATTTCAGAAGACGAGAAGCGTCACACAGCGGGAGCCTCCCATGTATGCAGAGCGGCCTGAAAAGAAGATGAAGAGAAGAAGATGAAGAGAAAGATGAGAGCATCCCCCCTCCTGAACTGTACCAGGCCACATGCCCTCAACATTGGGAGGGTGCTTTGGGGTAGCGGCCCCCCAAAACACCTTGTCCCCATGTTGATGAGGACAAGGGCCTCATCCCCACAACCCTTGGCCGGTGGTTGTGGGGGTCTGCGGGCGGGGGGCTTATCAGAATCTGGAAGCCCCCTTTAACAAGGGGACCCCCAGATCCCGGCCCCCCCGTATGAAATGAAAAAAGCTTCAATTATTCCTTGCACTTGGTCAGACCATCAGATTACTACGCTTGACACACATTTTATCGGTCTTTGTTCAATACCTTACTCTTGGAGACTCAACGAGTCCTTATTAACTGAACTGACTCATCAACAGGAAATAGCTTCTGACATTAAAGATTAATTTACATTAAATAATACTCCAGATATATCCCCCGCTACTCTTTGGCTAGCTCACAAGGCAGTCTTGAGAGGACGACTCATCAAGATGGCAGCTCAAGCTAATAAAGAAAAATGGGCAAAAATTCACTCTCTCACAATGGATCTCCATGAATTATATAGGGTACATAAAAACTCACATGACCCAGATATCTTTAACATGATTTCTCAAAAACGCAATGAATTAGACTCCATCCTAACTTTTAAAGCAGAAAAGGCCCTCCACTGGTCAAAAGCTAAATTTTTCCTCTCAAGTAATTCTTATTCAACAATGTTTTCTCGTAAATTAAAACAATCTATTAAACCCACTCATGTATACAAACTTAAAAATAACACCAATCAATTAGTCACTCATCCGCAAGACATCCTATCAATTTTTTCCAAATTTTATTTGGAGCTCCTTTCTAAACCTTTATCATCCATCCCACCTTCCACATTATCATGGCTAGACAATATTCCTTTCCCCTCATTAACCTCCTTACAAACTGACCTTTTAAATGCCCCATGCACAGACAAAGAAATCCTCCAAATAATTAAATCCCTTAAAAAAGGTTCTGCACCTGGTCCTGATGGATTTTCTTCTTTTTATTATAAACAATTTCACCAACTATTAATCCCTAACCAACCAAATTATTTAATAAGATAATAAAAGGAGACCATTTCCCAGAAGAGATGCTCTTGGCTAATATGTCTTTAATCCCAAAACTGAATAAAGTTCACACACTGCCCCAAAATTACAGATCAATCTCAGTTATTATTAATGACCTCAAGATCTTTAGCAGACTATTAGCAAATAGATTAGCAATGATAATCCCATCTCTGATTTCCCCATACCAATCAGGTTTTATCCCAGGCAGGCAAATTACAGACAACATTAGACTCGTAACAAATATAATTCAAGACGCCAATATTAAATCACGTCCCGTACTCCTTTTAAGCCTTGATATCAATAAAGCATTCGATAGTGTAACTTGGAAATATCTAGATTTAGTGCTACAAAAATATGGTTTCAATGGAGCTTTTATACACGCTTTTCATGCTCTCTATAACAATCCTGCCACCATGATAAAATTACCAGGTTGTAACTCAAACTTCTTTAAGATAGGCAAAGGAACCATACAGGGCTGCCCCCTCTCACCCCTATTATTTGCCCTTGCAATCAAACCATTAGCTACAGCAATTTTACATAACCCAGATATAAAAGGTTACACTTCAAATAATAACACATATAAACTTAGTATGTATGCTGATGATATGATTTTGTTTCTATCACAACCTAACATAACGTTACCAATCCTACTACAAACATTAAAAATCTTCTCATCCCTTTCTGGTCTATCAGTAAATGTTTTGAAATCACTAGGTATGCCTATAAATATTCCCTCAGCACAACTAGACAATATTCGATCCTCGTTTAACCTCACTTGCACAACAGAGTCTCTCCCTTACCTAGGTGTACAACTCACTCCAGACTTTAATAATCTAACGAATAAAAACTTCCTACCTATGTTGCAGAAACTAAGGATGATGATGAAAATATGGAAATCTTTTAATATTTCATTTTTAGACAGAATAACAGCTATAAAAATGACTCTATTACCTAAATTATTGTATTTATTTTGTGCACTACCTACCAGACTTAATAAAACTTTGGTCACCAAATTCCAATAATAGGTTAATAGATTCATATGGTCAGACTCTCATCCAAGGATCTCCAAAACAGTTTTATATAAATCACAGAAAAATTGTGGACTAGGTCTTCCAGATTTTTGGTTATACTATCTAGCAGCTAGATGGTCCCAATTAGCTCAATGGCACATACAAAATTCTAAAATCCCTTGGGTTAGTTTTGAAAACATCTCAATTCTTCCTTATTCCATCGCTGGTTTACTATGGGGCCACAAAATTCCAATCTACAAATTAGCTAATCTTAATCTCGTGGTAGCTAATTCATATCAACTTTGGAAATTAAATAATAATAAATGTAATATGATATCAATCACACCCCCACTCGCCTCCTTTATAGGTGATCCCAAGTTCCTACAAGTACACCAAGACTCAGAACATTTTTCATGGTGGACTGAAAATAATTTAACCACTCTCAAGACCTTTATGATAGATTCTTCTTTCACCTCCTTTGCTGCACTAAAAGAAAAATATAAGACCCCTAATAATGAATTCAGAAGATTCTTACAAATTAGACACTTCTATATTAATAACTTTCAAGTTTCATCCAATATTTCACAGACATTTTATGAAAAAATGTGTGTTAACTCTCCCAGAGCCGCAGGCTTAATTTCAGAAATGTATTCAAATCTGATCAATACTAACACTCCAGACAAACATCCCTATATGCTTAAATGGGAACAAGAATGTGACATCACTCTATCTGCCAAAAATTGGTCTGACTGCATTTCCAATCTTCTTAAATGCACGAGATCAATCACAACAAGAGAGACTGCAATTAAGCTCTTCACACGTTGGTATTATACTCCAGCCAAACTTCATGCTATTTTCCCAACAATACCTAATACATGTTTTAGAGGTTGTACCTCCACGGGTTCATTCACCCCTATTTTTTGGGACTGTGAAAAAGTCTCTCAGATATGGAAACAGCTTGAAGGTTTTGCATCCATTATTTCAACAAACAATGCTAATCTCACTCCTTCCAACTGTCTCTTATTCACACCTATCATTGGTCTAAATTCTTTTCATATGAGACTGGTCCACACGATATGCGTTGCCATACACTGGCTCATTGCATACCACTGGAAATCTTCCTCACTACCCTTATCCCAACTTAAAACAAGAATCAACAATATTCTTCTTATGGAAAAAAATATTTCACACCCTAAATAATTCCAAACATATATTTGATAAAAAATGGAACCCTTGGTTCGCTCATGCTAATCAGTTTATTGTTTTGGATTAAATAATTTTCTGTATCTACTATTCATATAAAAAAAACACTTGAATTGTATGCACTAAAATGTACCACCACTGTTAACATAAACAAAATTTTTTGTAAGACTATTTATTTTTCTATGTATTTCTCTTGATATTTATATATAATAAAAAAGTTTGTAAACAAAAAAGAAATCTGCTGCACTTTAGCAGATGCATTTCTATTAAGGGCACCCCCATGTATCTGAAAAACGTGTGCACCAAACTGGACTTTTTCATGAATTTTCCATGTTGCTTGTGTGTGTGAAAACATGCTCATGCTTGGTCCCTCCTGTAGGTGTGAACCAAGCCTAAGTACATAAAAATAACAATCCTCAATAAACCTAAATGATCAGTGTTAATACAATTGTGCTACCATGCATATAGCCTTGATCATCATGCTGATATGTTTATTGGGGATTATTATTTTGTATATGGTGTGTATAGTTTATTCGGTGGGTTTACACTTTTCACTGTACAGAGTTTGGATAACAAAGGGTTAAATGGAAAAGTCATAAATGACCTGAACATTATCTGGACATACAGAGTGATGGGGATTATGAAGATAGGGATGTGATGTGTGCCTGCTTAGGATATGTCTTTCAGCTGGGGGAGGGGGGCTGCAAACTTTGTTGACTCCCGCTGCTATTATCAGCCTTCTTGTCACCTGTACCCTTCACCACCTACCATAAAAACTTCCATCCTGACATGAAACTTTGCCAGTTATTGTGTGCAGCTTACCTCCCCATATAGACTTTCCTCCCTCCACTCACCTCTCTCCCTGCATGTAGTGTGAAGTTGCAGTAGCTATGCCAATTCCTCCGGGGTCTCATTACACGGTACTGAGGATGGGGGATCTAACTTCTAAAAACTCCACCGGGCGGTGTATGTATTTAGAAGCAGAGACAATGCTGCTGACAAACCCCAGGATTCAGCTGCAGTGGGACATCTTCCTGCAAAGTGTGACTGTCCCAGCTCATGGGGACCCCTACTGGCCCAGGACCCTCACAAGTGCCCAAAATGCCTGAATGGTCAGCTTGCCCCTGTTCTGTACTCATACATGCAATCAGAAGATTCTCCACCCCATAATAACTTGCCACTTTGTAAGGACAGAACAGATGGAACTTGACATCTACAGACAGACTGGAACTGATGCATTAACGCTAAGTTTGGTTCTTTGGCAGGCACCTCAGATCTCTCTCTCATGGTGTTCACTGGAACTCTCATGTCTTAAGTTGGCATCATGACTCTTCCTCTGGGCATTCTCAGGAACATTTTCCCAGCAGTGTTCTCCTTTAACCTTCAACTTTAGCAATGCAGCAATGAAGAGGGGGGCTATTTCTTCACGTGAATGGGGGGTACTCTCCAGCCAACATGAATAACCACAGAATCACCTAAACTACTAGATAAAGCCTTCCTCAACCATTGGAGGTATTCAAATTGTAACAGATCCCCATCGCACTCCGCTTGAGTACTTCCGTCAGCACACTGCTTCCTCCAACCTGGACCTTCAGATATTGTAAGAACCAGGCGAGACTAGCTCAGTCACACAGCTTGAACACAAAATCTTTACTAGAACAAGAATACAGTCTTATATACACAATTCAGAACATGAGCATTAACATGAGCTAATTAACTATTAACTGATTAACTATTCCCTTAAAGCAGCCGATGTGACTCTGTGCCCACCTAGCCATTATTGTGATTAATTTGGGTTTCACTACACGTCAGACTTGTTGTCACCGAGCTTCACACAGTAGATTATACATTATAATAAGTATAAACAAAGGACACCTTCTCAAAATAGCAGGAGCTCCAGTAGGAGTCAGCCCATCTCCTACATTGTACAGAGGACAATGTGATCAGCTCCTTCAATTAACATGTTGAGTTCAGAATAAAACAAACCAAGAATAGTAGTATGCGAGTAAAAGGGATGGGGATTATTACAGCGAAAACAACTCAATCAGAATGAGTATTAAAATGACAATTTTTATTACAATATATATCAAACAAAAAATAATAGAAAACAGCAATCAAGTAAGGAGCACATAAAAATTACTAATGGCCAGGATGGTATAGGCCTAATTATAGAGACGGATCCAGTCTTCCCTACATGTTTTGCCAAGACATTGGCTTCTTCAGGGGAATAGGACGTAACCAATATAATAAATGTTGCTCTAAAAGAGAAATATAACAGTAAATACATATAAATGTCAAAAATACAAAATAAACTAAGCATGGTGCGTGATACTAGAAAATGGGATGACAAGGTATTTTAGATAACATCCCCCTCCCACAAAATTGTGGGAATCCAACACCCTGTAACCCCAAATACAATCCCCCACCTACCCCAATCTTCCCAAGTGGCGGGGTCTGCAAAAGGGTCCCATCAAGGACGGCAAGCCAAGCCACCGTAGTGTGGATTCAGAGGGCCAAAAGGAGACGAATAAAAACTAAACTATAAAAATATATGTATATTTTTTTAGTAGAGACAATTAACTCTCATGGAGCCCAAATATGTCCCAAGCAATGGGGCTAACATAGCCTCAATACATACCAAGGAAGAGTGAAGATAAAGAAATAGAGAGGGGGCGCTGTAATAACCGGAAATATCCAATCAATCAGTGAAGGCTTAAGGGGAAGACTTGAGATGGATAAACTAAAATTGAATAATTAAAACAAAATAATATAATCAAAACTAAAACATAACTGCGGGTGCAGTGACTAGTAAAAGAAAGTAAATAAAATAAATGATGTCTGTAGCTTACCCAAAACAAAGCAAGTAAAGTACTTTCCTGGGCTTCAAGGTACAATATAAATAATGGTCCTGCACTAAATGTCAGGGAAATCCCAAACATATCAGAACCTAGAGAGAGCAATAAGAAAAAAATAAAAAAAAATAAAAATAATAAAAAAGATTTTTTTTAGAAATGGTCAGAATGGCTGGAATGTAAGGATCAGTGGGGAAGAAAACCTTCAGTCTGTGACGATACCTTATATGGAGAGATCTGATCTATACAGCACCCCTTGAAATCAGCCAAATAAGGGTTGGCAGTGTCCACCTTTATAGCCCCCCACTCAGTCGGCATGTGACATTACTGACCGGGAGTGGATGGAAGACAGCCACCACGCCTGCGCAGTGCCTGCAGCCTAAAATACCCAGAATCCCCAGAGTGACATCCATTGTGCCACACGACCGAAGCCGTGCAGTGCAGACAGACGTAGGCAGGACACAGGGACGCTCCCCAGTAGGCTGGTATAGGGGGAGAAAGTCCGTCCCAGTGTGGGAGGATGTAAAGGGAGGCACCTAAAGCGGGATAGGGATAGAGCGCATGGGGTGGCCACAAGGCGGGCCCACTGTCAAAAGGTAGTTGGCCCTTGGGTGTCCATACAGCCACGGGCTGTTATCGGATCACCATCCCTGGGGGCAACCCCCAGAGCATTCCGAAGCCAGAAGGGACATGGAACAGAGGAGGAGAGATGGGGAGATGAAAGACATTGGAATGGATATAGGGGGGCAAGATGGGATAGGACAATGTCATGCAAAGCCCAAGTGCAGACAGAGCCCATCCTCCCCTATACCCAATCGTCCAGCTAGCTCGCACACCATCTATTACAGATTACAAATCTACATAGCATGATTGAAACATTATGTAGCCAAAAATCATATTTTTTTTATATTAATAAACAAGAAAACATTTTGAATTAGAATAATGAATCACATAACAATGACTATGAAATAAGAGTAAATATAAAAATTAAAAAAGTACAAAAGGAACAATATTCTAAAGAAATTGTGGCCTGAGAATATTCTATGTAGATCCTAGAGTGACAAAGGGATCTAAAAAGGCAGTGGCTGGTCAATTAAGGAGGAAAGGGGGGAGGGATATAATGGAATAAGGGCCAAGGGCCCTACTGCAGAGACCCGATAAAAACCAAATGGACACACAGCAAGATAATGAGATAAATCACCAATTAAAGAAAAATATAAAAAGAGCAAAAATATAAGCTAAACCATTACTATAAAAAAGATTTAAAACTGATATACTCATTTAAACCCGGATATTTAATAGCATCTAAACTGCGTAACCACTTGGTTTCTAACTGCAAAAGGGTCCCATCAATGCCACCACCATGAGCGTGTAAAGGTACACGCTCAAGTGCGGCAAAGCGGACAAGGCTAGAATCAAAATCATGTTTACATCCAATATGTCTATCAAGAGCAGTGGTAGTTAACCGTTTAAATAATGGCATGATGTGATCCTTAATTCGCTTAAAGAATGGACGTTTCGTCTTACCGACGTAAAAGCATCAGCACTGACATGTAGCCAAATATAAAACTCCTACGGTTTTGCACGTGACCCTATACTTTACTGTATGAATACGACCATTGGGAAGAACAACATCTCTAGAATTGGAGATAAAGGAACAAACATCACACTGACCACAGGGGAATGTACCCACAGATATAGACTTATCCAAATTCCTGGCATAGAGTGACTAGTTACAGGGCGATCCTTCATAGAAGGAGCCTATCGATATGTGATCTCAGGAAAGGGTTTGATGTATTTATTAATCGTATTATCTGCAGTAAGTAGAGGCCAAAATTTGGCTAAAATAGCTCTCATCTGAGTATGTTGCTTGGAAAATCGGGTGATGATGCGAACCGATTGGTTAGATTTAGAAGGTCTTTTAGAATGGATAAGGTCCTTTCTATTCAATTTAACTACTTTGTTAAATTCTTCAAGAGGGATCGACTATATCCTCTTTGGTGTAGTCTAAGAGAAAGATCATTCGCTGCAAGATGAAAGTCTGCATCTAAAGTACAATTTCTTCTGAGTCGTAGAAATTGACTATAAGGAATGCTATCCAAAAAAGGTTGTGGGTGTGCACTACTGGCTTGCAAAACCGTATTGCCTGCAGAAGGCTTACGATAAAGTGAAGAATGGAGGGTTCCATCAGAATCAGCATGGATTTGTAGATCCAGAAAATGAATCTTCTCCTGACTACATTCCATGGTAGAATTCAAGTTGTAGGTATAAATAGACAATAGGTCCATCAGCCGTGAGAGTTCATCCCACGTGCCCAACCAGAAAATTAAAATATCATCAATATACCTGTGCCAGGCGATGACATGCTGAAGTAAATACGATAAATGATCATTAGCAAAAAGTTCCCTCTCCCACCCCCCCAGGTACATGTTGGCATAGGAGGGGGCACATTTGGTAACCCATAGCCACCCCCTGTACCTGGAGGAAGTGGGAGGAACCAAACATAAATATGTTGCATGTTAGGATGAACTCCAATAGCTGAAGGACAAACTGGCAATAAGAATTGGACGCAGGTCCAGGTTCTTTTAATTGGGTATGGATAACCTCAATTCCCCTTTTATGTGTCACGTATCCGGTGGGTGAGCCTGACGTGAAGAAGAAGGCCTCCTGTACAGCTGTGGCTCAAGGGCTTCTGAAAGTGAGACAGCTGGCACTGGAGCACGGCGGGGTAAGAGTGCCTAAGATCAGTCCTGAAGTCTGTGCAGGTAGTAGCCAGGAACTCACAGGCAGGAAGCCAGACTTGGCTGGTAGCAGGCGGGTGAGGTGGCAGACAGGCCGGCAGATTTGGCAGATGGCAAGCTGGGATGCACTACAGGAAGCAGGGTCAGATGAGCCGGGTAGACAATAGACAGACGGATCAGGTATAACAGCAGGCAGGACCATAGTCAGGTCACAGGCAGGTTTTTGGCAACAGACAGGCAGATCAGGTACAAACAGCAGGCAGGAGCGTAGTTGGGTCACAGGCAGGTTTTGGCAACAGACAGGCAGATCAGGTACAACAGGTAATGTTTTCAAGCAAAGAAGAGCTTGTTAGAGTGAGCAAGCTCCTCCTGTCAACTGTCAGTGTTGTCAGAGTAGAGCAGAGCAGACGTACACTCAGGTGTGCGAGAAGCACCGGCCATCCGGCAATCCAGGATCCAGGATCCTCCCCAGGGCTCCCCAGCGGATCCAGCGGACGGACCGGGCCCCCCAGCACCTCCCCCAGCAACATCTGGGAATGGTAGCAGGTACCTGGGCCCCGGTGTCATCGTGCCGTAGCCAGCCTCCGGACGCCCAGTTCCAGCCCACAGCCTCTCAGTACTCACCGCTCCAGCCAGCACGCCGCCCTAGCCCGGCCGGCCTGCCGCGCCTCCCCCTGCCTCCTCACCCCATCGGCAGACCCGCTCCCCCTCACCCCTCCTAGCTGGGACACGATCGTATCCAACAGGGATCCTTCCTAGGACAGACCGTGGCCCAGGCCTTCTCCGGCGGCCATCTTGGGACACCCAGACGCGACAGCAGCACTCCCCCATCCTCCCGGAGCTCTTCCTTGGACCCCAGCGGGTCCTACCGGGACCCCGACCCCCCACCCGCCCAGACCCCTGTCGTCTAGTGTTCCCCCCCAGCATTCTATTCACAGCGGCTCGGGCCTGGTCCGGCGGCCATCTTGGTACTTCCAAGGCAGCCGCAGCTCCCTGAAGACCCCCGGAGCCTTCCCGGGCTCACAGCGGCACTCTGCAAGGACCCACCAGCCCCAGCCACCGGTACACCTCCACAGCCGCGATCTGGTCACCTCGTCCCTAACCGCTAGACTCGGGGGACAGACTGCAGCTGCGGCCTAGCTCCAGCCACCTCCACAGCTCACCCCTCTCTCTCCGCGGGCAGTGCCCGTCGCCCCTGAATACCTTAATACCACCGCCGGCTCACCTCTAGGGCACAGGGCATACTGAGAGAAGGACAATCCACGGCTCAGACCTTGCACCGGCATTCATCTTGAAACCCTCCAGACGCAGCCCAGTACCAGGAAGCAGTAGCCAGATCAACCTCAGGGCCCTCTCCTTGGTCTGACCCCCACCCCTCTACTCATCACCGACCAACCGGGGTCAGGTAAGTACACGGGGCCACCCTCTAGCAATTAATCCAGGGACTCAGTCCGATCGCCTCCGGGGTCAGGAAGGAATTTTTTCCTCTGCTGTAGCAATTGGCCAGCTTAGCTAGGGGTTTTCGCCTTCCTCTGGATCAACAGGAGGGCGGTTAGGCCCGCATGGCCCCCCCACCACCACCAAGCCCCATTGTTGCCATCATCAACGCCACCGGAAGCAGCAGCTTTCTTCAGACCATCATCTTCTCAGCAACAGAAGCAACGGCACCCTTCAGGACCACCATCTACTTAGCAACTCCACCATCAATACATCAGTATCATCACCACATCATCCTACCTTCAGTAATTTTCTCACCATGTGCAACTTCAAGTACTCAGCATACGCTCTCCACAGGCTAAGAAATACCACCTCAACATTAACAACTTCCGTTCATAAAATACTACAGAAAGAACAACTACTAAGGACCAACCTACAATCAACCATCAAATCTAGGAAGACAACATTTCAACCACAACAATTAGCATGCGCTCTGATATGGACGTCAACATATTCGACAATCTACCGCTACCATGGATGGATCACCACTCTATCAAATTTAATATCGCTACCAACACCACCCTCCAAAAACGGAAACAGGCAATTACAACACACTGGACAAGATCTCAGAGGAAACTACACTCCGAACTCTTCAAAACCACATCATCAAACAAAATAGCAATGTTAAACTTAAACCACTCAACGGAACAAACACTCAACTCCTTAAACAAGGCATTACTACAAACTGCGGACTCAGTGGCTCCAAAACGTAGAACACACATCCACAAAACAACCTCTGGATGGTTTAATGGCACTCTTACTTTATTAAAGCAGGAACGCAGATGAGCTGAAAGAGCCTGGAGAAAAAAAAACACAAAGGAATACCACACAAACTACAAAGCACTCACGGAGAAATATCACAAAGCAATCTTCAAAGCAAAAAAGGAACATTTCTCAAACACCATCTCATCAGCCTTAAACCGCCCTCGGGAACTCTTCAAAATAGTCACCAAGACAATGAACCCTACCTGTCTAGAGCCCCCAGGAAACGAAACCCAAGAATTCTGCAATGAATTATCAGATTTCTTTATCGATAAAATGGACAACATCCGGAAAACAATCCAACAGAAAAAAACAACCAATCTCATTCAACCAAAGCAAAAAGAAAAAATCAATACGATCATCACAAGCACCGAAATTCTCACTGTTCCCTATCACCACTGACACCACCAAAAACATCATCAGAAGCCTCAGAGACAGCACATCACCAAACTACATCATTCCCATAAAACTCCTGAAAGAATGTTCCGACATCTTGGCTCCCACTATAACACACCTCATCAACCAGTCGTTCAAAGAAAGGACTGTTCCAACCGCCCTCAAATCCCTCCTAAAGAAACCCAACCTCGACCCTAAGGACCCTAACTATCGCAGACCGATAACAAGCCTCAACACCATCTCCAAGATTATGGAGAAAGCAGTAGTACAACAGCTTCAACACCACCTGGACACGCACAAACTTCTAGACCCTCTGCAATCAGGCTTCCGCACAGGCCATGGCACAGAAACGGCACTGCTCAAAATATGGGATGACGCCCTTGAAGCAGCTGATGATGGAGAATCATGTCTCCTGGTACTGTTGGACCTCAGTGCAGCATTCGATACAGTGGACCACAATACTCTACTCATCCGCCTCACAGAAGTAGCAGGAGTCACTGATCCAGATCTACAATGGTTCGCATCCTTCTTAGAAAATCGCTCTCAGACAGTGAAACTAGGAGCTTTCACCTCTGAAACCCGGGCAATCTCTTGCGGAGTCCCTCAAGGTTCACCATTGTCACCAGTACTCTTCAACATCTACATCCTCAAAATCATCAGAAAATCGGACCTCTGCTTCCACTCATACGCTGATGATACCCAACTCTACCTTCGCAACCCTGGAGAAAAAGACCATCATCAGCAACTAGAAAAATGCCTCACTTCGATAGACGACTGGATGACCACAAGCTCTCTTAAACTCAACGGATCAAAAACAGAGCTTCTTCTCCTACACGCAAATCAAAATTCCAAAACTAAGACCCCATGGACACCACCCACCATCTTCGGACAGACCATCTCTCCAAGCACCAAAGCCAAGAGTCTCGGAGTCATTTTTGACTCAGAAATGTCTATGGATGCACAAATAGGATCAGTAGTCAGCCAATCTCACCATCTCCTCCGCCTGCTACGTAGACTCATCCCCTTCGTCCCAGAAGAGGACAAAGCAGCAGTAGTTGGAACAATCATCAATTCCAGACTTGACTATGTAAACTCCCTCTACATAGGACTACCCCAATACCAGCTTGCGCGCTTGCAACTCATCCAAAACACGGCGGCAAGACTGTTAACAGGAAAAAAGCCCTGGGAATCCATCTCCCCTTCCCTGAGGAGCCTACATTGTCTATCCGTAAAAAACCGAATCAACTTCAAGACCCTCTGCCTCACCCACAAATGTATACAAGGAAACGCTCCTCAATACCTATGCGAGAAAATAAAGCACTATACACCCAATCGCAGTCTTCGATCTTCAAACCAAAACCTCCTCCTTATTCCAAAAACCCGCTACAAAACAAAAGGAGAACGAAGATACGCAGTCCAAGGACCACGGCTATGGAACGCTCTACCTTCCCACATCCGCATGGAAGAAAACCATCAGGCCTTCAGGAAGAAAGTCAAGACCTACCTCTTCTAAGGAGCTGGACAACACAGGAGAGATTGAGTGCCTTGAGGCGATTCAGTTCGCATGTGCAGCGCTATACAAATCATTCATTCATTCATTCAACAGCAGACAGGAGCGGAGTCAGTGAGTAAGCCGGAACGGTATCAGGAAACAACACAGGTATCAAGATTTCAGGTAACGCTGTAGACCAAGCAGCAATTACTCAGTTCTAAAGCTGCATTTAAATAGGCCGTCTGGCCCCAGTTCTTATGATAGGCACGCGCATACGCGAACGCGCGGTCGTGTTCGTGCACACGCATGCACGTTCACTGATGCGTCTGTGGCTGTTCTGTGTATTCTTTGTTGGCGCCTGCACACAGGAGTGCCCCTGAGAATGCAACTGTACCTCGCAGATGACTTCCCTGACATTGCCCCCCCTTACGGGCAGCCTACGGATGCCCAGTTGGTTCCTCTTTAGGGTATGACTGCAGAAGAAGGCATTCACCAGGTCCATGGCATGTACATTCTGCTCTGGTTCCCAGGAGTTTTCCTCCGGCCCATAACCTCTCCATTTGATTAGGTATTGCAGTTGACCCCTTCTCCTCCTGCAGTCTACAATTGCCTCCACCTCAGACTCCTTGTCCCCATTGAACATCACTGGTTCAGGTGTATGCTGAAAGATTCCGTTAGTGATAGTTCGTAGGAAACATCATTAATCCTTCTCTTCACAGGAAACAGCCCTAGAAATTTAGGAGCTAGCTTTTTTGATGGACAGGCCAGTTTAGATTGGTTGTAGCCAACCAGACCTGGTCCCCTGGTTGCAGAATGAGTTCCCCCCTCCTCTTTCTATCAAAAGCTCTATTATCTTCCTGTGCCTTGGTCAGAGCCTCTTGTAGCAGCTTGTTGTTGCCATTGAAGAAATCCACAGTGCTTTGGACGGCTGGTACCGAAGACTCAGGGACAAGGTCGGGCAAAAAGGTGGGATGGAAGCCATAATTTGAAAAGAAAGGAAATTGCTTGGTGGCTGCATGACAGGAATTGTTATAAGTGAACTCAGCTAGGGGTAGGAGTGATACCCAGTCATCCTGGACAAATGACGTGAAGCAACGGATGTACTGTTCCAACGTTTGATTAGTTTGTTCGGTTTGACCGTTAGACTGCAGATGGTATGCGGATGACATGGAAAGTTTGATTTTTAAGGCTTCACATAGTGCCCTCCAGGATTTTGAGGTAAATTGGACTCCTCGTCAGAGACAATGTCGATGGGTACCCCATGGAGTCTAACGATTTCCCTAATAAACACTCGAACAGTCTCTACAGCAGAGGGTGTACCCTTCAAAGGTAAGAAATGGGCCATCTTAGTCAGCCGGTCAACTATGACAAAGATGGCTGTACAGTCCTCAGAGGGTGGCAGTTCAACTATAAAGTCCATGGAAATCATGGTCCACAGCCTGTCGGGCACGGGCAGAGGTCTGAGCAAACCCCAAGCCTTGTTCCGGGTGCTCTTACATCCGATGCAGGTAATGTATTTCTTGCAGTCTTTTTCCAGAATAGGACACCAAAATGTGCGTTGTACTAATTCTATTGTTTTGCGAATGCCGAAGTGACCTGCTAGGGGATGGTCATGGCAGGATCCCAGAACTGGTATCTGGACTGCTTCTGGGACGAAGACTCAGTTCCCCTTGCAAAGAAGTCCCTCTCTTGCCTGTAACATATCCCTGATAGGATTAGGGGTAACAGCGAATGCCTGCTTCAGCTGTGACATAAGATCGGTCTGCAGTAACAGAAAATTTCCTGCTCATAGGATGGTATCTGATACTGGTAAGTCCTTTGGATCCTCAAACATGCGCAACAGTGCATCAGGCTTGACGTTCTTTGATCCAAGTCTATAGGTAATATGGGATAAAAACCATGAAAAAAAAAGTGCCCATCAGGCTTGGCTGGGTTTCAATCTCTTAGCAGTCCTTAAATATTCAAGGTTTTTGTGATCTGTATAGATCAATATTGGGTGAGCTGCTCCCTCTAGCAAGTACTTCCACTCCTCAAAAGCGCATTTTATGGCAAGAAGCTTCTGATCACCTACGTCATAATTCCTATCCGCAGGTGCAAGTTTCCTAGAGACGAAAGCTACCGGATGGATTAAATTCTTGAGACCTTGACACTGGGACAGAACCCCCCCGACTGCACTTTTGGAAGCGTCTACCTCCAGGATATAAGGTAGTGCCGGATCTGGATGGCTTAGTACAGGGGCAGATGTAAACAGTCCTTTAAGAGTCTTGAAAGTAGTCTCGGCTACAGGAGACCAGCAGAAACGAACACCCAGTTTGGTGAGTTGAGTAATGGGTGTGATGATAGCTGAAAAGTTCTTAATGAATCTGCGATAAAAATGAGCAAACCCCACGAACTGCTGGGTCCCCTTCTTATCAGTGGGTGCTGGCTAGGTCAGGATTGCTTACACTTTTTGAGGGTCCATTTCAATCCCTCAGGTGGAGATGATCAAGCCCAAGAACTGAATACTCTGCTGCTCAAACTCGCATTTCTCAGGTTTGGCATAAAGTCCATGTAAGTGCAGATGGCAGAGAACATTCTTCAAAAATCTTGTAAAAAAGCTGCGCTAGAAATTAAATTACAGTCCATACAAATGACATCAAGGGAAAAGAATTTTGAATCCTTCCAGAGTATAAACACCACCACCATGCACCTATAAGCAATAGTGCTAATCCACCATAGTAGTTGATTCAGCTTACCAGATGGCAAGCATAAAAGGGCAAGTGGCTATAGCCCAGCCAAGGCCTTTTAGCTTGCTGCCTCTCCCAGTGTTCTAAAGGCGGGGGGTAAATCTCCAGGCTCACACATGGTGTCCACATTTCCACATGTTGCAAATGGAAACCCGGGTAGCTCAGAGGAAAGAAAGACTTGCCATAGTGTGATATCCTCCAAATATTTATTTTAAAACATGTAATCACTTACATTAAAATAGCAGAGTTGCGCATACGAAAGCCGGCCGGCATACAAAACAAAACGGAGCCCGTTCTCTCACTCCGAAAGCGTGGTGACGTCAGTGCGTACTTGGGAGGGTACACACTGACGTCACCACGCTTTTGGAGTGAGAGAACGGGCTCCGTTTTGTTTTGTATGCCGGCCGGTTTTCGTATGCGCAACTCTGCTATTTTAATGTAAGTGACTACATGTTTTAAAATAAATATTTGGAGGATATCACACTATGACAAGACTTTCTTTCCTCTGAGCTACCCGGGTTTCCATTTGCAACATGTGGATATGTGGACACCGTGTGTGGGCCTGGAGATTTACCCCCCGCCATTAGAACACCGGGAGCGGCAGCAAGCTAAAAGGCCTTGGCTGGGCTATAGCCACTTGCCCTTTTATGCTTGCCATCTGGTAAGCTGAATCAACTACTACGGTGGATTAGCACTATTGCTTATAGGTGCACGGTGGTGGTGTTTATACTCTGGAAGGATTCAAAATTATTTTCCCTTGATGTCATTTGTATGGACTGTAATTTAATTTCTAGCGCAGCTTTTTTACAAGATTTTTGAACATTGGTGTGATCGCACTACATGCTGCTGCTTATTACTATTTTCTGTTAGCGCAGTTTTCCTACTTATATAGAGAACATTCTTGACATGTTCCTGATGATCTGCAAGGGAGGTGGAGAACACAAGAATGTTGTCTAAGTAAACAATGACGAAAATGTCCAGATAGTCTTTGAAGATGTCGTTGATGAAGTGTTGAAATGTAGCTGGTGCGTTACATAGGCCGAAAGGCATGACGAGATACTCGTCATGGCCAAAACGGGTACGGAAGGTAGTTTTCCACTCATCTCCCTCCCGTATGCAGATAAGGTTGTAAGCTCCCCTTAGGTCTAGTTTAGTAAAGATGGTAGCAGAACAAAGTCTTTGGAAGAGCTCTGGGACCAAGGGGAGAGGATAGTGGTTCTTCACTGTAACCTTGTTTAGCTCATGGTAATCTACACATGGCTGTAGTGAATGGTCCTTCTCCACAAAGAATATTCCCACCCCATTGGGTGAAGTAGAAGGGTGGATGAACCCTTTCTGGAGGCTTTCATCAATGTATACCTTCAGAGCTGCTAATTCTTTTTCGGACAGTGGAAAGATCCGACCAAACGGAAAGGCAGCCCCTGAAAGGAGCTCAATGGGGCAGTCGTAGGCCCTGTGTGGAGGTAGGGTGTCTGCTCCCCACTTGCTGAATACGTCCTGGAATTCATGATAAACCCCAGGCACCTTTTGGCAGAGTTCAGCATCAACGTCCATACACAACAGAGTCGCGGGTGCAACAGTGGGGTTGGAAAGACAGTGCTCCTGACAATAAGATGATTGGTACTTGATACTGCCGGATCTTCAATCGACCAAAGGATTATGGGCCTGCAGTCACGGTAGACCCAAAATGACAGGGAACAGAAGTGAAGAGATTGCATCTAGGCACAAAAGTTCTTTATGACTGGTAGGGGTCACAGTCAGCAGTGGAGGAGTTTCCTGGGTCACCAGTCTGGACTTTACACAAGAGCCATTGGCCAAGAATATGGTAAGTCCCTGCGTCTTGGATTTAAGAGGAATACATTGTTGGGCTGCAAACGCCAGATCGATAAAGCAACTGCACGCCCCTGTGTCCACAATTGCGGTTGCTGACACGCTCCTCCCTGGGAGTTGGAAGGTAACAGGAAATGCCAAGTGAGCAGAGGTTGCTGGTGGGACCGCCTGACTTACTGGAGAAACAGAGAGGTGTCTACGTCTCTTAGCAGGACAATTCCGTACATAGTGACCTGCCCCACCACAGTAGAGACAGAGGTTACCTTAATGGCGTCATGACCGTTCCTCAGCTGGGCAAGCTGGGATGCACAACAGGAAGCAGGGTCAGGCGAGCCGGGTAGACAATAGACAAGCGGATCAGGTATAACAGCAGGCAGGAGCATAGTCTGGTCACAGGCAGGTTTTGGCAACAGACAGGCAGATCAGGTTCAAACAGCAGGCAGGAGCAGAGTCAGGGAGTAAGCCGGAACGGTATCAGGAAACAACACAGGTTTTAAGATTGCAGGTAACCCTGTAGACCAAGCAGCAATTAGCCAGTTCTGAAGCTGCGTTTAAATAGGCCGTCTGGTGCCAGTTCTGATAACAGGCACGCACACGCCTGCACGAACGCGTGGTCACATTTGCGTATGCGCGTTCACTGATGCGTCTGTGGCTGCTCTGTGTATTCTTTGTTGGCGCCTGCACACAGGAGTGCGCCTGAGATTGGCATCTGTACCTCGCAGATGACTTCCCTGACATATGTGGTATGGAGTTATACAAACTCTCAACATCTACGCCTACCAACCAGGTATTACAAGGAATCTGTTTACCATCAATATTCCGGAGCAAATCTATGGTATCTTTGACATACGAAAATAAAGATGTTACATGTGGATATAGATATTTGTCCACTAAAGCACTAGCGTTTTTGGTTAGACCCTGGCAGCCAGATACGATAGGCCGTCCGGGAGGGTGCTCCAGTGATTTGTGTACTTTGGGTAAACAATAAAATGTTGGTGTCCTTGGATCCTTAACATTAAGGTAGCTCCATATATTTAGATCAATTGTACCCTGCTGATAGGCCTTAAAGATTAAGCCGTAATATTCACGAGTAAAATTCTCAACCAACGTCTTAGAGATTGGTCGGTACCATTGTCTGTTGTCAAGGATGTCGAGACACATGCGTTAGTATGCCCCAACACCCATGACAACAACATTGCCCCCTTTGTCAGCTGGCTTGATAACCACTAGTCCCGGATGACATTGGAGGTCCCTAAGAGCCCTACGGTGTCTAAAAGATAGATTGTGTAGGTGCTGATCATCCAGATCCATGCTCTTTATCTTGGATGTACTCTGTTGTACAAATGCCCAAATGTTCGGGTTTGCATGAAGCAAGGGAAATGCATGAGATTTTAGTTTGAACCAAGTAGGAGGGGGGAAAGTCATACCGGGGACGGCGACAGCGGGCAAAGTAAGAACCGGTGGCTCCTTGTCGCTAGTATGTCCCTCTTCCCACAGCAACATCAAGTTGTCCATGGCCTGAAGTTCTAACTGAGAAAATTCCAGAGGTGGAAAATCATAGTTTTCCATTGTAGAGGGTTTATCATAAATAACCTTAAACATGAGCCTTCTTGCAATGAAATGTAAGTTTTTAATAAGTTGAAATCTATCAATGTCAGTGGATGGACAGAAAGTTAGACCGAGTTTAAGTACATAAACCTGTTCCTCGGTTAAAGGTACAGAGGAAAGGTTTAACACTTCTAATCCTGAGGTTCCCTGGTTGGGAGAGGTAACACGGGACTCAGTGCTTGTTCTGGGGATTATACTAAAAAAATTGGTGCAATTTTTGGGTCAATCGATTGAGCACTTATGGGGAACATAGACGTTAGGGAAGGTTCACTAACCCTACGGGTAAAAGAAGAAGAGAGGGAAGAAAGTGCAGGTCTGGTAGCACCCAGTGCAGGATGTGACAATGGATTAGGCATAGAGGCTAAAGTGAATCGTCTATCAGAAAAAGGTGTAGACAAGTGCGCATTTGTGCTATTGGTACGAACCACTGAGGGTCGATGAGTGTGAGTGGGTCCAAAGGTGCGATGGAGTGAGTCCATGAAGGTGATGGTACGATCCCCCTTTCTTTTTTTAGGGATTCTATCCTGGGAAAGGTCCCGGTAAGTCGTAGAAGTGTTACCACTACGGCGGCTTGGCTTGCCATCCTTGGGACGCTACCCCATGCAGACCCCGCCACTTAGGAGGCTTGGGGTAGGTGGGGGATTGTATTTGGGGTTATGGGGTGTTCGATTCCCACAATCTGGTGGAAGGGGGGATGTTATCTCAAATTCCCTGTCGTCCCATTTTCTAGTATCGTGCACCATGTTTAGTTTATTTAGTATTTTTTATATTTATATGTATTTACTGTTATATTTCTATTTTAGAGCAACATTTATTATATTGGTTACGTCCTATTCCCCTGAAGAAGCCAATGTCTTTGCGAAACATGTAGGGAAGACTGGACCTTTCACTATAATTAGGTCTATACCATCCTGGCCATTAGTAATTTTTATGTGCTCCTTTCTTGATTGATGTTTTCTATTAATTTTTGTTTGTTTGATATATATTGTAATAAAAATTGTAATTGTAAAAATCCCTTTTACTCTCATACTCCAGTTACCTTAGGGATGAAGTGCCTTATCTAATAAGGACATATCAACCACTTTTCTTAATTACTTTAAACCAAGAATAGTATTTATTTATATCCTGGGAGGTATTGTGGATAAATATTACTGTCCCATTTTAAGAAATCCAAGCCACATTTTCTCAGTTACCCTGTGCCCCTAATGGACACAGGGTAACTTAGACATAGCAGGTGCATGGGGAGCTGAAACAAGGGTTTAACAACGTCTCCAAGGCATTCTGGGTTACAGGGGCCCTCCTGTCACACCTCTCCCCTTTCGGCAGAAGACTAACACAGGAGGAGACCTCAGACGAGTTGACTCTGAAGTTAGTCCATAGTTCCAGTCCCCCAATGCCTGTACCCACAGAGTACCCCAAACAAATTGTTCCAAACAGAGAATTACTCACCCTGCCAATCTATGCCTCTCTCATAGAACATACCCGCTGCTGGGGGAAGTGAGGACTGGTCCTTCCCCCTGCAGTCCCTTCAGCCACTGTAGAGAAGACAGTGTGGCTGGGCTCAGTCTGTTATGCTGTTAGGGATCTGGGCCGACTGCCCAGCCTCCCTGGGGTATACAATTGGAAAATGTAGTCCCATTCCCTTTCACAGGAAATTCATCCTTTGTTAGTGGAGGGCAGAGACCAGCAGCGCTCTGTCCTGTTGCCAGCTTCACTACATCATCTGCTCCAGCTAACTGTTGGGGAGGGAGGCCGAATGCCCCGGCTCCCTGGAACTCTGCAGTTGTTGATGGTGCTGGGCAGGAGTTGGTAGCACTCTGCCCTGTTGCCAGCACTTCTGATGGTTTTCTGTTAGTGGAGACCGCAGGCCCATCCACCGACACCAGATCAAGCTGCAGTTGTGAGGTGCCGACTGCATTATCTCCTTGGATCCTGATCTGCAGCTCAGGAGTGACCGCCGCCTCCTCACCTTGGGCCTCCAGAACAGGTGTGGGGCAGAGGTCTTGGACCCTCTGTCCAGTTGCCAGTGCTTCAGTTGGGTTGGTGCCATAATTCTGGGGTGCCATCTGCTGCTGGAACTCCCTTGCTCTGGTATTGTCTGCCAGATGCACAAATCTTTGTTGGGGAGGGGGAAAGGCAGATTCCCTTCCCTGCATCTCTGCAATCCACTGGGGAAGAAGAAACACCACCTCCTCACCTCAGGCCTTTGAAACTGCCATGGGTGTGGAGCAGGGGTCTGCAGTACTCTGTCCTGATGCCAGTACTTCTTCTGGGGGTTTGCTAGGTGGTTCCTCCTCTACAGAAAAATCTATTAAATCCCCAGCCTCTGGAATTGCTAAAAGTCCAGGGCATGAGCTAGTGCCCCTTGGGCCCAGTGTCAATATTTTGGCAGGTGACTTATCATCGATGACATCCTCTGATGAAAAGTCAATTAAATCCATTGCTGACACTTCAGTCGAGATTTCATAGCTGTCTGCTGGTATTTCCTGATAGTCCCAGGCAAAGGGAGCCTAGCCCTGGTGCTGCACAGAGTCTAGCAGCTGTCTGTAGGCGATCTCCAGCTACCATTCCTGAATGGCCAGAAACTCTATATCTTCCAGTACCCAGTGCACTTTGGAAACGTTCAGTATCTTCTCTGAAATCCGTGATTTCGTCCATTTGCCACTCCAAATCGCTCCCAAAGTTAGGGATCCCTGTAAGCTTCATGTACAACAGTCCCAGGCTGCCGTAGCCAAAGTCTTCCGTTGGGCTGTCATCCGCTATCCAGGGGCATGCTTGGGATACATGCCACCGGAGGGCTCTGTAGCTCTCATCCAGCCACATCTCTGCCCAGACAAGCCTGCTTAACTCAGCTGTCTGCTCCTTGTGCGGTTTTTCTCCCAAAAACAGCACCCGCAATCCATACTGCGACCAGTACCTTTCCTAGATGGAGGGGAGAATTTTTCCCTGGTTCTGCTGCTCACGGCTAGCGTTTCCTTCCAGAGTAGGGATGAGCTGAACACCCCCCGGTTCGGTTCACATCCAGAACATGCGAACGGACTGAAAATTTGCGTGAACATTTGAACACCGTTAAAGTCTATGGGACTCAAATGTGAGAAACCAAAAGTGTGAATTTTAAAGGCTAATATCCAAGTTATTGTCCTAAAGAGGGTTTGGGGACCTGGGTCCTGCCCCAGGGGACATGTATCAATGCAAAAGAAAGTTTTAAAAACAACAGTTTTTTCGGGAGCAGTGATTTTAATGATGCTTAAAGTGAAATATTCCTTTAAATATCGTACCTGGGGGGTGTCTATAGTATGCCTGTAAAGTGGCGCGTGTTTCCGGTGTTTAGTACAGTCCCTGCACAAAATGACATTTCTAAAGAATAAAAGACATTTAAAACTGCTTGCGGCTGTAATGTAATGTCGGGCCCCGTCAATATTGATGAAAATTATTGAGAAAAACGACATGGGTACCCCCCAGCCAATTACCAGGCCACAAGTCATGTGGCCCCCAGATTCTATATACTCTGAATAGCAGTATACAGGCAGCCCAAACAAGATAGGGACTGTAGGTTTGTTCTTAAATTGAATCTGTTTGTGATTTGGAACAGGTACATTTTGTAGTGTAGCTCCAGCCAAAAAATCTATTTTTAAGCTTTTTGGATAACATAGGGAAGGGTTATCACCCCTGTAACATTTGTTTTGCTGTCTGTGCCCCTGTTCAGAAGATTTCACCTCACTTTCTGTCCCAATGACAATTGGATTTTGAAAATTGGGGTTTTTATATTAACTCTTACAGGAGAGAATTTCCCTTCCTGGGGTAGATTTCCTCTCACTTCCTGTTGTCTCCCTCCATTTGTAAGTAGGAGTCATTTGTAAGTCGGATGTTTGAAAGTAGGGGACCGCCTGTATATACTATATGGCCTGCCCTATATACTCTGCAGAAATTTGGGCCTTAGGTGTTGGTGGTACCAGAACACTATAAGCCCTCACAGTTACTCTTGGTGGGCACTGGAAAGGGGCCCTGCTATGAAATATTATATCAAAAATTGTAATTGCATTCCCCCGTTGAACAGGGGCAGAAAAATTGGGCCTTGGGTGGTGGTGCCACAACACTGTAAGTCCTCACAGTTGCTCTTGGTGGGCGCAGGAACGGACCCTGCTGTGAAATATTAGATCAAAAATTGTAATTACACGCCCCTGTTAAACAGGGGCCAAAAAATTGGGTCTTAGGCAGTGGTGGTGCCACAACACTATAACCCCTCACAGATACAATTTTACAGCAAAAATTGTAATTACATGCCCCTGTTTACCAGGGGCAGAAAAATTGGACTTTAGGCACTGATGCTGGTGCCCAGAACCAAAAATGTTCTTAGAAGCTATCAACATGAACATTCAGGAGGAATAGGATAGTCACTCAGCATAACAGGATAGTCACTCAGCATCAGCATACGCAGTTTTCAAGGGATCTCACATTCATAAAAAAATAAAACTGTTACATCAGCATCAGGTGCTTGGTAGCTGGTGATCCAAGACTGATTTACTTTTTTGAAGGTGAGCCGATTAACCGAGTCTGTGGACAGGCGCACTCTGTGATTGGTTACAAAGCCTCCAGCAGCTCTGAATGTGCGTTCAGATAGAACGCTGGATGCAGGACAGGCCAGTAGCTCAATTGCATACTGTGCAAGCTCAGGCCAGTAAACCATCCTCAAGACTAGGGATGAGCAGAACACCCCCCTGTTCGGTTCGCACCAGAACATGCGAACAGGAAAAAAATTAGTTTGAACACGCGAACACCGTTAAAGTCTATGGGACACGAACATGAATAACCAAAAATGCTAATTTTAAAGGCTTATATGCAAGTTATTGTCATAAAAAGTGTTTGGGGACCTGGGTCCTGCCCCAGGGGACATGGATCAATGCAAAAAAAAAGTTTTAAAAATGGACGTTTTTTCGGGAGCAGTGATTTTAATAATGCTTAAAGTGAAACAATAAAAGTGCAATATCCCTTTAAATTTCGTAAATGGGGGGTGTCTATAGTATGCCTGTAAAGGGGCGCATGTTTCCCGTGTTTAGAACAGTCTGACAGCAAAATGACATTTCAAAGGAAAAAAAGTCATTTAAAACTACTCACGGCTATTAATGCATTGCCGGTCCGACAATACACATAGAAGTTCATTGATAAAAACGGCATGGGAATTCCCCACGGGGGAACCCCGAACCAAAATTTTTAAAAAAAAAATGACGTGGGGGTCCCCCTAAATTCCATACCAGGCCCTTCAGGTCTGGTATGGATATTAAGGGGAACCCCGCGCCAGAATTAAAAAGAAAAATGGTGTGGGGTCCCCCCAAAAATCCATACCAGACCCTTATCCGAGCACGCAACCTGGCAGGCCGCAGTAAAAGAGGGGGGGGACGAGAGAGCGCCCCCCCTCCTGAACCATACCAGGCCATATGCCCTCAACATTGGGAGGGAGCTTTGGGGTAGCCCCCAAAACACCTTGTCCCCATGTTGATGAGGACAAGGGCCTCAACCCCACAACCCTGGCCGGTGGTTTTGGGGGTCTGCGGGCGGGGGGCTTATCGGAATCTGGAAGCCCCTTTTAACAAGGGGACCCCCAGATCCCGGCCCTCCCCCAGATACTGGCCCTCCCCCCTGTGTAAAATGGTAAGGGGGTACCCCTACCATTTCACAAAAAAAATGTCAAAAATGTTAAAAATTACAAGAGACAGTTTTTGACAATTCCTTTATTTAAATGCTTCTTCTTTCTTTTATCTTCTATCTTCCTTCGGTTTCTTCCTCCACCTTCTTCTTCTTCTGGTTCTTCTGGCTCTTCCTCCGGTGTTCTCGTCCAGCATCTCCTCCGCGGCGTCTTCTTCCCTTCTTCTCCTCGGGCCACTCTGCATTCATGGCGTGGAGGGAGGCTCCCGCTCTTCTCTTCATCTTCTTCTCTTCTTCATCATCTTCTCTTCTTCATCTTCTTCTCTTCTTCATCTTCTTCTCCGGGCCACTCCGCATCCATGGTGGCATGGAGGGAGGCTCCCGCTGTGTAGAGAAGAAGATGAAGTAGAGAAGAACCAGAAGAAGAAGAAGATGGAGGAAGAAACTGAAGAAAGATAGAAGATAGAAGAAAGAAGAAGCATTTAAATAAAGGAATTGTCAAAAATTGTCTTGTTATTTTTAACATTTTGGACAGTTTTTTAGTGAAATTGTAGGTACCCCCTTACCATTTCACACAGGGGGAGGGCCGGGATCTTGGGGTCCCCTTGTTAAAGGGGGCTTCCAGATTCCAATAAGCCCCCCGCCTGCAGACCCCCACAACCACCGGCCAGGGTTGTGGGGATGAGGCCCTTGTCCTCATCAACATGGGGACAAGGTGTTTTGGGGGGCTACCCCAAAGCACCCTCCCAATGTTGAGGGCATGTGGCCTGGTACGGTTCAGGAGGGGGGGCGCTCTCTCACCCCCCCTCTTTTCCTGCGTCCTGCCAGGTTGCGTGCTCGGATAAGGGTCTGGTATGGATTTTTGGGGGGACCCCACTTCTTTTTTTTTTTAATTTTTGGCGCGGGGTTCGCCTTAATATTCATACCAGACCTGAAGGGCCTGGTGTGGAATTTAGGGGGACCCTCAAGTCATTTTTTTTTTTAATTTTGGTTCGGGGTTCCCCTGTGGGGAATTCCCATGCCGTTTTTATCAATGAACTTCTATGTGTATTGTCGGACCGGCAACGCATTAATAGCTACGAGTAGTTTTAAATGACTTTTTTTCCTTTGAAATGTCATTTTGCTGTCAGACTGTTCTAAACACGGGAAATATGCGCCCCTTTACAGGCATACTATAGACACCCCTCAGGTACGAAATTTAAAGGGATATTACACTTTTATTGTTTCACTTTAAGCATTATTAAATTCACTGCTCCCGAAAAACCAGCAATTTTTAAAACTTTTTTTGCATTGATCCATGTCCCCTGGGGCAGGACCCAGGTCCTCAAACACTTTTTATGACAATACCATGCATATAAGCCTTTAAAATTAGCACTTTTGATTTCTCCCATAGACTTTTAAAGGGCGTTCCGTGGCATTCGAATTTGCCACGAACACCCCAAATTGTTCGCTATTCAGCGAACTTGCGAACAGCCGATGTTCGAGTTGAACATGAGTTCGACTCGAAGCTCATCCCTACTCAAGACCCAGTAACTCAGTGGATTTTCGGTTGGAAAGGTCTCCAAGTCTGATCTTGCCCCAAGGTATTCCTGCACCATGTAAATCAGATGCTGGCGATGGTTGCTGGAACTGATCAGACCTTGGGGCTGCGGACTAAAAAATTGTCTGAACGCATCGGTCAGACGGCCTCCACCGCTCCTTCTGTGACTGACCGAAGCCTCAGCAACACGTTGTCCAGAAGGACCAGGAAATTGTAACCTCCCAGGCTCTGGAAATGCATTCCACAAACCTTTCTGCAAGGCCTCCGAAGATGTTTCATCCTCTGCTCTCTCTGAGAAGGCTGGATAAGTTCCACAACCTTACCCTTGTAATGTTAATCAAGAAAGGTTGCCAGCCAGTACTGATCCCTCTCCTTGATACCATGAATCCGAGGGTCCTTTTGCAGGCTTTGCAGGATCAGGGAGGCCATGCAGCGTAGGTTTGCTGAGGCATTCGGTCCGGAGTCCTCTAGGTCACTAAGGATGACATGATTCGCAGCCACCTCCTCCAAGCCACATACATGTCAATGGGTTTCTGGGGACTGAAAACGATCCCTTGAAGACTGCTGCTGATGCTGAGTGCCAGGCTCCACCTCCATGCTGACACAATCCTCCTCCTCCTCTTCCTGTGTAATAGGCGGGCTTGCAGGAATACTGTCTGGATAAAGGGGGCCTTGAGAGGTAAGGAAGTCCTCCTCTTCCTCCCTCTGTTCTGCCTCAAGTGCCCTGTCCATTATTCCATGCAGCGTGTGCTCCAACAGGAAGACGAGAGGGCCAGTATCACTGATGCATGCACTGTCACTGCTCACCATCCTCGTGGCCTCCTCAAATGGTGACAGGACAGTGCATGCATCCCTGATCATTAGCCACTGGCGTGGCAAAAAAAAGCCAAGCTCCCCTGACCCTGTCCTGGTGCCATACTCACACAGGTACTCATTGATGGCCCTCTGCTGCATGTGCAGCCACTGCAGCATTGCCAACGTTGAGTTCCACCTGGTGGGTATGTCACGGCGGTTCTTGGGCAGGTTGCATTCCTTTTGAAGGTCAGCCAGCTGAGAACTGGCATTATATGACCGGCGTAAATGCCCACAGACTTTCCTGGCCTGCCTCAGGAGATCCTGTAAGCCCGGGTACCTGCACAAGAACTGCTGCACCACCAAATTAAGGACGTGAGCCAAACAGGGAACATGGATCAAGTGTCCCTGTTGGAGGGCGGAGAGGAGGTTGGTGCCATTGTCGCAAACCACCATTCCTGGCTGAAGCTGGCGTGGCGTCAACCACCTCTGAACCTGCCCCTGCAGAGCTGCCAGAATCTCTGCCCCAGTGTGGCTCCTGTCTCCTAAGCAGACCAACTCAAGCACCGCATGGCATCTTTTTGCCTGAGTGCTTGCATAGCCCCTAGAACGCCTACGGAGCACCGCTGGTTCTGAGGACAAATCTGCACAGGAAGAGGTCATAGAGGAAGAAGAAGAGGAGGGGGTGGAGGAGAGAGGTGTGGCAGAATCACTACTACCTTCATTTTGGAGGCCTGGTGGCAGAACAAGCTCCAACATTACTGCACCCTGTCCTGCATCCTTCCCAGCTGTCAGCAGGGTTACCCAGTGTGCTGTGAAAGAAAAGTAATGTCCCTGTCCATGCCTGCTGGACCATGAGTCAGCGGTAATATGCACCTTACCGCTGACCGCCCTGTCCGAGGCCAAGACATTGCCTTCCACATGCCGGTAGAGAGCTTGAATGGCCCTCTGAGAAAAAAAATGGCGTTTGGGAACCTGCCACTGAGGTACTGCACATTCCACAAATTCTCGAAAGGGGGAAGAGTCTACCAGCTGAAAAGGCAGCATTTGGAGTGCTAGCAATTTAGCCAAACTAGCATTCAGCCGCTGAGCATGTGGATGGCTGGGACCGAATTTCTTTTGACGGTTTGCAACTGGGGTAGGGAAATTTGCCCGCTACAATCAGATTTAGGTGTACAGCTAGCAGATTGCACGCAAGTGCTTGGGACACCTAATTCTACACCTTCATTCCTCTCAGTGCAGGTCTCTGAAAGGACTAAAGGTATAGTGGGGTTGGAGATCCCAGCTGATGAGGAGCAAGGAGAGGTTTGCCTTGTTCTTTGGTGTGGGTATTTTAGGTACTGTTGCCAACGGACTGCATGGGAGCAGGACATATGTCTGGTCAAGCATGTGGTGCCCAAGCGGCTGCTGTTTTGGCCATGCTTGATACGCTTCAGACATATGTTGCAAACAGCAACGATGCAATCTGCTGCACACGTCTCAAAAAAGGCCCACACCAAAGAACTTTTGAAAAATTGCGCAGTCAGCAGCGCCCTGCACATGCGGAGCTCTGCAGTGTGATGCAGTTGGTTGGCTGTCCTTAAGCTGGCCCCTGGAGGGCATCCTGCCTCATTGGAGATGTGCCTCCTCCTCCTCTCTTCTATAAGGCACCCACGTAGAATCAGTGACCTCATCATGCCCTCCCTCCTCGCCACTGGAGCAAACCTGGCAGTATGCTGCAGCTGGGGGAACATGACTTTCAGTTTCTTGTCCTTCTTGGGCTCCCCCTCTCTCTTGGCTCACGTTTACCGCCTTCATCCTCAACCTGGGTACCATCATTGGAGCCTTCAAAATGCTGCGCATCCTCCTGCAGCATGTACGCGGCACTGTGGTCAAACAGTTCGGGGACTCCTCAGGACATGATGGTGGGGCTAGGGAAGGAGTGACTGATGCCATTGAGCCAATGGAATAGGCCACTTTGGCAGCTGCATTGGCAGCCAAACTTCTCTTAGCCTGGGTGACAGAGGATGAGAATGAGGATGGCTTTGTGATCCACTCTACCAACTCTTCTGCATGTTGTGGCTCAACACGGCCAGCTGTCAAAAAAAAGGACAAGTGTGCCCCACGGCCATGTGCTGAGGATGCACCATGCCCATGACCAGCACTGTTGGCTGTAAACACAGAGCCTGCTTGCCCTCTTTTAGTGGCCTGTGAGCATCTGCCTTTCCTTGGTGGCCTTCCAGACATGCTGTAAATCTGGATTAACAAAACACCACCTGAAGTTTACTAGAAAAATTACACCAGGAATGGCCTGCAGTCAGGTATAGCCTTGGCTAGAACGGAATGCAGTGGACATATATGTAGAAGACTGTATATATATCTTTATGCACTGCAGATCACTGAATCACCTGCCTGCCTGTCTGAAAGTGTCATTGAAAATGTACACCAGGAATGGCCTATAGTCAGGTATAGACTTGGCTAGACTAGAATGCAGTGGATATATATATGTAGGAGACTGTATATATATTTAATGCACTGCAGATCGCTGAATCACCTGCCTGGCCTGCCTGAAAGTGTATTTGAAAACATACACCAGGAATGGCCTGCAGTCAGATATAGGCTTGGCTAGACTGGAATGCAGTGGATATATATATATATGTTGGAGACTGTATATATATTAAATGCACTGCAGATCACTGAATCACTTGCCTGGCTGCCTGAAAGTGTATTTGAAAAGGTACACCAGCAATGGCCTGCAGTCAGATTTAGCTACACAGGATACAGTGTGTGTGTGTATATATATATATATATATATATATATATATATATATATATATATATATGTGTATTATATTATTGAACGGGTGTATTATTCATTGAACTTTGCAAGGGGGGGTGTACAGGGCCAGACTTACCATTGGGCTTGACTGGGCTCAAGCCCATGGGCACCGCCCAATAGGGGGTCCTGCAGGTCCCGCAGGCCCCGCCCGTCTACGTTTTAAATATCTTCATATTCGTTACAATTTAATTATCATTTTATCCATTTTTATTGCTTTTAATAATCTCCTGGTTCGTTTTGAATTATTACATTGTATACTGTGTATATTGTTGTTTCCGCACATCTGGCCACTTCCCTTAGGCATGTACAGTGGGGACAGAAAGTATTCAGACCTCCTTAAATTTTGCTAAAATCATTTAAGTTCATTTTTTTCCTCATTAATGTATACACAGCACCCCATATTGACAGAAAAACACAGAATTGTTGACATTTTTGCGATTTATTAAAAAAGAAAAGCTGAAATATCACATGGTCCTAAGTATTCAGACCCTTTGCTGTGACACTCATATTTAACTCAGGTGCTGTCCATTTCTTCTGATCATCCTTGAGATGGTTCTACGCCTTCATTTGAGTCCAGCTGTGTTTGATTATACTGATTGGACTTGATTAGGAAAGCCACACACCTGTCTATATAAGACCTTACAGCTCACAGTGCATATCAGAGCAAATGAGAATTATGAGGTCAAAGGAACTGCCTGAAGAGCTCAGAGACAGAATTGTGGCAAGGCACAGATCTGGCCAAGGTTACAAAAAAATTCTGCTGCACTTAAGGTTCCTAAGAGCACAGTGGCCTCCATAATCCTTAAATGGAAGACGTTTGGAATGAGCAGAACCCTTCCTAGAGCTGGCCGTCCGGCCAAATTGAGCTATCGGGGGAGAAGAGTCTTGGTGAGAGAGGTAAAGAAGAACCCAAAGATCACTGTGGCTGAGCTCCAGAGATGCAGTCGGGAGATGGGAGAAAGTTGTAGAAAGTCAACCATCACTGCAGCCCTCCACCAGTCGGGGCTTTGTGGCAGAGTGGCCCGACGGGTGACGTCGAAGAGTTTGCTGAAAAAAAACCTGAAGGACTCCAAGATGGTGAGAAATAAGATTCTCTGGTCTGTGGAGAAAACCAGGCACTGCTCATCACCTGTTCAATACAGTCCCAACAGTGAAGCATGGTGGTGGCAGCTTCATGCTGTGGGGGGTGTTTTTCAGCTGCAGGGACAGGACAACTGGTTGCAATCGAGGGAAAGATGAATGTGGCCAAGTACAGGGATATCCTGGCCGAAAACCTTCTCCAGAGCGCTCAGGACCTCAGACTGGGCCGAAGGTTTACCTTCCAACAAGACAATGACCCTAAGTACACAGCTAAAATAAAGAAGGAGTGGCTTCACAAAAACTCAGTGACTGTTCTTGAATGGCCCAGCCAGAGCCCTGACTTAAACCCAATTGAGCATCTCTGGAGAGACCTAAAAATGGCTGTCCACCAGCGTTTACCATCCAACCTGACAGAACTGGAGAGGATCTGCAAGGAGGAATGGCATAGGATCCCCAAATCCAGGTGTGAAAAACTTGTTGCATCTAAGGATGAGCCGAACACTCCCCGGTTCGGTTCGCACCAGAACTTGCGAACAGACCAAAACTTTGCACGAACGTTAGAACCCCATTAAAGTCTATGGGACTCGAACGTTCGAAATCAAAAGTGCTCATTTTAAAGGCTAATTTGCATGGTATTGTCCTAAAAAGTGTTTGGGGACCCGGGTCCTGCCCCAGGGGACATGTATCAATGCAAAAAAAGTTTTAAAAACGGCCGTTTTTTTGGGAGCAGTGATTTTAATAATGCTTAAGGTCAAACAATAAAAGTGTAATATTCCTTTAAATTTCGTACCTGGGGGGTGTCTATAGTATGCCTGTAAAGGGGCGCATGTTTCCCGTGTTTAGAACAGTCTGACAGCAAAATGACATTTCAAAGGAAAAAAGTCATTTAAAACTACTCGCGGCTATACTGAATTGCCGGCCCGACAAAACACATAAAAGTTCATTGATAAAAACGGCATGGGAATTCCCCACAGGGGAACCCCGAACCAAAATTAAAAAAAAAATGATGTTGGGGGTCCCCCTAAATTCCATACCAGGCCCTTCAGGTCTGGTATGGATATTAAGGGGAACCCCGGCCAAAATAATTTTAAAAAATTGGCGTGGGGTCCCCCTCAAAATCTATACCAGACCAACCTGGCAGGCCACAGGAAAAGAGGGGGGGACGAGAGAGCGCCCCCCCTCCTGAACCGTACCAGGCCACATGCCCTCAACATTGGGAGGGTGCTTTGGGGGTAGCCCCCCAAAGCACCTTGTCCCCATGTTGATGAGGATAAGGGCCTCATCCCCACAACCCTGGCCCGGTGGTTGTGGGGGTCTGCGGGCGGGGAGCTTATCGGAATCTGGAAGCCCCCTTTAACAAGGGGACCCCCAGATCCCGGCCCTCCCCCCTGTGTGGAATGGTAAGAGGGTACAAAAGTACCCCTACCATTTCACAAAAAAAATGTCAAAAATGTTAAAAATGACAAGAGACAGTTTTTGACAATTCCTTTATTTAAATGCTTCTTCTTTCTTCTATTTTCTATCTTCTATCTTCTATCTTCCTTCGGTTTCTTCCTCCATCTTCTTCTTCTTCTGGTTCTTGTTCTTCTGGTTCTTCTTGTTCTTCTGGTTCTTCATCCGGTCTTCTCGTCTGGCATCTTCCTCAGCGGCGCCGTCTTTACTTCATCTTCTTTCCTCGGGCCGCTCCGCAACCACGATTGGATGGGAGGCTCCCTCTGTGTGACTCTTCTCCTCTTCTGACAGTTCTTAAATAACAGAGTGCGGGTGACCCCGCCCCCCTCTGACGCAGGGCGGGTGACCCCACCCCCTTCTGATGCACGGGGACTTCCCTCTGGCATTCCCTGTGATGTCAGAGGGGGGCGAAGTGTCACACAGCAGGAGCCTCCCATCCAATCGTGGTTGCGGAGCAGCCTGAGGAAAGAAGATGAAGTGAAGAAGGTGCCGCTGAGGAAGATGCCGGACGAGAAGACCGGATGAAGAACCAGAAGAACAAGAAGAACAAGAACCAGAAGAAGAAGAAGATGGAGGAAGAAGCCGAAGGAAGATAGAAGATAGAAGAAAGAAGAGAGAAGAAGCATTTAAATAAAGGAATTGTCAAAAACTGTCTCTTGTCATTTTTGACATTTTTTTTGTGAAATGGTAGGGGTACTTTTGTACCCCCTTACCATTTCACACAGGGTGGAGGGACGGGATCTGGGGGTCCCCTTGTCAAAGGGGGCTTCCAGATTCCGATAAGCCCCCTGCCTGCAGACCCCCACAACCACCGGACAAGGGTTGTGGGGATGAGGCCCTTGTCCCCATCAACATTGGGACAAGGTGTTTTGGGGGGCTACCCCCAAAGCACCCTCCCAATGTTAAGGGCATGTGGCCTGGTACGGTTCAGGAGGGGGGGCACTCTCTCATCCCCTCCTCTTTTCCTGCAGCCTGCCAGGTTGCATGCTTGGATAAGGGTCTGGTATGGATTTTTGGTGGTACCCCACGCCATTTTTTTTTTTTTAATTTTGGAGCGGGGTTCCCCTTAAAATCCATACCAGACCTGAAGGGTCTGGTATAGATTTTGAGGGGTACCCCACGCCAATTTTTTTAAAATTTTGGCTGGAGTTCCCCTTAATATCCATACCAGACCTGAAGGGCCTGGTATGGAATTTTGGGGGACCCCCACGTCATTTTTTTTTTAAATTTTGGTTCAGGGTTCCCCTGTGGGGAATTCCCATGCCATTTTTATCAATGAACTTTTATGTATATTGTCGGGCCGGCAATTCATTAATAGCCACGAGTAGTTTTAAATGACTTTTTTCCTTTGAAATGTCATTTTGCTGTCAGACTGTTCTAAACACTGGAAAAATGTGCCCCTTTACAGGCATACTATAGACACCCCCCAGGTACAAAATTTAAAGGGATATTACACTTTTATTGTTTGACTTTAAGCATTATTAAAATCACTGCTCCTGAAAAAATGGCCGTTTTTAAAACTGTTTTTTGCATTGATACATGTCCCCTGGGGCAGGACCCAGGTCCCCAAACACTTTTTATGACAATACCATGCATATAAGCCTTTAAAATTAGCACTTTTGATTTCTCCCATAGACTTTTAAAGGGTGTTCCGCGGCATTCGAATTTGCCGCGAACACCCCAAATTGTTCGCTGTTCGGCGAACTGGCGAACAGCCGATGTTCGAGTCGAACATGAGTTCGACTCGAACTCGAAGCTCATCCCTAGTTGCATCTTTCCCAAAAAGACTCATGGCTGTATTAGATCAAAATAGTGCTTCTACTAAATACTGAGCAAAGGGTCTGAATACTTAGGACCATGTGATATTTCAGTTTTTCTTTTTTAATAAATCTGCAAAAATGTCAACAATTCTGTGTTTTTCTGTCAATATGGGGTGCTGTGTGTACAATATGGGGTGCTGTGTGTACAATATGGGGTGCTGTATGTACTATATGAGGTGCTGTGTGTACAATACGGGGTGCTGTGTGTACATTAATGAGGAAAAAAATGAACTTAAATGATTTTAGCAAATGGCTGCAATATAACAAAGTGAAACATTTAAGGGGTTCTGAATACTTTCAGTCCCCACTGTATGTATGTATATATCTGACCTTGTGAATGGTCAGCTAGATCGGATGAAACAGCGGATGCTGTGAAACGCGTCATCTCATTGGCCACAACGTCACTTCCACGGTGTTTGCGTTCCACCTTGGAACGCGCTTCCGGCCTCTGTCTTCCTGTTCACAGATGCCATCGATACTGCACGGCGTGCCGTGCCTACACTGCCTGCCCTGGAGACATACAGAGCATGGAGAAGAGTTACCACCACCACTGCTTCTCATCATCCTCCTGCGGTGCCTCTGAGAACGATCGCTTACATCGTGGACCCAGGACGAATACCAGTACAGTATCCCCCACTTATACGCTTATATATTATCTACTTTTGTGAGTAGCCATTTGGCTGTTTTGTCTTGTCCAATTAATCAGAAGTTCTTTAATACTGCACTGAGTCTGGCGCACCTTGTCCTTTTCTATTTCTGTTTTATAGAGCTGTGCTTCGCTCTCCAGGTTGCAGCCATCAGAGCAATCCTAATGACTGTTCTTATACATAATATTTGGGACTATTTAACCACTTCAGCCCCGGAAAGATTTACCCCCTTCCTGACCAGAGCACTTTTTACAATTTGGCACTGCGTCGCTTTAACTGCTAATTGCACGGTCATGCAATGCTGTACCCAAACAAAATTTGCGTCCTTTTCTTCCCACAAATAGAGCTTTCTTTTGATGGTATTTGATCACTTTGTTTTTTTTTTTTGTGCTATAAACGGAAAAAGACCGAAAATTTTGAAAAAAAATGATATTTTGTACTTTTTGTTATAAAAAAAAGTCCAATAAACTCAATTTTAGGCATACATTTAGGCCAAAATGTATTCGGCCACATGCCTTTGGTAAAAAGAAATGTCAATAAGCGTATATTTATTGGTTTGCGCAAAAGTTATAGCGTCTACAAACTAGGGTACATTTTCTGGAATTTACACAGCTTTTAGTTTATGACTGCCTATGTCATTTCTTGAGGTGCTAAAATGGCAGGGCAGTACAACCCCCCTCCAAATGACCCCATTTTTGAAAGTAGACACCCCAAGGAAATTACTGAGAGGCATGTTGAGCCCATTGAATATTATTTTTTTTTGTCCCAAGTGATTGAATAATGACAAAAAAAAAAAATTACAAAAAGTTGTCACTAAATGATATATTGCTCACACAGGCCATGGGCATATGTGGAATTGCACCCCAAAATACATTCAGCTGCTTCTCCTGAGTATGGGGACTTTTTGGGAGCCTAGCCGCGTACGGGGCCCCGAAAACCAATCACCGCCTTCAGGATTTCTAAGGGCGTAAATTTTTGATTTTACTCCTCACTACCTATCACAGTTTTGAAGGCCATAAAATGCCCAGATGGCACAAAACCCCCCCAAATGACCCCATTTTGGAAAGTAGACACCCCAAGCTATTTGCTTTAAAGGCATGTTGAGTCCATGGAATATTTTATATTTTGACACAAGTTGCGGGAAAGTGACACTTTTTTTTTTTTTTGCACAAAGTTGTCACTAAGTGATATATTGCTCACACAGGCCATGGGCATATGTGGAATTGCACCCCAAAATACATTTAGCTGCTTCTCCTAAGTATGGGGATACCACATGTGTGGGACTTTTTGGGAGCCTAGCCGCGTACGGGGCCCCGAAAACCAATCACCGCCTTTAGGATTTCTGAGGGTGTAAATTTTTGATTTCACTCTTCACTGCCTATCAGAGTTTCAGAGGCCATAGAATGCCCAGGTGGCACAACCCCCCCCAAATTACCCCATTTTGGAAAGTAGACACCCCAAGCTATTTGCTGAGAGGCATGGTGAGTATTTTGAAGCTCTCATTTGTTTTTGAAAATGAAGAAAGACAAGAAAAATTCTTTTTTTTCTTTTTTCAATTTTCAAAACTTTGTGACAAAAAGTGAGGTCTGCAAAATACTCACTATACCTCTCAGCAAATAGCTTGGGGTGTCTACTTTCCAAAATGGGGTCATTTGGGGGGGTTTGTGCCACCTGGGCATTCCATGGCCTCCGAAACGGTGATAGGCAGTGAAGAGCGAAATAAAAAATTTACGCCCTTAGAAAGCCTGAAGGCGGTGCTTAGTTTTTCGCTTCCCGTACACGGCTAGGCTCCCAAAAAGTCTCACACATGTGGTATCCCCGTACTAAGGAGAAGCAACAGAATGTATTTTGGGGTGTAATTTCACATATTCCCATGGCATGTTTGAGCAATATATCATTTAGTGACAACTTTGTGCAAAAAAAAAAATTGTCTCTTTCCCGCAACTTGTGTCACAATATAAAATATTCCATGGACTAGACATGCCTCTCAGAAAATAGCTTGGGGTGTCTACTTTCCCAAATGGGGTCATTTGGGGGGTTTTGAACTGTCCTGGCATTTTATGCACAACATTTAGAAGCTTATGTCACACATCACCCACTCTTCTAACCACTTGAAGACAAAGCCCTTTCTGACACTTTTTGTTTACATGAAAAAATTATTTTTTTTGCAAGAAAATTACTTTGAACCCCCAAACATTATATATTTTTTTAAGCAAATGCCCTACAGATTTAAATGGTTGGTGTTTCATTTTTTTTTTTCACACAGTATTTGCACAGCGATTTTTCAAACGCATTTTTTGGGGAAAAAACTCACTTTTTTAAATTTTAATGCACTAAAACACACTATATTGCCCAAATGTTTGATGAAATAAAAAAGATGATCTTAGGCCGAGTACATGGATACCAAACATGACATGCTTTAAAATTGCACACAAACGTGCAGTTTCAACAAAATAAATACATTTTTAAAAGCCTTTAAAAGCCTTTACAGGTTACCACTTTAGATTTACAGAGGAGGTCTACTGCTAAAATTACTGCCCTCGATCTGACCTTCGTGGTGACACCTCACATGCATGGTACAACTGCTGTTTACATTTGACGCCAGACCGATGCTTGCGTTCGCCTTAGCGCGAGAGCATGGGGGGACAGGGGTGCTTTTTTTTTTTTTTCTTTGTTATTTTTTTGCTTTTTTATCTTGTTTTTAAACTTTTCCTTTCATTTTTTTTTTAAATCATTTTTATTGTTATCTCAGGGAATGTAAATATCCCCTATGATAGCAATAGGTAGTGACAGGTACTCTTTTTTGAAAAAATTGGGGTCTATTAGACCGTAGATCTCTCCTCTGCCCTCAAAGCATCTGACCACACCAAGATTGGTGTGATAAAATGCTTTCCCAATTTCCCAATGGCACTGTTTACATCCGGCGAAATCTAAGTCATGAAATGCTCGTAGCTTCCGGTTTCTTAGGCCATAGAGATGTTTGGAGCCACTCTGGTCTCTGATCAGCTCTATGGTCAGCTGGCTGAATCACTGGCTGCATTCTCAGGTTCCCTGTTGAGACAGGAGAGCCAGAGAAAAACATGGAAGAGGGTGGGGGGGGGCATTCCCTCCCACTGCTTGTAAAAGCAGTCTAGAGGCTAATTAGCCGCTAAGATTGCTTTTACATGAAAGCCGACCGCTGGCTGAAAAGAATGATACCAAGATGATACCTAAACCTGCAGGCATAATTCTGGTATAAACACTCACGTGATAACAAAAGCTTGCCACCACTCTCATTTATAGGTGGCTATCGCAGTAAGCAGCATTGGGAGGCTAAAACAGGTACCAACAAAGTCTGGGGAATGCCCAGGAAAAAGCCAAAGTCTACTTACCACCAGCTTGCAGACAACCAAATTGACCTATCTAAGAGTAGGCGTTAAAAAAGGGGTTTAGTCTGCACGCATTTGCAAACGCATGCGTGACCAACATCACGGCACCCTTGTATTTGTGGTCCTAACACTTGATTTGATTGTAGAACTATCCAGGAAAGGAAATTGTTTGAACTAAGAATGATACTTCTTTTTGACACGAAGAATAATGGCCTGAATTTAGATATTGGTTTCCTTACACATTATGCTAAAGTTTTACAACCGCTCTGTGATTAGTATCCCCCCCTGCATTCCCCCGTAGCTCTCCCTCTGTCTTATCTCACTAACTCTGCTGCTATCTTTATTACCATTGATTTGTATGTGTTTGGTTTTCTCTTTTTTTTTTTTCTACTTCTTTAACATTCTGCTTAAAAATGTGTGAATCAGTACTGCTTGGACCTTGAAGAAGGGGACATACCCCGAAAGCTTGTCCTGAAAAATTGTATGTTAGTGCAAATAAAAAAAGTATCACGGACAGTTCTCAATTTTCTCTGGTCCTAACACTAAACTATGATTGTCCCCACAGTGGAGGCACATGCATTTTAATGGATACATGAGAGCAGGTGGACTGAAGGGAGCCCACCCCTCCTTAAAGGTACAGGAGCACACCAAACACCCAGCAACACCTTTGCAGCCATTGTGCTATTGCTGGGTGTTTGCTCTTGTACCTTTAAGGAGGGGTGGGCTCCCTTCAGTCCACCTGCTCTCATTTATCCATTAAAATGCATGTGCCTCCACTGTGGGGACACTCATAGTTTAGTGTTAGGACCACAGATACAAGGGTGCCGTGACGTGGCTCTGTGGCTCACGCATGCGTTTGCAAATGCGTGCGGACTAAACCCTTATTTTTAACGCTTACTGTTAGATAGGTCAATTTGGTTGTCTGCAAGCTGGTGGTAAGTAGACTTTGGCTTTTTCCTGGGCATTCCCCAGACTTTGTTGGTATCATTCTGGTATAACCACTCAAAGTCGTGAATGGCGTACCTGAAGACAAAAAAATGGTTAACAATAAAGCACAGTAAACAGTAAAGTATAAAAAATTGCATACCTGAAAAGCAAACATGATAAAACATAATAACAATAAAACATTGCAGAATAGAATACAGTAAAAAAGAGCAGAACAATAGAGAGAGAATAGAGAGAGAGAGAACAATAAAATGACAACTATTTTTTTTATTGTATTTTTTTTTGTGTTTTTTTTTTTTTTTTTTACACTTTTTTTTGTAACTGTAAGCTTTATAACTGTAACCGGTTACAGGTTCGGGTCTCTCAAAATGCGATGGCATCTTGGGAGACCCTGTGAAAGTGTGCCTAGTCTGTGCAATGCTGTACCCTACGCTAATACTCAACTAGTGAATGGTAGCGTTCAAAACATTCACCAATGCAAAGACCAGGATTGTCAGGACAGGAGGAACAATAATAGCGGGTGTCACGCCTATATCCGCGCTTGCTGCAGCCGACTGCATTTGGTTGGGGATGTGAATGGGGGAAGTACGGTTGCTGCAGAAGCGCTGGGTTCCCAATTAGGATTGGCGACTGCAGCAGGAAGGGCATTATGAGCACAACGGGCCTGTGTTTGTCTTCTTCTTGGTGGCAGCGGGACACTACTTGAGCTTGCCACCTCACCTTGAACTGCACTTATGGGACTCGCCACGTCACCAAGTGTTACTGCAGTGCTGGCTTGACTACGACCGGGGTGTACTAGGCCACTGGTGCTTGCCACTTCACCAAAACACTACCAAAAAAAACTATTAGCGATCACAGGGATCAGGCCTGACTCTGCGAACGCTGCAGTTATGCGTTTAGTGTTTTGTAAGTGACAGTGATCGATCGATACTGCACTTGGGTGGGCTGGGCTGGGCCGGGCAGAGGGGCAAAATGCAGGTGCTAGCAGGTATCTGGGCTGATCCCGCTAACACTGCATTTTTGGGAACCCTAAACTGCTGGGGACGCTAGTATAGATCTGATCGGATCAGATATTGATCCGTTCAGATAATATACCACTAAGGGAGGCGTACGCTGCGTATGTGGGTGTTAGCGGTACTGGCACTAACCTGACGCTGCCTGGGGCTGGTGCTTGCCAGTTCACCAAAACGCTACCAAAATAACTGTTAGCGATCGCAGGGATCAGGCCTGACTCTGCGAACGCTGCAGTTATGCGTTTAGTGTTTTGTAAGTGACAGTGATTGATCGATACTGCACTTGGGTGGGCTGGGCTGGGCCGGGTGGAGGGGCAAAACGCAGGTGCTAGCAGGTATCTGGGCTGATCCTGCTAACACTGCGCTTTTGGGAACCCTAAACTGCTGGGGATGCTAGTATAGATCTGATCAGATCAGATATTGATCTGTTCAGATACTATACCACTAAGGGAGACGTATGCTGCGTGCGTGGGTGTTAGCGGTACTGGCGCTAATCTGACGCTGCCTGGGGCGACGCATATTACCGCAGGGCGATCAGGGGCTAAACCTTTATTAGGTAATAAACGGCGGGTGCCCTGACACTATAAAAAATAAACGAACTAACCAGCGTCACCCGTAACACTTATTCACTGGTGAAAGGGTTATCTAGGGGACAATCAAGGGGTTAAAACATTTATTAGGTAGTATATGGGGGTCCCTGACACTATAAAACGCTGACGGCGAACCTAAATATTTACCTCCCTAACTAGCGTCACCAGTGACACTAATACAGGGATCAGAAAAACGATCACTTAGTGACACTGGTGACGGGGGGTGATCAAGGAGTTAAAACTTTATTAGGGGGGTATCCTAGACCAAAAGGGGGCTAACACTAACTGCCCTACCACACTAATTGTCACAAACTGACACCATGCAGTAATCAGAAAAAAAAAAAACTGCTTGGTGTCAGTGTGACGGGGGGGGGGGTTTGATTAGGGGGTGATCAGGGGGGGATCGGGGGGTAAAGGGGGGTGTAATGTATGCCTGGCATGTTCTACTGTGTGTGTTTTGTGCACTCACTCGGATGTCTTCTCTCCTCAGCGCCGGAACGGAAAATACCGAACCGAGGAGAGATGACATCACTATACTATGACTAGTATGACTACACTATACTATGTGTACTATACAGAGGCAGGGGAAGATTCTCATTGGCTGGGAGCGATCGTGAGGGGGGGGCCACGAATGGATGGCCTCCCCCTCATCTCTGAACGCTCCCAGACCAAAGCTGACCGCCTCGGGCACCGGGGGGGTCCGATCGGGCCCCCCGCCCGCGGGAAGGCAATCACGTACCAGGTACGTGATTTTGCCTGCCCGTACCATTCTGCCTACGTATATCGTCGTTAGGCGGTCGGCAACTGGTTAAAGAGGGAGTCCACGTAAAAAAAAAATATTAAAAGCCAGCAGAGGGGCGTGGCCTGCTGCGGACCAGGATGGCTGCCTGAAGTCCGAGCTCCGCTCCACGGCCTGGTATCCAGCAACCCTAAGCTACCATCCTTCCCGCTGCTCACACCATAACAGCGGGGAAGGATCGGGGAACCACTCGGGCACACTGATGCAGCGGTATAAGCCGCCCGGGCACCGGGGGGTCCGATCGGGCCCCCCGCCCGCGGGAAGGCAATCACGTACCAGGTACGTGATTTTGCCTGCCCGTACCATTCTGCCTACGTATATCGTCGTTAGGCGGTCGGCAACTGGTTAAAGAGGGAGTCCACGTAAAAAAAAAATATTAAAAGCCAGCAGAGGGGCGTGGCCTGCTGCGGACCAGGATGGCTGCCTGAAGTCCGAGCTCCGCTCCACGGCCTGGTATCCAGCAACCCTAAGCTACCATCCTTCCCGCTGCTCACACCATAACAGCGGGGAAGGATCGGGGAACCACTCGGGCACACTGATGCAGCGGTATAAGCCGCCAAACCCCCGCCGTCTTACCGACTATTATCCGCCGGCCGCCGCCATGCAGAAGGCCCAAGATGGAGCCGACGAAGGAGACGGCGCCCGCTCCAACAACAGCACAGAGGACCTGCAGCCTGCCTCCTCAGCACTCCATCACCAGGGCACTGTGACCACCTCAAAGGAATGGGACAGCATGGATGTTCACCCCCCTCCAGAGGATTCCCCAGGAGGACTGCAACAGGACAGAGGTAAGCGGCTGGCTACCTCCCCTGCGCATTCCCCTAACAAAGAGCCTCATGCAAAAAAGCAACTGTGGTCCCATGTTGTTACAGGGACACACAGTGCCCAAAATACTCCATCCCTGGCTGCCATACCTGTCACTGACAACACAGTGACAGAAGCTATGCTCAAATCTATGCTTCTCACACTGCAACAAGATCTGCATAGAGACCTCCAATTGTCATTATCACAAATGCATGACAAAATAGACTGCCTAGAAGAGCGCACAGACGTTCTAGAAGAAAATCTGCAAGATTATTCTAAGGCACACAACGAATTGTTAGATGCTCATGAGCACCATTCGGAAGAAATTCACCGTATCAAAATGAAACTGGCGGATTTGGAAGACCGCTCTAGGCGGAACAACATCAAATTCCGGGGCATCCCGGAATCGGTTAAACCAAACGAAATAACTCCCTACTTGCAACAGCTTATCTCAGCCCTACTCCCACGCCTCAACGCCCGCGACACTTTAATTGACCGAGCCCACAGAATTGCCAAACCGCCACACCTCCCTGATGATATCCCCAGAGATATCTTGGCACGCATTCACTTCTTCCATGTGAAGGAACAAGTTCTCTCCGCCGCCAGATCCGTGACACCCCTGCCAGCCCCTTACAACAACGTCAAGCTGTTCACTGATCTGTCCCCGGCTACAATGGAGATGCGCAGAGCATTTGCCCCAGTGACTTCCATACTCCAACAAAGAAAAATAACCTACAAATGGGGCTTCCCTACGAAATTGCTGGTCACTCATCAACAAAAGATAGTACCTATTCTCTCCCCGAAGGATGGCTACAAAAAGCTCACCAATTGGGGTTTTCTCCCCATAGCGCCCAGAGAAGCGGAACATGCTACTTCCTCCTACAAGTCATCTGACTCCAGAAATGTGGCAAACAAAGCTTCCAAAAAGACCTAACTTTGATACAAGCCCGGATCCCCAGATCTACCTATATCCAGCCTGGGCGACACATCTATTCCTTTTCCTCACCACCCCTCAGGTTTACAGTTGTGCTAAGCACACGTTTTTTTTTTTTTTTTTGTCTCTGGTGTTTTTTTTTTTTTTTCTCTCTCTTTTTTTTTTCTTATTCTCTGTTCCTTCTTTCCTGATTACAGCAAAGAGTAATTAGTATTGATTATAAAGTTCTCCTAGAATTATAGATTGTTGTATTAAGCATCTGGTTTTGACAATATACTTGTACCATGGGCGGCACAGTGGCGCAGTGGGTAGCACTCTCGCCTAGCAGTAAGAAGGCTCGCTGGTTCGAATCCCGACCACGACACTACCTGCCTGGAGTTTGCATGTTCTCCCTGTGTCTGCGTGGGTTTCCTCCGGGTACTCCGGTTTCCTCCCACACTCCAAAGACATGCTGGTAGGTTAATTGGATCCTGTCTAAATCGGCCCTAGTATAGGTATGAATGTGAGTTAGGGACCTTAGATTGTAAGCTCCTTGAGGGTATAGGGACTGATGTGAATGTATAATATATATATGTAAAGCGCTGCGTAAATTGACGGCGCTATATAAGTACCTGAAATAAATAAATAAATAATAAATATACGGCACTTAATTATCTAACTGTGTATTCACATCCATCACCAGTAGGTGCGGTCTCTCTCCCTCTGCCCAGGCCCTCACAACTACAACACCAATATGGCACTCTCGATTACCTCCCTCAACGTTAAAGGCCTAAACTCACCATTTAAACGAAACCTCTTATGGAAAGAAGCAATACAACAACGAGCAGACATAATCTGCGCCCAAGAAACACACTTTACTAAACTCAATCAACCCCAATGTAGTCACAAAAAATATCCCCATTGCTTCTTCGCAAGTGCCTCTAAAAAAAAGAGAGGAGTAATGATTGCCATAAACGCAGCAATAAACTTTAAGCTTCATCATTGTGAAAGTGACGAAGATGGCAGATTCCGAATACTATCAGCCACATTTGACAACCGACCTCTCACTATAGTCAACGTTTATGCCCCCAATACAGCACAAAAAAGATTTTACGCCACTCTCTTTGCCAAATTGGCCCCCTACAGATCTTCCCCCCTGGTAATGTGTGGTGACTTTAATGAAGTAATTGACCCTACACTCGATACCTCCAACCCCACGAGAAATAGGCCCTCATCAATATCAAATTTTCTCAAAAAAGAAGACCTTTATGACATATGGAGGTGCATGCATGATGAGGAGAGAGACTACACCTACTCCCCCCCCCCACATCAATCTTATTCCCGTATTGACCTATTTATTACGGATAAACACCTACTACAGGCTATCACTGCCTCCACCATAGGCACTATATCATGGTCTGACCATGCTCCAGTCACGATCAAAATAGCATCCCCCTCCCAAACCACTAGACACACGGTCTGGAGACTAAATACCTCCCTTCTCAACAACCCCTCCTTTGTGTCTCAAATACAGTCAGAGATCGATAACTATTTTCACCAAAATGTCAATTCTGTAACTGACTGTGCTATTGTTTGGAATGCTCATAAAGCTTGTCTACGGGGTCTTTTCATTAAACTTGGAGCCCAGGCTAAAAAACAACACTCCTCTATAACAGAGTCCCTCCTGAAACAAATTCGATCTCTTGAAACAATAAACAAGAAATCCCCCACTAACACTACCTCCTCAGAACTCAAAAAACTGAGATCCCAACTCAGTAATCACCTGCACAAAAATTTTGATTACTTTATCAAACGACTACGACTTCAGATATATTCATCAGCCAATAAGTCAGGAGCATTTATGGCCAAACAACTCAAAAAACAACTTTCTAATAAAAAAAATCTCATTTATCACAAATCCCCAGGGCAAACGCCTGACCAACCCACTAGACATTGTCAACGAATTTGGCAATTTCTACACCAAACTTTATAACCTTACGAAAACAGACCCCCATCTCACACCCACCCAAGATGATATAAAGAAATTCTTATCCTCTATCTCCCTACCCTCGATCACAACAGAGCAACTAGACTCTCTCACGACTCCCTTTTCACAGACTGAAATTCAGAAAGTGATAAACGACCTACCCCTACATAAAGCGCTAGGACCTGACGGACTACCCAACGAATATTATAAACGTTTTGCTCAACCATTAGTCCCCCACCTAAGTGCCATGTACAACCAATTTGCTACAACAGGCATAATTCCTAAGGAATCTCTCGATGCCCTAGTGGTCACCATCCCCAAACCGGGGAAACCCCCAGACAATCCAGCCAACTACAGACCAATCTCACTCCTCAACACAGACACCAAAATCTATGCTAAACTGTTAGCACAACGCCTTTCCACCATCATCCCCCAGATTATTCATCCCGACCAAGTAGGATTCGTACCCGGCAGACAAGCCTCAGACGGCACTAGACGTTTCATTGACCTTATCCAATGGACAGAGCACACTCGAACGCCTTCTCTCTTCCTATCTTTGGACGCAGAGAAGGCGTTCGATAGGGTATACTGGCCATATATGGAGGCAGTACTCCAAAAATTTGGTCTTTCGGGCACCTTTCTCTCTGCCATACTAGGCCTATACACTCAGCCATCTGCACGCATTTGGACGTCAGGAGTTGTCTCCAACCCATTCCAAATCACTAATGGCACGAGACAGGGGTGCCCCCTGTCCCCCCTAATTTTTGCCATGATTATGGAGCCCCTAGCACAAATTATTAGATCTGACCCCTCGATTACAGGAATAACAATTGGACAGACCGATCATAAAATCGGTCTGTACGCAGATGACGTGATTATCACCTTAACTAACCCACTGTCGTCTCTCCCAGCAGTCCAACTAATCCTTGACAAGTTCAGCGCAGTGTCAATGTACAAACTAAATCACAGTAAATCCCTAATGCTTAACCTAGGCCTTGATTCTCAAACTCTAAATACCATTACCACTAGCTCCCCCTTTGCTTGGGCCTCCAACTCCTCTCTCCCATACTTGGGTATCCAATTAACTTTTCCAAGCCGAATGCTACTAAGAATTAATTTTGAAGACCTTGTGGACAAGCTTACTCAACTAGCAAAGGATCTAGGTAAGGTTCCAGCCTCATGGGCTGGTAGGATAGCCCAGACAAAAATGTATTTACTTCCCCATGTCCTATATTTTTTCCGGACACTGCCTCTTCCTTTAGCGCAAAATCAAATAAAAAAAATCCAAGGGATCATCAACGGATTCATTTGGCAACAGAAGAGACCCAGAATAAAAAAAACTATACTTACAACCCCAGTTCAACATGGAGGACTGGGCGCCCCAGATATTCAAGCCTACCACCGAGCAACTATCCTAGACCAACTGAAATCATGGTGGTCAGACAAACACCACACTACCTGGAAACAAATTGAATCCAACCTACTACCCACGGATACCAAAAACTTCCTAGCCGCAATGTGGCTCAACCCCCACCCCAAAAGATACCCTCTTGATACTATCACATCCTCCATAAGAATTTGGACCTCAGTACTGCAACTCAAAGGAGGGATGTCAAAGGACACTCTAACAGCAATACCCACTGAGGCATTACACCTCATCTCCCCGGACTTACCTCTCTCAGAATGGACCAAAGCCGGCATCTCCCATCTAGGTATGCTCTTTTCATCATCAACTATGTTTTCATTTGAGCAATTAATGCAAAAACACGGATTACCCAAACATACGTTTTTTCTCTATCTAAGGATCAGATCTAGCTTATCAAAAATTTCCTGGACAACTGAAGACGATATCTCACTCCCAATACTCAAATTTTATAACATAACTGTACCCAAGACCAAAGGAATCTCCTTTATGTACAAGCTACTCACTAAACCAACCACTAACCATCTGGCTTCTTCCGTACAGTACTGGTCCTCTCTATCGGACCAACTACCCTCAGAAACACAATGGCCAAAAGCCCTCACACTGCCCCTACGCCTGTCGCACTGCATTAACCACTGGGAAGCAGCACAAAAGCTTTTCCACAAATGGTACTTCACACCAGAAAGACTGGCGAAAATATACCCGAACACCTCTCCAAATTGTTGGAGGGGCTGTGCGCAAATCGGATCTCTTTCACATATATGGTGGGAATGCCACCTAATCAAGCATTTCTGGGAACAGGTACGCAATCTAATTGAAGCTTTATGTGGTACACCCCAATTTCTGTCCCCACTTGACCTACTCCTTGGTCTCTCGATCCCAACAATGCCCACCCATCGACAAACATTGGTCACACACATTCTCATTGCTGCAAGACTAACAATAGCAAAAAAATGGAAATCAGCCGACCCGCCAATACTTAAAGATGCTATCAACCTACTCAACCAACACTTTCAGATGGAATTCTCTTTTGCCAAAGCCAACATGTCCATTGAGCGTTTCAATAGAAACTGGCACCCCTGGATTTTGGACTCTAGGAGTACACCACTCTTGTAACAGCCCAACCCCTAGCCCACCTAGCTTCTACATCAGCCCCAACTATCTTATTACAATATCACGGACTCTTATTAAAACACGTAATATAGGGTACAATGTCATACCATGATCTAAGTTACATAGAGATGTTCCCCCCAATCAGTAATTAACCTAATAATACTAGAACCCTTTATACTACCATAGTTGTCTGTAGTATGCTTGTTTACTTATAATTCACCAATTGTTTCTTTTATTTGCTTTAAATCAAGCAAAATTACACTTAAATAAGTTTTTTTTTTCTCATTGCCGTTTGTATAAATGCTAAGACGCCAGGGTATGCCCAATTGGCGATGTCTTTGTATTTTTTTCTTCTCTCTTTGAAAAACACAATAAAAATCTTAAATATAAAAAAAAAAAAAAAATATTAAAAGCCAGCAGCTACAAATACTGCAGCTGCTGACTTTTAATAAATGGACACTTACCTGTCCCAGGGTCCAGCGATGTCGGCAGCCGACGCTTATCACTCGCTCGACTCTCGGCAGCTACCACCGCCATCCTAGGTGAGGGAATCAGGAAGAGAAGCGTTGCGGCTTCACTTCCTGGTTCCCTACTGCGCATGCGTGAGTCACGCTGCGCATCGTAACTGGTCCTCGCTATCTCCTAGGACCTGTGTGTTTCCCAGGAGACAGCACGGAGGGACAGGAAGAGGCGTAGACTCCCGTGGGAGTCTATGCCAGGAAGTGGGTGCAAATATCTGTCTTAGACAGGTATCTGCACCCCCCTCCCCCCTGAAAGGTGCCAAATGTGACACCGGAGGGGGGAAGGGTTCTGAAAAGTGGAAGTTCCATTTTTGTGTGGAACTCCACTTAAAGGACTATATAGAATTGTTCCTTGCGCCATCTCTCCTTTTCTCTTATCTTGAGGTTTGCTGATAGGTTATTGTCAGTTACATAGTGCCTCATTTACTGCCATTGAGAAAACCTGTCTGCATTAGACAGTGATGTAATGGCGGACAAATGGTATCAGAGTGGTGCGCTTAAAAGAAAACTAAAGAATGAAAGACAGCAATGCAAAAAGGAAGTTCTCAGTAAAATGAAAAGGATTACTGGATTTACACACATGACACCACAGCCTGATGTGCAAGCGGAGAATCCAGAGGACAACAACCCGAACCCGCTGGAAGAAATGGTTGGAGGTGATTTGAATTCACGAGCAGGGCAGCCCATCAATGAATAATCATCTTCAGTCAGAAACAGCGACCGAACAATGTCCAACTACAGATTCTTTATCCACTGATCCTGCTCGCTGGGGTAAAATTGATCAAAGCGTGCGTGCTTATTGGGCGCGAAAAGGTCCGGAGTCTGTTCAAAATAAGGATGCTAAAGTCAAGGCTTCTGAACGCCACTACAAACATCAGAAGAGACTGTTTTCTCTGTTCAGAGATTTTTATTGGACATAATCAACAGATACATCAATGAATAATCTCATCAGGAGATTAGGGAACAAAACTTACAGTGCATCTTGATTGACAATGTACACAAAAATAACAATGAGAAGTTTGGCATGAATGTTTACAGTAGAACAATATAATGTGGTATAAATTCAGGGAATTATCATCATATTTTAAGTTTACTGAAGATGTTGACCTTAGAGAGGAAGGGTCTCAATCACGATACCGGGTTAGGCAGTAGTTTTCCTCAGTGATAGTGGGAGACAATGACCGTAAGCTGGTTTTGATCAGCTAATAATATTGCAGTAGTAGAGATTATGGATGGGAATACCTGGGTAGAGGTAAGAAGGGACAAATTGGGGGTGGGGAAAGAATATAGGAGAAGAGAGAAAAAGAAGAGAGGTAAGAGGAGCGGTCGGCGGGATCGCACGGGTCCCCAAAGGAACGCAACCTAAACTACAAACCTTGCTAAAAGGCATAAATTGGGATAAAATATTAGGAACAAAGAATACGGAGGAGAGATGGGTTTGCTTTAAGAGCATAATAAAGCATATTAAATAAGCATATTAAATAAGGGCATTAGCCAATGTATCCCATTGGGTAATAAATTTAAAAGAGCGAACAAAAGTCCTGGATGGCTTAACTCCAATGTAAAAATGCATATAAAAGCAAAGGAGAAGGCCTTCAAAAAATACAAGGTTGAGGGATCATCCTCAGTATTCATATTTTATAAAGAATGCAACAAGAAATGTAAGGGTGCAATTAGGACAGCTAAGATCGAACATGAAAGACACATAGCGGAGGAGAGCAAAAAAAATCCCAAGAAATTCTTTAAGTATGTAAACAGTAAAAAAGGGAGGACAGACCATATTGGCCCCATAAAGAATGAGGAAGGACATCTGGTTACAAAGGTTGGGGAAATGGCGAAGATATTGAATTTATTCTTCTCAGTCTTCACGAGTGAATCGGGGGGCTTCAGTAACCAAAACTGCAGTGTTTATCCTCATGACACAACACAGGAAGCACCTCCATGGTTAACAGAGGACAGAATTAAAATTAGACTTGAGAAACTTAACATTAATAAATCACCGGGACCAGGTGGCTTGCAATCGAGGGTACTTAGGGAACTCAGTCAAGTGATTGCCAGACCGTTGTTCCTAATTTTTACAGATAGTCTACTGACTGGAATGGTACCAGCTGATTGGAGAAAAGCCAATGTAGCACCAATATTTAAAAAGGGCCCAAAATACATCCCTGGGAATTACAGACCAGTTAGCCTAGCATCAATAGTATGTAAACTCTTGGAGGGGATGATAAGGGACTATATACAAGATTTTAGTAATAAGAACGGTATCATTAGCAGTAATCAGCATGGATTCATGAAGAATCGTTCTTGCCAAACCAATCTAATAACCTTCTATGAGGAGGTGAGTTGCCATCTAGATAAAGGAAGGCCCATAGACGTGGTGTATCTGGATTTTGCAAAAGCATTTGACACAGTTCCCCATAAACGTTTACTGTACAAAATAAGGTCCATTGGCATGGACCATAGGGTGAGTACATGGATTGAAAACTGGCTACAAGGGCGTGTTCAGAGGGTGGTGATAAATGGGGAGTACTCAGAATGGTCAGGGGTGGGTAGTGGGGTTCCCCAGGGTTCTGTGCTGGAACCAATCCTATTTAATTTGTTCATAAATGATCTGGAGGATGGGGTAAATAGTTCAATCTCTGTATTTGCAGACGATACTAAGCTAAGCAGGGCAATAACTTCTCCGCAGGATGTGGAAACCTTGCAAAAAGATCTGAACAAATTAATGGGGTGGACGACTACATGGCAAATGAGGTTCAATGTAGAAAAATGTAAAATAATGCATTTGGGTGGCAAAAATATGAATGCAATCTATACACTGGGGGGAGAACCTCTGGGGGAATCTAGGATGGAAAAGGACCTGGGGGTCCTAGTAGATGATAGGCTCAGCAATGGCATGCAATGCCAAGCTGCTGCTAACAAAGCAAACAGAATATTGGCATGCATTAAAAAGGGGATCAACTCCAGAGATAAAACGATAATTCTCCCACTCTACAAGGCTCTGGTCTGGCCGCACCTGGAGTATGCTGTCCAGTTCTGGGCACCAGTCCTCAGGAAGGATGTACTGGAAATGGAGCGAGTACAAAGAAGGGCAACAAAGCTAATAAAGGGTCTGGAGGATCTTAGTTATGAGGAAAGGTTGCGAGCACTGAACTTATTCTCTCTGGAGAAGAGACGCTTGAGAGGTAATATGATTTCAATATACAAATACCGTACTGGTGACCCCACAATAGGGATAAAACTTTTTCGCAGAAGAGATTTTAACAAGACTCGTGGCCACATATTAAAATTAGAAGAAAAGAGGTTTAACCTTAAACTACATAGAGGGTTCTCTACTATAAGAGCGGCAAGGATGTGGAATTCCATTCCACAGGCGGTGGTCTCTGCGGGGAGCATTGATAGCTTCAAGAAACTATTAGATAAGCACCTGAAAAACCGCAACATACAGGGATTTATAATGTAATACTGACACATAATCCCACACATAGGTTGGACTTGATGGACTTGTGTCTTTTTTCAACCTCACCTACTATGTAACTATGTAACTATAAAATCAACGACAAGACTATGGTTCCAGTAAATGGCTATCAAAGTCTGAGGGGAGGAAATGTTCCACCCATGGAGCCCATGTTTTGCGGTGTGGTGGGATTCGTCTAGAATGGTGGCTTCAATCTTACTATGAATGACATGAGTAACTCTATTTTTCACTTCTGCTATATTTAATTTCAAGGTTTTTCAGGATCTGGCTATCGTCTGTTTAGCTGCTGTAGTAAGCTGGAGAAGAAGGCAGAATTGTGCTATTGTGTAGTCTCCCTGCACATGATTTAGTAGTGTCAAGGATGGGTCAGGGTAATGTTGAGGCCATGTGGAATATTATTGTCCAAAATTGTTTCACTATAGGGCATGACCACCAAATGTGGACATGTGTACCCCTCTCTCCACAGCCTCGGAAACACATGGGGGAATAATTCGGTAGGAATTTAGAAATTCTTGCTGGGACAAGGTACCAGCGCATGAGGACCTTGTAATTTGCCTCCAGCGCAACAATGTTATGTGATGAGGATTTTGTATTGGTCCATATGTCTACCCAGTTTTCAGCATCATGCTCAATCTGTATGTCAGTGGACCACTGTGCAGTATAAGAGGGGAGATTAACTGGTGGAGAGGTGAGGTGATTATAGAGGCGGGATATGATACCTGGCGCATGTGGATCTGAGTCGCAGATACCTTCATAAATTGATAGGCCATCTACAGGGGAGCAAGAGCCTATTATTGTTTGGACGAAATGGGCAATTTGGAGGTAGCGGAAGCATTCATTAGGAGGAAGGTCAGACTGAGACTGTAGCGCAGGAAAGGTTTTTATTGTAGTATCGGTGATCAAATCACATATTTGACTCAGCCCAGCTTGGGACGATAGTCAAAACGACCCTGGTTCAGTAAAGGCTGGATAGAAAAGTGGGTGGCCTAGGAAGGAAAGTAATGGGGAATGTGGAGAGGTTAACTTGAAACGGCCTTATAGGCTATCTCACAGCCTAAGAGAATGGTGTGTAACTGGGTTTGTTATAAGGCCGCGGGTAGAAGGGGGTAGCCATAGTAGGTTGGTTACTATAAGGGGGGATAGTTCTATTGCTTTCAGATTGACCCACAGTGGAATTTCGGTTTTTGCATGTAATAAGGTTATTTGGGCCAACTGGGCTGCGTGATAGTAGCGGGCAAAGTTAGGAAGTCCAAGGCCTCCATTAAGCTTGCTGCGGAGGAGAATGGCTCTAGACAGCCTGGGTTTTATGGAAGCCCATATATATTTAAATACCCGGGTTTGAATGTCTCGGTGGAAATAGGAGGGGATTGCAATCGGGAGTACCTTGTAAAGATATAGAAGATTTGGGAGTAAAGACATTTTAGAAGAGACTGTTTTCTAAAACTCATTTCAAACACAAGCATTTGAATGGTGAGTACTTGCCCAGAGAATGGTTGCTCTACTCACCATCCACCGGTTGTGTGTTTTGTTTTGCTTGCCGCCTTTTTGGTGATGGTGACGGTCAATCCCTCTTTGAGTCTGGCTATAATGACTGGAAACATGCTACCAGATGCATTGCCGAGCATGAGAATAGTGACAGTCATAGAAAGGCTATGTTTAATTACATCTACAGAGCAGCAGCTGACCGAGTTATAGATTCTCAGCTTAAAAAGCAGTTCGAGTCGTAATGCAATTATTGGAGTGAAGTTTTGCAAAGAGTGGTTGCAGTTGTAAAATTTCTGTCAGAGCGGGGATTGGCTTTCCGAGGCTCCAGTGAAATATTTAGTCGAGCTGACAATGGGAATTACATGGGAATCCTGGAACTGATCAGTGAATTTGACTCATTCTTGAAATCACACATACAGATATATGGCAGTGCTGGGGTAGGAACCCCCTCATATCTTTCATCAAAAACATGCGACAAATTTATCAAGCTAATGAGCAATAGATTGCTTTCTGAAATCATTGCTGAAGTGAAAGTGACAAAGTACTTTTCCATTTGCATTGATTCAACTCCTGACATGACGCACATTGATCAGCTTACATTTATCATAAGGTATGTTTCACCAGAGGGCCTCGTGGAAGAGCGATTCTTAAAATTTCTCCCTGTATCTAGATACACAGGGAAGTGATGCAGTGTTCACAGTTTTCCATGAGATGGATATAGATATCAGTAACTGCCGTGGACAGGGCTATGATAATGCCGCAAACATGTCAGGAGTGTACAACGGGCTGCAAGCTCACATCAAAGACATTAATCCACTAGTAGAGTGGGTGCCGTGCGCCGCGCATGCGCTTAATCTGGCTGGAGTTAATAGTGTAAACTGCTGCACAGAGACCGCCAATTTTTTTAACTTCATTCAGACTTTGTTCAACTTCAGCTCAAAATCCACAGCTAGATGGAAGGTGGTAACTGCAGGTTTGCAGCCTAATGAAAACCACCGCATTGAGACACTAAAATCTCTCTCTGACACCAGGTGGGCTGCGCATGCACAAGCCACCAAGGCACTGTGCAGAAATTATGCCAATATTCGAGAGTCACTGATGAACAATGCAGAAGACAGCAAACAGAACCCGACAACACAAAATGATGCTTGGTCACTGCATACAAAAATGAACAGGCTTGAGACTGCTTTTCTTTGCACTATGTGGAATTATGTTCTACAACGCTTTCATGGGACAAGTGTTGCACTTCAAGCTGTGGATCTGGACCTGTGCAATGCTATTGATTTGGTGAAGTCACTGCGGGAATATAATGTTGGTTTGAGGGATGAATTTGATGTGTTTGAAGACCAAGCAAAAGCGATGTCTCCCACCGTTTCAGCAACATACAAACAAGACACACAAGGACAAAGAAAGCACAAGACTCATGTGGGTGAGTCTGCAACACCTGAGGTTCACTTATCAGAAAGAGAACGGTTCTCATCTGGTGTGTTTCTAGTTGTGATGGATAGGCTGCTGGCTGAACTTGATCGCCGTTTTCAGTCCTATAATGACCTCAACAGCACTTTTGGATTCCTGAACAACATTGTGACAGACCTAGCCGGAAAATAGGCTTTTGGAGGGGACTGAATGCTAGCCTCCTGCAAACCAATTATGGGCCCTGGCATTTGGGGGGACGGTGCTCTTTGTGAGCTGTATGCCTGGGGACCCTGGAGGTGGCGTTACTTTAGATTCAGGCCCATGTCCCCCAAGACACACAGACTCTGGGGACCCTGGATATGCCATTGTGATGGGAGTCACTAATAGGGGCACAGGGTGAATGAGAACCCCACTATGATCTGTGCTAGTCAGAGACTCGATGCTGTATATGTGTGTATATATAATGTGTGCTGTCTCATTGTGTTGTGTACTGTTTGCTGTGTTAGTTTTGGGTGGGGCTGTATTCCGATGTTCTATTATGTTTCTCTGCCTTGGATCACAGGATGTGTATTGCATTGGAGGGAGGGGGGATTCTTCCAACAGCTCTCCCTGCTAACACTGTGTACTGATGAGATGTTAAACACACCTGACCTGTGTGTCCATTGTCATTGGACAGTTTAACCCGCCCTCTTTTCCAAGGGTGGGGGGGAAGAGTCTCTGAGTTATTTTATCTGTTGTTTCCATGTGTTATAATAAATGAGTTGATTCCTGCTTGAAACCTGAAGACAGAGCCGTGTCTCGTTTTTGGGGTGGATTATTTATATGGGTTCCTTGTTCGGCTGATTGGAGTGTTCGGTAGCTGCCTTTGTGTTTGGGTATGAAATGTCCTAAACGACTTTAACCCCTTTCATACTCGGGGTGTCGTTACAAACATATCTACCCTCTCTGCAGAACATCTTCATAAAAAAAGCAGCAGATCTACAGAAGAGATACCACACTGACCTGGAAAATGAATTTTGTGAAGAAATCATCCAGTTCAAAGAATTCATCTGCCATGATGAGCCATCATCTGCTAGGGAACTTCTTTTGTGCATTAAAAAAAGAATACTACAGACCATCTTCCCAAATGTGGATGTCGCTCTCAGACTTTACCTGACATTACCAGTCACAAATGCAAGTGGGGAGCACAATCTCTCCAAACTGAAACTAGTAAAAAATAGACTAAGGTCCACAATTGTACAGCAGAAATTAAATCATCTCACTGATGTCAATTGAGAGTGATCTACGTAAACTGGATTTTACTGATTTGATCAAAGACTTTGCTGCAAAGAAATCCAGAAGATGCCACTTCTAAATAGTACTATGTTAATATCTTTAAAATGAGATGACATGCATGAAGTCATAACCTGATCACCAGTGGCGGAACTACCGCCATAGCGACCCATGCGTGTGCTATGGGGCCCGCAGCCGTGTAGGGCCCGGCAGAGGCGGCTCTCTAATTCGGCAATTAGGCTAATTGAAGAGCCGACTGTGCTGAGAAATGTCGCCACAGGCACGGCGTTAAGCTCTGGCCAGCAGCAGGTTGCCTGTGAGCTCCAAGCAGTTCCAAGCACAGCCAAGCAGTGGAGAGAGGGGTCGGAGCGTGGCTGTCTTGGGGAGGAGGCGGGGCCAGCGCTGTGTTCTCTTAAGGAGGAGAAGGGGAGGAGATTCCAGCAGCCTGAGCAGTGAGCACAATTCCCTCTGCTCGGGAGACACAGATCGCACCCCCCCTCCCCAGCCATCACCCCCCCCACCCCCACCACTGGAGTGCTCAGCGGAGCGGCGGTTTCCACACACCCCGGAGGAGGCATCCGGCTGACGAGGAGAGGAAGAGGAAGGCACCGTGGAGGAGGCCTCATGAGCGCTGTATGGAGTTGATCTGACCGAAGGGAAGGTAGGAGAGAAGAGATGTCTGGGCTGCCCTCTCTGGGGCTGTCAATCAGTGTGTGGGGGGAATCAGGGGCTCCAGCTGCAGGGAGAGGCAAAGCTACCACCATGCCACAACCTTTTCTGCAGCCAGCGACCAACAACATTTTTTTTTATGAGAGAGAGCCATCCCCCCCATCCATGTTCCTGCAGCATCCTTCAGCCACAGCCAGAGACTGGTCTTTATATCCACCCCTGCCCCACCCCCACTCCATTCTTCCTGATCACATGTCACTAACAGTAAGGACAGCTCAGTCATGTGCCAGTGTCCTAGTGTGTCCACCTGTGATTGACAGCCCCTGACCCCTCCCTCCACCCTGCCCTTACCCATGCCTATGCAGGGCTATACTGGGGGGGTTGGGAGGTCCCAGTCCAGGGCTGATCCTCTGCCATGGTGGGCCGGGTGCTCCACATCCTGTGCTGGCACTGCCAGCTGATTGGCTTCTCCGCTGCTACCTACCTCACTGACACCAGCACCGAGATAGAGAGCACTGATACCAGCACCGAGATAGAGAGCACTAACACCAGCACTGAGATAAGATAACACTGACACCAGCACCAAGATAGAGAGCACTGACACCAGCACCGAGATAGAGAGCACTGACACCAGCACCGAGATAGAGAGCACCGACACCAGCACCGAGATAGAGAGCACCGACACCAGCACCAGGATAGAGAGCACCAACACCAGCACCAGGATAGAGAGCACCAACACCAGCACCAGGATAGAGAGCACTGACACCAGCACCAGGATAGAGAGCACTGACACCAGCACCGAGACACCAAGATAGAGAGCACTGACACCAGCACTGAGATAGAGAGCACTGACACCAGCACTGAGATAGAGTGCACCCACACCAGCACTGAGATAAGAGAGCACCGACACCAGCACTGAGATAAGGGAACACTGACAACAGCACTGAGATAAGGGAGCACTGACACCAGCACTTTAAAGCTCTTAATATATGTGGGTGTGGTAATCTGTTGTTCAATGGCATTAGTTATTTTTTTTTGGGGGGGGGTTTGCAGGAGGGCCCCATACAACATTTTGCTATGGAGCCCTGTGATTTCTAGTTACGCCCCTGCTGATCACCTTTCTCTTCCTTTCTCTACCTTGACTGTTGTTGTTTTCAGTGATCAGCCTTTCTTAAGATATGATGGTGTACTATTTTTATTTTATTTTATTGACTGTACATTTCTAATTTGTGTGCATAGTTTAGATTTTTCACTACAACACTCACTTATGTACTACACACACACACTATTTATATTGCACTTTGTTCAATGAGTTATTTTGCTATATTCTTGCAATTGATTTGTTATGATTGCAACCTTACAAGGTATTTGTTTGTTTTTCAATATGTTTTCCAGGTAAATAAGTGTTTTATTCTCATTCTGACCAAGACATTTGTGCATTGCAATAAACACATGATCACTTTGAACTTTTCTAATCATTATTTATTTATTGGAAAAAAACATTTTTCAAGCTTCAATCAGTGGTCATATAAATCGATTATTATGTTTTTTAAACATGTAACACTGTCTATGGTACCAGTCACCTTTTAAAAGTAGCTTGGCACTTCAAATAACGTTTAGATCGATTATATTGGTACGCCACCAGATGCCGATAAATGACTTTAAAAAAAACATTTGTCATTGAATCATTCATTCAGGATATTCATTCAAAAATGCTGATTCATCTATGAAACAAGTGTATTTGATTGAGGAATTGAATCATTCATTCAAACCCATTTTTTTTTAATAAGTCAGATTAATTAAACATTTTTAATAGACTTCAGCAATTAACATAAATTATGTAATTTTGTTTAGTTGTTTGTTCAGAATCGTGATCTCTATTTTTCCTTGTCAAAAGAAGTTTATTGAGTATACAATGTTATAAAGATACATAAAGTAAGTTTACAAGGATCTATAAAGTAAGCTCATTGTTTTACAGTAGGGTTTATATAGGTAAATATCATGAAATTTCAAATATTAAACATTGGGTTCACGTAAACCTAAATTAAAGATATATATCATTTCCTTAGTTACTTTTGTAGGTATTTAAATGATTTATACCTACTATACATATTGTTTACAAGTAGAGTGTATATAGGTCAAATAAATTCTGATAATGAGCTTTAATCGTAAGGTGGAGAAAAGGAAAGAGAAAGAAGAAAAAGGGTTGAAAGGTAGAGGTATAGTCCACAAGGTTGTCCCGCTCGTCAGTTTATTATTCTTTTTAGTTCTCTTTGAAGCCTTAGAATGGGTGTCTCTGTAAGTCATTTAATCTGTTACCATGGCAACAGGACAGAGTCATTGAAGTTTGACAGGAACTGTTGTTTTATCCAAGGATGCCAAAGTTTTTCAAATTTTGGAATTTGATTTTGATCGATGGCTACCATCTTAGCATGGGACATTGTATTATTCATTCTGTGAATTGTTTCTGCTAGTACCAATGTAGGAGATTTCCATGCCTTGGCCACTGTTTGTTTTGCAGCCGTTATTAGTTGGATCATAAGTTTGAATTGAGAGAGTGTTAACCATTCCGGTTTTAGATTAAGTAAAGTTAAATATGGATCTGGTTGTATTATTTTTTTAAACATTTTAGATGCAATCACGAAGACTTCCTTCCAGAAGGTTTGGATTACTGAGCACGTCCACCATATGTGTAAATATGTGCCTATTTCTGGGCATCCTCGAAAACAAAGAGCTGAGGTATTAGGTGAATATTTTGCCACTCTAGCGGGTACAAGGTACCAGCGAGTTAGTACTTTATAATTTGTCTCCAGTGCTAAGATGTTGGGTGAAGATGACTTAGATGTGAGCCATATGTTAGACCAGTCCGTGTCTTCTAAAGTTCGTCCCAGGTCCTCCTCCCACCTCTGAACGTAAGAGGGTCTATTAAGATTTACTACTCCATATAATTGATTATAAAGTGATGAAATTGTACCTTTAGCAAATGGATCTTTTGTACAGATTGATTCAAAAATGGATAATTGGGATAATGGTGTATCCCCCTTTAGGAATGGTGTATAGAAATTTTTGATTTGGAGATATCTAAATATCTCAGAGTTTGGTAGATCATATTTTTCTCTAAGCGATGGGAATGAAAGGAATGATTTAGATGCTATGAAGTCATTTAGTGTCTGAATGCCTGATGTTGTCCAAGCTTTAAAAGAATTTGGGTAGATCCATGCCGGATAAAAGGCCGGATTTCTGATAAAAGAAAGGAGAGGATTGTGTGGAGATTGTAACTGATATTTGGTTTTTAGTTTATCCTAGAGAGATAAGAAGTGTTTAGTTATGGGATTATGAATTTTAAAGCGGTCTTTAGGATCAAGCCATAATAAATTTGATATTAATAGAGGGTCATTTTCTGAAGCCTCTATAAATACCCATAATGGGATTTCCTGTTTTGCGTGGTATTTGGACAGACTGGCCAAATGTGCTGCTCTGTAGTAGTTAGTAAAATTAGGGTATCCCAGGCCTCCTTTATTTTTGGGAAGATGTAGTGTGTGTATAGGTATACGTGGTTTAGAAGAGCCCCATATAAACGAAGTTGCTCTTTTTTGTACTATTCTCAAAAAATAGGAAGGAATTGGAATAGGGAGGACTCTGAATAGATAAAGCAATTTGGGTAGAATAGTCATTTTGATTGCATTAATCTTCCCTATCCAGGATAAAGGAAGTTGCGACCATTGTTTTATTAGATTTGTGATCTGTCTTAATACAGGAGGATAATTGGTTGAGAATAAGTCAGAATGAGATGCTGTTAAATGAATTCCAAGATATGGGATTGATTTTTCTGCCCATGTGAATGGGAGTGCAGCCCTAGCCGGGATCAATTCCATGTTTGTGAGTGAAATATTAAGCACTAGGCATTTCTTAGGATTAATCATAAGGCCGGATAGGGCTGCAAATCCATCAAGAGCTGGTATTAAGTTAGGACCAGAGACCTGTGGTGATGATAGAAAAAGTAATATATCGTCTGCAAATATACATAGTTTGTGTGTAATACCTCCTACTTCAATGCCAGTTATAGTTTGGTTTGTTCTGATGTATTGGGCCATGGGTTCGAGTATAAGGGCAAATAATAAGGGAGATAATGGGCAACCTTGTCGGGTACCTCTTTCGATATTAAAGGCTTCAGATTTGTATCCAGCATATTTTATATAGGCTTTGGGTTTATTATATAATGCTTTGATCCATGTTAAAAAGTGGGGTCCAAAACCCCATTTTTGTAATGAATATTGCATATATTGCCAGGATACTGTGTCAAATGCCCTCTTAATATCGAGAGATAGAAAACATAAAGGGATTTTCCGTTTTTTAGCAATATGTGCCAATAACACTGCCCTGCGTATATTATCGCCTGCCTGTCTATTTGGCATGAAGCCTACTTGATCTCTATGTATTAATTTTCCTATAATGCTATTGAGGCGTTTTGCTATTATTTTTGCTAATAATTTAATATCGAGGTTTAACAGAGAGATAGGCCGATAATTCACACAGGAAGTATCATCAGAAAGGGGTTTTGGGATCATACAAACAATTGCCATTAGTGTTTCTTGCCGAAAAGAATGTCCATCTAGAAGTTTGTTAAAAGTTTCAGTGAGAATGGGAGAGAGAGTATTTCTGAGAATGTTTTATAGTATAAAGCCGAGTAGCCGTCTGGGCCTGGTCTTTTGTTAAGTTTTAGGTCTTTTATGGCGTTAGCAACTTCATCTATAGTTATAGGCTCATCCAAACTGTTTTTTTGATTCTGAGATAACTCAGGTAAGGTTATTTTTGAGAAGAAGGATTCAGCCTCTGTAGGATTAAATTCATTGTTTGTCTTGTATAAAGTTGCGAGATGTGAGTGAAATTTATGGACTATTTTAACTGGATTACAAGTGTAAACATTTTTTGATAATTTCAAACGTATTGGTTTGAAAGATTTGTTAGTTGAATTTAATGCCCGAGCCAAATATGTACCTGGTTTGTTTGTATTCATGTAGAAATTGTGTTTGGAGCGTTTGAGGGATTTATCAACTGACTCAGTGAGAAATAGATCGTATTCCAATCTAGATTTTTCCAGATGAGATTTTGTACTCTGAGATGGATTATCTTGAAATGATATGTAGGCTGCATTAAAATTGAGTTCTAGTTTTTTTTCTAGATTTTTGCGTTCCCGTTTAAATAGTGCCATTTGTCTTTGTATTGTACCACGCAAGACAGGCTTATGAGCTTCCCACAGTGTTATTGGGGAGATGTCTGTTGTATTATTAATTGATATGTATTCCTTTAAAGCTTGTTCAATGGCCATCTGATGTAGTGGGTGTTTGAGCATTATGTCCGGTAAGTACCACGTTGGGTCATGCGCTTTTGGTATGGCTGAGGCTATAGTAGTGTATACTGCATTATGGTCAGACCACGGAATCGGAATTATATCTGATCTGATGCAATAATTTCTGGTATCATTCCTATTGTTAGAAAAATATGATCTATTCTGGTGAAGGTTTGATGAGGGTGCGAGAAATAAGTGAATTTCTTTTTCATTGGGTTACTTTCTCTCCACGAATCTACCAGATTGTATTTGGAAAGAAGTTGAGAAAAAGGTAATCTAGAGGTTATTTTGGATGGTGTAAAAGGTGATTTATCTAGAAATGGGAGGAGGACCTGGTTCGAATCCCCACACATTATCACTGTTCCTATTTTGTGTGTATTAATCACTTGTAATATATGTGAGAGGAATGGTGTAGGTTGTTTGTTAGGAGCGTAGTAGGAAATCACCGTGATTGCTGTATCCATTATATAACCCATGAGTATCAGGTATCTACCTTCTGGGTCTTTAATTTCTGATGATAAGGTGAATGGTGTGGATCGGTGAAATGCAATTAGAATTCCCCTTTGCTTGGTACAGGCAGAAGCCGTGTAAATTTGTTGATAAAAAGGAGAAATATATTTTGGAGTAGAATCTTTGGTGAAGTGTGTTTCTTGGAGGCATACTATGTGAGCCTTCTTGTTATGGAAAGTACGGAAGGCTTTGGTCCTTTTTTGAGGGACATTTATTCCCTGAACATTCAGGGAAAGTATATTCAGTGGTGCCATGGCAATAGATCAAATAGTTTTGACTTACTTTTTGTTATGCAGAGCTGACTGCGCAGATCAACCTGTGTGGACTGAAGAGATGAATAGATAGAAAAGAAACCAGTGAATTCTGGAGTAAAGAGTAAACAAAAAACATATGAGATTAGATGATACATTGTATAAATTATTTTTTGCAAGTAATCACAATTTACCCGTGAAAGAGAATAAATATATCTCTTAGGGGAATAAGTGCCTTCGTCACACTCCCACATAATATGGTTGGGAGAATGAGGAGGGCTAATGGGGGTACACGGATCTTCCGCTTACAGGAGAGAAGTGCTATGTCAAAAGACATCAAAATGATGTTTCATTAATTGGAGTGCAGAATATAGTTTTTGTTGAAATTATTTATTCCAGGGTGGTTGTATATGGTTAGTCTTGCCCTAGGCTAAATAATTCAGTTAGAAAGGTACTGTTAATAACTTTGGTATTGATGAAGATAGTTTGAATTATTTTGGGATTTTAACCCTTTTAGAGTAAACAATTACATATTTTATTCATATGTAACTGTTTAGATATGTTAACTCATAAAATTGAGGTTGTATTGCTTCAGATTAGAATAAACAAAAACATAATTCTAGGAACTAGTTAGGTAATAATATATTTGTTTTAAGAAAAGAAAGAAAAAGCTTCCATTACTTCTGGATTATTGAACATATTTGTCCTAAAAAGTAATAAATCTATTGTTATTACCTGATAATATATAACTGAACAAGAATGTTCCTTATTTCACTTACCGTATTTATCGGCGTATAACACGCACCGGCGTATAACACGCACCCCAATTTAGGAGGGAATTTTAAGGAAAAAAAAACTTTTAGGAGGGAAGTTGAAGGGAAAAAAACTTACATTTAAATGCCCATCATTGCAGCCTTCTCAGTGCAGCCTTGCCCCAGTGCAGCCATGTCAGTGCAGCCTTGTCAGTGCAGCCTTGCCAGTGCAGCCATGTCAGTGCAGCCATGTCAGTGCAGCCTTCCCCAGTGCAGCCTTGTCAGTGCAGCCATGTCAGTGCAGCCATGTCAGTGCAGCCTTCCCCAGTGCAGCCTTGTCAGTGCAGCCATGTCAGTGCAGCCTTCCCCAGTGCAGCCATGTCAGTGCAGCCATGTCAGTGCAGCCATGTCAGTGCAGCCTTCTCAGTGCAGCCTTCCCCAGTGCAGCCTTGCCCCAGTGCAGCCTTGCCCCAGTGCAGCCTTCCCCAGTGCAGCCTTGCCCCAGTGCAGCCTTCGATCCCCTGTCCCTGCTTTCTGGGATTCAAAATCGCAGACCGCGATTTGAAAATGGCGCCGCCGGCGCCGAAATACACAGAGCCGGTCCTCGGCTCTTTCCGGCGGCTCTCGTTTACTTTCGGTTTCACTCGTAGCCCCGAGCGGAGCTATCCGAACCTACTCGGATAGCTCCGCTCGGGGCTACGAGTGAAACCGAAAGTAAACGAGAGCCGCCGGAAAGGGCCGAGGACCGGCTCTGTGTATTTCGGTGCCGGCGGCGCCATTTTTAAATCGCGGTCCGCGATTTTGTTATTTTGACAGCTCGGATCGCAGGGGATCGGCGTATAACACGCACCTGCGACTTTCCCCTGATTTTAAGGGGAAAAAAGTGCGTGTTATACGCCGATAAATATATTCTAAGGCTATATGAATCAGAAGTAATAAGAAATATAACTGGAATGTAACATGATCCCACACAGTGTGTGACTATCAGAATGCAGTTACATTCAGTTATAAATATAGGTTTTTTATAGAGAACCATCTCTTAGTATAATAAATGAAGAGATATCAGGAATTAGGATGTCAGTACATTGAATCTTCTTGGTCCATGGATGATGTGGCATAACGGCCTCTTTTGTGAGAATGATGATTCCCATTTTGTTCTGAAATTTTCTGGGTGCTGCCTGAAGGTGAAGATGATGCCATTCTTCTGCGTGCGGGAGTGTTGCTGCTTGTGGGTTCTGTCAGATTTAATTTTAAAAGGGTTTGTTGTAGTTCATCTGCTGATCTGCTTCTGTAAATTGTACCTTGGTAGTTAAATCTGACTGAAAAGGGGAAGCCCCATTGATACATAATGTTGTGGCGTTGCAGTTCCATTAGTTGGGGTTTCATGGATCGTCTTTTAGTAATAGTAAGTTGGGATAGGTCAGCAAAAATTTGATAATTGTGTCCTTGAAAATTAAGTTCCTTTTTTTCTCTTGCAGCAATTAGTATTTGTTCTTTCGTTCTGTAATAATGAAATTTTGTGATTATATCACGTGGGGGTCCATCTTTCTTTTTGGCTGTGAGGGCTCTGTGTACTCTGTCCAGTTCTAAACGTTTAATAGGGATATCTGGCTTTAGTTCTTGTAATAGAGCAGTAATAGTAGATTGCAGGTCTGTCACAGTTTCAGGTATTCCCCTTATGCGCAAGTTTGAACGTCTGGCTCTATTTTCGTAATCTTCGAGCTTAGTTTGAAGTATTAAATTCTCTTTTTTTAATTGTTCCAATTCTGTTATATTTTCTTGGGTTGTAATTTCAATTTCATCCATTTTTATTTCTAAGGCTGCGGTGCGGTTTCCCAGCTCTCTTATTTCTTTGGTTAGGCTTTTTGTTATTTGGTCTGAGGTTTGTTTTAAAGCCTTATGAAGCATCTTTTCAAATTGTAATAATATTACTGGGGATACTGAGGAGGCTTGTGGAGAAGTTTGTGAGAGGATTTGTTCTGTATCTGACTCAAATGGAGAGTCTTGCTGTGACATTTTCTGTCTGTGAGAGCGCCCTGATGCTGTATATTGTGAGGTGACTGGAGCTGCTTTAGTTGCAGTGAGTGCCTGTGAGCTCTTTGTGAGGTGATTTTTATTTCTGCCACGGTTTCCTCCCAGTACCATATTTCCTGCCCAAACTTTCACAGTTTGTTCCCTGGGGCAAAAAGGTTCAAATGGATACCTTTTGAGCCTGCAGGCTCTGCTTTGTCCTTCTCTTCTCTCCTCAGTGGTGTGGAGCTCTAACAATGCATGTCTGCTCCGCTAGGCTCCGCCTCCTGCCCCCTCGTGATCTCTATTTTTATTCTCAGTTTATCCAGAATTGTGTAGCTCTAATACATAGCTTGTGTATGTATCATTTTGTTCTATTTAAAGTAATGTATAGAAGGTAAGGCCCAAAAGTGACTAAAGCCCAGGGGCCCCCACCACCCTAAGTCCTGCCCTGGTCACCACAACACAATGACATCACTCAGCATGCCGAGCAGAGCAATACAATCACAGCCACTTGTCTATTATACAGAACCTCAATATTTATAGTTGTATTACCAGGAGACCCTCATGATTGTTGCTCGGGGTTCTGAGCCTTGTGCCCCATGCATCCACCTGAACCTCAATGAGAAAGAGGAGTCAAGGCTCCAGATTCTAGGTGTGTGCCTGTAAACCTGCATAAAGAATTGGGGGCTTTTCTGGTCTGCCCACCATGGTCACATGTCACTGCAATGTGCTGAAATGTTACCAGGCAGTAGGGATGAGCCGAACACCCCCCTGTTCGGTTTGCACCAGAACATGCGAACAGGCAATAAATTTGTTTGAACACGCGAACACTGTTAAAGTCTATGGGACACGAACATGAATAATCAAAAGTGCTAATTTTAAAGGCTTATATGCATAGTATTGTCATAAAAAGTGTTTGGGGACCTGGGTCCTGCCCCAGTGGACATGGATCAATGCAAAAAAAGTTTTAAAAACGGCCGTTTTTTCGGGAGCAGTGATTTTAATAATGCTTAAAGTCAAATAATAAAAGTGTAATATTCCTTTAAATTTGGTACCTGGGGGTGTCTATAGTATGCCTGTAAAGGGGCGCATGTTTCCCATGTTTAGAACAGTCTGACAGCAAAATGACATTTCAAAGGAAAAAAGTCATTTAAAACTACTCGCGGCTATTGCCGGTCCCGACAATACACATAAAAGTTCATTGATAAAAACGGCATGGGAATTCCCCACAGGGGAACCCGAACCAAAATTAAAAAAAAAATTGGCATGGAGCCCCCCTCAAAATCTATACCAGACCCTTCAGGTCTGGTATGGATTTTAAGGGGAACCCCGCGCCAATTTTTTTTTAAAAAATGGCGTGGGGTACCCCCAAAAATCCATACCAGACCCTTATCCGAGCACCCAACCTGGCAGGCCGCAGGAAAAGAGGGGGGGACAAGAGAGCGCCCCCCCTCCTGAACCGTACCAGGCCACATGCCCTCAACATTGGGAGGGTGCTTTGGGGGTAGCCCCCAAAAACACCTTGTCCCCATGTTGATGGGGACAAGGGCCTTATCCCCACAACCCTTGACCGGTGGTTGTGGGGGCCTGCGGGCGGGGGGCTTATTGGAATCTGGAAGCCCCCTTTAACAAGGGGACCCCCAGATCCCGGCCTTCCCCCCTGTGTGAAATGGTAAGGGGGTACAGATTCCGATAAGCCCCCTGACCACAGACCCCCACAACCACCGGGCAAGGGTTGCGGTCCGCTTTTGTCCAGCGGCGATCGGAGGTGAGGGGGAGGCCATCCATTCGTGGCCCCCCCTTGCGATTGCCGCCGGCCAATCAAATCATTTCTTTGCTGCTGTATGCTAAACAGCAGCAAAGGAAATTATGTCATCTCTCCTCGGCTCGGCATTTTCCGTTCCGGCGCCGAGGAGAGAAGACTGCAATGTGAGTGCACAACACACACACATACAGTAGAACATGCCAGGCACACAAAACACCCCCAATCCCCCCCCATCACCCCCCAATCACCCCCCCCCCTGTCACACTGACACCAAGCAGTTATTTATTTTTATTTTTTTTCTGATTACTGCATGGTGTCAGTTTGTAACAGTTAGTGTGGTGGGGCAGTTACTGTTAGCCCCCTTTAGGTCTAGGGTACCCCACTAACCCCCCTAATAAAGTTTTAACCCCTTGATCACCCCCCGTCGCCAGTGTCGCTAAGCGATCATTTTCTCATCGCTGTATTAGTGTCGCTGGTGACGCTAGTTAGGGACGTAAATATTTAGGTTCACCGTCAGCGTTTTATAGCGACAGGGACCCCTATATACTACCTAATAAATGTTTTAACCCCTTGATTGCCCCCTAGTTAACCCTTTCACCACTGATCACCGTATAACTGTTACGGGTGACACTGGTTAGTTCATTTATTTTTTATAGTGTCAGGGCACCCGCCGTTTATTACTGAATAAAGGTTTAGCCCCCTGATCGCCCGGTGGTGATATGCGTCGCCCCAGGCAGCGTCAGGTTAGCGCCAGTACCGCTGACACCCACGCACGCAGCATACGCCTCCCTTAGTGGTATAGTATCTGAACGGATCAATATCTGATCCGATCAGATCTATACTAGCGTCCCCAGCAGTTTAGGGTTCCCAAAAATGCAGTGTTAGTGGGATCAGCCCAGATACCTGCTAGCACCTGCGTTTTGCCCCTCTGCCCGGCCCAGCCCAGCCCACCCAACTGCAGTATCGATCGATCACTGTCACTTACAAAACACTAAACACATAACTGCAGCGTTCGCAGAGTCAGGCCTGATCCCTGCGATCGCTAACAGTTTTTTTGGTAGCGTTTTGGTGAACTGGCAAGCACCAGCCCCAGGCAGTGTCAGGTTAGCGCCAGTACCACTAACACCCACGCATGCAACATACGCCTCCCTTAGTGGTATAGTATCTGAACGGATCAATATCTGATCCGATCAGATCTATACTAGTGTCCCCAGCAGTTTAGGGTTCCCAAAAATGCAGTGTTAGCGGGATCAGCCCAGATACCTGCTAGCACCTGCGTTTTGCCCCTCCGCCCGGCCCAGCCCAGCCCACCCAAGTGCAGTATCAATCGATCACTGTCACTTACAAAACACTAAACGCATGACTGCAGCATTCGCAGAGTCAGGCCTGATCCCTGCGATTGCTAACAGTTTTTTTGGTAGCGTTTTGGTGAACTGGCAAGCACCAGCGGCCTAGTACACCCTGGTCATAGTCAAACCAGCACTGCAGTAACACTTGGTGACGTGGCGAGTCCCATAAGTGCAGTTCAAGCTGGTGAGGTGGCAAGCACAAGTAGTGTCCCACTGCCACCAAGAAGAAGACAAACACAGGCCCGTCGTGCCCATAGTGTCCTTCCTGCTGCATTCGCCAATCCTAATTGGGAACCCACCACTTCTGCAGCGCCCGTACTTCCCCCATTCACATCCCCAACCAAATGCAGTCGGCTGCATGAGAGGCATTTTCTTTATGTCCTCCCGAGTACCCCTACCCTACGAACCCCACCAAAAAAAGATGTTGTGTCTGCAGCAAGCACGGATATAGGCGTGACACCCGCTATTATTGTCCCTCCTGTCCTGACAATCCTGGTCTTTGCATTGGTGAATGTTTTGAACGCTACCATTCACTAGTTGAGTATTAGCATAGGGTACAGCATTGCACAGACTAGGCACACTTTCACAGGGTCTCCCAAGATGCCATCGCATTTTGAGAGACCCGAACCTGGAACCGGTTACAGTTATAAAAGTTAGTTACAAAAAAAAGTGTAAAAAAAAAATAAAAAAAAAAATATATAAAATAAAAAAAAATAGTTGTCGTTTTATTGTTCTCTCTCTATCTATTCTCTCTCTATTGTTCTGCTCTTTTTTACTGTATTCTATTCTGCAATGTTTTATTGTTATTATGTTTTATCATGTTTGCTTTTCAGGTATGCAATTTTTTATACTTTACCGTTTACTGTGTTTTATTGTTAACCATTTTTTTGTCTTCAGGTACGCCATTCACGACTTTGAGTGGTTATACCAGAAAGATGCCTGCAGGTTTAGGTATCATCTTGGTATCATTCTTTTCAGCCAGCGGTCGGCTTTCATGTAAAGCACTTCTAGCGGCTAATTAGCCTCTAGACTGCTTTTACAAGCAGTGGGAGGGAATGCCCCCCCACCGTCTTCCGTGTTTTTCTCTGGCTCTCCTGTCTCAACAGCGAACCTGAGAATGCAGCCAGTGATTCAGCCAGCTGACCATAGAGCTGATCAGAGACCAGAGTGGCTCCAAACATCTCTATGGCCTAAGAAATCGGAAGCTACGAGCATTTCATGACTTCAATTTTGCCGGATGTAAACAGCGCCATTGGGAAATTGGGAAAGCATTTTATCACACCGATCTTGGTGTGGTCAGATGCTTTGAGGGCAGAGGAGAGATCTAGGGTCTAATAGACCCCAATTTTTTTCAAAAAAAGAGTACCTGTCACTACCAATTGCTATCATAGGGGATATTTACATTCCCTGAGATAACAATAAAAATGATTAAAAAAAAAAAGGAAAGGAAAAGTTTAAAAATAAGATAAAAAAGCAAAAAAATAATAAAGGAGAAAAAAAAAAAAAAAGCACCCCTGTCCCCCCCTGCTCTCGCGCAAAGGCCAACGCAAGCGTCGGTCTGGTGTCAAATGTAAACAGCAATTGCACCATGCATGTGAGGTGTCACCGCGAACACCAGATCGAGGGCAGTAATTTTAGCCGTAGACCTCCTCTGTAAATCTAAAGTGGTAACCTGTAAAGGCTTTTAAAGGCTTTTAAAAATGTATTTAGTTTGTCGCCACTGCACGTTTGTGCGCAATTTTAAAGCATGTCATGTTTGGTATCCATGTACTCGGCCTAAGATCATCTTTTTTATTTCATCAAACATTTGGGCAATATAGTGTGTTTTAGTGCATTAAAATTTAAAAAAGTGTGTTTTTTCCCCAAAAAATGCGTTTGAAAAATCGCTGCGCAAATATTGTTTGAAAAAAAAAAATGAAACACCCACCATTTTAATCTGTAGGGCATTTGCTTTAAAAAAATATATAATGTTTGGGGGTTCAAAGTAATTTTCTTGCAAAAAAAAATAATTTTTTCATGTGTACAAAAAGTGTCAGAAAGGGCTTTGTCTTCAAAAGGTTAGAAGAGTGGGTGATGTGTGACATAAGCTTCTAAATGTTGTGCATAAAATGCCAGGACAGTTCAACCCCCCCCAAATGACCCCATTTTGGAAAGTAGACACCCCAAGCTATTTGCTGAGAGTCATGTCGAGTCCATGGAATATTTTATATTGTGACACAAGTTGCTGGAAAGAGACATTTTTTTTTTTTTTTTGCACAAAGTTGTCACTAAATGATATATTGCTCAAACATGCCATGGGAATATGTGAAATTACACCCCAAAATACATTCTGTTGCTTCTCCTGAGTACAGGGATACCACATGTGTGAGACTTTTTGGGAGCCTAGCCGCGTACAGGACCCCGAAAACCAAGCACCACCTTCAGGCTTTCTAATAGGGCGTACACACGGTCGGACTTTGTTCGGACATTCCGACAACAAAATCCTAGGATTTTTTCCGACGGATGTTGGCTCAAACTTGTCTTGCATACACACGGTCACACAAAGTTGTCGGAAAATCCGATCATTCTGAACGTGGTGACGTAAAACACGTACATTGGGACTATAAACGGGGCAGTGGCCAATAGCTTTCATCTCTTTATTTATTCTGAGCATGCGTGGCACTTTGTCCGTCGGATTTGTGTACACACGATCGGAATTTCCGACAACGGATTTTGTTGTCGGAAAATTTTATCTCCTGCTCTCCAACTTTGTGTGTCGGAAAATCCGATGGAAAATGTCCGATGGAGCCCACACACGGTCGGAATTTCCGACAACACGCTCCGATCGGACATTTTCCATCGGAAAATCCGACCGTGTGTATGGGGCATAAGGGCTTAAATTTTTGATTTCATTCTTCACTGCCTATCACAGTTTCGGAGGCCATGGAATGCCCAGGTGGCACAAACCCCCCCATTTTGGAAAGTAGACACCCCAAGCTATTTGCTGAGAGGTATAGTGAGTATTTTGCAGACCTCACTTTTTGTCACAAAGTTTTGAAAATTGAAAAAAGAAAAAAAAAAGTTTTTTCTTGTCTTTCTTCATTTTCAAAGACAAATGAGAGCTGCAAAATACTCACCATGCCTCTCAGCAAATAGCTTGGGGTGTCTAATTTCCAAAATGGGGTCATTTGGGGGGGGGGGTTGTGCCACCTGGGCATTCCATGGCCTCCGAAACTGTGATAGGCAGTGAAGAGTGAAATCAAAAATTTACACCCTTAGAAATCCTGGAGGCGGTGATTGGTTTTCGGGGCCCCGTACGCGGCTAGGCTCCCAAAAAGTCCCACACATGTGGTATCCCCATACTCAGAAGGAGCAGCTAAATGTATTTTGGGGTGCAATTCCACATATGCCCATGGCCTGTGTGAGCAATATATCATTTAATGACAACTTTGTGCAAAAAAAAAAAAAAAATTGTCACTTTCCCGCAACTTGTGTCAAAATATAAAATATTCCATGGACTCAACATGCCTCTGAGCAAATAGCTTGGGGTGTCTACTTTTCAAAATGGGGTCGTTTGGGGGGGTTTGTGCCATCTTGGCATTTTATGGCCTTCAAAACTGTGATAGGTAGTGAGGAGTGAAAATAAAAATTTACGCCCTTAGAAATCCTGAAGGCAGTGATTGGTTTTCGGGGCCCCGTACGCGGCTAGGCTCCCAAAAAGTCTCACACATGTGGTATCCCCGTACTCAGGAGAAGCAGCTGAATGTATTTTGGGGTGCAATTCCACATAGGCCCATGGCCTGTGTGAGCAATATATCATTTAGTGACAACTTTTTGTAAATTTTTTTTTGTCATTATTCAATCACTTGGGACAAAAAAAAATATTCAATGGGTTCAACATGCCTCTCAGCAATTTCCTTGGGGTGTCTACTTTCCAAAATGGGGTCATTTGGGGGGGTTTTGTACTGCCCTGCCATTTTAGCACCTCAAGAAATGACATAGGCAGTCATAAACTAAAAGCTGTGTAAATTCCAGAAAATGTACCCTAGTTTGTAGACGCTATAACTTTTATGCAAACCAATAAATATACGCTTATTGACATTTTTTTTACCAAAGACATGTGGCCGAATACATTTTGGCCTAAATGTATGACTAAAATTGGGTTTATTGGATTTTTTTTATAACAAACAGTAGAAAATATCATTTTTTTTCAAAATTTTCGGTCTTTTTCCGTTTATAGCACAAAAAATAAAAATGGCAGAGGTGATCAAATGCCATCAAAAGAAAGCTCTATTTGTGGGAAGAAAAGGACGCAAATTTTGTTTGGGTACAGCATTGCATGACCGCGCAATTAGCAGTTAAAGCGACACAGTGCCAAATTGGAAAAAGTCCTCTGGTCCTTAGGCAGCCAAATGGTCCGGGGCTAAAGTGGTTAAATGACTTTTTTTCCTTTGAAATGTAATTTTGCTGTCAGACTGTTCTAAACACGGGAAACATGCGCCACTTCACAGGCATACTATAGACACCCCCAGGTACTAAATTTAAAGGAATATTACACTTTTATTGTTTGACTTTAAGCATTATTAAAATCACTGCTCCCGAAAAAAACGGGCGTTTTTAAAACTTTTTTTGCATTGATCCAGGTCCCCTGGGGCAGGACCCAGGTCCCCAAACACTTTTTATCACAATACCATGCATATAAGTCTTTAAAATTAGCACTTTTGATTTCTCCCATAGACTTTTTAAAGGGTGTTCCACGGCATTCGAATTTGCCGCGAACACCCCAAATTGTTCGCTGTTCGGCGAACTGGCGAACAGCCGATGTTCGAGTCGAACATGAGTTCGACTCGAACTCGAAGCTCATTCCTACCAGGCAGATAAAGACTCCCCCCATCATCTTGAGGAGGAGAGACTCCAATCTACAGAGGGTTGGTGGGATGATGGTGTCTGGGAGGATCTGCTACACTAATAACTCTCTTAGTTATTATTTTATACATTTCAGAGGTTTTTCAGGACTAATCACTTCCCTAATCTTATTTCCAGCCAAACTGAAGAAGACGACACATGACAACAGATTATCAGGTTAGTAGGACATCCACATTTCATATAAAATCTCTTCTGGATGAACATTTTGTTTTTATTGTAGTCTGGATCAGTGGTGGAACTACCAGGGTCGCAAATGTTGCACTTCAGACTGGGCCCTGGTGTTCTGCCACCATAGGGGGCCCAAAATGGCAGGAAGGGGGCCCACTGCAGAACATGGGCTCAGTTCAGACTGTTGTGATCCCAAAGTTGTGCAACTTGCTTGCAATTTCCTTGTGACTTGTTTGCAATTTTGTGATTTAACATTACAGTCTATGCCACTCAAATCTCACCAAAGTCATAGAAAAGTATTGCCTTTTTCTTTGTTGCTGTGACTTTAGTCACATTTATTAGGATAGCACCCATTGAAACAAATGTGTTTTGACTTGTCATGCGGCTTTGTGTTGAAAGTCACATGATAAGTCGCAGCAGTGTGAACCAGGGTTTATAAAGGCCCCCACTACAGGAACAATCTGAAAGGGCCATGGGCTGAAGAAAGGGCCCCTTCCTCAGGGAGAAGAGCCCCAGCCTTGGAGGAAAGGGCCCTGGGACCATAGGAAAGGGCCTGGGACTGATGAAAAGGACCCCAGCAGTCAGGGGGTGCCCTTCATGGTTTCTTGCACCGGAACCATATAGGTTCTATTTATGCCTCGTCTGGATGGTGTGTCCATAGTTTGGATGCTTCCAAAGTCCTCCTGTATTTCATGGGATATCTTCTTTTAGGGTTCTAGTCTTCGGGTTTATGGTTAGAATACAATATTCCCAACTCTGTCTTATAAATACTGTTTCATGTGTGTATGAGGAATGAAATATTCTCTTTTCTCTCATAAAGGCCTCAGTAAGGAACACAGAGAGTCTGAGAAAGAGAAGTTCCAGAGGATTAAAGAATATAATTCTCGTATGGGGGAGGCTGTTCATCTACAGGAAAGATTCACCAAGTTATTGATGATAAACGAACCCCAGAATAAAGAGGGAAAAGAAGAAGAAATAATGAGTTCAGGCAGAAGACATCTACAGATCATGGAGAAAAGATCCCCAACCACAATCCAGGCCCTCTTTGACCCTGATGAATATGGGTTCATCCCTAAGATTGTGGTGTTACAAGGAGCTGCTGGGATTGGAAAAACAATGACCTCCAGGAAGATCATGCTGGACTGGGCCTCTGGGGATCTCTACCAAGACAAGTTTGATTTTGTGTTTTATCTGAGCTGTAGAGAAATCAACACCATCCCTGGAAACATAAGCACTGTGGGACTTTTATCCAAAGCCTGCAGACTGAGTTCAGATGACCTGGTGTCTATTCTGGAGGATCCTAGAAGTCAGAGAAAACTTCTTACCATAGTCGATGGGTTTGATGAACTGAGGTGGACTTTGAAGGAGGAATCTGAGGGTTGTCTTGACATTTCTATGGAAACCCATAAAGAAATAATTATCCAAAGCTTGCTCAGGAGACAGGTTCTCTCACAATCTTCTCTGATCATCACCACAAGGTCACTGGCCATGGAGAAACTTAACACATTCATCGATGATTCCCGCAATGTGGAAATCCAGGGATTTACAAGGGACGATCAAGAGGAATATGTCCATAAATTCTTTGGAAATAAAGAAGATGCAGACAAGGTTCTCAGTGTAATAAAAGACAATGACGTTGTGTACACCATGTGTGCCGTCCCCATCACATGCTGGATTGTCTGCACTGTAATGAAACAAGAAATAAGAAAAGATTTGGATGCAATTCGGTGTCATACAACGACTTCAATTTACCTTCTCTACCTGGAGGTTTTACTAACCCATCACAGCAAGAAGGAGCAGTCTGTACACAGGAAACAAACCTGTCTGAAGAAGCTGTGTGCTCTGGCCAATCAGGGACTTCTGAACCAACAAATCTTATTTGAGAAGAAAGATCTAGAAAGACATGGACTTTCTCTGGATGAGGTGGAGTCTGTATTTCTGAATGAGAACATCTTTCATTGGGACGTCCGCACCCAAACCTGCTACAGCTTCATCCACCTGAGTGTACAGGAGTTCCTTGCTGCTCTCTATTATGGGATGGATGATGGGTCTGAGTCTATGGAAGGTACTTCCCTCCCGGAGATCTGTATAGGGAAATCACTCCATTACTTCCGTTTCTATTACCCACATTTAGCATTATCTGTACAATTCCTGTTTGGTCTCTTAAATGAAAATCCGGTGAAGACATTCTCAGAGATCACAGGAATCACCATCTCACTCCGAGCCAAACCTGCAATCATAGAATGGTTCATGAGGGGCATCAGTCGGACTTTCCATACTCAGACCATCTTCTGTCTGTATGAGACTCAGGATGAGGACTTCATTAGGAGCGTCATGTCTGGTTGTACAGATTTGATGCTGAGCGGCTCACGTACTGATCACTCGTGGATGGACAGGAATTATTCCAAGCAGCTGAACTATTGCTTGAAGACTGTGAAGAGAGAAAGTTTTCAGTCTTTACATTTTTCATCTCTCACTGTGGATCCAGAGTGCCAGAAACTTCTATCTCCATTCCTACACAGGAGTCAGAAGGTCATGTAAGTGAGTGTGAGGATATCCTAACTGAATTCAGAGAATGGGCAGGAACCTGCATACAGTATAACGGTGATTATCAGACATGTTCTCCATCTACCACACTTGTTAGAAGTCCTGGGAACTCACACTTTCCTCAGCCCTAAGCCCTGGTTCACACTACAGCAATTTCCCAGCGACATTCTGATGACATGTAAAGTCGCAGGTCAGGTGAAAACACAAAGATTTTATTGGGTGTTGTCTTAATTGCTGTGATTTGAGTCACTGCAACAAAAGAAAATACTTCCTGCACTACTTTTGGGCGATTCTTGTGCTGCACGACTCCCATAGACTTCAATGTAAAATCACCAGAAAGTCGTATATTTGTCTGAATCTTATAGACTTTGCTGCGACTTCTGAGGCTTCTTTACCCCTCACCTCTCCTCTCTGGTCATCCTTGCTGCCTAAAATCTTCCTCCCAACACATCCCAGTCACACCTGAGTGTAGAGGAAACGCACATTCCCACTTCCATTATTTGTGTATTTTTCATGTGTAAGCACACATTGTGTATAGGGAGCCCATTCACTGGAATGTTCTGCCCTACATGCAACAAACACCCCAAAGTAGCTCAAGAATCTTCTCAGTCATGGAGCGTCATGCATCTTGGCAGCAAAACATGCGTCTGCTAACTGTGATTGGGGTGTCATTAACAATTAGCCGACATTCATATCTGTGTGTTTCCGAATACGAGGCGACCCACACAGAAAATGTGCGCTTTTTCATACGTCTAAAAAATGCACAGCAACGCACGCCACACATGCGCAGATGTAAATGAATGGTAACACAAAAGCAATGCTCCTTGTTGTGCGTTTTTGAAACATACAGCAAAGCGCATGTATTCTTGCCGTCTGCCATGCATTCAAAAATGTGCAGAAGCAAATGAATAATAACGCAAGTGTGACGCACATTGTCGCACATTTATGAAACGCACAGCAAAGCATAAATTTTCTTGCAGGTTGCTGTGTAGTTGGAAATGTACAGATGTGAATGAATGGAAACGTATTTACAACTGACAGCAACCCGCAAGAAAACGCATGCTTTGCTGCGTGTTTTGTGTAGCAATGCGCATCACACTTGTGTTACCATTCATCTGCATCTTCATGTTTTTGAACGCACGCCAACCCATAAGAAAACGCATGCTTTGCATTTTGAAAATGTGTGACAACACACGTTGCATTGCGATACCATTCGTTGGCGTCTGAACGTTTCTGAATGAATGACAACCTGCAGGAAAACGCATGCTTTGTCACAAGTTTTGGAAACATGCATCGTGCTCGCCTCGCCATTTTTGCAGTACAAGCGTGATGCACGGTCGCAGCGCATTTCTGAAACGTGCGGCAAAGCACACAATTTCTGTGCGGTTGATGTGCATTCAGAATCATGCAGATGTAAATGCAGCCTGATTGTTAATGACGCCCCAATCACGGTTATCAGACACATGTTTTGTCATGTGATAAAACACGCTATAAACACGGATCATCAAAGTCACATAGGAATGCTTCTCAGTAAAGTCACTTTGAAGTCACACCTGGTCGCCGGGAAGTTGTAGAGCAAAGTCAAGCTGGAAGTCGCTGCAACTTTCATGTTGTGCTGTGTGAACCAGAGCTAAATGGTGGTTCCCACATATCACCTTCTACCAATCACATCATTTACATCGTATTAACCCTTTCCCTGCCCCCAATTATACCATTTATCACACAGAACATTTGGAGGGAAAGCTTCGTGTTCAGAGATCTGGGGGAGGGAAATAATGTCAGGGGTGTGACATCATCATCCCAACATTGGAGGAGCCAATTGTCTGCAGAAGTGGGCGGAGATGGGAATGTCTGGACTGCATTTTATATCTGGAACCAAAGTGGTGTTCCAGGATTTTCCAGAAGCTGAATGGAGACCCCTGTGTAGGAAGGCCGGAGACCCCGTATACATATCAGGGGCCTCCTTTAAGTTTTGTCTGGAGTGTGACTTCAAAGACCACTTATAGCCACCAATGAGAAGTCCTCATCAGGTCCAGTATGAGACTGTAGAGCCAGAGGGAAGGCAGCCATGTGGAAGGGAAATGTTGGGTGTTACATTGTTATTCTTGGTGTCAGAGGTCATACATTCTTGGTGCTAATTATTATCTCATTATTGGCTTTTAGATTTGAGCATTGTACTATTTCCAGTAAAGATTGTCCGGGAGAGGACAACGCAGAAGAAGAAGATTCCTCCTCTTCAGGATATGAAAGGAATTGTGATTCTCTTTCCTTTCTGATGAACCCGGAGAGTAAAATTCAGAAATTACAGTAAGAGAAATGTGTGATCTGCAGTGATGGGGAAATGTGACGTCTTGTGATTGTTCCCGTCTCTCAGTGTTTCCTTCTATCTCTGGGTGTCCTCCATCCTCACCCATGTAGAATCTTCCATCACCTGTCCTCTTCTCATGTCTTCTCCTCTCTCTGAGGGAATCTTTCTCTTTGTAATCTCATCCATGGGATTTGGGGTTCCCCTTATAGTAGAACAGTGACCAGGCTATGTACATATGGAATGACCATCCATATTCCTAACAAGCAGGAAATAGGATGGAATAGACCCCCTTAGGACTCGCTCACACGTCTGATGATTATGTAGAAGGAAGCAATGCTCAGTAATACTTCTATGACATTTATGATGTGTCTTCATTGTGTTTATGAAGCTCTGAAAACACTAGAAGAATGCTGGAGAAATGTCCGGGGGAGGGGTTGCCCTTCTAGTGGGAGGAGCCTAAAGAGGAAGTGATGTAGAGGAAATGATCTCCTCTGATATGTGGATTTCGGATATATTACAATAATTCTATAAAATGAAAAGCAGCCGCCATGTCATCATACTCACTATCGCTCTCCTGCCCCCTGGAGGACAGATTTCCCGGTCTGAGGATAATACCCGCTTGGTGACTTGTTACCAGATCTGTTTTATTTGTATGTGTCACAATAGCTGGGATACTCGGGTCATTAATAGTTTATTAATAACATGCAATATATCCTCACATAGAATCACAATATATCCATGTAAGAATGCACAGAGCAGCCGGCGACCCTCCTCTCCTTCATAACAGTATAACAGCGGCTCTCCTAGTGTATCTGACAGGCGTGATGACATCTCCACCTTACACGTTACGCCCTAGGCGGGGCTTCGTCATGTATATTTGTGTTGTTTGTTGTCAGAAAAGAGCCTGTCAACATCGGAAGGTTCCTGTGCGTTTGCGCGGCGGAGCCGCGCTTCGGCGCATGCGCGTTAGCAAAGTAGCGGCACACACGGGTTCACTACACGGCGTAACGGCGTACGAACGTTCGCTCGTCAGCGTCACGCCCCCTTCCTGGCCTATATAAGGACTGACTTGTGCCCTGTTTAATTGCTGGTTTGTTTTTCAGCTTCCAGTGTTCCGTTCCTGATTCCTGCTTCCTGTGTTTACCTGTTTGACCCGGATTTGCCTGACCTACCTTGTCTCTCTCCAGCATTTTGACCTCGGCTTGTTTAAAGGACTTCTCCACGATCTGCTTCCAGTGTTTGACCCTCTGCCTGTCTCCGGATTCTCCTGCCTTCTCGTGTATGACCCCGGCTTGTTTAAACGGACTTCTCTGCTGACATCTCCAATCCCCTACCTCTGGCTTGCCTTCAGGATTCCTCTACTTACCATCTGCTGTGTTTGACCCTCGGCCTGTTTCAAGGACTTCCTCATCTACCAGTCTCCAGTATTAGTTATCGGTCTGCATCATAGACTCTCCACTACTGGGTTCTCTGTGCCTGATCTCCTGCACTTCTCCCAGCTCCCATTGTGTTTGCGTGTTAGAACCCCGGCCGGGTCTTCTTCTCCAGCTCCGGGTCAGAGCCACCGTTGCTCTCATCTCTGCGTGACTGAAGTCCTCCTCTCAAGAGCTTCCTGCCTGCAGGCGACCCGTGCCTCTCTGTGCCCTACACCCTCTGTACCACTACCAGGGGTGTAGTGCGCTTAGCCGCAAGGGAAGCCACTCCCAGCATCTCGGCCTCGGTGAGTACCCGTGATAGTACAAACCAGCCAGATGTCTGAGGCCGACAGAGTGGGTTCCCCTCTCGAAGCTCTATGCCAGCAGGTAACGACCCTTACGCAAGCAGTCCAGAGGCTACAAGATGGCTATTTCCAACTAGAAGGTCGTCTCCAGCACCTAATCTTATCTCCCGGGGATGCAACTTCCACATCCCCCAGTGGGGCCAGCTCTTCACAAGATCACTCCAGCGCAGCTCCTGCAGTTGTTATGACTCTCCCAGAACCTAGGGTGCCCACACCCGAACGATTTTCCGGAAATCGGAAGAGGTTTAGAGCATTTAAAAACGCCTGCTTGTTATACCTGGCTCTCCAACCTAAGACTTTCAGCTCTGAGACAGTAAAAGTAGGGTTCATTATCTCCTTGTTGTCCGAAGAACCCCAAGCTTGGGCTCACAACCTCCTGGAGCAGAAAAGTCCCTTACTAAACTCAGTGGAAACCTTCTTTGAATCCATGGGAAGATTATATGATGATCCCCAACGCATAGCCACGGCCGAGTCCATCTTACATACCTTAGTCCAGGGAAAAAGACCGGTGGAGGACTACACGGTCGAATTTCGGAAATGGTCAGGGGACACTGGATGGAATGAGGCGGCTCTCAAATACCAGTACCGCCAGGGACTCTCAGAGACTCTCAAAGATGAATTGGCACGTGTTGATTCTCCTTCCACCCTGGAAGAGTTGATCCAGCTAGCCATAAAACTAGACCGACGTCTACGGGAACGACATTCTGAACGTCTTCAATCTCCTCGGCCTACATGGATGCTACCCAGGGTCCCCACAGGTCATCCTCTTCCTGCAGTCCCTTCCTCCTCTACCTTGGAAAGCGAGCCAATGCAACTGGGACTGATCCGGGCTCCACTTACACCTGATGAGAAACAACGCCGGCGGGAGGCCAATCTCTGCCTATACTGTGGAGGGTCAGGCCACTTTTTGCGCAACTGTCCTATAAGACCCAGTAAGTCCCAATTACAAACAGCTATGAACTTTCAAGTCAATGGTTCAAGTTCAACTCATCTTGTCCTTCCTGTCTCCCTACAGGTGGCAGGCAAAGGGATCCGGCTACCAGCCATTATTGATTCTGGCGCCTGCAGCTGCTTCCTGGATACATCCCTAGCTCGAAGTTTACGCATCCCTCTGCAAAATAAAAGACAAAGGCTCCAAATCCACCTGGCTGATGGATCATCCCCCTGTTCCGGGCCTGTTACCCAAGAAACTAAACCCATTCTCACCATCACAGATTCAGGACATCAAGAATTTCTGTGCTTTGACATCATCTGCTCCCCCATGTTCCCTATCATCCTGGGACTTCCATGGCTGCAAGCTCACGACCCTCATATCAATTGGAGTGAGAAGAAGATCTCCTTCTCTTTGGCTTACTGCTACCAGCACTGCTTCACCTCTGGTCCTGTCTGCACAGCTTCCTGTCTAACTGTCCAGCCAGTTCCTGATCACCTTCAGCACGTCCCTGCAGCCTACCGTGAATTCATGGACATTTTTGACAAAAGGAGAGCTGACAGTTTGCCTCCTCACCGACCATACGACTGTCCCATTGATCTCTTACCTGGCTCCGAGATTCCTTTTGGTCGTATATTCCCTCTATCAGAAAAGGAGTTGGAGGCTCTGCGGTCCTACATCAACGAAAATCTTGAAAAGGGATTCATTCGTCCTTCCTCTTCTCCGGCTGGAGCAGGGATTTTCTTCGTTGAAAAAAAAGATGGTACTTTAAGGCCTTGTGTGGACTACAGGGAAATCAACAAGATCACCATCAAGAACCGTTATCCACTTCCCCTCATCCCAGAACTGTTCCAACGGTTTCGAACCGCACGAGTTTTCTCTAAACTTGACCTAAGGGGCGCCTACAACTTGGTGCGGATACGCCCAGGGGATGAGTGGAAAACGGCTTTTAGGTCTAGGTTCGGACATTTTGAATATCTAGTGATGCCATTCGGTCTGTGCAATGCCCCAGCTACATTCCAACACTTAGTAAATGATATTTTTCGTGAATACTTAGATGACTTTGTGATTGTTTACCTTGACGATATTCTGATTTTCTCTACAACCTTTGAGCAGCACCAAGTCCATGTGAAGAAGGTACTCACGATCCTCAGGAAGCACGGACTTTACCTAAAGGGAGAGAAATGCGAATTTGAAAAAAACAGTAGTCCAATTCCTAGGGTTCATTATCTCCACTGAAGGGGTCTCAATGGACCCTCAGAAAGTGAAGTCTATCCAAGAATGGCCAGCCCCTACAGACAAAAAGGGGGTCCAACGATTTGTGGGCTTTGCCAACTTTTATCGCAGGTTCATAAAAGGATTTTCATCGATCATTTCTCCCATAACCCAACTGACTCGCCAGCAAAGTCGATTCCAGTGGTCCTCAGAAACTCAGGAAGCATTTGATAAACTGAAGAATCTATTTACTTCTGCCCCGGTACTACTGCATCCAGACCCCGCTCTTCCCTATGTGTTGGAAGTAGACGCCTCAGAATCCGCTTTAGGAGCAATTCTATCCCAAAGACGAGGCCAGAAGGCCCTTCTTCATCCTGTGGCATTTGCCTCCCGGAAACTGTCCCCGCCAGAAAGGAACTATGACGCGGGGGAGCGTGAACTACTGGCCATCAAATTTGCTCTTGAGGAGTGGAGATATCTTTTGGAGGGCGCTTCTCACCCCATTATGATCTTCACAGATCACAAGAACCTGGAGTACCTTAGAACAGCAAAACGCCTCAGACCCCGGCAAGCCCGCTGGGCTTTGTTCTTCTCCAGGTTCAACTTTCACATTTCCTATCGGCCTGGTTCCAAGAATGGGAAAGCGGACGCCCTATCTCGGATGTTCCCAGAAACCTCTCAAACAGCAGAACCTGGTACTATTCTATCCTCACAGAATTTTCTTTGTTCAATCCAGCCAGATCTGAGAACTGCCATTGAACAGGCTTCCAGCCAATGCTTAAACCCTGAAGTACCCACACTGAGGAAACAGGATGGTTTACTATGGGCCCAAAACAAAATATTTGTTCCAGCGCAAGTAAGACCCTTGGTACTAAAAACATTTCATGATAACAAATTTGCAGGACATTTCGGGGTACAAAAGACCTCGGAACTAATACATCGTTCCTTCTGGTGGCCAGGGTGGAGTCAGGACTGTAAGAACTACGTAAACTCTTGTATTATTTGCCAACGCAGCAAGGGATCCAATGCAAAAGCCTGGGGTCTATTAAGACCATTACCCATTCCAGAGCAACCCTGGAAGGAAGTGGCTATGGACTTTATCGTTGACCTACCACCTGCTGAGGGATTTTCCACCATTCTGGTAGTAGTCGACCGCCTTTCAAAAATGGCCCACTTCTTACCCATGAAGGGCACACCCTCTTCCTCAGATACCGCGGATATATTCATCAAGGAAGTGGTTAGGCTACATGGAGTACCCGTTAGCATTGTGTCTGACAGAGGAGTCCAGTTCACCTCAAAATTTTGGAGAGACCTTTGTAAATCCCTGGAAATCAAGGTATGCCTATCCTCAGCATATCATCCTCAAAGTAATGGCCAAACAGAGAGGACGAACCAAACGCTGGAACAATATCTGCGCTGTTTCTGCTCATGCTCTCAAGACAACTGGGTTTCACTCCTCCCCTGTGCAGAATTTGCCTATAATAATTCCATACATACAGCGACCAATCAAACTCCTTTCTGGGCTAATTATGGATTTCACCCCTCTTTTTTGCCTAATTCTTTTTCAGAAGTATCAGTTCCTGCGGTGCAAGACCGAATAAATTCCATTCAAGCCAATTTTCAAATAATTCAGGAAACTATGAAGAAGGCTCAGGACAGCTACAAGAAATACTATGACAGGGGGAGGAGGAGCAACCCAATTTTTAAGATTGGGGATGAAGTCTGGCTATCTGCAACAAACCTCAAACTTTCTTGTCCTTCACGCAAATTAGGTCCAAAATTTATTGGTCCCTTCAAGATAAAGCGAGTAGTGAACCCCGTGGCCTTTGAACTCTCTTTACCCAGCTCTTACAGAATTCATCCTGTCTTTCATACTTCCCTTTTGAAACCAGTAACTCCCAGTTCTTTCCCAGGAAGGGAGGAGTTGCCACCTCCTCCAATTAATATTGAAGGCGAAGATGAATTCGAGGTTGAGGCTATAATGGACTGTAGAAGGAGGGGGGGTCATATCCAGTACCTGGTCAAATGGAAGGGGTACCCCCCAGAAGATAATTCTTGGGAACCCTCCTCCAATATACACGCCCCACGGTTAATACAAACATTCCACAAGAAATATCCGGGAGTACTGGCCAGATTGGGCATCCGGAGGTTGCCCTTGGGGGGGCACTGTCAGAAAAGAGCCTGTCAACATCGGAAGGTTCCTGTGCGTTTGCGCGGCGGAGCCGCGCTTCGGCGCATGCGCGTTAGCAAAGTAGCGGCACACACGGGTTCACTACACGGCGTAACGGCGTAATGGCGTACGAACGTTCGCTCGTCAGCGTCACGCCCCCTTTCTGGCCTATATAAGGACTGACTTGTGCCCTGTTTAATTGCTGGTTTGTCTTTCAGCTTCCAGTGTTCCGTTCCTGATTCCTGCTTCCTGTGTTTACCTGTTTGACCCGGATTTGCCTGACCTACCTTGTCTCTCTCCAGCATTTTGACCTCGGCTTGTTTAAAGGACTTCCCCACGATCTGCTTCCAGTGTTTGACCCTCTGCCTGTCTCCGGATTCTCCTGCCTTCTCGTGTATGACCCCGGCTTGTTTAAACGGACTTCTCTGCTGACATCTCCAATCCCCTACCTCTGGCTTGCCTTCAGGATTCCTCTACTTACCATCTGCTGTGTTTGACCCTCGGCCTGTTTCAAGGACTTCCTCATCTACCAGTCTCCAGTATTAGTTATCGGTCTGCATCATAGACTCTCCACTACTGGGTTCTCTGTGCCTGATCTCCTGCACTTCTCCCAGCTCCCATTGTGTTTGCGGGTTAGAACCCCGGCCGGGTCTTCTTCTCCAGCTCCGGGTCAGAGCCACCGTTGCTCTCATCTCTGCGTGACTGAAGTCCTCCTCTCAAGAGCTTCCTGCCTGCAGGCGACCCGTGCCTCTCTGTGCCCTACACCCTCTGTACCACTACCAGGGGTGTAGTGCGTTTAGGCGCAAGGGAAGCCACTCCCAGCATCTCGGCCTCAGTGAGTACCCGTGATATTTGTTTAAAATGTGTAAATATTAACACTATTAGGTTTAGGAAGTCTCACTTCTAGCGCTGCAGGGCTGTCTTTATATCTATCCTGTAAGGGAGGTGTCACTGCACATCACCAATCATAAGTGGCCGACCACAAAGTAGGTTTTTTGAATGTACATAGTATGCTAAAGTTTGGGTGGTCTCACTCATCATGCTGCAATATTGAGCGCTTTGACAATATCTTACTTATATTGTTTTTTTTTTAACATTGTAATATTCCTGTATAATTGTGCTGAAACACGTGTGGATTGTTTAAACATTTGAAATAAAAATCCTATTTTTAGGTTTAGGGAGTCTCACTTGTAGTGCTACACAGTTCTCTTTCTATGTATTTGGTGTTGGATTTTGTGGATGAATCCTTCTGTGTTCAGCTGATTAGTATATATAATTATAAGAGGTTTTTGGCTGTGCAGTGACACATTTCCTGCCTGGCACTGTCAGTATTGCCGGCTGGTTGGTGATTTTGCCGGCACACAGAAGCTATTGGAGTTACCACACGGCTGTTCTGTACAACCAGAAGTGACCGGAGCTGCTCTGTCCTACTTCTCTATTATTTCCCAGTGCATTCTGGGATACCGGAGCCTCCGCTGTCTGTCCTCCAATGCCCAGCGATTATTGGACATCACCATGAAATGAATGGAGGCGACTGACAAGCGTGGATGTCTCATGACAGCGACATGCGGCTTCATTTATAACACGACACAACGCTACCGCTCCTGTGTGACCAGCACTGTGTGCTGCCATTGTAATATTCATGGCAGGCATGGAAGGCGGTTATCAGGCTTTAGAAATGCTGAATAAATGTCACATAATCACATGGTACTGACACACGTGTGACCGAGACCTCACTGACCTCTGTAGCTACAGACACCACAGATCAATTCATCCTCAATTTTCACACAATATCCAGTGAGGTCCCTCCAGTGGGTTTCAGCAATCTGCTCCCCCTCCCCTCCCCCTCCTCTGAGTCATTCAGTTTTGAAGGGAAATTAGAGCTTGAGCTACTGAGCTCTGTAAATAACATGGATTGTACAGTGATCTGGGAAGGACAGGCGGGTAAACATGTAGAAAAGAGATTTCAGCTCCACCTGCTGGCTGAAAATGAAAAGCAAATTATTTATATAGAATATTTCATATTTACAAATCTATGAATGGAATGTTTTGTCCTGACCATAATAAAGACAGAAAACACGATCCATTCCTCTGAAGACAAAGACCTCAGACAATTCTCACTTCTGTACAAAAGGCCGTCCCATAACCAATACAACTCATACTCCAGAAATATCATCTGTCATTGTCTCCCTTCTGCAGGATAGGAGTTATAAATCCCGGAAAGTTACCCCTCCCCCATCAATAGAAGAAATGATGAACATTCCTAACTCCCATCCCCTTTATGAGTCCTTGTCTGCCATAAAAAGTCCCAAGTCTTCCTCTGCCAATGGCTCCCCCTGCTGTGTCTGAGCCAATGAGGAGGGAGAGAGCCAAGAGAGCCTCTGCTCTTGTGCACATTGCTGGATGGAGATCAGGCTCAGGTAAGTATTGGGGGATGGGGGGAGCTGCATGCAGAAGATGTTTTACCTTCATACAGAGAATACAGAAACTACATTAACCAGTTCCTGACCAGCCACCACAGTTGTACTGCAGCAGGTTGGCTCTCCTGCGTGAATCGCCATCATTGTAAATCGGTCACGCGCCCCGCCATCCCCACAATGATTGGATTGATTTCAGAACCGATCAGTCTACAGGCCCAGTTCAATGATTTCTGGCCTGGACCTGCTGATCGGTTCTGGTGAATGGCAGACTGTCCTCTGTCTGTGTAATGTAAACACAGGCAGAGGAAGTGATGTCATCTCCCCTCGTGAAGCCCTTTTAGTTTCCAGCAATCGAGGAGAAGAAATCTACTGTGAGTACACCAACACTACACTGACACCAGGACATGTAGGTACACATTTAACCCCTTGATCACCCCCTGATCAGCCCCCTTAGTTAACCCTTTCACTCCCTGTCACAATGTCACTAGTATAGTGTACAGATCTCTTTTCTGAACACTGTATTAGTGTCACGGGTGATATCAGTTGGGTTTTAGTGTCAGTTAGTGGTAGTGTCAATCCCAGACAGCGTCAGATTAGTGCCAGGTACACTAATACACACACACACACACTATATAGCTCCATTGTTAGTATAGTATCTGAACGGATCAATATCTTTGATCTGATCAGAACTATATTAGCATTCCCAAAAGCACGACATTAGCAGGATCAGCCCAGACACCTGCCCGCACCTGTGTTTAGCCCCTCCGCCCGGTAGAGAGCACCCTGACAGATAGCTCTGATGACGGAGTAGTGGTCCCTGCTAAGGTCAGGCGTACCCGACCCCATTCTTCTGTTGCTGAGGTCCAACAACCACATGGTTATTGTATGGAGCAGAGAGCCCCTACTAGTGTCGCTCATCCTTCTGGTGAACTGGCAAGCACCAGCAGCCTAGTACATCCTGGTCGTAGACAAACCAGCACTGCAGAAACACTTGTTGATGTGGCGTGGCGAGTCCCATAAGTGCAGTTCAAGCTGGTGCGGTGACTAGCACAAGTAGTGCCCTGCAGCCACCAAGAGTTTGAACACAGGTCTGTAGAGCTCATAGTGCCCTTCCTGATGCATCTGCTAATCCTGATTGGAGGCCAACTCTTCTGCAGCGCCCATTCCTTCCCCATTCATTGGCCAACCCAGAATTCAGGTGGAAACAGTGGATTTTAGTACCCTTGACTAGAGATGAGCCCCCCCAGTTTGGATCGCACCAGAACTTGCGAACAGACAAAACATTTGTGCGAACACCGTTAAAGTCTATGAGACACAAATGTAAAAATAAAAACTGCTCATTTTAAAGGATTATATGCAAGTTATTGCCATAAAAAGTGTTTGGGGGCCCGGGTCCTGTACCAGGGGATATGTATCAATGCAAAAAAAGTTTTTAAAACGGCCGTTTTTTCAGGAGCAGTGATTTTAATGATTTTTTCTCTCTTCTGAAATTCCAACAATCATTCTTGGTGACTTCAACATCCCTGTTAATCTTAACACTCCCGCTACTTCTAAGCTGCTGAGCTTAACCTCCACTTTTGACCTAAAACAATGGACAAGCGCTTCTACTCACTCTCTTGGCAACTGCCTTGACCTCATATTCTCCTACCTATGCACTCCGCACAACCTCTCCAATATTCCTTTTCCTCTCTGTGATCAACACCTTATTAGTTTCACTCTCTCCTTGTCTGCCTCCTCCTTGCCTTCCAACTACCAAACTATTACCCGTAGAAACCTTTGCCATTTCAACCCTGCTTTTCTTTTTTCTGCTACATATTGTCTCTATGACAAAATCTCATCCTTGCCCTGCCCCAACTTGGCCACTTCTGTCTACAACAGTTCACTGTCATCCACCCTGGATACCTTCACCCCACTCACTACGCACAGAATCAGGCCCCTGACCACTACAACCCTGGCAGACAGACAATACCAGAAGCCTCAAAAAATGCAGCCGTGCTCTTGAGCGTCTGTGGCGTAAGACTAATGCCGCGTACACACGAGTAGACTTTCCGGCAGACTTGGTCCGGCGGACCGGACTCCGTTGAACAATTCGATCGTGTGTGGGCTCCAGCAGACTTTTTTCTGACGGACCTAGAAATAAAACATGTTTCAAATCTTTCCGACGGACTCGAGTCCGGTCGAAAAATCCGCTCGTCTGTATGCTAGTCTGACGGACTAAAACCGACGCTAGGGCAGCTATTGGGTACTGGCTATGAACTTCCTTATTTTAGTCCGGTCATACGTCGTCACGTACAAATCCGTCGGACTTTGGTGTGATCGTGTGTGTCCAAGTCCGTTTGTTTGAAAGTCCGGCAGACGTACGCTGCAAAGTCCGTCGGAAAGATTGTCGGACCTAGTCCATTGAAAAGTCTGCTCGTGTGTATGCGGCATTAGTCACAGCAAGATTTCAGCCAATATAAATCTGCCCTCCAAAAATACCATTCCTGCCTCCACACTGCCAAACAGACCTACTTTATCACCCTCATTAACACCCTCTCACGCAGTCCCCGTCATTTCTTTTCTACCTTTACCACTCTACTTCGTCCTCCATTACCCCCACTCACTAACTTACTCACTGCCCAGGAGATTGCTAATCACTTCAAAAATAAGATTAAGACAATTAGTCTCGATCTCCGCTCTACAGGTATCTCCCTCACTTTACACTCCTTGTCCTCCTGCACAATCAATACTTCCCTCTTTTAACCCAGCGACTATAGAAGAAGTCACTAAACTTTTTTCTAACACCCACCTAACCTCCTGCCCTCTGGACCCTGTTCCTTCTCAAATACTACAGTCACCATCTGACTCTATCCTACACTCCTTAACTCATATCTTCAATCTCTCACTCTCTACTGGCATCTTCCCCAACCCTCTAAAACATGCGCTAGTCACTCCCATTCCAAAAAAGGCCTCACTAGACCCCAGCAATCTTAACAACCTAAGACCCATCTGTAACAAAACCCCAAGTATGAAAGGGGTTAAAGCCGTTTAGGACATTCCATTTCCGAACACAAAGGCAGCTACCAAACACTCCGATCAGCCAAATAAGAAACCCATACAAATAATTCTTCATCCCAAGTACGAGACGAGGCTCTGTCTTGAGGGTCAAGCAGGAATGAACTTTTATTGAAAGGAATACAGGTCTCATATACAGTAAAAAGAGGAGGTGTATACCTCCTGTTCATATTACTCTGAAAATACACCTGTGACCAGAAACCTTATTAGCATGAGCTCATTAACTAATCCCTTTAAGCAGCCTGGTCATTGTTATTATAAATCAGGATTTCACTACAGGTCAGACTTGTTGTCACCGAGCTTCACATAGTAGATGATACATTATCATAAGTTTAAACACAGGACTCCTTCATACAATTGCAGCGGTAATTAGCCCAGACAACAATGGCTGAAAGAGAAGCCAAACTAGACTCATTTACATTATAGAAGACAACAGACAGGTGGTTGGCGTTGATGACATTAGCATCTAACAGTATGTGTCCCAACAGTAGGAATCAGTCACTATTTGTAATATGGCAAATACAGGGTTCCCAGAGTCCATGTCTCTTGGGGGGATATGGGCCTGAATCCAAAGTAGCACCACCTCAAGAGTCCCCAGGCATACAGCTCACAAAGAACACTATTCCCCCAAATGCCAGGGCCCATAATCGGTCAGTAAGAGGCTAGCATTCAGTCCCCTCCAAAAGCCTGTGTCCCAGCTAGGTCTGTCACATTTCTCCCCTTTCGGCAGGAGACTAACACAGAAGGATACCCCAGATGGGTTGACCCCAAAGTTAGTCAGTGGTTCCAGTCCTCTAATGCTGTTATCCACACAGTACCCCAAAAAAATTGTTCCAAACAGAGTATTACTCACCCAGCCAACCTCTGCCTCTCTCAGAGAACATTGCTGCTGGGGAGAGGCCTGGCCCTGGAGTCATTTCAGCTGCTGGAGAGAAGACAGGGTGACTGGGCTTACTCCATCATGCTGTTGGGGATCTGGGCCGACTGCCCAGTATCCCTGGGGTATACAGGTGGAGACTGAAGTCCCATCCACCTTTACAGGGAATCTGTCCTCTGTTAGTTGAGGGCAGAGGCCAGCAGCACTCTGCCCTGTTGCCAGCCCTTCTGCTGAAAACTCCACACCATCTGCTCTGGCTAACTGTTGTGGAGGGAGGGAGGCCGACTGCCCCAGCTCCCTGGAACTCTGTAGTTGTTGCCGGTGCTGGGCAGAGGTTGGTAGCACTCAGCCTGGGTGCCAGCGCTTCAGCTGGGTTGGTGTCATCATTCTGGGGTGCCATCTGCTGTTGGAACTACCTTTCAACGGTATTGTCTCCCAGGTGCACGAACCCTTGTTGGGGAGGGAAAATTGCTGCTTCTCCTCCCTGCATCTCTGAAATCCACTGGGAGAGAGGAACCATCACCTTCTCACCTCGGGCCTCTGAAACTGCCAAGGGTGTAGAGCAGGGGTCTACAGTACTCTGTCCTGCTGCCAGTACTTGAGCAGGTGATACATAATCTATAACATCCTCTGAACAGTACATTAAGTCCATACATTTTGTAATCTGTGGCTGGAGAGATGAGCCGACTGCCCCAGCTCCCTGGAACTCCACAGTTGTTGCCATTGCTGGGCAGAGTTTGGTAGCACTCTGCCCTGTTGCCAGCACTGCTGCTGGGGACTCCACATCATCTGCTTTGGCTAACTGTTGGGGCAGGAGGCTGAATTCCTTCCCTCCCAAACTGTGCAGCTGCCATTGTGGAGGTGAGCTGGCTACTTCCTTTTCCGTTCCCTCATCTGGCTGCTGGGAAGTGATTGCCACCTTCTCACCATGAGCCTACGGAACTGCCACAGGTGTGGAGCAGAGGTCTTGGACCCTCTGTCCAGTGACCAGCACCTCAGCTGGGGAAGTTCCTTGTAACACCACAGATACTGCTGTTGGTGCTGGGCAGAGCACACTGAAGTTTGGCCCTAATACCAGCTCCTCTGCTGGAGGCTCATCAGTTTGTTCTTCCTCAGCAGAAAAGTCTATCAAATCCCCTGTCTCTGCAACTGGTGTCTGGGGATAAAGGTTCACAATCTCCTGTCCGTGGAACCCAGAATATGCTATCAGTGCTGGGCAGAGGTTAGCAGAACTCAGGCCTGTTGTCAGCACTTCAGCTTTGGGGATGGCAATCTCCAGATTTTGCACTGCCAATTCTTCAGTCAGGATTTCAGAGTTGTCAGCTGGTATTTCCTGATAGTCAAAGGGAGCCCCACCCTGCTGCTTAGCAGAGTCTAGCATCTGTCTGTAGGCGATCTCCAGCTCCCATTCCTGAATGGCCAGAAATTCCAAATCTTCCTGTGCCCAGTGCCCTTCTGAGACATTCAGTCTTCGCTCTCTATGCTCCATTATTTCCTCCAAACGCCACTCCCAATCACTCCCAAAGTCAGGATCTCTGGACAGCCTCCAATACAACAATACCAGGCCATCATAGTCAAAGCCTTCTGTGGGGCTGTCATCCGCTGACCACGGGCACTCTTGGGCTACATACCACCGGAGGGCTCTGTAGCTCTTGTCCAACTGCATCTCTGCCTGGATCAGCCTGCTTAACTCAGCTGTCCACTCCTACTTCGGTTGTTCCCCCAATAACAGCATTTGTACTTCATACTGCGACCAGTACCTTACATGGATGGAAGGGAGAACTTTGCCCCGGTGTTGCTGCTTGAGAGCTAGCGCTTTTTTCCAGAGTTCGCAGCGGATAAAATCAGACCATCCCAGTAGGACCTGCTCTGATACTGGTCCTCTGTGCTGTATCTGCATCTCTCGCAACCTCCTTCTGAATTCCTCTTCCATGGCGGCTGGTATCTGTATTCTGTACTCATATGCCCTGTACACACGATCGGACATTGATCGGACATTGATCGGACATTCCGACAACAACATCCATAGATTTTTTCTGACGGATTTTGGCTCAAACTTGTTTTGCGTACACATGGTCGCACAAAGTTGTCGGAATTTCCGATCGCCAAGAACGCGGTGACGTACACCACGTACAACAAGACTAGAAAAGGCCAGTTCAGAACCAAGCGCGGCACCCTTTGGGCTCCTTTTGCTAATCTCGTGTTAGTAAAAGTTTGGTGAGAGACGGTTCGCTCTTTTTCAGACTTGTGGTTTTCAGATCATTTTCTGCTGTTCATTTTGTGCTTGTGGGTTTGTATCTGCTCTTCAGTGCGTGCAGCAAGTTATGCGTGACTCTTGTCATTGTGTTCTTGTTCGTTCTTTACTGTTTTTCAGGTCGCTCTTCACAGGCATTGCTGTTCTTCAGTGCGTTCTGTTACTTCGTTCTGAGCAGCCGGCCGTTTTCTAGCCATGTTGCGTATACACACTCCTCGTAGAGTTTGTGCTGTGCGGGGGGCTTGGTGTTGGGGTCCTGACCTTGACACAAGTCCAGTCCATGAACAGGGTGGGGAGGAGTTCATGGACCAAGAATTAGTTGCTTCAGCGTGACCAGTTCTGTCATATGCCTTTGCTCAGTGATATCCGTGAGAATAATCCTGATGATTTCAGGAACTTTCTCCGGATGACGGACCCCGTATTTCACCATTTATTGGCTTTGCTGACCCCCTATATCAGCAGGCAGGATACCTGCATGAGGCAAGCCATCACTCCGGAGCAGAGGTTAGTCACCACCCTGCGGTACTTGGCAACGGGGAGAAGCCTGCAGGACCTCAAGTTCTCGACAGGCATCTCCCCCCAGGCTCTGGGGATCATTATCCCAGAGACCTGTTCTGCCATCATACAGGTCCTGCAGAAGGAGTATATTAAGGTAAGATTTTTATCCTGTAACATCACATTTTATTGTATTTAATGTTTGATAATATGTTGTATTTCTTTCCTCATTCCCTAATTACCATGATTGTAATATGCCGTGAATGTCCCCTTTGTTCTCATGCATGCTGGATTTTTATGTAATTATTTTTTTTGTCCTTCATACATATTTGCCTTCACTAACCTCCCCAGCATGGTGTCTCCTGGCCCTATATTCACCTCATGTAGTCACTTAACAATGTATTTTATCAGCTCCATAGTAGTGCTTTACCCCAAACACCCCCTACAATGTTTTTAAATGTGATTTGTGCTTTAAATTCAGGCAGAGTGCCAGAGGATTTTTTTGTGGGTCCCCAAATCATTTGGAAACCTCCCTCCCCCCCAACTGGTAAGTCAGCTGATGCCAATTCTCTATCTATCCTCAATCATCTATCTGCTGACTTTGCCAAACCCATACACACTATAGCCATCTCTTTTGTGGTCAGATGTAAGGATGAATTCCCCAAAGCATGTAGTGCAAGGGCCTGCCTGTATACTTTCAAATGGTACTGTTTAAAGTTTTTGTATCCTATTATTATCTTGATAGGTAATAGTAGAATTTCCAAATGTGCTCAAATGTGTACAATGTGTCAAAGGGGGTTGTGACCAATCCACGTATTATTACCAAGAAAGCACCGACATGCCTCCATCCCAATAAATATGCGAAAAAGTGGGGGGACAGAAGCGGGACTTTGTATGAGGCACGTGGGTGACTATATTGGGCTAAATGCTGAATGTTGGGATGTAAATAATAAAGTCAATATAGGTTCCACAAATGGTATTGAAGCGTAATCATGATATAAAAAGTTTTAATGGCATGTGCATTTGAGCCAAATACAATCGAAGGAGAACACATATGAGATCCTAATAAAAGCGTATTGACAACAATGTATAACAGACAGAGTTCATGGATTGATAATACAGTAAAAATATCACATATACATGGCACATTACATAGGGGCATCAATAGATCTAAACTTAACGTGTTTCATGGCTTGTAACCAATCGTCAGGAGTTCGATGCCATTTAACTAAATCAGAAACAATAAAATACCTATTAATGTGTGAGCAGATGTATGTAAGGGAGATATACTGGAAATGTAATCTTCCGTATACTCACAAGTTGCGCATTGATCGATAGTGATAATGTGTTCAAATACGGTATCAGTCTGGGTCCATAGAGTCTCACCCGGGGTTGAGGCAGAGAGCATACCCCAAAAGGGCCGCCAGCAAGGCAGCCAATATGACAGAGGCACCCATGGAGACCGGCAGTCAGGGACATCTGGCGGGGCCAAGGGATGTGGATGAGCTGGGGAAAAAAACGATGATGATGAGGAAGGGTGTGTAAATGGGTGGGTGAGTGATGATGGGATCAGTGAAAGCAGTGTGGGATAGCCATAGGTGTGTGAAGGAAAGCTTGAGTGGATCAGATGTGAGGGTGATGGGAGGGAATGGATGTGTGTACAACAGGAGGTCATTACTGTGATGGGTGAGCGTGAATGACAGAAGGTATGAAAGTTACCTGTGTGGTGAGTGGGCCAGCCGAGCCAGAAGTCCAGATGAGTGACGGGGTCATGGGATGCCCGGCCAAAGGCAGCCATTTAATGCCGCGGACATGAGGTGCGCTCACGCCAACGTCATGCGCGGGCGTGATGACGCGGTAAGGGGAGGGAGGGAAGGGCCGATGTATGCGGCCGCCCACCATACCCTGCAGCGTCTGAGCCCGGAGATGGAAAAACACTAAACGTCCCGTGTGCGGCGGCATAGACGCCGCAGGCGGGATGTAGGAGGCATGACGCCGATGCGCCGAGGCAAGGGCCCGCCCACGTCGTAGACGAAAGGGTGATGGGTCCTAGGCTGGGCGCATCGCAACCCCAGGAAATAGACAGGACGGAACCCGGCACATATAGTACATGAGAGACAGATGAATGACAATAGTGTAAGGAAAAAAGGGGGAGAAATATCTGAAGTAACTCAGGAATGAGTACAAAGTAATATCTAAAAGCTAGCGCATCTTTGCCTTGAATATAATCAATATGGCAAAGAAAACGAAAACATATTTGCTCCCTGCATAGGATACATTCTCTATACAGGGAAGTATGAAACATAAAAAGCTTTGGCCCTGAATTTAATCAGTATTTATTTGACCAAAGCTAAGCAAAAGAAAAAAAATTGGTAAGAAATAAGATAGAAAAATATAAGGGTAAAAAAAGTAAGAGAGCTTTAGCCCTGAATTGAATCAGTTATTTGTCTGGCTAAAGAAATGAACAAAAAAAAAAAAAGGGAGTAGAGTAAGAACTTTAGCCCTGAATTAAATCAGTGGTTATCTGACTAAATGGGAACAAAAAATAAAAAGGTGAAAAAAAGGGGAAAAAAAAAGGAGAAAGAACCAAATAGAGATTAATTGGAGGGAAAGAGGGCAATATGGTCCATGAAAGGAAAGCAAAAGAAAGACAAAAATGGGGGAAAAAGAAGGGAAATGGTAAACGAAAAATGAAAATTGTAGCATGGGGAACGAGACCTGGATAGTGTTGAACTGTGCAGGACAAGGGATGTTTCATACTTCCCTGTATAGAGAATGTATCCTATGCAGGGAGCAAATATGTTTTCGTTTTCTTTGCCATATTGATTATATTCAAGGCAAAGATGCGCTAGCTTTTAGATATTACTTTGTACTCATTCCTGAGTTACTTCAGACTTTTCTCCCCCTTTTTTCCTTACACTATTGTCATTCATCTGTCTCTCATGTACTGTATGTGCCGGGTTCCGTCCTGTCTATTTCCCGGGGTTGCGATGCGCCCAGCCTAGGACCCATCACCCTTTCGTCTACGACGTGGGCGGGCCCTTGCCTCGGCGCATCGGCGTCATGCCTCCTACATCCCGCCTGCGGCGTCTATGCCGCCGCACACGGGACGTTTAGTGTTTTTCCATCTCCGGGCTCAGACGCTGCAGGGTATGGTGGGCGGCCGCATACATCGGCCCTTCCCTCCCTCCCCTTACCGCGTCATCACGCCCGCGCATGACATTGGCGTGAGCGCACCTCATGTCCGCGGCATTAAATGGCTGCCTTTGGCCGGGCATCCCATGACCCCGTCACTCATCTGGACTTCTGGCTCGGCTGGCCCACTCACCACACAGGTAACTTTCATACCTTCTGTCATTCACGCTCACCCATCACAGTAATGACCTCCTGTTGTACACACATCCATTCCCTCCCATCACCCTCACATCTGATCCACTCAAGCTTTCCTTCACACACCTATGGCTATCCCACACTGCTTTCACTGATCCCATCATCACTCACCCACCCATTTACACACCCTTCCTCATCATCATCGTTTTTTCCCCAGCTCATCCACATCCCTTGGCCCCGCCAGATGTCCCTGACTGCCGGTCTCCATGGGTGCCTCTGTCATATTGGCTGCCGTGCTGGCGGCCCTTTTGGGGTATGCTCTCTGCCTCAACCCCGGGTGAGACTCTATGGACCCAGACTGATACCGTATTTGAACACATTATCACTATCGATCAATGCGCAACTTGTGAGTATACAGAAGATTACATTTCCAGTATATCTCCCTTACATACATCTGCTCACACATTAATAGGTATTTTATTGTTTCTGATTTAGTTAAATGGCATCGGACTCCTGACGATTGGTTACAAGCCATGAAACGCGTTGAGTTTAGATCTATTGATGCACCTATGTAATGTACCATGTATATGTGATATTATTACTGTATTATCAATCCATGAACTCTGTCTGTTATACATTGTTGTCAATACGCTTTTATTAGGATCTCATATGTGTTCTCCTTCGATTGTATTTGGCTCAAATGCACATGCCATTAAAACTTTTTATATCATGATTACGCTTCAATACCATTTGTGGAACCTATATTGACTTTATTATTTACATCCCAACATTCAGCATTTAGCCCAATATAGTCACCCACGTGCCTCATACAAAGTCCCGCTTCTGTCCCCCCACTTTTTCGTGTACAATGTGTATTTATATCTTTGTATTATGACACTTCCTACCTGTCCAGTGGGCTGCCAATAGTGTAACTAAGGAGAGGCTGGCCAAAGTAATACCCATTATTTAGGCATTCATCTCTCAATGAAGTGGAGAGGGTTACCTGTCCAAGAGCTCCCCCCCTAAAAAGTTAGAAATGGCCCATGAGAGGAGGGGGGGGGAATCTGATAGGTGTACCTTATACTTTGGTCTTTAAAAACTCCCTCAAATAAATGTTATCTTGATGTTGGCCAAGAATGTTTGTGTCTAATCTGCTTTCCATGTTTTCCTGTGCAAAAAGACTAATTTTTGTTTTTTTCCCTCCACAGTTTCCTTCCACGCCACAGGAATGGCAGACTGTGGCCTCCCACTTTGCCCAGTGGTGGGACTTTCCTAATTGCGGAGGGGCAATTAATGGGAAAGACGTCCACATCGTCCCACCACCCAACTCGGGGTCATACTATTATAATTACAAGGGGTTCAATAGTATTGTGATGTTGGCGGTGGTGTCGGCTACTTACGACTTCCTGTATGTGGACGTGGGGAAGAATGGCCGGATGTCCGATGGTGGAGTCATCGCCCATATGGAGTTCTACAGGCGTCTCCAGAATGGCAGCTTGGACTTGCCACCTCCAGAAGACAATGTGGAAGGACTCCCATTCGTCTTCATTGCAGATGAAGCGTTTGCGCTGGGGGAACCTCTTATGTGGCCATTCCAGATGAGGACCCTCACCCTAGACCAGAGGGTTTTTAATTACCGGCTGGCCAGAGCCAGAAGAGTGGTGGAGGACATGTTTGGAATCATGGCCAGCCGGTTCCGCCTATTTCTTACACCCATACACATGGCGGAGTACAAACTGAATCATATTATCCTGGCGTGCTGTGTTCTACACAACTTTTTACGGCAACATTCTGCCAACTATGCTGGCTCGGTTGGGCCTGAGGCCGGAATTCTAAATGAAACAATCTTGACGGTGCTTGAAAGTGGCCATCCTGGCTTGCCCCCCCTGAGTGCCGTGATGTCCGGCTAAGATACCTTGAATACTTTGCGGGTAGGGGGGGCTATCAATTCAGACAATGTCTGAAACCTTTTTCAAATAATAAAAAAAAACTACTCAAATCTTTGGTGACATTTACTGCTTGTGTTTCTTTTAGCTGACCCTGACAGAAATGTTGTGAGTCTTGAAAATGGCGTGATTGTGTAACATTACAAAGCATTGTTGGGTGTTATTTACTAAAGGCAAAGACACTTTGCACTACAAGTGCATTTGAAACTGCACTTGTAGTGCAAAGTGGATTTTCCCTTAGGAAATAACACCCATTGTCACAGAAAACACCAATTATAGCACCACAAAAGTGTTGGAGCGTTGAGACAATAATCCACACATTCTTGATTAACAATCTTTTTAATACCAGGACAATCACATGTGCATTTATAAAAGGTTTTTAAAACAAACCAACATGTTTGTTGTATAACAATTTTTGGGGTCACATTACAAGGTAAAACAGGCATGTTTAAAACCAACAAGAAAGACACAAATCTTGAACTTACAAAGTTCACATTTGGGAGAACTTGAAGGAAATATCAGACATGAGTATTTCTAAACTGTGTTTGATATTGCGTTCAGATGGGGGGAAATCACCCCAGAAAAAGCCAAATTTTGAAGATGCACACAAATTGCCAAATGTCAACATGTGCTAGCTGACATCATGGGGGATCAAGGGACATGTTTTTGGGGTGCAGCCCCTTCTTCACAGCTACTTTATTATTGAGGAAGTGGTTGCACCCCCAAAACGCGTCCATTGATCTCCCGTGATGGCACATAGCACATGTTGACACACTGTGTGCATCTTCAAAATTTGGCTTTTCGCAAATATGTCAAAAAATGGTAAAACTTTTTAGCTCACAAAAAGCTCAAAAAACCAAAGGGATTTGGAGGGGTTCTCCCTAAAACATCAATGATGTTCTTAATTTTTTGTTGAACATCATTGATGTTTTTCTGGATGTTTTCCAAGTCCCTATTACATCCCATGATCTCCCCAATCAGGATCTGTGCACTTTCCGAGGTGAAATGCCCTGGATCCACAACATCACGATCACCTAAAAAGATAGAAACAAAAACACACCATATATTATAAATATGCCGGCATCCATCTCTTACCTGAGCCTGTGGTAGCAGACACTCACCTGTTGTGGTGCCAATTTCCACCACGTCTTCCTCCTCCTGCTCTGCTTGGCTTGGGTGGATTTCCCCTTCTTCCAGAGGTGGGGGGTCTGCGGTCTCCTCGGATGAGGGGTGTCCTCTAAGTCTTTTATCCCCTATGTAAAAAAAATAGGCATACTTAGCACACAGATATTTGATGGCAGAAATAAAAATATGAAACAATGCTTGGAAGTGGGGTACAATTGTCTATTTTGGCAGAGTTCCAAGATGTAGAATTTTTAGTGTCCTTTGTCAAGCTTCAATACGTTACCTGTTTTGTACAAGCTTCACAGATGGAGACAACCCTATAGTATACACTGGAGCACCTGTGTGGGCCCCCTAATAAAAAGGGTGTTTTTGTGTCCCACACTAGTGCTCCAGCATCCAGATGTGTAAACAGCTGCTGAGTGTCCTCTCCTTACACAGAATTTAGTTTGCATTTCATTCTAGTTACAAACCCATCTAGACAACCAAATTATTTGCAGACAAGTAGGCCCTAAAAAATGTGGGCAAATGCATTTGGCCAAAACAATGGTGTTTTCTAGGCCGCACGAAAAATGTTTGATACGAACGAATAATGTGTCCATGAACATGAAAGTTGCCATTTTAAACTGGATAAAGCTAAGAAAAGCACATGGAGCAGCACGAACGTAATAAAGACAAAAAGAATAGGAACACTGGACAACTACTTACTTTTTTGCAGCACTCTCTGGATCTTTCTGTACTGCTTGTGCTCTCTTAATTTGAGGTCCGACCACCGCTTCCTGAGCTGATCTTTTGATCGTCGTACCCCGAAATTCCGGTGCAGACTCTTGACCACTTTCGCAATGATCTTGGCCTTTCTGACATTGGGGTTGGGGTAAGGTCCATACTTCCCGTCATAGTCGGCCTTCTTCAGGATGTCCACCATCTCCAACATCTCCCCAAAGGACATATTTGAGGCCTTAAATCGTCTCCTTCTGGATCGGGACATTTCTGCCTCCGGGATTTCCTCCTCCTCCTCCTCGTTGGTATAATTATCTGACACCTGCTGTGTCTCCGCCATGTGCTCTTCCCCCACTGCGATGAACGAGAAGGGGCGGGGAATAGACTAGAAAGAACGTCAGGGGCGGGCGGAGTTTCACGCATGCGCAGTGTCTATAAAGCGTAACACGCATGCGTAGTACGTACGATCTGTGAGGGGAGGAAGGAGTAAAGGAGGCGCTGATCGTGATTGCGAAGGTAAGATTTAACATTGGGCCTATACTGCTTCTAGATTGAGGCCTGTATTTGCACAAGTTTAGAAGACTTTAGGCTGACATTAGGGTTTGTCTTGTGTTGTGTCTTGCAGTGAAAATTGAGATCTTGAAAGATAAGGACTTTATGCCAATCTTCATTTATATGTTCAGGGAGCTGCCTTGTCTGTGGCAGATAAACCACCCTGAATATAAGAACCAAAGAGGAAGGCAGCACTGGATAATTTGTTGGAATTTGTGAAGCCGGTGATCCCCACGGCAGACATCACCTATTTGAAGGTTCTAATTGGTGGCCTGAGGAGCACTTATCTAAGGGAGCGCAAGAAGGTCCAGGATTCCCAGAGATCCGGAGCTCAGATGACATTTATCTCCCCAGGCTGTGGTACTATGACAATATGCAAGTATAGGCGCAAACACTGGAGATGGCGATAAAAAACAACAACACAATGAACCACACCTCCCCCTAATATTTTAAAACAATATATATATATATATATATATATATATATATATATATATATATATATATATATATATATATATACATAGATAGTCTCAAAAAGCAACAAAATCACTAATAAGGTTGTAGCAAGATGTATATAGGTATACAATATGGTCAATAAATTTATAAAAAAAAAGTCCAGGGGTCCAAAGGAACAGAATGGTAAATTCACAAGTAGGGCTGCCTTCACTGAGAACTGAAACCAAATTCCAAATCCTAGAATGCCGCTGAGAGTGGTAAGGGCCGGCCACAGCGGTGACACGTTTAACCAGAAAGAAAGCTGGAGGCGGTGACACAAACCTGGAGGCACAGGAAGAGAAACACAGCAACCGGCGAGGAGGAGTGACGTCACTGAAAGTGTTGCGGGGCGTACGGGCTGCGATGACGTGACAGCCGCGCCCCTTCATCAGGCTATAGGTGGATGGGGATGGATGCCATAAAAGCAGAGAGAGGAGGGAGGGGCCAGGACAAGAGGTGCAGTGATAGGCCAGAGTGAACAGGAAGAGAAGGGAAGGAGACCGGAACTACAGGCCGAAGTGTCAGCAGAGGAGTAAAAGAAAAACAATGGAATGAAAAATATATATAAATAATAAAAAATAATAAAAAAGACCGACCGAAAAATGAATGTATGGACAATACAGATGAGGATAATTTGCAAAAAAAAATATATATATATATATATAAGCAATATGGAATAATATGAAAAAATATGAAAAAAAGGGGGGAACTGTAAATACAAAGGGAAGGGGGGGGAGGGGGAAAAAGAGGGGGGGGGAGAGAGGGGGGGTGTTATAGTAGCATGTGTCTCCACCACACACATGACAGGCCTCTTCCCAGCATGATCATATAAAAAAAAGTATATATATATAATATATATATATATATATATATATATATATATATATATATATATATATATATAAATATATCAAATAAAATATGTGTGCGTGTAGGCGTAAAAACGCAAAACACGCACACATATAAGTCTAAAACTAAAATACAATGATATAGTCCAATATGGGACCTGATAGACATACAAATCATATATAACTGGGGAAAGGATGATAAAAACCACTGTTAAAAGCAAAGATAAAATGATGGAAAAAATAATAAAAATGGTAAAAAATAATGGGGGGAGATTATTTTTACAGAATGGTGGAAATCTCGATATTTTCATTAATTCCTCCTGGCGACAAAGCATCTAAAGTATAAATCCAAAAGGTTTCGCGGGCACAGAGCTTCTTGAACCTTTCGGCAGGGGAAAGAGATTTGGGGATCTGTTCGATCACCCAAACCTTGAGACCTACTGTAGAGCTCTGATGAGCCACCGTAAAGTGTCTCGGGACACTATGCAGATCTGTGCCACCTTCAATAAGCCTTCTGTGCTCACCGAACCTCTGTCTAAGTGCCCTAATGGTCCAACCCACATAGATCAGCCCACAAGGGCAACCAAGGCCATAGACAACGAAGTCCGATGAGCAATTGTAAAAGTCCTTTAGCGTGTAGGTTTTGCCTTTAGTGGCAAAGGACTTTTGACCGTGATGGACAAATTGGCAAGTTTTACACAAGGCCTTACGGCACTGATACATACCCACCAGAGGTATTAATATGGGTACAGCATGAGAAGCTACGATGGATTTGAGCTTACTCTGAGCAATTTTACTCTTAAGGTTGGGGGCCCTGCGATATATAACTTTGGGATGAGAGGGGAGTACAGCTGAAAGATGGGGATCCTGTTGTAAAATATCCCAATGTTTAGACAAGGTTTTTTCCATACATTTGTGTTTATGATGGAAAGTGGTTACAAACCTACTGGAACAGTCTTTTTGGGATTGATTATTTTTGGGAGGTTTACCATGAAGGTAATAATTATATGCTTCGTCAACCAGAGCTTCTGGATATTCTTTATCCAGAAATTTCCTTTTTAGATTGGCACTGAGTTCGATGTAGTCAGAATCTTTCGTGCAATTCTGTCGAAGGCGACAGAACTGTCCTTTTGGGATGTTGGTAATCCATTTCGAAAAGTGACAACTCTTATAATGCAAGTACGAGTTGCCTGCTGTGGGCTTGATGTAATTCTTGGAAGTGATAACTGGACCATCATGTCCTAGTTCCAGATCCAAAAAAGCTAAAGTGGCACCGTCTGTAACAGATGTAAATGAAAGTCCGTAGGGATTATCATTACAATGTCTGATGAAGGGAATGATGAGTTCAGGGTCACCATCCCAAATGATAATCAGGTCATCAATATACCTGCCAAAAAAGACTATGTTGGCTGCGAAGGGATTATGGTTATGGATATATTCGTTCTCCCAATAGCCCATAGCCAAATTGGCATAAGAAGGAGCGAAATTAGCTCCCATCGCAGTACCCTGTATTTGCTGATAAAAATCTCCATTAAAAGTAAAATAATTATGCTTCAGGCAGAACTCTGTGGTTTCTATGATGAATCTAGCCTGACGCATATTTATCAAAGGGTCCATGGATAGAAATTGCTCCAAAGCCTTCAATCCAAAATGATGTGGAATAGAAGTATAGAGAGAATACACGTCAAGCGAAAGCCAGACATAAGAAGACTCCCATCTATAGGAAGACAGGAGTTCTAGCAAATGTGTTCCATCGCGTATGTAGGACTGTAGGGATGAGACTATAGGTTGTAGGAACTGGTCTATGTATAGGCTAAATCCAGTAGTAACACTGTCCATAGCCGCTACGATGGGTCTGCCGGGAGGGTCCACCAGACTCTTATGAACCTTAGGTAAATAATAAAAATAAGGAATTTGGTAAAAGGACTTGCGCAAAAATAAACTTTCTGTTTTTGTGATAATGTCTTCTTTTAGGGCAGTGTTAATAAGTGTATCAGCTTCCAGTGCAAATTCTGCAGTGGGATCCTTTTTAAGCTTGGCCGGCCCTTACCACTCTCAGCGGTGCTCCACTCCACACACAGGCAGAGCTTCCAGCCGAGTATTAGGAGGATAGACCGATCTGACCCATTCCCTATGATGGATAATGTTCTATGGACTGCTCACTGTACATGCCTTTGATGACTTCACAAATGTGAGTGTGACCGCTACTATTTTTATGCAATAAACTGTTTTAAGTCTACACCCAGAGGCACCTTTCTTTCTTTTGTTTCTTCTGTGGTACTATGACAGGCTGCATTTTCTGGCAGGCCAGACTGAACCCAGGCCAGCACTCTCCACTCTTCCTTCCACGCTTCCTTCCCCCCCAGCTGAGGCTTCTGACGTCCAACCTGGGCCTTCCAGGCAGCAACATGTGGAGGAGCCCAGGTTGAGCCAGGTATAGCATTCTTCTAAATATTTCTGGTTGTATAATCAATGATGTTAAATGGATGTTAGTTTGGATTGCTAATTTATGATTGTGATTGATGAAGCAAAAAATAAAACCATGTCCCATTTTCCTACACAGGGAAGTCTCAGCCAGGAGGTGGCCGGGCCAAGCAGGCTGCCTGATATCCAGGTCCCTCCCCTCCACCTTCAAAGACAAAGTGGCAGGAAGAGGAGTAACAAGGCTACAGAGGCCCTGAGAACCCCCCACAGTGTGGAGGAGGACTTGACAAAATGATGCAGATGGAGGAGGGATAACGACTCCTGTGTGAGTTCTTAATTTTGGAAGCTCTCAATAAGGGGTTGAGGGGCCAAATAACATGTGCTCTCCACATTTGTGACCTCACACATAGTCCTCCTCCTCCTCCTCCTCCAGGTCCTACTCCTCCTCCTCCTCCTCCTCCAGATCCTACTCCTCCTCCTGTCACATCTCCAACACCAGAGCCACAGCCGGGATGGAAGCGTGGAAGGAAGACCAGAGAGTGATGGTCCTGGGTTCAGTCTGGTCTGGCAAAATATGCAGCCTTTTGTAGTACCACAGCCTGGGGACACAGATGTCATCTGCTGCTTTCCGGATCTCTGGGACTTCTGGACCAGACTGCACTCACTTAGATAAGGACTCCTCAGGCCACCAATTTTGCTGTAAAAGAATTAATGTCTGCCCTGGGGCCAAAGGGCTTCACCAATTTCTGCTGTTTCTCCAGCGTTGCCTCCCTCTTTGTTTGGTTCTGAGCCCTTAATAAAGGAATTTTTGGTTCAATTATACTTGCCTATGTGTGTTTTTCCTTCAAAAAGGACAGTTTGTTTGTGAGTAGGCAGGTACATTTCAAAAATACAATGTGAAATTAACAAGGGACACCAACACCAAGCAATCTCCTTGAGATTAAATAATACAAGATATCAATGGTGTTGTGGTAACTTGACATACAATACACACACACAAATATTATGGATGACATACAATACACACACACAAATATTATGGAGTAAAACCAATAAAAAATAAAAAAAACATCAACCTTGAAACAAATACAAAACAAAAAAAAAAAAAAAAAAACAGCCTTGAAAAAAATACAAAACAAACAAAAAACAACAGCCTTGAAAAAAAAAATACAAAACAAAAAAAAAAACCACAAAAAAATTTGGTCAGTTGTGACAAATCAAAATTATTGAGGGAATCACGATAAATGATAAAGGAAGAAGTTTGTGAGAAGTCTGTATGAATATGAGCAGCAAAACTACTTCATTCTTCTCACATTATAAAGAAGAAGAGAGTGCGCTGTATTAAACAATTTTAAACATTGCAGCGTGACGAAAGTGCTCTATCCATTCCGAACGCTAATTTTACCAGACCGAGCTGTTCCGTCTCGGAATTTCTTCTGAGCATGCGTGGCACTTTGTGCGTCGGAATTCGCCACACACGGTCGGAATTGACGCGATCGGATTTTGTTGTTGGAAAATTTTATAGCCTGCTATCAAACTTTGTGTGTCGGAAAATCAGATGGAAAAAGTCCGATGGAGCCCACACACGGTCGGAATTTCCGACAACACGCTCCGATCGCACATTTTCCGCCAGAAAATCCAACCGTGTGTACGGGGCATTACTCTTGGACCTTTCCGCTGCCTTTGATACAGTTGACCACCCCCTCCTCCTCAAAGAACTCAATTTGCTTGGTCTCCATGGCTGCATTCTCTGTTGGTTTGAATCTTGACTATCTCATCGCACCTTCAGTGTCATTTACAACTCCACTTCCTCCTCTCCAACTCCTCTTACCGTTGGGGTCCCCCAAGGTTCTGTCCATGGACCTCTACTATTCTCAATCTACACGTCCTCCCTGGGTCAGCTGATAGCCTCCCATGCCTTTCACTACCATTTATATGCTGATGACTAGGGATGAGCCGAACACCCCCCCGGTTCGGTTCGCACCAGAACCTGTGAACGGACCGAAAATTTGCACGAACGTTAGAACCCCATTGACGTCTATGGGACTCGAACATTCAAAATCAAAAGTGCTCATTTTAAAGGCTAATTTGCATGGTATTGTCCTAAAAAGGGTTTGGGGACCGGGTCCTGCCCCAGGGGACATGTATCAATGCAAAAAAACTTTTAAAAACTGCCGTTTTTTCGGGAGCAGTGATTTTAATGATGCTTAAAGTAAAAAAAAAAAAAAGTTAAATATTCCTTTAAATATCGTACCTGGGGGGGTGTCTATAGTATACCTGTAAAGTGGTGCGTGTTTCCCGTGCTTAGAACAGTCCCTGCACAAAATGTGTTTTTTAACCACTTCAGCCCCGGAAGGTTTTACCCCCTTCCTGACCAGAGCACTTTTTACAATTTGGCACTGCGTCGCTTTAACTGCTAATTGCGCGGTCATGCAATGCTGTACCCAAACAAAATTTGCGTCCTTTTCTTCCCACAAATAGAGCTTTCTTTTGATGGTATTTGATCACCTCTGCCGTTTTTATTTTTTGCGCTATACACGGAAAAAGACCGAAAATTTTGAAAAAAAATGATATTTTCTACATTTTGTTCTAAAAAAAATCCAAAAAACTCAATTTTAGTCATACATTTAGGCCAAAATGTATTCGGCCACATGTCTTTGGTAAAAAAAATGTCAATAAGTGTATATTTATTGGTTTGCGCAAAAGTTATAGCGCCTACAAACTAGGGTACATTTTCTGGAATTTACACAGCCTTTAATTTATGACTGCCGGGGCGCATGCGCGGCGCCGAACGTGATGGACGCCTGAGAGCTTAGCTCCGTACAGCTCCGGAAGATAACGGCCGCCGAGGGCTACTAACAGCGATCGATCCCAGCAATTTTATCACCCCTCAAGCCCCCTAAGCATAGTGCATGCCTGGGAGAAAGAAAAAACCCAGAGGATCGTCTCAACATACCCTAACCCACTATCTTCTCCGCACCCGCGATCTAGGCAGCATGTCTCAAAATGGCGCCGCAGGGAGAAACAAGCCTCCGTCTCCAGCACCATCTCCAGGATCCTGCTATGATCAAACACCTGTCTCCGATCCCAGCCGTGAGTACACCGCTTCCCTTACAAAGACAGACCTAGAAAGCAGCCTGGAGGCCATGTACACTAGGCTGGCGACCAAGTTTCAGACTGAGCTGCACAAAACCTCTCACACTCTCTCCCAGGAGATTGCGGCCTTAGGCTCTAGGACGGAAAGACTGGAAACTAAACATGACGAACTGGCTCTCGCATACAGTGACCTCTCCAGAGAACATGAATCACTAGCCACTGCCTTCTCCTTGATGCAAACCCAAATAGAAGACCTTGACAACCGCAATAGACGCAATAATTTGCGTATAAGAGGTATCCCAGAATCTATTACGGATCTCATCCCTACAATGATCCGTCTGTTTAAATCTTTGCTCCCGGAAACAGACGCAGCATCGTTCACCTGTGACCGCATACATAGAGCCCTCAGACCTAAACCGCCCGATGACAAACCTCCCAGGGACATTGTCCTTTGTATGAAGGACTTCTTAACTAAAGAGGAGATCCTTAGAGCTGCCCGCAATCGACAACGTATCACTCTGGATGACCGTACCATCCAAATATATCCTGATATCTCCCCTGCCACCCTAGATAGGAGACGTGGCATGAAGGAGATTACTACTGCCCTCCAAACTGCTCACATTCGCTATAGATGGGGTTTTCCCTTCAAGCTGGTAATCCCTCACAATGGTACCACATACTCTGCCACGTCGCTTCTGGAAGGCCAGGAGGCTCTGGTTAAACTGGGCCTCCTAGATCCAGATGTCATCCGTCGACCCCCCTCTACACCAAGACTCTCACCTATTTGGCAGACACCTCCAACCAGAAGAGACAGACGCAGAATCAGATATGACGTTGGAGACAGACCGGAGGACCCTTTTCGTTGATCATCTTCCCACCGTTGTCACCCCCAAGACACCCCAGCAACATGCACCCATCTCCAGCTTACAACTACCCGGACGTCTGTCCTATGGAGCCGCGACATGTTTTCCCCACCCAGCCGCAGCCCAGCAGATTTTGACATAATTTTTATTTTTTGGTTTTGTCTTCACTGCTGGCTAGTTCTTCTGTTTTGATTTTTCTTTTTCCTATTGGCTTGACATAGCACAGAACTTCTTCCAGGCTGGGTTCGAGACCTAGTAGTCTCGTGAATTGTGATTTCTTTTTTTTTCTTCAGGTTTTCTACTATGACCTGTTCCAGTTCCTAGTTATGAGGACACTCACATCACCTTCAAGCTTATGTGTTTTTTTTCTCTTTTTTTTTTGTTATATTCTTTTTACTCTCCTTTTTTTTTCCTCATTTTTTTTTAAAGGTTTTGGCACACCGTCACAATGCTTCTGCATCATATTACTCAGGCTGAAATATTTTATATTCTACATAATGAAGTTGGTCCGAACTATGTACATGATTGATGTATTTCGCTCTTTTACCCCCCAGTGCTCGAGTATGGCGGCCCTCCCTTTGTCACTCGCAATCCAATGGGCTTGCTCTTGGCCCTATTTATTTTGGGTCTATTTGCCCTCAGACCATAGATCACTATCACTATTACCATGGTGATTAGATGTATATCACACAATGTCAAGGGATTTAATTCCCCTTTAAAAAGGAGAAAGGCATTTGCATTCTATAAACAGCTTGGAGCGCAAATTCTCCTCTTGCAAGAGACACATTTTGCACACACCTCACACCCTAAATTTCTCCATAGACACTACCCTCAGACTTTTTGCTCATTACACCAGACGAAAAGCAGAGGTGCTGCCATACTCCTTCACTGCTCTTTCCCAATGGAAGTTAAACAAGTTTTTAAAGACAAAGACAGTAGATATGTTATAATCAAAGGTATGATTCATTCTAGAGAAATTACTATCGCCAGTATTTATGCCCCTAATGACTCTCCTGCATCTTTTTTTCACTCCTTCTTTGACCGCCTGTCTCAATTTCAATCGCCACACATGATAATAGGAGGGGACTTTAATATGGTGGCCAACCCTACTCTTGACAGATCCTCGATGTCCCCCTCAACCAAATCTTTTCCCCGTTCACTCTCGGGTGGATTACTAGACCATCAACTGGTGGACACCTGGAGAGCACATAACATTGGGGCTAAGGAATATACTTTCTACTCCCATCCCCATAAAAGTTATGCGAGACTTGACTACATCTATACCACCCCCATTATCCTTGCCAATACCACAGATGCTAGCATCCATCCTTGTTCCTGGTCGGACCATCATGCCACTGCCTTCACCACCTCATACATTAAGCTTGCACCAACCTCTTACTCATGGAGACTAAATGAAGCTCTCTTATCTGATGCAGTAGTTGAGGGAGAAATAGCACAAGCTATTGAAGAATATTTTAATTTTAATGCCATCCCAGAAACCCCTCCCTCTATGGTTTGGTCGGCACATAAGGCGGTGCTGAGGGGGAAGTTGATTGGTCTTGCGGCTGCTCAGAATAAAATAGATAAACTAAACATTTTAACCCTCAATAAGGACTTGGATAGTCTTTACAAGAATACCAATCTTCTACACTTGGAATCCACTAGACAACTAATTGACCAAAAAAGATTGGAATTGGATGATATCCTGTCGAAGAGAGTGGAAAAAACTCTGCGTTGGTCGAGAGCCAAAAGCCTTCTTCATGAGAGTTCTGCTTCCACACTCTTCGCCAGAAAACTTAATCGTTCCTCCCGCCCTCCCCATGTCTATAGATTAATGACCCCCTCTGGACATATCACCTCCCATCCCCAAGAGGTCCTTCAAATCTTTGAACAGTTCTATTCCTCTCTATTAGCCCCCTCCCAGCTAAAACCCTCACTATCAGACGTTACATGGTTTCAGAACATCCCCCTACCAAATCTTACCCCCTCACAATTAGACATTTTGAACGCCCCCATCACACCAACAGAGGTTATGAATGTTATTAAATCTCTAAAATCGGGTTCAGCCCCCGGACCTGATGGATTTTCCTCTCTCTATTATAAGAAATTTTCTCCCCTCCTCACCCCCAGATTAGTCCATCTATTCAATTGGGTTTTACAAGGTGGTAGTTTCTCTGAAGATATTTTATTAGCTAACATGTCCCTGATTCCAAAACCTCATAAGAACCATACCTTACCCCAAAACTATAGACCTATCTCGGTCATCAATAATGACTTAAAAATCTTTAGCAGAATCATGGCTGACAGATTGGCAATAGTTATCCCCTCTCTTATTTCCCCTTTTCAGTCCGGCTTTATTCCCCATAGACTCATCACTGATAACATTCGCCTAGCCACAAATATAATACAAGACGCTAACTTATTTTCGCGAAAACTCCTCATGCTTAGCCTTGACATACAAAAGGCGTTTGATAGTGTCTCCTGGACGTACATCAATACACTCCTACAACGCATGGGCTTCCAGGGAGCATTCCTACATGCCTTCTTGGCCCTCTATCAGAACCCGAAAACCAGAATCAGACTTCCGGGTTGTAACTCTAAATTTTTTACCCTAGGCAGAGGTACAAGACAAGGATGCCCGTTGTCACCTTTAATTTTTGCTTTAGCCCTTGAGCCACTAGCCACTGCTATACTCCAAAACCCAGATATCTCTGGTTATTTGAAGGGCCACTCGACATTTAAATTTGGGATGTATGCAGATGACGTTTTGATGTTCATTACCAATCCCCTGGTATCCCTCCCGAACCTATTTCAGACTTTATCGAAGTTTGCAGAGATCTCAGGCCTCTCCATAAACATGTCAAAATCAAGTGCACTCCCAATAGGCTACACACCTGTAGAATTACTTCACCTCAAATCAGTCTATGCATTCAACTGGACGGACTCCCACCTCCCATACCTAGGAATCAATCTGACTAAAGATTTTTGTAGACTCTTTGAAGCTAACATCCCCCCCATGGTATCTAAACTTAAAGGTATACTCAAACAATGGTCACATCTACACATTTCATTTCTTGGCAGAATTACAGCACTTAAGATGACCATTCTCCCCAAACTCCTCTACCTATTTAGATCCCTACCACTTAAAATTTCTAAAACTTACCTACACTCTATCCAAGTAATGTTTAATAGATTTATTTGGAAAGACAAACCTCCACGCTTTTCCAGGGAGGTCCTGTACCGTTCCTCTAAGAAAGGTGGCTTAGGGGTACCTCAGGTGTGGTTTTACTACTTAGCCAGTAGGTACACTCAACAAGCACAATGGAACATACATAACCCCAGTGTACCCTGGGTACACTTTGAGGCTGAATCTATCGCCCCTTTGTTTCTCCCAGGCCTCATGTGGTCCAATAACCCAGTTAGTTCAGAATTGGGACTCAAAAATTTGATCACTCAAGCAGGCCTTCAACTCTGGGACACTTACAAAAATACATACAAACTAGTTTCTGCTGTTCCTCTAGGGGCCTCATTTTTAGGAGACTCTAGATTCCCCTTAGCATACAATAGACCCTCTTCCTTTCAACTCTGGATAGAGTTAAAATTAACTACATTAAGTAAATTTCTCCTAAACTCAAAATTTGTTTCATTTTCGCAACTGCAAACCAACTACCACATCCCAAACAGTGAATTTTATCACTTCCTACAAATACGTCACTTTTTCCAAAAACACTACCCTGGCCCATATTTATCCTCTACAACTCTGTTTGAAGACATTTGCTATGACTCCCCTCGCCAGAAAGGCCTTATTTCTCTAATCTATAACAATCTTGAGGCTAACATTGAGGAATCACCCCTTAAATATAGATCGCAATGGGAATCGGAGATGGGTCTGGAGGACATTGATATAGATTGGGTAAAAGGCTGGCAAAATTTACGCAATTGTACCAAATCTATTATGGTGCGCGAAACTGCCATCAAACTATTAACACGTTGGTACTACACCCCAACGCGTATCCACAAGATCTTCCCACATTCCTCTCACCTCTGTTTCAGAGGCTGTGCTCAACAAGGCTCTTTTCTACACACCTTTTGGGAATGCGAAAAACTACGTCCCACATGGACAGAGATCTTGAAACTGATAGACAAGTTGGCTAATAAACCCCTCAACATCTCTTATCAACATTGCCTGCTGTTTCAGTCTCCTCCAGATTCCACTAAACCATTGGTAAAACTGATCCATTCTATATGTGTAGCCATGCAATGGGTGATTGCCTCACATTGGAAATCACCTTCTGTTCCGTTTCCACAAGTGATTGCTAGAATAGACCGTATGATGTTGGCAGACAAGATTTATCACACCTTGCATGACACTATCCCTCAGTATGATGCTATTTGGAATCCTTGGTTTTTATTTAGACTCCAAAAGTGACGGTTTTTTTTTTTTATTTTTCTTTTTCTTTTATATTCTACCTCTGTACATGTTCTTTGTGTGCTTTTTCTTTTTTTTCTTTATTTAAATGCTTTACTTTCTTCTCGATTAATCCTTAGCCATGTTTTATCTACTAGACTTTGCCTAGACTTTAAGACTATAATGTCTTCTATAATTGATTAATTAGCTCTTTAATGAACGTATGCTTCTAGTCTCGGCATATAATTTTTGATCCTTGCATTTATGGCTTTGTATATCTTTGTATTATATTTGTTTTACCTTTCTGCTAAAATAAAAACTTTTTGAAAACAAAAAAAAATTTATGACTGCCTATGTCGTTTCTTGAGGTGCTAAAATGGCAGGGCAGTACAAAACTCCCACAAATGACCCCATTTTGGAAAGTAGACACCCCAAGGAATTTGCTGAGAGGCATGTTGAGCCCATTGAATATTCATTTTTTTTGTCCCAAGTGATTGAATAATGACAAAAAAAAAAAAAGTTGTCACTAAATGATATATTGCTCACACAGGCCATGGGCATATGTGGAATTGCACCCCAAAATACATTTAGCTGCTTCTCCTGAGTATGGGGATACCACATGTGTGGGACTTTTTGGGAGCCTAGCCGCGTACGGGGCCCCGAAAACCAATCACTGCCTTCAGGATTTCTAAGGGCGTACATTTTTGATTTTACTCCTCACTACCTATCACAGTTTTGAAGGCCATAAAATGCCCAGATGGCATAAACCCCCCCAAATGACCCCATTTTGGAAAGTAGACACCCCAAGCTATTTGCTGAGAGGCATATTGAGTCCATGGAATGTTTTATATTTTGACACAAGTTGCGGGAAAGTGACAAATTTTTTATTTTTATTTTTTTTTTGCACAAAGTTGTCACTAAATGATATATTGCTCACACAGGCCATGGGCATATGTGGAATTGCACCCCAAAATACATTTAGCTGCTTCTCCTGAGTATGGGGATACCACATGTGTGGGACTTTTTGGGAGCCTAGCCGCGTACGGGGCCCCGAAAACCAATCACTGCCTTCAGGATTTCTAAGGGCGTACATTTTTGATTTTACTCCTCACTGCCTATCACAGTTTCGGAGGCCATGGAATGCCCAGGTGGCACAAACCCCCCCCAAATGACCCCATTTTGGAAAGTAGACACCCCAAGCTATTTGCTGAGAGGCATGGTGAGTATTTTGCAGCTCTCATTTGTTTTTGAAAATAAAGAAAGACGAGAAAAAATTTTTTTTTTTTTCTTTTTTCAATTTTCAAAACTTTGTGACAAAAAGTGAGGTCTGCAAAATACTCACTATACCTCTCATCAAATAGCTTGGGGTGTCTACTTTCCAAAATGGGGTCATTTGGGGGGGGTTTTTACCACCTGGGCATTCCATGGCCTCCGAAACTGTGATAGGCAGTGAAGAGTGAAATCAAAAATTTACGGCCTTAGAAAGCCTGAAGGCGGTGCTTGGTTTTCGGGGTCCCGTACGCGGCTAGGCTCCCAAAAAGTCTCACACATGTGGTATCCCCGTACTCAGGAGAAGCAACAGAATGTATTTTGGGGTGTAATTTCACATATTCCCATGGCATTTTTGAGCAATATATCATTTAGTGACAACTTTGCGCAAAAAAAAATAAAAAAAAAAAAAAAATTGTCTCTTTCCCGCAACTTGTGTCACAATATAAAATATTCCATGGACTCAACATGACTCTCAGCAAATAGCTTGGGGTGTCTACTTTCCAAAATGGGGTCATTTGGGGGGGTTTTGAACTGTCCTGGCATTTTATGCACAACATCTAGAAGCTTATGTCACACATCACCCACTCTTCTAACCACTTGAAGACAAAGCCCTTTCTGACACTTATTGTTTACATTAAAAAATATTTTTTTTTGCAAGAAAATTACTTTGAACCCCTAAACATTATATATTTTTTTAAAGCAAATGCCCTACAGATTAAAATGGTGGGTGTTTCATTTTTTTTTTTTCACACAGTATTTGCGCAGCGATTTTTCAAACGCATTTTTTGGGGAAAAAACACACTTTTTTACATTTTAATGCACTAAAACACACTATATTGCCCAAATGTTTGATGGAATAAAAAAGATGATCTTAGGCCGAGTACATGGATACCAAACATGACATGCTTTAAAATTGCGCACAAACGTGCAGTGGCGACAAACTAAATACATTTTTAAAAGCCTTTAAAAGCCTTTACAGGTTACCACTTTAGATTTACAGAGGAGGTCTACTGCTAAAATTACTGCCCTCAATCTGACGTTTGCGGTGATACCTCACATGCATGGTGCAATTGCTGTTTACATTTGACGCCAGACCGACGCTTGCGTTCGCCTTAGCGCGAGAGCAGGGGGGACAGGGGTGCTTTTTTTTTTTTTTTCTTTTCTTTATTATTATTATTTTTTTATTTTATTTTTAAACTGTTCCTTTCATTTTTTTTTTTTTTTAAATCATTTTTATTGTTATCTCAGGGAATGTAAATATCCCCTATCATAGCAATAGGTAGTGACAGGTACTCTTTTTTGCAAAAATTGGGGTCTATTAGACCCTAGATTTCTCCTCTGCCCTCAAAGCATCTGACCACACCAAGATCGGTGTGATAAAATGCTTTCCCAATTTCCCAATGGCGCTGTTTACATCCGGCGAAATCTAAGTCATAAAATGCTCGTAGCTTCCGGTTTCTTAGGCCATAGAGATGTTTGGAGCCACTCTGGTCTCTGATCAGCTCTATGGTCAGCTGGCTGAATCACCGGCTGCATTTTCAGGTTCCCTGTTGAGACAGGAGAGCCAGAGAAAAACACGGAAGACTTTGGGGGGGGGCATTCCCTCCCACTGCTTGTAAAAGCAGTCTAGAGGCTAATTAGCCGCTAGGATTGCTTTTACATGAAAGCCGACCGCTGGCTGAAAAGAATGATACCAAGATGATACCTAAACCTGCAGGCATCATTCTGGTATAACCACTCAAAGTCGTGAATGGCGTACCTGAAGACAAAAAAATGGTTAACAATAAAGCACAGTAAACGGTAAGGTATAAAAAATTGCATACCTGAAAAGCAAACATGATAAAACATAATAACAATAAAACATTGCAGAATAGAATACAGTAAAAAAGAGCAGAACAATAGAGAGAATAGAGAGAGAGAGAACAATAAAACGACAACTATTTTTTTTTTTTTTTATATATTTTTGTATGTGTTTTTTTTTTTTTTTTACACTTTTTTTTGTAACTAACTTTTATAACTGTAACCGGTTCCAGGTTCGGGTCTCTCAAAATGCGATGGCATCTTGGGAGACCCTGTGAAAGTGTGCCTAGTCTGTGGAATGCTGTACCCTACGCTAATACTCAACTAGTGAATGGTAGCGTTCAAAACATTCACCAATGCAAAGACCAGGATTGTCAGGACAGGAGGGACAATAATAGCGGGTGTCACGCCTATATCCGCGCTTGCTGCAGACACGACATCTTTTTTGGGGGGGTTCGCTAGGTAGGGGTCTCGGGAGGACATAAAGAAAATGCCTCTCATGCAGCCGACTGCATTTGGTTGGGGATGTGAATGGGGGAAGTACGGGCGCTGCAGAAGCGGTGGGTTCCCAATTAGGATTGGCGAATGCAGCAGGAAGGGCACTATGGGCACGACGGGCCTGTGTTTGTCTTTTTGGTGGCAGCGGGACACTACTTGTGCTTGCCACCTCACCAGCTTGAACTGCACTTATGGGACTCGCCACGTCACCAAGTGTTACTGCAGTGCTGGTTTGACTACGACCGGGGTGTACTAGGCCGCTGGCGCTTGCCAGTTCACCAAAACGCTACCAAAAAAACTGTTAGCGATCGCAGGGATCAGGCCTGACTCTGCGAATGCTGCAGTTATGCGTTTAGTGTTTTGTAAGTGTCAGTGATTGATCGATACTGCACTTGGGTGGGCTGGGCTGGGCTGGGCTGGGCCGGGCGGAGGGGCAAAACGCAGGTGCTAGTAGGTATCTGGGCTGATTCCGCTAACACTGCGTTTGTGGGAACCCTAAACTGCTGGGGACGCTAGTATAGATCTGATCGGATCAGATATTGATCCGATCAGATACTATACCACTAAGGGAGGTGTACGCTGCGTGCGTGGGTGTTAGCGGTACTGGCGCTAATCTGACGCTGCCTGGGGCTGGTGCTTGCCAGTTCACCAAAACGCTACCAAAAAAACTGTTAGCGATCGCAGGGATCAGGCCTGACTCTGCGAACGCTGCAGTTATGCGGTTAGTGTTTTGTAAGTGACAGTGATCGATTGATACTGCACTTGGGTGGGCTGGGCCGGGCCGGGCGGAGGGGCAAAACGCAGGTGCTAGCGGGTATCTGGGCTGATCCCGCTAACACTGCGTTTTCGGGAACCCTAAACTGCTGGGAACGCTAGTATAGATCTGATCGGATCCGATATTGATCTGTACAGATACTATACCACTAAGGGAGACGTATGCTGCGTGCGTGGGTGTTAGCGGTACTGGCGCTAATCTGACACTGCCTGGGGCGACGCATATCCCCGCCGGGCGATCAGGGGGCTAAACCTTTATTCGGTAATAAACGGCGGGTGCCCTGACACTATAAAAAATAAACGAACTAACCAGCGTCACCCGTAACGGTTATACGGTGATCAGTGGTGAAAGGGTTAACTAGGGGGCAAGCAAGGGGTTAAAACATTTATTAGGTAGTATATGGGGGTCCCTGTCGCTATAAAACGCTGACGGCGAACCTATATATTTACCTCCCTAACTAGCGTCACCAGCGACACTAATACAGCGATCAGAAAAATGATCGCTTAGTGACACTGGTGACAGGGGGTGATCAAGGGGTTAAAACTTTATTAGGGGGGTTAGGGGGGTACCCTAGACCTAAAGGGGGGTAATACTCACTACCCTAACACTGTAACTGTCACAAACTGACACTATGCAGTAATCAGAAAAAAAAAAAAATACTGCTGGTGTCAGTTTGTGACAGGGGGGGGTGATTGGGGGGGATCGGGGGGCGATCGGGGGGGATCGGGGGTGTAAAGTATGCCTGGCATGTTCTACTGTGTGTGTTTGTGTTGTGTGCACTTACTTGTCTTCTCTCCTCTGCGCTGGGACGGAAACTGCCAGACCGAGGAGAGATGACATCACATCCTCTGCCTGTGTGAAACTACACACAGGCAGAGGAGGATTCCCATTGGCTGGGAGCGATCGCGAAGGGGGGCCACGATCGGATGGTCTCCTCCTCGCCTCCCAACGCTCCCAGTGCAAAGCCGACCGCCGCTGGCACCGGGGGGGGTCCAATCGGACCCCCCGCCCGCGGGAGGCAGATCACGTATGGGAACGTGATTCTGCCTGCCCGTGCCATTCTGCCGCAGTATATCTGCGTTAGGCGGTCGGCAAGTGGTTAAAGGAAAAAAAGTCATTTAAAACTTGCTTGCAGCTTTAATGTAATGTCGGGTCCCGGCAATATGGATGAAAATCAGTGAGACAAATGACATGGGTACCCCCCAGTCCATTACCAGGCCCTTTGGGTCTTGTATGGATATTAAGGGGAACCCCGCACCCAAATTAAAAAAAGGAAAGGTGTGGGGCCCCCAGGCCCTATATACTCTGAACAGCAGTATACAGGCGGTGCAAACAAGACAGGGACTGTAGGTTTGTTGTTAAGTAGAATCTGTTTGTAATTTTGAACTGGTACATTTTTAACGTGTTTAGCTCAAGCCAAAAAATCTTTAAGCTTTTTAGAAAACATAGGGAAGGGTTATCACCCCTGTGACATTTGTTTTGCTGTCTCTGCTCCTCTTCAGAAGATTGAACCTCACTTTTTGTCCCAATGACAAATGTTTTTTGAAAATGTGGGTTTTTTTGTGAAACAAGGATTGGTGATAAAGCATCAGTGGAAAGGAGAAATGTTTTTCCCATATTAATTCTTACAGGAGAGAATTTCCCTTCCTAGGGGTAGATTTCATCTCACTTCCTGTTGTCTCCTTCCGTTTGCAAGTAGGAGTCATTTGTAAGTTGGATGTTTGAAAGTAGGGGCCTGCCCTATATACTCAGCAGAAATTTGGGCCTTAGGTGTTGTTGTGGCCACAACACTGTAAGCCCTCACAGGGCCCTGTTGTGAAATATTAGATCAAGAATTGTAATTACATGCCCCTGTTGAACAGGGCAGAAAAATTGGGCCTTTGGTGGTGGTGGTGGTGGTGCTGGTGCCACAACACTGTAAGTCCTCACTCGCTCTTGGTGGGCGCAGAAACGGGCCCTGTTGTGAGTTGTTTGTAAGTTGGATGTTTGAAAGTAGGGGCCTGCCCTATATACTCAGCAGAAATTTGGGCCTTAGGTGTTGTTGTGGCCACAGCACTGTAAGCCCTCACAGGGCCCTGCTGTGAAATATTAGATCAAGAATTGTAATTACATGCCCCTGTTGAACAGGGCAGAAAAATTGGGCCTTTGGTGGTGGTGGTGCTGGTGCCACAACACTGTAAGTCCTTACTCGTTCTTGGTGGGCGCAGAAATGGGCCCTGCTGTGAAATATTAGATCAAGAATTGTAATTGCATGCCCCTGTTGAACAGGGGCAGAAAAATTGGGCCTTTGGTGGTGGTGGTGCTGGTGCCACAACACTGTAAGTCCTCACTCGCTCTTGGTGGGCGCAGAAACGGGCCCTGCTGTGAAATATTAGATCAAGAATTGTAATTACACGCCCCTGTTGAACAGGGGCTGAAAAATTGGGCCTTAGGCACTGGTGCTGGTGCCACAACATTGCAACCCCTCACAGAAACTCTAGTTGGAACGCAGGAACGAGCCCTGCTGCAAAGTATTGCATCAAAAATTGTAATTACACGCCCCTGTTAAACAGGGGCTGAAAAATTGGGCCTTAGGCACTGGTGGCGGCGCTCAGAACCAAAAATGTTCTTACAAGCTATCAGCGTGATCATTGAGGAGGAAGAGGATAATTACTCAGAATAGTCATTCAGTATCAGCATAGGCAGTCTTTGAAGTGATCTGAGATTTCGAAAAAAATGATTCGGTTACATCAGCATCAGGTGCTTGGTAGCTGGTGGTGATCCAGGACTGATTCATTTTTATGAAGTTCAGTCGATCGACCGAGTCGGTGGACAGACGCACCCTGTGATCGGTTACAAAGCCTCCAGCAGCACTGAATGTGCGTTCCGAAAGAACGCTGGATGCAGGACAGGCCAGTAGCTCAATTGCATACTGTGCAAGCTCTGGCCAGTGATCCATCCTCAAGACCCAGTAACCCAGAGGATTTTCGGTGGGAAAGGTGTCCAAGTCAGATCTTGCCCCTAGGTATTCCTGCACCATGTAAAACAGACGCTGGCGATGGTTGCTGGAACCGATCATACCTTGGGGCTGCAGACTAAAAAATTGTCTGAACGCATCGGTCAGACGGCCACCTTCTCCACCACTCCTTCTTTGACTGACCGAAGCCTCAGCAACACGTTGTCTAGAAACAGGACTTTGTAACCTCCCAGTCTCTGGGAACGCGTTGCACAGACCTTTCTGCAAGCCCTCCTGAAGATGTTTCATCCTCTGCTCCCTATGCGACGGCAAGATAAGGTCCGCAACTTTACCCTTGTAACGTGGATCAAGGAGGGTTGCCAGCCAGTATTGGACCTTCTCCTTGATACCACGAATATGAGGATCCTTACGCAGGCTTTGCAGGATCAGGGAGGCCATGCAGCGTAGGTTTGCTGAGGCATTCGGTCCGGAGTCCTCTGGGTCACTAAGGATTACATGGTCCACAGCCACCTCCTCCCAGCCACGTACAAGTCCATGTGTTTCTTGGGACTGATCCCTTAAAGACTGCTGCTGAGTGCCAGGCTCCACCTCCATACTGACACAATCCTTCTCCTCCTCCTCCTCGTCCTCTTCCTGTGTGATCGGCAGGCACGCAGGAACACTGTCTGGATAAAGGGGGCCTTGAGAGCTAAGGAAGTCCTCCTCTTCCTGCCTCTGTTCTGCCTCAAGTGCCCTGTCCATTATTCCACGTAGCGTGTGCTCCAACAGGTGGACAAGGGGGAAAGTGTCACTGATGCATGCACTGTCACTGCTCACCATCCTCGTGGCCTCCTCAAATGGTGACAGGACAGTGCATGCATCCCTAAACATGGCCCACTGGGGAAAAAAACAAGCTCCCCTAACCCTGTCCTGGTGCCATAGTCGCACAGGTACTCATTGATGGCCCTCTGCTGCGTGTGCAGCCGCTGCAGCATGGCCAACGTTGAGTTCCACCTGGTGGGCATGTCACTGATTAGTCGGTTTTTGGGCAGGTTAAACTCCTTTTGGAGGTCCGCCGGCCGAGCACTGGCATTAAATGACCGGCAGAAATGCACACAGACTTTCCTGGCCTGCCTCAGGACATCCTGTAAGCCCAGGTACCTGCCCAAGAACCGCTGCACCACCAAGTTATGGACGTGAGCCAAACAGGGAACATGGGTCATTTGTCCCTGTCGGAGGGCAGAGAGGAGGTTGGTGCCATTGTCGCAAACCACCATTCCTGCCTTAAGTTTGCATGGCGTCAACCACCTCCAAACCTGCCCCTGCAGAGCTGACAAAACCTCTGCCCCAGTGTGGCTCCTGTCCCCCAAGCATACCATCTCAAGCACCGCATGACATATTTTGGCCTGCGTACTTGCGTAGCCCCTTGAACGCCTACGGAGCACCGCTGGTTCCGAGGACAAAGCACAGGAAGAGGCCATGGAGGAAGAAGAAGAGGAGGGGGTGGAGGAGAGAGGTGTGTCAGAATCATTAGTAGTGGCATTTTGGAGGCGTGGTGGCAGAACAACCTCCAACACTACTGCACCTTGTCCTGCATCCTTCCCAGCTGCCAGCAGAATCACCCAATGCACCGTGAAACTTAGGTAACGTCCCTGTCCATGCCTGCTGGACCATGAGTCAGCGGTAATATGCACCTTACCGCTGACCGCCCTGTCCAGCGAGGCATGGACATTGCCTTCCACATGCCAGTAGAGGGCCGGAATCACCTTCCGTGAGAAAAAGTGGCATCTGGATAAAGGGGACATTGAGAGCTAAGGAAGTCCTCCTCTTCCTGCCTCTGTTTTGCCTCAAGTGCCCTGTCCATTATTCCACACAGCGTGTGCTCCAACAGGTGGACAAGGGCGAAAGTGTCACTGATGCATGCACTGTCACTGCTCACCATCCTCGTGGCCTCCTCAAATGGTGACAGGACAGTGCATGCATCCCTAAACATGGCCCACTGGCGTGGGGAAAAAAACAAGCTCCCCTGACCCTGTCCTGGTGCCATAGTCGCACAGGTACTCATTGATGGCCCTCTGCTGCGTGTGCAGCCGCTGCAGCATGGCCAACGTTGAGTTCCACCTGGTGGGCATGTCAATGATTAGTCAGTTCTTGGGCAGGTTAAACTCCTTTTGGAGGTCCGCCGGCCAAGCACTGGCATTATATGACCGGCGGAAATGCACACAGACTTTCCTGGCCTGCCTCAGGACATCCTGTAAGCCCGGGTACCTGCCCAAGAACCGCTGCACCACCAAGTTAAGGACGTGAGCCAAACAGGGAACATGGGTCATTTGTCCCTGTCGGAGGGCAGAGAGGAGGTTGGTGCCATAGTCGCAAACCACCATTCCTGCCTTAAGTTTGCACGGCGTCAACCACCTCTGAACCTGCTCCTGCAGAGCTGACAAAACCTCTGCCCCAGTGTGGCTCCTGTCCCCCAAGCACACCAGCTCAAGCACCGCATGGCATCTTTTGGCCTGCGTACTTGCGTAGCCCCTTGAACGCCTACGGAGCACCGCTGGTTCCGAGGACAAAGCACAGGAAGAGGCCATGGAGGAAGAAGAAGAGGAGGGGGTGGAGGAGAGAGGTGTGTCAGAATCATTAGTAGAGGCATTTTGGCGGCATGGTGGCGGAACAACCTCCAACACTACTGCACCTTGTCCTGCATCCTTCCCAGCTGCCAGCAGAGTCACACAAATGCGCCGTGAAACTTAGGTAACATCCCTGTCCATGCCTGCTGGACCATGAGTCAGCGGTAATATGCACCTTACCGCTGACCGCCCTGTCCAGCGAGGCATGGACATTGCCTTCCACATGCCGGTAGAGAGCGGGAATCGCCTTCCATGATAAAAAGTGGTGTTTGGGTACCTGCCACTGAGGAACCGCACATTCCACAAACTCACGGAAAGGGGCAGAGTCTACCAACTGAAAAGGCAGCAGTTGAAGTGCTAGCAATTTTGCCAAGCTAGCATTCAACCGCTGGGCATGTGAATGGCTGGGAGCGAACTTCTTTCAGCGGTGCAGCAGCTGGGGCAGGGAAATTTGCCTTGTACAATCTGACGTCGGTGTATCGAAAGCAGATTGCCCACAAGTACTTGGCTGTGACACACCTAATTCTACACCTTCATTCCTCTCAGTGCAGGTCTCAGAGAGGACTGAAGGTATAGTGGGGTTGGAGATCTCAGCTGATGAGGAGCAAGGAGAAGTCCTCTATGTTCTTTGGTGTGGGTCTTTTAGATACGCTTGCCAACGAACTGCATGGCAGGTCAACATATGTCTGGTCAAGCATGTGGTGCCCAAACGGGAGATGTTTTGGCCACGCGAGATACGCTTGAGACATATGTTGCAAATAGCAGCGGTGCGATCTGATGCACTCGTCTCAAAAAAGGCCCACACCAAAGAACTTTTTGAATAACGCGCAGAGACTGCAGCGCCCTGCACATGCGGAGCTTTGGAGTGTGATGCAGTCAGTGTGCTGCCCTTAGGCTGGCCTCTGGTGGGCATCCTGCCTCATTGGTGATGTGCCTCCTCCTCCTCTCTCCTATCAGGCACCCACATTGAATCAGTGACCTCATCATCCCCTCCCTCCTCATCACCGGAGCAAACCTGGCAGTATGCTGCAGCAGGGGGAGCATGACTGCCAGATTGCTGTCCTTCTTGGGCACCCCCTCTGTTCGTGCTCACGTTACTGCCTTCATCTAGCTCAGTATCATCATCAGAGCCTTCCAAACGCTGGGCATCCTCCTGGAGCATGTACCCAACACTGTGGTCAAACAGTTCGAGGGACTCCTCAGGAGGACATGGTGGGGCTAGGGAAGGAGTCACTGATGACATTGAGCCAAGGGAAGAGGCCGCGTTGGCAGCTGCTTTGCCAGACAAAGTACCCTGAGCATGGGAGAGAGAGGATGAGGAGGATGAGGACGGCTTGGTCATCCACTCGACCAAGTCATCCGCATGTTGCGGCTCAACACAACCAGCTGCCAAAAAAAAGGCCAAGCGTGTCCCACGGCCACGTGCTGATGAGGATGCACCATCTCCACGACAAGCACGGTTGCCTCTAGACACAGAGCCTGCTTGCCCTCTTTTATTGGTTTGTGACTGTCTGCCTCTCCTTGTTGGCCTTCCAGACATAGTAAATGGCCTGTAGCTGCACTAAGCTGGGATATATATATATATATATATATATATATATATATATATATATATGTACTGATACTTTAGCTAGCAAAATCAACTGCCTGCCTGTAGTATGAGAACACCACCAACCTTCTACAGGTAGCTTTAGCTGAACACTGTGCAGAGCTCGCCAAAAAATAACTTGTAGCTTATTTAGCTGCCTGCAGTAGTGATAGGATCAGGAAAACACCACCAACCTTCTACAGGTAGCTTTAGGTGAACACTGTGCAGAGCTCACCAAAAAATAACTTGTAGCTTATTTAGCTGCCTGCGGTAGTGATAGGATCAGGAAAACACCACCAACCTTCTACAGGTAGCTTTAGGTGAACACTGTGCAGAGTTCACCAAAAAATAACTTGTAGCTTATTTAGCTGCCTGCGGTAGTGATATGATCAGGAAAACACCACCAACCTTCTACAGGTAGCTTTAGGTGAACACTGTGCAGAGCTCGCACTACACTAACTTGTAGCTTATTTAGCTGCCTGCGGTAGTGATAGGATCAGGAAAACACCACCAACCTTCTACAGGTAGCTTTAGGTGAACACTGCAGAGCTCGCCAAAAAATAACCTGTAGCTTATTTAGCTGCCTGCGGTAGTGATAGGATCAGGAAAACACCACCAACCTTCTACAGGTAGCTTTAGGTGAACACTGTGCAGAGCTCGCACTACACTAACTTGTAGCTTATTTAGCTGCCTGCGGTAGTGATAGGATCAGGAAAACACCACCAACCTTCTACAGGTAGCTTTAGCTGAACACTGTGCAGAGCTCGCACTACACTAACTTGTAGCTTATTTAGCTGCCTGCGGTAGTGATAGGATCAGGAAAACACCACCAACCTTCTACAGGTAGCTTTAGGTGAACACTGCAGAGCTCGCCAAAAAATAACTTGTAGCTTATTTAGCTGCCTGCGGTAGTGATAGGATCAGGAAAACACCACCAACCTTCTACAGGTAGCTTTAGCTGAACACTGTGCAGAGCTCGCACTACACTAACTTGTAGCTTATTTAGCTGCCTGCGGTAGTGATAGGATCAGGAAAACACCACCAACCTTCTACAGGTAGCTTTAGGTGAACACTGCAGAGCTCGACAAAAAATAACTTGTAGCTTATTTAGCTGCCTGCGGTAGTGATAGGATCAGGAAAACACCACCAACCTTCTACAGGTAGCTTTAGCTGAACACTGTGCAGAGCTCGCAAAAAAATGTAGGTTTAGCTGAACACTGTGAGGAGGACGCACTACACTAACTTGTAGTTTTAGCTGAACACTGTGAGGAGGACGCACTACAATAACTTGTAGATTTAGCTGAACACTGTGCAGATATCGCACTACACTAACTTGTAGTTTTAGCTGAACACTGTGAGGAGGACGCACTACACTAACTTGTAGCTTTAGCTGAACACTGTGCAGTGGTCGCACTAAACTAACTTGTAGTTTTAGCTGAACACTGTGAGGAGGACGCACTACAATAACTTGTAGATTTAGCTGATCACTGTGCAGATATCGCACTACACTAACTTGTAGTTTTAGCTGAACACTGTGAGGAGGACGCACTACACTAACTTATAGCTTTAGCTGAACACTGTGCAGTGGTCGCACTACACTAACTTGTAGTTTTCGTTGAACACTGAGGAGGACGCACTACCCTAACTTGTAGCTTTAGCTGAACACTGTGCAGAGGTCACACTAAACTAACTTGTAGCTTTAGCTGAACACTGTGAGGAGGACGCACTACACTAACTTGTAGCTTTAGCTGAACACTGTGCAGAGGTCTCACTACACTAACTTGTAGGTTTAGCTGAACACTGTGCAGAGGTCTCACTACACTAACTTGTAGGTTTAGCTGAACACTGTGCAGAGGTCTCACTACACTAACTTGTAGGTTTAGCTGAACACTGTTCCGAGGACGCACTACACTAACTTGTAGCTTTAGCTGAACACTGTGCAGAGGTCGCACTACACTAACTTGTAGTTTTCACTGAACACTGTGAGGAGGACGCACTCCCCTAACTTGTAGCTTTAGCTGAACACTGTGCAGAGGTCACACTAAACTAACTTGTAGCTTTAGCTGAACACTGTGAGGAGGACGCACTACCCTAACTTGTAGCTTTAGCTGAATACTGTGCACTACACTAACTTGAAGTTTTAGCTGAACACTGTGCAGAGGCCACACTAAACTAACTTGTAGCTTTAACTGAACACTGTGAGAAGGACGCACTACAGTAACTTGTAGCTTTAGCTGAACACTGTGCAGAGATCTCACTACACTAACCTATAGTTTTAGCTGAACACTGTGAGGAGGATGCACTACACTAACTTGTAGCTTTAGCTGAACACTGTGCAGAGGTCGCACTACACTAACTTGTAGTTTTAGGTGAACACTGTGAGGAGGACGCACTACCCTAACTTGTAGCTTTAACTGAACACTGTGCAGAGGTCGCACTACACTAACTTGTAGTTTTTGCTGAACACTGTGAGGAGGACACACTACACCAACTTGTAGCTTTAGCTGAACACTGTGAGGAGGACGCACTACCCTAACTTGTAGCTTTAGCTGAACACTGTGCACTACACTAACTTGAAGTTTTAGCTGAACACTGTGCAGAGGTCACACTAAACTAACTTGTAGCTTTAACTGAACACTGTGAGGAGGACGCACTACACTAACTGTAAATAGTCTAGCTGCCTGACTGTGGTACTAATAGGATCAAAAGAACACCAGCAATTTTCTTCAGGTAGCTGTAAATACTGTAACAAGACAAGCCTGCCTGTCAGTAGGAAGATAACAGGAACTGATCTAGCTAAACTGAATACAGTGTATATATATATATATATATATATATATATATATATATATATACACAACACCTGGGATGCATATATATACACAATACACTGTAAGTGCAGCTAACTCACTGACTGTCCTGCCTAATCTAGCTAACTCAAATGAAATGACACTGTCTCTCTCTCTAAGCACGCCGGAACACACTACACAGGGCCGCCGTGCAGGCGGCCTTATATAGAGTGGGGCGTGTTTTAAACCCCCTGAGCCATAATTGGCCAAAGCCACCCTGGCTTTGGCCAATTACAGCTCTCTCTACCAACAGCGCTGTGATTGGCCAAGCATGCGGGTCATAGTGCATGCTTGGCCAATCATCAGCCAGCAATGCACTGCAATGCCGCAGTGAATTATGAGCCGTGACGCGCCACACGAATTTGGCGCGAACTGCCCATATCGTTCGCAATTCGACGAACGATCGAACAGCCGATGTTCGAGTCGAACATGGGTTCAACTCGAACACGAAGCTTATCCCTACTGATGACACCCAAATCTATCTCTCTGCTCCTCAGCTCACCCCATCAATCTCCTCACGCATCACTGATTTACTAACAGACATATCAGCCTGGATGTCAAACCACTTCCTCAAACTGAATCTTTCTAAAACTGAGCTATTAATATTTCCTCCTCCCACATGCTCCCTCCCCTGACTTCTCTGTCAAGATCAATGGCACATCTATCAGTCCGTCCACACATGCCAGGGTGCTAGGGGTAACCTTAGACTCCTGAACTGTCCTTTCAGGCCCACATACAATCCCTGTCCAAATCATGCTGCCATAGCCTCGGCAACATTTCCAGAATACACCCCTTTTTAACTAATGACACCACTAAGCTTCTGATTCACTCCCTGGTTATCTCTAGCCTCGACTACTGCAACTCCCTCCTCATTGGATTATCTTTACATAGACTATCCCCCTTCAGTCCATAATGAATGCCGCTGCAAGACTCATCCACCTTACCAACCATTCAGTGTCCTCCACCCCTTTCTGCCAATCCCTCCACTGGCTTCCACTCACCCAACGAATAAAATTCAAAGTACTAACAATAATTTACAAAGCCGTCCACAACTCTGCTCCCAGCTACATCACTAACCTAGTCCCAAAATACCAACCAAGCCGCTGTCTTCGGTCCTCCCAAGACCTCCTGCTCTCTAGCTCCGTTGTCACCTCCTCCCATGCTCGCTTCCAGGATTTCTCCAGAGCTTCTCCCATCCTTTGTAACTCCCTACCCAAATCTGTCCGACTGTCCCCTAATCTATCCATCTTTAGACAATCCCTGAAAACCCTTCTCTTTAAAGAAGCCTATCCTGCTTCTAACTAACAATGTTTTACTTCCTCCATCAGCTCATCCCCCACAGCTTTTACCTTTTATATCAATTGACCCTTCCCTTTTAGATTGTAAGCTCTAACGAGCAGGGCCCTCTGATTCCTCTTTTACCAAATTGTAATGTAACTGTCTGCCTTCATGTTGTAAAGTGCTGCGCAAACTGTTGGCAGAAACTGTATAACAATAATAATAATAATGGGCAGCACAGTGGTGTAGTGGGTAGCACTCTCGCCTAGCAGTAAAAAGGGTCGCTGGTTTGATTCCCAACCACAACACTACCTGCCTGGAGTTTGCATGTTCTCCCTGTTACTGCGTGGGTTTCCTCCGGGTACTCCGGTTTCCTCCCACACTCCAAAGACATGCTGGTAGGTTTATTGGCTTCTGTTCAAAATTGGCCCCAGTGTATGAATGTGAGTTGCGGACCTTGGAATGTAAGCTCCTTGAGGGTAGGGACCGATGTGAGTGTATGCTGTATGTGTAGAGTTCTGCGTGAATTGGCAGGCACTATATGGGTACCTTAAATAAATAGGGATGATTGTAGACACACACCCACACTCACTCAGGTTGAACTAGATGGACTGGTGTCTTTATTCAACCTTACTAACTATGTAATAATACATTTTAATAATGCTTAAGTGAAACAATAAAAATGAAATATTCCTTTAAATATCGTGCCTGGGGGGTCCCCTTAGTCTGCCTGTAAAGTAGCGCATTTTCCCATGTTTATAACAGTACCACAGCAAAATGACATTTCTAAAGCAAAAAATGTCATCTAAAATTGCTCTCGGGTGTAATGTATTGCCAAATCCCGGCAATATACATAAAAAAATCATTGAAAAAAAACAGCGTGGGTTTCCCCAGGCCATACCAGGCCCTTTCGGGTCTGGTATGGATAGTAAGGGGAACTCCACGCCATTTTTTTTGTAAATGGTGTGAGGGTCTCCCCCAAAATCCATACCAGACCCAAAGGGCCTGGATGGGGGGAACCCATGCCATTTTTTTCTTAATTCTATCATAGGATTCCCCTTAACCACTTCAACACACTATATTATATATTGTACACTGCATTATATATCCTGCACTGTATTATATATACTACACTACACTGACTGCACTATATACTCTGAACTGCAGTATATATACTATACGGACTGCACTATATACTCTGCTGAAAAATTGGGCCTTAGGTGTTGGTGGCAGAACACTGTAAACCCTCACTGTTACTCTTGTTGGGCGCAGTAATGGTCCCTGCTGTTAAATATAATTTCAAACATTGTAATTACATACAAAAATGCAATATTGTTGCACTACTCGCAAAAATTAAAAGATGACACATAAAGCAGCCAGCATCAACAATGTAGTAACAAAGTGAAACAAATGGATGATATAGATGCAGCGCTAAAAAAAAAATGAACAGTGCACATATATGTGACTATCAAACATACAAAAAAATGGTGTGATGACCATATGTGAGAAATGTTTTTTTCATGAAATAACTATTTAGTCCATAACCACATGAGTGTCCAACTCAGTGAGTATTATAATCGTGTAAGTGTCCAACAAGGTGGGACGGTGTGTTTATAGGTAGACAAGAATTTACTCTTGGATGTCATATACAGTGCCTTGCAAAAGTATTCGGCCCCCTTGAACTTTTCAACCTTTTGCCACATTTCAGGCTTCAAACATAAAGATATAAAATTGTAATTTTTTGTGAAGAATCACCAACAAGTGGGACACAATTGTGAAGTGGAACGAAATCTATTGGATATTTTAAACTTTTTTAGCAAATAAAAAACTGAAAAGTGGTGCGTGCAAAATTATTCGGCCCCTTTACTTTCAGTGCAGAAAACTCACTCCAGAAGTTCAGCGAGGATCTCTGAATGATCCAATGTTGTCCTAAATGCAGGACCATTCTGGATGAAAACCTGTTGGAGTCTGCAAAAGACCTGAAACTGGGACGGAGATTTATCTTCCAACAAGACAATGATCCCAAACATACAGCAAAATCTACAAAGGAATGGTTCACAAATAAACATATTCAGGTGTTGGAATGGCCAAGTCAAAGTCCAGACCTGAATCCAATCGAGAATCTGTTCTTTTTTGTGGATATCGATTATTGGAACACCATCTCTGTGATTTATTTGGCATCCAAGAGTTTTGGGACACCATCTTTGTGATTTATATGACATCCAAGAGTAACTTCTTATTTACCTATAAACACACCGTCCCACCTTGTTGGACACTTACACGATTATAATACTCACTGAGTTGGACACTCATATGGTTATGGACTAAATAGTTATTTCATGAAATTTTTTTTCTCACATATGGTCATCACACCATTGTAATTACATGCCCCTGTTAAACAGGGGCAAAAAAAATTGGGCCTTGGGTGGTGGTGGTGCCCTAAACCAAAAATATTGTTGTAAGCTGGCATCATCATGATTGAGGAGGAATAAGATAGGCAGAATAGGCAGTCTTCAAGGGAACCCAGATCCATAGCAAATTCAAGCAGTTACATCAGCATCAGGTGCTTGATAGCTGCTGATCCAGGACTGATTATTTTTTTTTAAATGCGAGCCTATCAACAGAGTCTGTGGATAGGAGCACTTTTTGATCCGTTACAAACCCTCCAGCAGCAATGAATGTGCGTTCAGAAGGCACACTGGATGCAGGACACGCCAGTAACCCAGTGGATGCTCTGTTGGAAAGGTCTCCAAGTCTGCTCTTGCCCCTAGATATTCCTGCACCATATAATGCAGACGCTGGCGATGGTTGCTGGAACCTATCAGACCTTGGCGCTAAGGACTAAAAAATTGTTTAAAGGCATCAGTTAGCCGGCCACCTACTCCACCGCTCTTCCACTTACCGAACAATGCCTCATAAACACGTTTTCCAGCACCAGGAAATGGAGACCTCCCAGGGTCTGGAAATGCATTACATAAACTTTTCTTTAAATCCTCCTGAAGATATTTCATCCTCTGCTCCCTCTGCGAAGGCAGGATGAGTTCTGCAACCTTACCCTTGTAAGGTGGATCAAGAAGGGTTGCCAGCCAATAATGATCCCTCTCCTTGATACCACGAATCTGAGGGTCCTTTCGCAGGGTTTGCAGAATCAGAGACGCCATGCAGCGTAAGTTTGCAGAGGCATTTGATCCTGAATCCTCTGGGTTACTAAGGATTACATTATCCGTAACTACCTCCTCCCACCCAAGTACAACTCCTTGGGTTTCTGGGGACTGAAAACCATCTCTTGAAGACTGCTGTGTGTTATCCTCGACATCCATGCTGACACAATCCTCCTCCTCCTCTTCTTCCTGTGTGTTTGACAGACCCACAGGAATGTTATCTGGATAAATGGGGCCTTGAGAGGAAAGGAAGTCCTCTTCCTCCCTCTGTTCTGCCTCAAGTGCCTGTCCATGATTCCATGAAGCATGTGCTAGACTAGAGGGACAGTGTCACTGATGCATGCATTGTTGCTGCTCACCATCCTTGTGACCTCCTCAAATGGTGACAGGACAGCGCACGCATCCTTGATCAGTAGCCACTGGCATGGTGAAAAGAAGCCAAGCTCCCCTGACCCTGTCCTGGTGCCATACTCGCACAGGTACTCTTGATGGCCCTTTGCTGTGTGTACAGCCACTGCAGCATTGCCAACATTGAGTTCCACCTGGTGGGCATGTCACAAATGATACAGTTGATGAGCAGGTTTCATTCCCTTTGAATGTCAGCCAGCCGAGCACTGGCATTATATGACCGGCAGAAGTTGTTGTGGAAATTTTATTATATAAAATTTATGTGGACATTTTATTCTAGGATGTGTTTTTTATAGATTGTCATCTGTCTCCCTGTGTCTGATTTAATCGAGGAGTGCTCTAGCAGAGCGCACTTGGGTTGAATCAAGACCAGTGGTAAAAACGGTCAGTATGAAAACCTTCTCATGGGATTTGAGACGTGTTCTCTGTGTCTGTGGATGTTTGTTGGTTTGTAGGTACCAAGCGCAATGTGCTGGGCTTCTTGTCTTCAAATGACTATGCGCATTAGAGAAGCAAAGTCCGCATAACGAGCGAAACATATTATTTTATCTCTGTGTGGCTACGATATCCGTTTTGGATACATATCTGCTTTAATAAGAGGACATTGGTATCTGCCTTGTCGGTGTACTTGTACTGTATATTGACAACAGCAGTAGCAATGTCCCCGCAGATTGTCTCAAGCCTGTAAGAACCAGTAGAATGAGCTTACTAGATACTGTTTACTTTGAACAGTATTGGGTGGGCTGCATGTTGACTAAGAGGGGGCGTGTGCACTTCCTCCCCTTTTCCCTCCTGTGAGTGCCCTCCCCTTTACTGTTTGTCATTTCCTGTGATGTCATTTTGTACTGAGGAAGTGATTGGCTGTTGTGGCCAATCACTTCCTTTTTGTTATTCTTTTGTATGAATAAAAAGCCCAAGGGTCTGTGCTCCAGGGACTCCAATTCCAGGGAGATTGCAGCTTGAAGAAGTATTGTTCCTGATTCTACCTGTTGCTATGAAGTACTTTAATTTCCTTGTACCAAAGAGCTTGATACAAACGTGCTTTTAAGCACGAATAAATTGTTTTGTGCCTTGTGTGCATTTAGAGGCTGGAAGTGCACATTTTGGCGTGGTGTGGATTCGCGTACAAGGCCCAAGGGAAGTTTTCCACGACAAAATGACCATAGACTTTTCTGGCCTGCCTCAGGAGATCTTATAAGCCTGGGTACCTGGTCAAGAAATGCTGCACCACCTAATCCAGGACTTGTGGCAAACATGCAACATGGGTCAAGTGTCCCTGCCAGAGGGCGGAGAGTAGGTTGGTGCCATTGTTGCATACAACCATTCCTGGCTGAAGCTGGCATGGCGACAAACAACTCTGAGCCTGCCCCTGCAGAGCTGACAGAATCTCTGCCCGTGTGGCTCCTGTCCCCTAGGCAGACCAACTGAAGCACAGCATTACATGTTTTTGCCTGACTGCTTGCATAGCCCCTTGAGTGCTTAGGCAGCACTGCTGGTTCGGAGGAAAATTCTGCAGAAGAGGTCATAGAGGAAGAAGAAGAGGAGGAAGGGGAGCATACAGATGTGGCAGAATCACCACTAGCTTTTTGGAGGCGTGGTGGCGGCGGAACAAGCTCCAACACTGAACCCTGTCCTGCATCCTTCCCAGCTGCCAGAAGAGTTACCCAGTGCGCCATGAAGGAAAGGTAAAATCCCTGCCCATGCCTGCTGGACCATGAGTCAGTGGTAATATGGATCTTTCTGCTGACTGCCCTGTCCAATGAGGCCAAAACATTGCCTTCCACATGGCAGTCGAGAGCTGGAATGGTCTTACATGAAAAGAAATGCTGTGTTGGAACCTGCCACTGTGGTACAGCACATTCGACAAATTCACAAAAGGGGGCTGAGCCTACCAGCTGAAAAGGCAGCAGTTGCAGTGCTAGCAATTTGGCCAAGCTAGCATTTAGACGCTGAGCATGTGGATGGCTGGGACCAAATTTCTTTTTACATTTCAGCATCTGGGGTAGGGAAATTTGCCTGCTGAAATCAACTGTGGTGTACTGCTAGCAGATTGTCTGAAAGTACTTGTGATACCTATTGCTATACCTTCATTCCTCACAGTGCAGGTTAATGAGAGGACTGGAGGTATAGTAGGGTTTGAGATCCCAGATGAGGAGCAAGGAGAAGTCTACCTTTTTCTATGATGTAGGTCTTTCAGGTGCTGCTGCCAATGGACTGCATGGCAGGTCGTCATATGTCTGGTCAAGAATGTGGTGCCCAAGCGGCTGCTGTTTTGGCCATGCTTGATCTGCTTCAGACATAGGTTGCAAACAGCAATGGTGCGATATGCTGCACACATGTTGAAAAAGGCCCACACCAAGGAACTTTTAAAAGTCATTGGGGAGTCAGCAGCGCTCTGCACCTGCGGAGCTCTGAGGTGTGATGCAATAGGGTGGCTGTCCTTAAGCTGACCCCTGGAGGACATCCTGCCTCGTTGGAGTTGTGCCTCCTCCTCCTCACTTTGCTCCTCTCTTCTCTCAGGCACCCAAGTACAGTCAGTGACCTCATAATCCCCTCCCTCCTCATCTCTGGAGCAAACTTGGCAGTACGCTGCAGCGTGGGGAACATGACTGGCAGTTTCTTGTCCTTCTTTGGCACCCCCTCTCTCTAGGCTGACGTTACTACCTTCCTCAACCTGGGAACCATTATTGTAGCCTTCAAATTGCTGCGCATCCTCCAGCAGCATGTAACCGATACTGTGGTCGAATAATTCTATGGACTCCTCCATGTATGATGGTGGGGCTACGGAAGGAGTAACTGTGAACAAGGAGCCGGTGGAATAGGCTGCTTTGGCTGCTGCACAGCCGCATCTCTTCAACTCCCCAAGCACACATACTGAGAGCAGCAATGCTGCACAGTGGCACATGGCAATTCTATTGCAGGGGGCATCTGTACAGCTTCACAGACGCTTATTGGTGAGAGAGCTTGTCCCTATGTACACGTCCAGCCACGGATTAGTGCGGGTTTGAGAGATTACAACACCAACACTCTATTGGGAAGGATTGCAAGACAAATGGGTGACCTGATCCCTGCACACAGTCGTATGGTGCTAAGAGCATGGTGATGCAAAAAGAATAACACATCAGTGAAAAATAACCCTCTGGGTTGGTCAATATTCACCTTGTGATACATCATCCATCAGGCCCCCAATACTATAACATACAGACCAGACCTGGTCCTCTAAGGCTCTGAGGAAGAGGATTATCCTCTAAACGCATTAGACGAATAAGCTGATTATTCACCTTTTATCCCTTATATGGACATTGTTTTACATGCAATACTATTTGTTTTAGTGCTAATTTTCTTGTTATCTAGCCGCCTATGAATAAGTGATATTTTCTGTACATATTTTCTGTTTGAAATAAGCACCTTAAAAGGACTCATGCATCAGTCAACGTGCCTATCTTATCTCTTTTGCTTTGGCAGCTGCGTTGGTAGGCAAACTACTATGAGCCTGGGTGACAGGATGAGGAAGACGAGGACGGCTTTGTTATCCACTCCACCAACTCTTCTGCATGTTGTGGCTCAATAACATGGCCAGCAGCAGAAAAAAAGGTCAAGCGTGCCCCATGGCCACCTTCAGAGGATGCACCATGTCCATTACCACCACTGTTGACTGTGGACACAGAGGCTGCTTGCCCTCTTTTAGTGGCCTGTAAGCATCTTCCTCTTCTTGGTGGCCTTCCGGACATGATGGGAATTTTTTCTTTTCACAGCAACACTACACTGTATTATACACTGTGTACACCACCTGAAGTGCATTAGAAACTGTACACCACCGTGTACACCAAATGTATATATAGGCTACACTGAATGCAGAGTGTGTATGTGTGTGCATGTGTGTGTATATGTACTGTATATATATATATATATATATATATATATATATATATATATATATATACAGCGGGGACGGAAAGTATTCAGACCTCTTTAAATTTTTCACTCTTTGTTATATTGCAGCCATTTGCTAAAATCATTTAAGTTCATTTTTTTTACCTCATTAATGTACACACAGCACCCCATATTGATAGAAAAACACAGAATTGTTGACATTTTTGCAGATTTATTTAAAAAGAAAAACTGAAATATGACATGGGCCTAAGTATTCAGACCCTTTGCTGTGACACTCATATATTTAACTCAGGTGCTGTCCATTTCTTCTGATCATCCTTGAGATGGTTCTACATCTTCATTTGAGTCCAGCTGTGTTTGATTATACTGATTGGACTTGATTAGGAAAGCCACACACCTGTCTATATAAGACCTTACAGCTCACAGTGCATGTCAGAGCAAATGAGAATCATGAGGTCAAATGAACTGCCTGAAGAGCTCAGAGACAGAATTGGGGCAAGGCACAGATCTGGCCAAGGTTACAAAAAATTTCAGCTGCACTTAAGGTTCCTAAGAGCACAGTGGCCTCCATAATCCTTAAATGGAAGATGTTTGGGACGACCAGAACCCTTCCTAGAGCTGGCCCTCCAGCCAAACTGAGCTATCGGGGGAGAAGAGCCTTGGTGAGAGAGGTAAAGAAGAAACCAAAGATCACTGTGGCTGAGCTCCAGAGATGCAGTCGGGAGATAGGAGAAAGTTGTAGAAAGTCAACCATCACTGCAGCCCTCCAGCAGTCGGGGCTTTATGGCAGAGTGGCCCGACGGAAGCCTCTCCTCAGTGCAAGACACATGAAAGCCCACATAGAGTTTGCTAAAAAACACCTGAAGGACTCCAAGATGGTGAGAAATAAGATTCTCTGGTCTGATGAGACCAAGATAGAACTTTTTGGCCTTAATTCTAATGCCCTGTACACACGGTCGGACATTGATCGGACATTCCGACAACAAAATCCATGGATTTTTTCCGACGGACGTTGGCTCAAACTTGTTTTGCATACACATGGTCACACAAAGTTGTCGCAATTTCCGAACGCCAAGAACGCAGTGACATACACCAATTACGACGAGACTATAAAAGGGCAGTTCAGTACCAAGCGTGGAACCCTTTGGGATCCTTTTGCTAATCTTGTGTTAGTAAAAGTTTGGTGAGAGATGATTTGTTCTTTTTCAGACTCGTGGTTTTCAGATCATATTTCTGGTGTTCAGTTTGTGCTTGTAGGTTTGTATCTGGTCTTCAGTGCATGCAGCGAGTTACCATTGACTTATCATTGTGTTCTTGTCCGTTCTTTACTGATTTGCAGGTCGCTCTTCACAGGCCTTGCTGTTCTTCAGTGCGATCTGTTACTTCGTTCTGACTAGCCGACCGTTTTCTAGTCATGTTGCGTGTACGTACTCCTCGTAGAGTTCATGCTGTGTGGGGGCTTGGTGTTGGGGTCCTTACTTTGACACAAGCCCAGTCCATGAACAGAGCGAGGAGGAGTTCATGGACCAAGAATTGGTTGCTCCAACGTGACCAATACTGTCACAAGCCTTTGCTCCGTGAGATCCGTGAGAATAATCCTGACGATTTCAGGAACTTTCTCCGGATGACGGACCCCATGTTTCACCATTTGTTGGCTTTGCTAACCCCTTATATCAGCAGGCAGGATACCTGCATGAGGCAAGCCATCACTCCGAAGCAGAGGTTAGTCGCCACCCTGCGGCACTTGGCGACGGGGAGAAGCCTGCAGGACCTCAAGTTCTCGACAGGTATCTCTCCCCAGGCTCTGGGGATCATTATCCCAGAGACCTGTTCTGCCATCATCCAGGTCCTGCAGAAGGAGTATATTAAGGTAAGATTTATCCTTTAACATCACATTTTATTGTATTTAATGTTTTCTAATGCATTGTATTTCTTTCCTTATTCCCTAATTACCATGATTGTAATATGCTGTGAATGTCCCCTTTGTCCTCATGCATGCTGGATTTTTTTTTTGTCCTTCATACATATTTGCCTTCACTAACCTCCCCAGCATGCTCTCCTGGGCATATCCACCTCGTCTACTCACTAAACAATGTATTTTGTGAGCTCCATAGTAGTGCTTTACCCTAAATACCCACTAAAATGTGTAAAATTGTGATGTGTGCTTTAAATTCAGGCAGAGTGCCAGAGGTTTTTTTTTTGGGTCCCAAAATCTGCTGACTAGGGATGAGCCGAACACCCCCGGTTCGGTTCGCACCAGAACCTGTGAACGGACCGAAAATTTGCGCGAACGTTAGAACCCCATTGACGTCTATGGGACTCGAACGTTCAAAATCAAAAGTGCTCGTTTTAAAGGCTAATTTGCATGGTATTGTCCTAAAAAGAGTTTGGGGACCCGGGTCCTGCCCCAGGGGACATGTATCAATGCAAAAAAAATGTTTAAAAACGGACGTTTTTTCGGGAGCAGTGATTTTAATGATGCTTAAAGTAAAAATAAAAAGTGAAATATTCCTTTAAATATCGTACCTGGGGGGTGTCTATAGTATGCCTGTAAAGTAGCGTATGTTTCCCGTGCTTAGAACAGTCCCTGCACATTTTTAAAGGAAAAAAGGTAATTTAAAACTGCTTGCGGCTTTAATGTAATGTCGGGTCCTGGCAATATGGATGAAAATCAGTGAGACAAATGGCATGGGTACCCCACAGTCCATTACCAGGCCCTTTGGGTCTTGTATGGATATTAAGGGGAACCCTGCACCCAAATTAATAAAGGAAAGGTGTGGAGCCCCATGACCCTATATACTCTGAACAGCAGTATACAGGCGGTGCAAACAAGACAGGGACTGTAGGTATGTTAATTAGAATCTGTTTGTAATTTTGAACTGGTACATTTTTAACGTGTTTAGCTCCAGCCAAAAAATCTATTTTAAGCTTTTTGGAAAACATAGGGAAGGGTTATCACCCCTGTGACATTTGTTTTGCTGTCTTTCCTCCTCTTCAGAAGATTTCACCTCACTTTTTGTCCCAATGAAAAATGTTTTTTGAAAATGTGGGGTTTTTTGTGAAAAAAGGATTGGTGATAAAGCATCAGTGGAAAGTAGAAATGTTTTTCCCATACTAACTCTTACAGGAGAGAATTTCCCTTCCTAGGTGTAGATTTCATCTCACTTCCTGTTGTCTCCTTCCGTTTGCAAGTAGGAGTCGTTTGTAAGTTGGATGTTTGAAAGTAGGGGCCTGCCCTATATACTCAGCAGAAATTTGGGCCTTAGGTGTTGTTGTGGCCAAAGCACTGTAAGCCCTCACAGGGCCCTGCTGTGAAATATTAGATCAAGAATTTTAATTGCATGCCCCTAATGAACAGGGCCAGAAAAAATGGGCCTTTGGTGGTGGTGGTGCTGGTGCCACAACACTGTAAGTCCTCACAGTTACTCTTGGTGGTTGCAGAAACGGGCCCTGCTGTGAAATATTAGATCAAGAATTCTAATTACATGTCCCTGTTGAACAGGGGCTGAAAAATTGGGCCTTAGGCACTGGTGCTGGTGCCACAACACTGCAACCCCTCACAGATACTCTAGTTAGAACGCAGGAACGAGCCCTGCTGCAAAGAATTGCATCAAAAATTGCAATTACACGCCCCTGTCAAACAGGGGCTGAAAAATTGGGCCTTAGGCACTGGTGCCACAACACTGCAACCCCTCACAGATACTCTAGTTGGAGCGCATGAACTAGCCCTGCTGCAAATAATTGCATCAAAAATTGTAATTACACGCCCCTGTTAAACAGGGGCTGAAAAATTGGGCCTTAGGCACTGGTGGCGGTGCCCAGAACCAAAAATATTCTTACAAGCTATCAGCATGATCATTGAGGAGGAAGAGGATAATTACTCAGTATAACAGGATAGTCACTCAGCATCAGCATAGGCAGTCTTTGAAGGGATCTGACATTTCAAAAAAATTTATTCGGTTACATCAGCATCAGGTGCTTCGTAGCTGGTGGTGATCCAAGACTGATTCATTTTTATGAAGGTCAGTCGATCGACCGAGTCGGTGGACAGACGCACCCTGTGATCGGTTACAAAGCCTCCAGCAGCACTGAATGTGCGTTCCGAAAGAACGCTGGATGCAGGACAGGCCAGTAGCTCAATTGCATACTTTGCAAGCTCTGGCCAGTGATCCATCCTCACGACCCAGTAACCCAGAGGATTTTCGGTGGGAAAGGTGTCCAAGTCAGATCTTGCCCCTAGGTATTCCTGCACCATGTAAAACAGACGCTGGCGATGGTTGCTGGAACCGATCATACCTTGGGGCTGCAGACTAAAAAATTGTCTGAACGCATCGGTCAGACAGCCACCTTCTCCACCACTCCTTCTTTGACTGACCGAAGCCTTAGCAACACGTTGTCCAGAAACAGGAGTTTGTAACCTCCCAGTCTCTGGGAATGCATTGCACAGACCTTTCTGCAAGGCCTCCCGAAGATGTTTCATCCTCTGCTCCCTCTGCGACGGCAAGATAAGGTCCGCAACCTTACCCTTGTAACGTGGCTCAAGGAGGGTTGCCAGCCAGTATTGGTCCTTCTCCTTGATACCACGAATACGAGGATCCTTAGGCTTTGCAGGCTTTGCAGGATCAGGGAGGCCATGCACCGTAGGTTTGCTGAGGCATTCGGTCCGGAGTCCTCTGGGTCACTAAGGATGACATGATCCGCAGCCACCTCCTCCCAGCCACGTACAAGTCCATGTGTTTCTTGGGACTGTAAATGATCCCTTAAAGACTGCTGCTGATGCTGAGTGCCAGGCTCCACTTCCATACTGACACAATCCTTCTCCTCCTCCTCGTCCTCTTCCTGTGTGATCGGCGGGCACGCAGGAACACTGTCTGAATAAAGGGGGCCTTGAAAGCTAAGGAAGTCCTCCTCTTCCTGCCTCTGTTCTGCCTCAAGTGCCCTGTCCATTATTCCACGCAGCGTGTGCTCCAACAGGTGGACAAGGGGGACAGTGTCACTGATGCATGCACTGTCACTGCTCACCATCCTCATGGCCTCCTCAAATGGTGACAGGACACTGCATGCATCCCTGATCATGGCCCACTGGCGTGGGGAAAAAAATAAGCTCCCCTGACCCTGTCCTGGTGCCATAGTTGCACAGGTACTCATTAATGGCCCTCTGCTGCGTGTGCAGCCGCTGCAGCATGGCCAACGTTGAGTTCCACCTGGTGGGCATGTCACAGATTAGGCAGTTCTTGGGCAGGTTTAATTCCTTTTGGAGGTCTGCCAGCTGAGCACTGGCATTACATGACCGGCGGAAATGCACACAGACTTTCCTGGCCTGCCTCAGGACATCCTGTAAGCCCCCGTACCTGCCCAAGAACTGCTGCACCACCAAGTTAAGGACGTGAGCCAAACAGGGCACATGGGTCATTTGTCCCTGACGGAGGGCGGAGAGGAGGTTGGTGCCATTGTCGCAAACAACCATTCCTGCCTTAGGTTGGCATGGCGTCAACCACCTCTGAACCTGCCCCTGCAGAGCTGACAGAACCTCTGCCCCAGTGTGGCTCCTGTCCCCCAAGCACACCAGCTCAAGCACCGCATGGCATCTTTTGGCCTGCGTACTTGCGTAGCCCCTTGAACGCCTACGGAGCACCACTGGTTCCCAGGACAAAGCACAGGAAGAGGCCATGGAGGAAGAGGAGGGGGTGGAGGAGAGAGGTGTGTCAGAATCATTAGTAGTGGCATTTTGGAGGCGTGGTGGTGGAACAACCTCCAACACTACTGCACCTTGTCCTGCATCCTTCCCAGCTGCCAGCAGAGTCACCCAATGCGCCGTGAAACTTAGGTAACGTCCCTGTCCATACTTGCTGGACCATGAGTCAGCGGTAATATGGACCTTACCACTGACCGCCCTGTCCAGCGAGGCATTAACATTGCCTTCCACATGCTGGTAGAGAGCTGGAATCGCCTTCCGTGAGAAAAAGTGTCGTTTGGGTACCTGCCACTGAGGAACCGCACATTCCACAAACTCATGGAAGGGGGCAGAGTCTACCAACTGAAAAGGTAGCAGTTGAAGTGCTAGCAATTTTGCCAAGCTAGCATTCAACAGCTGGGCATGTGGATGGCTGGGAGCGAACTTCTTTCGGCGGTGCAGTAGCTGAGGCAGGGAAATTTGCCTGGTACAATCTGACGTTGGTGTACCGAAAGCAGATTGCCCACAAGTACTTGGCTGTGACACACCTAATTCAACACCTTCATTCCTCTCAGTGCAGGTCTCAGAGAGGACTGAAGGTATAGTGGGGTTGGAGATCCCAGCTGATGAGGAGCAAGGAGAGGATCCACTTTGTTCTTTGGTGTGGGTCTTTTAGGTACGCTTGCAAACAAACTGCATGGCAGGTCAACATATGTCTGGTCAAGCATGTGGTGCCCAAGCGGAAGATGTTTTGGCCACACAAGATACGCTTGAGACATATGTTGCAAATAGCAGCGGTGTGATCTGATGCACTCATCTCAAAAAAGGCCCACACCAAAGAACTTTTGGAATAAAGCGCAGAGACAGTAGCGCCCTGCACATGTGGAGCTCTGCGGTGTGATGCCGTCAGTGGGCTGCCCTTAGGCTGGCCCCTGGAGTGCATCCTGCCTCGTTGGTGATGTGCCTCCTCCTCCTCCTCACTCCTATCATGCACCCACGTTGAGTCAGTGACCTCATCATCCCCTCCCTCCTCATCACTGGAGCAAACCTGGCAGTATGCTGCAGCAGGGGGAGCATGACTGCCAGATTGCTGTCCTTCTTGGGCACCCCCTCTGTCCGTGCTCACATTACTGCCTTCATCTAGTTCAGTGTCATCATCAGAGCCTTCTAAACGCTGGGCATCCTCCTGGAGCATGTACCCAACACTGTGGTCAAACAGTTCAAGTGACTCCTCAGGAGAACATGGTGGGGCTAGGGAAGGAGTCACTGATGCCATTGAGCCGAGGGAAGAGGCCCGCGTTGGCAGCTGTTTTGCCAGACAAAGTACCCTGAGCATGGGTGAGAAAGGATGAGGACGGCTTGGTCATCCACTCGACCAAGTCTTCCGCATGTTGCGGCTCAATATGGCCAGCTGCTGAAAAAAAGGCCAAGCGTGTCCCACAGCCACGTGCTGATGAGGATGCACCATGTCCACAACCAGCACTGTTGCCTCTAAACACAGAGCCTGCTTACCCTCTTTTATTGGCTTGTGACTGTCTGCCTCTCCTTGGTGGCCTTCCAGACATACTAATGGCCTGAAGTGAGATGTAGCTGCACTAAGCTGGGATATATATACTGTATATATATATATATATATATATATATATATATATATATATATATATATATATATATATATATATATATATATATATATATATATATATATATATATATATATATATATATATATATGATACTGCAGCTAGCAAAATCAACTGCCTGCCTGTAGTATGAGAACACCACCAATCTTCTACAGGTAGCTTTAGCTGAACACTGTGCAGAGGTCGCACTACACTAACTTGTAGCTTTAGCTGAACACTGTGCAGAGGACGCACTACACCAATGTTAAAATAATGTAGCTTCCTGCGGTAGTGATAGGATCAGGAAAACACCACCAACCTTCTACAGGTAGCTTTAGCTGAACACTGTGCAGTGGTCCCACTACACTAACTTGTAGCTTTAGCTGAACACTGTGCAGAGGACGCACTACACCAACGTTAAAATAGTGTAGCTGCCTGCTGTAGTGATAGGATCAGGAAAACACCACCAACCTTCTACAGGTAGCTTTAGCTGAACACTGTGCAGAGGTCGCACTACACTAACGTGTAAATAATGTAGCTGCCTGTGGTAGTGATAGGATCAGGAAAACACCACCAACCTTCTACAGATAGCTTTAGCTGAACACTGTGCAGAAGTCACACTACACTAATGTTTAAATAATGTAGCTGCCTGCGGTAGTGATAGGATTCAGAAAACACCACCAACCTTCTACAGGTAGCTTTAGCTGAACACTGTGCAGAGGACGCACTACACTAACGTTTAAATAACGTAGCTGCCTGCGGTAGTGATAGGACCAGGAAAACACCACCAACCTTCTACAGGTAGCTTTAGCTAAACACTGTGCAGAGGTCGCACTACACTAACTTGTATCTTTAGCTGAACACTGTGCGCTACACTAACTTGTAGCTTTAGCTGAACACTATGCAGAGGTCGCACTACACTAACTTGTAGCTTTAGCTGAACACTGTGCAGAGGATGCACTACACTAACTTGTAGCTTTAGCTGAACACTGTGCAGAGGTTGCACTACACTAACTTGTAGCTTTAGCTGAACACTGTGCACTACACTAACTTGTAGCTTTAGCTGAACACTGTGCAGAGGTTGCACTACACTAACTTGTAGCTTTAGCTGAACACTGTGCAGAGAAGGCACTACACTAACTTGTAGCTTTAGCTAAACACTGTGCAAAGGGCGCACTACACTAACTTGTAGCTTTAGCTGAACACTGTGCAGAGGTCGCACTACACTAACTTGTAGCTTTAGCTGAACACTGTGCACTACACTAACTTGTAGCTTTAGCTGAACACTGTGCAAAGGGCGCACTACACTAACTTGTAGCTTTAGCTGAACACTGTGCAGAGGTCGCACTACACTAACTTGTAGCTTTAGCTGAACACTGTGCACTACACTAACTTGTAGCTTTAGCTGAACGCTGTGCAAAGGTCGCACTACACTAACTTGTAGCTTTAGCTGAACACTATGAGGAGGATGCACTACACTAACTTGTAGCTTTAGCACAGAACACACAAAGTTTGAGAGCAGGCTATAAAATTTTCCGACAACAAAATCCGTTGCCGGAATTTCCGATCGTGTGTACACAAATCCGACGCTCAAAGTGCCACGCATGCTCAGAATAAATAAAGAGATGAAAGCTATTGGCTTCTGCCCCGTTTATAGTCCCGACATACGTGTTTTACGTCACCGCGTTCAGAATGATCAGATTTTCCGACAACTTTGTGTGACCGTGTGTATGCAAGACAAGTTTGAGCCAACATCCTTTGGAAAAAATCCTAGGATTTTGTTGTCGGAATGTCCGATCAACGTCCGACCGTGTGTACGGGGCACACTGTAAATAGTGTAGCTGCCTGACTGTGGTACTAATAGGATCAGAAGAACACCAGCAATTTTCTTCAGGTAGCTGTACTGTAACAACACCTGCCTGCCTGTCAGTAGGAAGATAATAACAGGACCGGATCTAGCTAAACTGAATACAGTGTATATATATATATATATATATATATATATATACACACACAACACCTGGGATGCATATATATATACACAATACACTGTAAGTGCAGCTAACTGACTGACTGTCCTGCCTAATCTATCTAACTTAAATCAAATGACACTGTCTCTCTGTCTCTCAACGCCGGAACACACTACACAGGGCCGCCATGCAGGCGGCTTTATATTGTGTGGGGCGTGTACTAAACCCCCTGAGCCATAATTGGCCAAAGCCACCCTGGCTTTGGCCAATTACAGCTCTCTCTACAGACGGTGCTGTGATTGGCCAAGCATGCGGGTCATAGTGCATGCTTTGCCAATTATCAGCCAGCAATGCACTGCGATGCCGCTGTGAATTATGGGCCGTGACACGCCACGCAAATTTGGCGCGAACGGACCATATCGTTCGCAATTCAGCGAACGATCGAACAGCTGATGTTCGAGTCGAACATGGGTTTGACTCGAACACGAAGCTCATCCCTACTGCTGACTTTGCCAAACCCATACACACTTTACCCACCTCTTTTGTGGTCATATTTATGGATGAATTCCCCAAAGCATGTAGTGCAAGGGCCTGCCTGAATACTTTCAAATGGTAATGTTCAAAGTTTTGGTATCCTATTATTATCTTGATAGGTAATAGCAGAATGTAAAAATGTGCTAAAGTGTGTACAGTGTGTATTTATATCTTTATATTATGACACTTCTTACCTGTCCAGTGGGCTGCCAATAGTGTAAGTAAGAAGGGGCTGGCCAAAGTAATACACATTATTTAGGCATTCATCTCTCAATGAAGTGGAGATGGTTTCCTGGCCAAAACATCCCCCCCTAAAATTTTTAAAATGGCCCATGAGAGGTGGGGGTCTGATAGGTGGACCTTATACCTTTGTCTATACTGATGTTGGCCAAGAATGTTTGTGTCTAATCTGCTTTCCATGTTTATGTGCAAAATTATTTTTTTTTTCTTGTTCTAGTTTCCTTCCAACCCACAGGAATGGCAGACTGTGGCCTCCCACTTTGCCCAGTGGTGGAACTTTCCTAACTGCGTCAGGGCAATTGATGTGAAACACGTCCACATCGTCCGACCACCCAACTCGGGGTCATACTATTACAACTACAAGGGGTTCAATAGTATTGTGATGTTGGTGGTGGTGTCGGCTACTTACGAGTTCCTGTATGTGGACGTGGGGAAGAATGGCCGGATGTCAGATGGTGGAGTCATCGCCCACACGGAGTTCTACAGGCGTCTCCAGAATGGCAGCTTGGACTTGCCACCTCCAGAAGACAATGTGGAAGGACTCCAATTCGTCTTCGTTGCGGATGAAGCATTTGCGCTGGGGGACCATCTTATGCTGCCATTCCCTATGAGGACCCTCACCCCAGACCAGAGGGTTTTTAATTACCGGCTGGCCAGAGCCAGAAGAGTGGTGGAGAACACGTTTGGAATAATGGCCAGCCGGTTGCGCCTATTTCTTACAGCGATACACATGGCGGAATATAAACTCAGTCACATCATCCTGGCTTGCTGTGTTCTCCACAACTTTTTAAGGAGAAATTCTTGGAACTATGCTCGCTCAGTTGGGCCTGAAGCCGAAATTAATATGAATGAACCAAACCTGATGGCGCTTGAAGCTCGCCGTCCTGGCTTGCCCCCCCAGAGTGCCCACGAGGTCCATCTAAGATACATGGAATACTTTGTGGGTAGGAGGGCCCACAAAATTACTGGTGTTCTTTTGATCCTAATAATACCACGCTCAGGCAGCTAGACTATTTACATTTAGTGCAGTGCGTCCTGCTCACAGTGTTCAGCTAAATCCGTTCCTGTTATCTTCCTACTGACAGGCAGGCTTGTCTTGTTACAGTATTTACAGCTACCTAAAGAAAATTACTGGTGTTCTTTTGATCCTATTAGTACCACGGTCAGGCAGCTAGACTATTTACATTTAGTGCAGTGCGTCCTGCTCACAGTGTTCAGCTAGATCCGTTCCTGTTATCTTCCTACTGACAGGCAGGCTTGTCTTGTTACAGTATATAAAGCCACCTGAAGAAAATTACTGGTGTTCTTTTGATCCTATTAGTACCACGGTCAGGCAGCTAGACTATTTACATTTAGTGCAGTGCGTCCTGCTCACAGTGTTCAGCTAGATCCGTTCCTGTTATCTTCCTACTGACAGGCAGGCTTGTCTTGTTACAGTATATAAAGCTACCTGAAGAAAATTACTGGTGTTCTTTTGATCCTATTAGTACCACGGTCAGGCAGCTAGACTATTTACATTTAGTGCAGTGCGTCCTGCTCACAGTGTTCAGCTAGATCCGTTCCTGTTATCTTCCTACTGACAGGCAGGCTTGTCTTGTTACAGTATATAAAGCTACCTGAAGAAAATTACTGGTGTTCTTTTGATCCTATTAGTACCACGGTCAGGCAGCTAGACTATTTACATTTAGTGCAGTGCGTCCTGCTCACAGTGTTCAGCTAGATCCGTTCCTGTTATCTTCCTACTGACAGGCAGGCTTGTCTTGTTACAGTAAATACAGCTACCTAAAGAAAATTGCTGGTGTTCTTTTGATCCTATTAGTACCACAGTCAGGCAGCTAGACTATTTACAGTTAGTGCAGTGCGTCCTGCTCACAGTGTTCAGCTAAAGCTACCTGTAGAAAGTTGGTGGTGTTCTCATACTACAGGCAGGCTGTTGATTTTGCTAGCTGCAGTATCAGTACACACACACATATATATATATATATATATATATATATATATATCCCAGCTTAGTGCAGCTACAGGCCATTAGTATGTCTGGAAGGCCAAGAATGAGAGGCAGACAGTTACAAGCCAATAAGAGAGGGCAAGCAGGCTCTGTGTCTAGTGCTGGTCGTGGAGACGGTGCATCCTCATCAGCACGTGGCCATGGAACACGCTTGGCCTTTTTTTCGGCAGCTGGCCGTGTTGAGCCGCAACATGCGGAAGACTTGGTTGAGTGGATGACCAAGCCGTCCTCATCCTCCTCATCCTCTCTTACCCATGCCCAGGGTACTTTGTCTGGCAAAGCAGCGGCCTCTTCCCTCGGCTCAATGTCATCAGTGACTCCTTCCCTAGCTCCACCATGTCCTCCTGAGGAGTCCCTCGAACTGTTTGACCACAGTGTTGGGTACATGCTCCAGGAGGATGCCCAGCGTTTGGAAGGCTCTGATGATGATACTGAGCTTGATGAAGGCAGTAACATGAACACGGACAGAGGGGGTGCCCAAGAAGGACAGCAATCTGGCAGTCATGCTCCCCCTGCTGCAGCATACTGCCAGGTTTGCTCCAGTGATGAGGAGGGAGGGGATGATGAGGTCACTGACTCAACGTGGGTGCCTGATAGGAGAGAGGAGGAGGAGGAGGAGGAGGAGGCGGCACATCACCAACGAGGCAGGATGCCCTCCAGGGGCCAGCCTAAGGGCAGCACATTGACTGCATCACACCCCAAAGCTCCACATTTGCAGGGCGCTGCAGTCTCTGCGCGTTATTCAAAAAGTTCTTTGGTGTGGGCCTTTTTTGAGACGAGTGCATCAGATCGCACCGCTGCTATTTGCAACATATGTCTCAAGCGTATCTCACGTGGCCAAAACATCTCCCGCTTGGGTACCACATGCTTGACCAGACATATGTTGACCTGCCATGCAGTTCGTTGGCAAGCGTATCTAAAAGACCCACACCAAAGAACAAAGAGGACCTCTCCTTGCTCCTCATCAGCTGAGATTTCCAACCCCACTAGACCTTCAGTCCTCTCTGAGACCTGCACTGAGAGGAATGAAGGTGTAGAATTAGGTGTGTCACAGCCAAGTACTTGTGGGCAATCTGCTTTTGGTACACCGACGTCAGATTGTACTAGGCAAATTTCCCTGCCCCAGCTGCTGCACCGCCGAAAGAAGTTTGCTCCCAGCCATCCACATGCCCAGCGGTTGAATGCTAGCTTGGCAAAATTGCTAGCACTTCAACTGCTGCCTTTTCAGTTGGTAGACTCTGCCCCCTTCCGTGAGTTTGTGGAATGTGCGGTTCCTCAGTGGCAGGTACCCAAACGCCACTTTTTCTCACGGGAGGCGATTCCGGCTCTCTACCGGCATGTGGAGGGCAATGTCCATGCCTCGCTGGACAGGGCGGTCAGCGGTAAGGTACATATTACCGCTGACTCATGGTCCAGCAGGCATGGACAGGGACGTTACCTAAGTTTCACGGCGCATTGGGTGACTCTGCTGGCAGCTGGGAAGGATGCAGGACAAGGTGCAGTAGTGTTGGAGGTTGTTCCGCCACCACGCCTCCAAAATGCTAATGATTGTGACACACCTCTCTCCTCCACCCCCTCCTCTTCTTCTTCCTCCATGGCCTCTTCCTCAGAACCAGCGGTGCTCCGTAGTCGTTCAAGGGGCTACGCAAGTACGCAGGCCAAAAGATGCCATGCGGTGCTTGAGCTGGTATGCTTGGGGGACAGGAGCCACACTGGGGCAGAGGTTCTGTCAGCTCTGCAAGGGCAGGTTCAGAGGTGGTTTACGCCACGCCAACTTAAGGCAGGAATGGTGGTTTGCGACAATGGCACCAACCTCCTCTCTGCCCTCCGACAGGGACAAATGACCCATGTGCCCTGTTTGGCTCACGTCCTTAACTTGGTGGTGCAGCGGTTCTTGGGCAGGTACCCGGGCTTACAGGATGTCCTGAGGCAGGCCAGGAAAGTCTGTGTGCATTTCCGCCGGTCATATAATGCCAGTGCTCAGCTGACGGACCTCCAAAAGGAGTTTAACCTGCCCAAGAACCGCCTAATCTGTGACATGCCCACCAGGTGGAACTCAACGTTGGCCATGCTGCAGCGGCTGCACACGCAGCAGAGGGCCATCAATGAGTACCTGTGCGACTATGGCACCATGACAGGGTCAGGGGAGCTTGTTTTTTTTTCCCCACGCCAGTGGGCCATGATCAGGGATGCATGCACTGTCCTGTCACCATTTGAGGAGGCCACGAGGATGGTGAGCAGTGACAGTGCATGCATCAGTGACACTGTCCCCCTTGTCCACCTGTTGGAGCACACGCTGCATGGAATAATGGACAGGGCACTTGAGGCAGAACAGAGGCAGGAAGAGGAGGACTTCCTTAGCTATCAAGGCCCCCTTTATCCAGACAGTGTTCCTGCGTGCCCGCCGATCACACAGGAAGAGGACGAGGAGGAGGAGGAGGAGGAAGATTGTGTCAGTATGGAGGTGGAGCCTGGCACTCAGCATCAGCAGCAGTCTTTAAGGGATCAGTCCCAAGAAACACATGGACTTGTACGTGGCTGGGAGGAGGTGGCTGCGGACCATGTCGTCCTTAGTGACCCAGAGGACTCCGGACCGAATGCCTCAGCAAACCTACGCTGCATGGCCTCCCTGATCCTGCAAAGCCTGCGTAAGGATGCTCGTATTCGTGGTATGTAGGAGAAGGACTAATACTGGCTGGCAACCCTCCTTGATCAACGTTACAAGGGTAAGGTTGCGGACCTTATCTTGCCATCGCAGAGGGAGCAGAGGATGAAACATCTTCGGGAGGCCTTGCAGAAAGGTCTGTGCAACACGTTCCCAGAGACTGGGAGGTTACAAAGTCCTGTTTCTAGACAACGTGTTGCTGAGGCTTCGGTCAGTCAAAGAAGGAGCGGTGGAGAAGGTGGCCGTCTGACCGATGCGTTCAGACAATTTTTTGGTCCGCAGCCCCAATGTATGATCGGTTCCAGCAACCATCGCCAGCGTCTGTTTTACATGGTGCAGGAATACCTAGGGGCAAGATCAGACTTGGACACCTTTCCCACCGAAAATCCTCTGGGTTACTGGGTCTTGAGGATGGATCACTGGCCAGAGCTTGCACAGTATGCAATTGAGCTACTGGCCTGTCCTGCATCCAGCGTTCTTTCAGAACGCACATTCAGTGCTGCTGGAGGCGTGGTAACCGATCACAGGGTGCGTCTGTCCACCGACTCGGTCGATCGACTGACCTTCATAAAATGAATCAGTCTTGGATCACCACCAGCTACCAAGCACCTGATGCTGATGTAACCGAATAATTTTTTTTGAAATCTCAGATCCTTTCAAAGACTGCCTATGCTGATGCTGAGTGACTATCCCTGAGTAATTATCCTCTTCCTCCTCAATCATCACGCTGATAGCTTGTAAGAACATTTTTGGTTCTGGGCGCCACCACCAGTGCCTAAGGCACAATTTTTCAGCCCCTGTTTAACAGGGGCGTGTAATTACAATTTTTGATGTAATACTTTGCAGCAGGGCTCGTTCCTGCATTCCAACTAGAGTGTCTGTGAGGGGTTACAGTGTTGTGGCACCAGCACCAGTGCCTAAGGCCCAATTTTTCTGCCCCTGTCTGACAGGGGCGTGTAATTACAATTTTTGATGCAATACTTTGCAGCAGGGCTCGTTCCTGCGTTCCAACTAGAGTGTCTGTGAGGGGTTGCAGTGTTGTGGCACCAGCACCAGTGCCTAAGGCCCAATTTTTCTGCCCCTGTCTAACAGGGGCGTGTAATTACAATTTTTGATGCAATACTTTGCAGCAGGGCTCGTTCCTGCGTTCCAACTAGAGTGTCTGTGAGGGGTTGCAGTGTTGTGGCACCAGCACCAGTGCCTAAGGCCTAATTTTTCAGCTCCTGTTCAACAGGGGCATGTAATTACAATTCTTGATCTAATATTTCACAGCAGGGCCCTGTGAGGGCTTACAGTGTTGTGGCCACAGCAACACCTAAGGCCAAAATTTCTGCTGAGTATATAGGGCAGGACCCTACTTTCAAACATCTAACTTACAAACGACTCCTACTTTCAAACGGAAGGAGACAACAGGAAGTGAGATGAAATCTACCCCTAGGAAGGGAAATTCTCTCCTGTAAGAGTTAATATGGGAAAAAAATTTCTCCTTTCCACTGATGCTTTCCAATCCTTGTTCCACAAAAAAACCCAAATTTTCAAAAAACATTTTTCATTGGGACAAAAAGTGAGGTGAAATCTTCTGAAGAGGAGGAAAGACAGCAAAACAAATGTCACAGGGGTGATAACCCTTCCCTATGTTTTCCAAAAAGCTTAAAAAAGATTTTTTGGCTGGAGCTAAACACGTTAAAAATGTACCCGTTCAAAATTACAAAGAGATTCTACTTAACAACAAACCTACAGTCCCTGTCTTGTTTGCACCGCCTGTATACTGCTGTTCAGAGTATATAGGGCCTGGTGGCCCCACACCTTTCCTTATTTTAATTTGGGTGCGGGGTTCCCCTTAATATCCATACAAGACCCAAAGGGCCTGGTAATGGACTGGGGGGTACCCATGCCGTTTGTCTCACTGATTTTCATCCATATTGCCATGACCCGACATTACATTAAACCCGCAAGCAGTTTTAAATGAGATTTTTTCCTTTAAAAATGACATTTGGGGCAGGGACTGTTCTAAACACGGGAAACACGCGTCACTTTACAGGCATACTATAGACACCCCCCAGGTACGATATTTAAAGGAATATTTCACTTTTTTTTTTTTTACTCTAAGCATCATTAAAATCACTGCTCCCGAAAAAACGGCCGTTTTTAAAAGTTTTTTTTGCATTGATACATGTCCCCTGGGGTAGGACCCGGGTCCCCAAACCCTTTTTAGGACAATACCATGCAAATTAGCCTTTAAAATGAGCACTTTTGATTTTGAACGTTCGAGTCCCATAGACGTCAATGGGGTTCTAACGTTCGTGCGAACTTTCAGGCCGTTCGCAGGTTCTGGTGCGAACCGAACCGGGGGGTGTTCGGCTCATCCCTATTATTGAGGAAGGGGTTGCACCCACAAAACGCCTACATTGATCTCCTATGATGGCAGATAGCACATGTTGACACAGTGTGTGCATCTTCAAAATTTGGCTTTTCTATAATATGTCACAAAATTTTCACATAATTGTCAGAAAAACAAAAAAACACAAAGCACAAATAAGTTTGGTATTTCTAGGGGTTTTAAATTCTCCCTAAAACATCAATGATGTTCTTCATTTTGTTTTGAACATCATTGATGTTTGCTTGATGTTTTCCAAGTCCCTATTACACCCCATTATCTCCCCGATGAGGATCTGGGCACTTTCACTGGTGAAATGACCTTCATCCACAACATCACAATCACCTAAAAATATATTAAAAAACACACCATGTATTATAAATATGCTGGCATCCATCTCTTACCTGAGCCTGTGGTCAAAGACACTCACCTGTTGTGGTGACAATTTCCACCACGTCTCCCTCCTCCTCCTCTGGTTGGGTTTGTGGGATTTCCACTTCTTCCTGAGGTGGGGGGTCTGTTGTCTCCTCTGATGAGTGGTGTCCTCCAAGTCTTTTCTCCCCTATGTAAAAAAAAAACAGGTATGCTTAGCACACAGATATTTGATGGCAGAAATAGGAATATGAAACATTGCTTGGAAATGGGGTACAATTGTCTGTTTTGGCAAGGTTGCAAGATGAACTTTGATGCACTTTGTCAAGCTTGAATACTTACCTGTTTTGTACAGGCTTCACAGATGGAGTCACCCCTATAGTATACACTGGAGCACCTGTGTGGGCCCCTAATAAAAAGGGTGCTCTGGTGTCCCACACTAGTGCTCCATTGTCCAGATGTGTAAACAGCTGCTGAGTGTCCTCTCCTTACACAGAATCTAGTTTGCATTTCATTCTAGTTACAAACTCATCTAGACAACAAACTTATTTGAAGAGAAGTAGGCCAGAAAAAATGTATTGAAATGCATCTGGACAAAACATTATTTTATTGGCCGAACGAACAATGTTTCCTATGAACGAATAATGTGTCCATGAACATGAAAGTTGCCATTTTGAACTGTACAACAGTAAAGAGAAGAACATGGAGCAGCACGAACATAATAAAAAATAAAGAATAGGAACACAGGACAACTACTTACTTTTTTGCAGCACTCTCCTGATCCTTCTATACTGATCGTGCCCCTGATTTTGAGGTCCGACCACCGCTTCCTCAGTTGATCCTTGGATGACATACCCCAAAATTCCTGTGCAGACTCTTCACAACTTTCACCATGATCTTGGCCTTTCTGACATTGTGGTTGGGGTAAGGTCCATACTTCCTGTCATAGTTGGCCCTCTTCAGTATGTCGACCATCTCCACCATCTCCTTAAAGGACATAATTGATGCCTTAAATCTGCTCCTCTTGGATCGTGATGTTTCTGGCTCCGGGCTTTCCTCCTCCTCCTCCTCGTTGCTGTAATTAGCACGCACCTGTTGTGTCTCCGCCATGTGCTCTTCCCCACTGCGCCAAGCGAGAAGGGGCGGGAAATAGACTAGAAAGAACGTCAGGGCAGGCAGAGTTTTATGCATGCGCAGTACAACATGCGTGCGTTGTACGTATGATCTGTGAGCTGAGGAAGGAGTATAGGAAGCGCTGATCATGATAACAAAGGTAACATTTAAACTTGGGCCTATACTGCTTAGAGATTGAGGCCTATATTGGGACAAGATTAGGAGACTTTAGCCTGACATTAGGGTTTGTCTTGTGTTGTGTCTTGCAGATGAAATGGATGGCTTCAATGATCACAACTTCCTCCCCCTGTTCATAGACAAATACAGGGAGCTGCCCTGTCTGTGGCAGGTGAATCACCCGCATTATAATCGTAAACAAAAGAGGCAGGCAGCACTGGAGAAACTGCTGGAGTTGGTGGTCCCCACGGCAACCATCCCCTATTTAAAAGCCAAAATTGGTGGCCTGAGGAGCACTTTTCTTAGGGAGCGCAAGAAGGTCCAGGATTCCCAGAGATATGGAGCTGCAGCAGATGACGTTTATGTCCCCAGGCTGTGGTACTATGAGAGACTTTGTTTTCTGTCAGACCAGACTGAAGTCAGGGAATCCCTCTCAACCCTTCCTTCCACTCTTCCTTCCACCCTATCTTCCACCCCAGCTGAGGCTTCCGATGTCCAACCTGGGACTTCCAGCCAGGAAGAAGTGGAGGAGCCCAGCTTGAGTTAGGTATTGCATTGTTCTACAGATTCCTTGGCAAAACATAAATGATGTTTACTAGATGTTATTATTGATCACTAATTGCTGATTTAATAAAGTGTTTTACATATCAATAGACAGTAGTGGGCAAAAATAATTGGGACAAGAATGAAAAATGCTGGGCTCAGAATGATAATCTTTTATATTTCTTAACATTCAATTTGCAACAATCATGAGATGAACATTGTGAGTGATTGATGAAGAAAAAACTAAAACGATGTCCCTTTTTCATACACAGGAAGACCTAAGCCAGGAGGAGGCTATGGAATGTGGCACACAGGAGGAGGCTTTGGAATGTGGCACACAGGAGGAGGCGGGGGTTAGTGGCAGCCAGGAGTTGGCGGGGGTAAGTGGCAGCCAGGAGGTGGCAAGGCCCAGTAGGAGCCTCACAGAATCGCAGGTTCCTCCCCTCCGCCTTCCAAACAAAAGACCCAGGAAGGGGGGTAATGTGGAGGCATTATCGCTCAGGCTGATTGGGGAGGTTTCTGCCATCCTTCAGAGCCACCCCCACTCGTGAAGAGGCCTTTGCCTCCATGGCTGCCACAAAACTGCAGGACATGCAGGAGTGGAAACGCATCATGTGTGAGGAAATCATTTATAAAACATTAAATAAGGGGTTGAGGGGCAAAATCACACCCAATACCCACCTGAGTGAGTTGCATCATCCTCCTCCTCCTCCTCCTGCCACAACTCCACCACCACAGACACAGCGTGGAAGGAAGAGTGGAAGGAAGACAAGAAAGTGATGGCCTGGGTTCAGTCTGGTTTGACAAAAGATGCAGGCTCTTGTATGACCACAGCCTGGGGACATGTATGTCATCTGCAGCTGTTCATGATCTCTTGGACTTCTGGACCAGATTGTACTCCCTTATATATGGACTCAGGCCACCAATTTTGCAGTAAAATAGTTGATGTGTGCCCTGGGGGCCAAAGGCTTCGCCAATTTCTGCTGTTTCTTCAGCGTTGCCTCCCTCTTTCTTTGGTTAGGACCCCTTAATAAATTTTTGGTTTGATTTATTATACTCGCCTATATGTGTTTTCCTTCAAAAAGGACAGTTTGTTTGTGAGGAGGCAGGTACATTTCTAAAATACAATGTGAAATTAACAAGAGACACCAACACCAAGCAATCTCCTTGAGATTAAATAATACAAGATAATAATCGTGTTGTGGTAACTTGACACATAAAACACACACAAAACTATTCTGGAGTTAAAAAATATATATATATATATATATATATATATATATATATAATACAAGATCAGGATTTAAATAAATCCAAAAAAAAATTAATCCAAAAACATCAAAATTTTTTTTTTTTTTCGGTAGATGTGACAAATAAAAATATTATATTCATGAAATCACAATAAATAATAAAGAAAGAAGTTTGTGAGAAGTCTGTGTGAATATGAGCAGCAAAACAACTTCATTCTTCTAGCATTATAAAGAAGAAGAGAGTGCGCTGCATTAAACATTTTAAAACATTGCAGCATGACGAAAGTGCTATATCCATTCCGAACACTAATTTTACCAGACCGAGCTGTTCCGTCTCGGAATTTATTCTGAGCATGAATGGCATTGTGTGCATCGGAATTGTCCACACACGGTCTGAATTGACGCAAACGGATTTTGTTGTCGGAAAATGTTATAGCCTGCTCTCAAACTGCTCATCACCTGTCCAATACAGTCCCAACAGTGAAGCATGGTGGTGGCAGCATCATGCTATGGTGGTGTTTTTCAGCTGCAGGGACAGGACGACTGGTTGCAATCGAGGGAAAGATGAATGCGGCCAAGTACAGGGATATCCTGGACGAAAACCTTCTCCAGAGTGCTCAGAACCTCAGGCTGGGCCGAAGGTTTACCTTCCAACAAGACAATGACCCTAAGCACACAGCTAAAATAACGAAGGAGTGGCTTCACAACAACTATGTGACTGTTCTTGAATGGCCCAACCAGAGCCCTGACTTAAACCCAATTGAGCATCTCTGGAGAGACCTAAAAATGGCCGTCCACCAACGTTTACCATCCAACCTGACAGAACTGGAGAGGATCTGCAAGGAGGAATGGCAGAGGATCCCCAAATCCAGGTGTGAAAAACTTGTTGCATCTTTCCCAAAAAGACTCATGGCTGTATTAGATCAAAAGGGGCTTCTACTAAATACTGAGCAAAGGGTCTGAATACTTAGGACCATGTGATATTTTAGTTTTTCTTTTTTAATAAATCTGCAAAAATGTCAACAATTCTGTGTTTTTCTGTCAATATGGGGTGCTGTGTGTACAATATGGGGTGCTGTGTGTACAATATGGGGGCTGTGTGTACAATATGGGGTGCTGTGTGTACAATATGGGGTGCTGTGTGTACATTAATGAGGAAAAAATGAACTTAAATGATTTTAGCAAATGGCTGCAATATAACAAAGAGTGAAAAATTTAAGGGGGTCTGAATACTTTTCACCCCCACTGTATAACCATGTCATGTATGAGCAATATATAATTTAGTGACAACTTTGTGTGATTTTTTATTTCTTCTGTATTTTTTTTATAACTTGTGACAAAAAAATAAAATATTCAATGGACTCAACATGCCCCTCAGCAAATTCCTTGGGGTGTCTACTTTCCACAATGGGGTAATTTGGGGGGTTTGTACTGCCCTGTCATTTTAGCACCTCAAGAAATGAGATAGACAGTCATAAACTAAAAGCTGCGTAAATTCCAGTAAATGTACCATAGTTTGTAGACATTATAACTTTTGTGCAAACCAATAAATATATGCTTATTTTTTTTTCCCAAGACATGAGGCCGAATACATTTTGGCCTAAATATATGACTAAAATTGAGTTTTTTTGGATTTTTTTATAACAAAAAGTATAAAATATTTTTTTTTCAACATTTTCTATCTTTTTTCATTTTTATTGCAAAAAATAAAAATCCCAGAGGTGATCAAATACCACTAAAATAAAATAATATTTGTGGGAAAAAAGGACACACATTTAGTTTGTGTACAGCATTACATGACCGCGCAATTACCAGATAAAGCAGCGCAGTGCCAAATTGTAAAACGTGCTCTGGTTATTAAGGGGATAAATCCTTCCGGGACTGAAGTGGTTAAGGTAAAAAACCTTCATCCTTTACATCCTCTGTAATAATTCCTGTAACATCCTAGTATATGATCTATATCTATGGAGATGATATCTGATTGCTGGAGACACTAAAGAATGGGGGATGGAAGAATAAAGTGCTTTAATGTGAAGTGTCCCCCATGTGAATGTAGCATCCCATTGTAAATGTGGAATATCCACCAATATAGTTCTTGTATCTCTATATCCCAGAAGTCTCAGCACTAAAGGCTGTAAATGTATATCCACCCCTCCCCCCTACATTCTCTATAAGGGATCCTATTTCTGCCACAATCCGGTGACCTTCAATGGGAACTCCTGATTTGTGGACTTTAGGAAGGTGATGGAATATTGGGGTCACTGGGGTATCCACCATCAGAAATTCTGCTGTTTTATTTCATAAACCCCCCAGATCCTTTCCTTTATCTATCAATTTCAGAAGCCCCTGTATGAGACACTGTGTGAGGTCCTGCTTAAAGCGGGGTTCCCATTTAAAAAAAAAATAAAAGTGTTTTTATTTATTTATTTTTTTAGGAACATTACTAATTTTTTTTTGGGGGGTGGAACTCCACTTTAATAACCGGGTACATAAGGGGGTGACTGAGCTGTCACAGCGCCCCCTCTTTATACTGTGTAGACATAAGTACTACAACACCTTCACCTTTATCTGCTTCCCTAATAACAAGATCTTTCCTCTGTATAACATTCTGTATATCCTGATATTCCGCTCTAGTGATGTTATGTTACTTTTCACTAAATGGGAATAATTCCTGATATTCATCTTATAATATAATATCATGTGTCTGGATTTGTCTCTGCAGGTTGGTGGATTGTGGTGTGACTTCCTCTGGCTGTGATGATCTCCCATCCATTCTTATCAATAATCGATCCCTCACCAGACTGGATTTATCAGGGAATGATCTGGAAGACTCTGGAATAAAACTTCTATGTGAGGGGCTCAGACATCCTGGCTGTACTCTGCAGAAGCTGAGGTGAGAATTATCCTATAAATGATATAATATTCTGCAGGATTCTGGTATAAATCTTCTATGTGAGGGATCCAGACATGTCACCTAGATGAAAGTCATACAAAGACAGACTTCTGATTGGCTGGTTACACTGGGAGTTCCCATTATAGTCCTTCAGGTAACTCGCTGTTATTGGCTTTCATCCCCTCCCCCCTCCACTGACTATCAGAGATCAGACTTTGGCTGGGATCACACTGGAGTTCACAGCAACTCACAGCAGGGGGTCCGGTGCATCTCCATTCACCGTTTCAGGTCCGATTTCAACAGAATTTTGGGTTGAATTCGGTCCTGAAACAGAGCAGAAGTCACACAGGACTCCGTATTCTCTTCATTCAGTGACCATTCATAGACAGATGGTCCTCAATTAGAATCTGGAAGGACAGAGCGAGTCTCTGGACCAGAAGTGACCCCTAGATGCCAATAAAATCCCCCCATCCTTGTAGATATAAAATTGTCACCTCACTGAACCTCAAAGAGAAGTCCTAGTCATTTCATCTACAAGCCCAGCAGGGGACGAGGCCGATACAGTGAGAAGACCCCGAACTGTCTGCCAGACATTGATTTATATCAGAGATCAGAGCAGAGCCGGACTGGGAATAAAAACCAGCCCTGGAAATAATTTCATACCAGCCCCATAGCATTTTTATACCAACGCAACTGCATAACGTCATTATTTTCTTGTTCACAAAAGGGAAAACCATGCATTTTAAAGCACATTTGAAGAGTGTATTATATATAGATAAGAGAGACATGGCATTTACAAACAGCACCAATGTTTTACTGGCAAAAATCATGCCATTTACTGGCACATTTTTTACTGACACTGCAACAAAAAGGTGCCTAAAATGTCAGATTAATATAACCCAGCACAGAGTTCCCCCATATATCAGGAGTGCAGTTTACAGTGCAAGGGAACTCTGACATAAAGGGGAACATTGCAGATCATGATCTAAGCAGGAACTCTGATATAAAAGGGGGGCACTGGTGACCTGAGACCCCACTTATATTCGAGTCCACTGCATTCCCCTTTACATTAGAGTTCTCACTTACATCAGGGTCTGCAGCATTGCCCTTTACATCAGAGTTCCCCCTTGCACTGTAAGATGGAATCCTGCAGACTATGATGTAAAGGGGAACTCTGGGAATGTGGGGAGGACTCTGGTGACCAGAGACCACCTTCCGCAGAAAGAAAACCTAAGGTAAGGGGGTTTACTGATATGAGGGGGAAACCTTTATATCAGTGCCCCCTTACAATATTGTATTGACCCCCCCTCTCAGACTGGCCTGGCGGCGCTGTCACGGACCTCTTCTCAGGTGCACCATGCAGGGCTCAGTCAGTCGGCTCCAGCTTGGTGGCTCTGGTTTTATCCCATAGTTTCCTCTCCACAGTCCATACATGTCTGACTTCTCCCATGACCCCCATCCCTGCAGCACTCCCACTTTTGACTCCTCTCCAGACTTCAGATGTGATATAAGACAAGAGATGGTCAGAGGCTGCAGATGGTACAGGGGAGGTCAGAGGCTGTGGAGGAGACGACAGGGGAGGTCAGAGGCTGCGGAGCGGACGACAGGAGGTCAGAGGCTGCGGATGTTACAATGGAGGTCAGAGGCTGCGGAGGGGACAACAGGGGAGGTCAGAGGCTATGGAGGGTACAGGGGAGGTCAGAGGCTGCGGAGGGGATGAAAGGGGAGGTCAGAGGCTGCGGAGGGGACTACAGGAGGTCAGAGGCTGTGGATGGTACAGGGGAGGTCAGAGGCTGCAGAGGGGATGACAGGGGAGGTCAGAGGCTGCTGAGGGGATGACAGGGGAGGTCAGAGGCTGTGGAGGGGACGACAGGAGGTCAGAGGCTGTGGAGGGGACGACAGGAGGTCAGAGGCTGCGGATGGTACAGGGGACGTCAGAGGCTGTGGAGGGGACGACAGGGGAGGTCAGAGGCTGTGGATGGTACAGGGGAGGTCAGAGGCTGTGGAGGGGACAACAGGGGAGGTCAGAGGCTGCCGAGGGGACGACAGGAGGTCAGAGGCTGTGGAGGGGATGACAGGAGGTCAGAGCCTGCGGAGGGGATGACAGGAGGTCAGAGGCTGTGGAGGGGATGACAGGAGGTCAGAGGCTGCGGAAGGAGACGACAGGGGAGGTCAGAGGCTGTGGATGGTACAGGGGAGGTCAGAGGCTGTGGAGGGGATGACAGAGGAGGTCAGAGGCTGCAGAGGGGACGTCAGGGGAGGTCAGAGGCTGCGGAGGGGACAACAGGGGAGGTCAGGGGCTGCGGAGGGGACAACAGGGGAGGTCAGAGGCTGCGGAGGGGACGACAGGGGAGGTGAGAGGCTGTGGATGGTACAGAGGAGGTCAGAGGCTGTGGAGGGGATGACAGGAGGTCAGAGGCTGCGGAGGGGATGACAGGAGATCAGAGGCTGTGGAGGGGACAACAAGGGAGGTCAGAGGCTGCGGAGGGACGACAGGGGAGGTCAGAGGCTGTGGATGGTACAGGGGAGGTCAGAGGCTGTGGAGGGGATGACAGAGGAGGTCAGAGGCTGCAGAGGGGATGTCAGGAGAGGTCAGAGGCTGCGGAGGGGACGACAGGGGAGGTCAGAGGCTGCGGAGGGGACAACAGGGGAGGTCAGAGGCTGCGGAGGGGATGACAGGGGAGGTGAGAGGCTGTGGATGGTACAGGGGAGGTCAGAGGCTGTGGAGGGGATGACAGGAGGTCAGAGGCTGCGGATGGTACAGGGGATGTCAGAGGCTGTGGAGGGGACGACAGGGGAGGTCAGAGGCTGTGGATGGTACAGGGGAGGTGAGAGGCTGTGGGGGGGACAACAGGGGAGGTCAGAGACTGCCAAGGGGAGGACAGGAGGTCAGAGGCTGTGGAGGGGACGACAGGAGGTCAGAGGCTGTGGAGGGGGTGACAGGAGGTCAGAGGCTGTGGAGGGGACAACAGGAGGTCAGAGGCTGCAGAGGGGACGTCAGGGGAGGTCAGAGGCTGCGGAGGGGACGTCAGGGGAGGTCAGAGGCTGCAGAGAGGACGACAGGGGAGGTCAGAGGCTGCGGAGGGGCCGACAGGGGAGGTCAGAGGCTGTGGAGGGGACGACAGGAGGTCAGAGGCTGTGGATGGTACAGGGGAGGTCAGAGGCTGCAGAGGGGACGACAGGGGAGGTCAGAGGCTGCGGAGGGGACGACAGGAGGTCAGAGGCTGCGGATGGTACAGGGGAGGTCAGAGGCTGTGGAGGGGACGACAGGGGAGGTCAGAGGCTGTGGAGGGGACGACAGGAGGTAAGAGGCTGAGGAGGGGATGACAGGAGGTCAGAGGCTGTGGATGAGACGACAGAGGAGGTCAGAGGCTGTGGAGGGGATGACAGGGGAGGTCAGAGGCTGCCGAGGGGATGACAGGGGAGGTCAGAGGCTGCGGAGGGGACGACAGGGGAGGTCAGAGGCTGCGGGGGGACGACAGGAGGTCAGAGGCTGCGGGGGGGACAGGAGGTCAGAGGCTGCAGAGGGGATGATAGGAGGTCAGAGGCTGTGGGGGGGGACGATGACAGGAGGTAAGAGGCTGCAGGGGGGGCGGACAGGAGGTTAGAGGCTGCAGGGGGGGGGAACAGGAGGTCAGAGGCTGTGGGGGGGAGGTGGACAGGAGGTCAGAGGCTGCAGGGGGGGAAACAGGAGGTCAGAGGCTGCGGGGGGGCGGACAGGAGGTTAGAGGCTGTGGGGGGGACAAGAGGTCAGAGGCTGCGGGGGGGACATAGGAAGAGGCACACGCCACCAGACAAGACCTCACTGAGCGCTTTACTTTTAAAAATGGCACTGCGCATGCGCCCGCCTTTCCGAAAATTGCTGAAAGTTTACGGGCTTTCCCGAGCACGGCTAGCTTCGGAACAGCTGGCGCGTGCGCAGTTGCATGTCAGCTGGCCCCACAGCCATATTTTCTCAGGTGCCGCTGGGGCAGACAGGCAGCCGGCCCATCAGATTTCCCGGTATCCCGGTAGGCCAGTCCAGCCCTGGATCAGAGGAATCTATTTTATCTCTCATATAAAATAAAATATTAGTTGTAGAGAGATGGAAATAATTCCTCCTGATTGTAGACATGTTGGGGTACATGTACATATAACATTGTATGTGTAATGAGGATAGAATCCAGGAGAAACCCCCAGAATGGTTCTATGGAGTCTGATCACAACAGACAAGCACTGATTGGTCTTGTTGGGATCAGACTGACATGCCGGTGTTGAAAATCCAATCCTCATCCATCAGAACCATTCATGACCCATTTAACTCTGGTTCCTTCAGAACACAGGACCGGCTTGTGGGCTGGGCAGGGAACACCCCCCAGGGTTGATTGGCTGATGGCTAAACTCCACCCACATCCATAAATTGAGGATCCTGAGATATGGACAGGGTGATTCCCATGGTGCCGGTCTAACCGGTGAATAGCGGATGTTCCTGACATGTTCCTGTCACAGGATAATCCTCAGAAAAATGTATTTCTGTTTCAAGACCCATACACACGATAGGACTTTTTGACAACAAACATGCAATTTAGCTGTTTTAAGGCAACATCCTACCTTGTGTACGCTCCATCGGACAAACTTTTTTCGGTTTTCATCGGACAAATGTTGGCTGTGCAAACAGACAAACTTTCCATCAACAAAAGTCCTATGGTGCAAAATCCTATCGTGTGTACACAAGTCCATAGGACTTTAGTCTAAAATACAAACACGCATGCTCAGAACCAATGCAAAAGATCAGACAACAATACAGAAGTTGACCAAAGGGTGGCGGTAAAGAGCTGAAAAACCACATGATTTGGTGAAAGTTGGCTGAAAAAGTCCTGCCGTGTGTATGCTTAATTAGTTTATGGCCAACGCCCTTTGTACAAAAATCCATGGGAAAGTTTGTACAAAGTCCGATCGTGTGTATGAGGCTTTATTCTCACAGCCAGACTGTGTCTGTCCTTTTGTCTTTGTTGTATTTTCTGACATTCTTTATCTTTGTACATATTTTATACACTAAATAACAAACTAGTGTAGCTCTGTTGTTGTGTAATTATTATTTGGAAGTATCAGGATCAGGTGGTTCGGTGGTTTATACCACAACCCCAGTGTTACTATACGACTGTGTAACTATGTAATAAACCACCGAACCACCTGATCCTGATACTTCCAAATAATAATTACACAACAACAATTATAATACAAAGCAAATACTACATACAATATATAGGGATAAAAGGATTTCGCGCATAAAATCTATCATATAAATAAATAAATAAATACACAAATAATATTGATATGTGGGTGTGCAAAATAACAAATCTTAAATAAAGTGCATCAATAAAGTACCCGTGCTGAAAATTCATATATCACAATACATAATCACATTAAAAAAATCAAAGATCAAAAACGCATGTGCAAAAATGCAAAACATGTGCAGCAAAGGTGCCAAACTGCAAACGACGTAGTGTAGGATACTTCCAATAAATGGATATATCAGAAAAAAGTTCATAAAAATGACCATACAGAGTTCATGAGTAATGATGGTTATAGAAAAAATAGGTGTAGATGATAATGATAATGATAATCTTCATTAAATGACTGGCGGCTCAACCAGGCTCTCTAAACTCTCACCTCAGGGATGGAAATAACAGGCATCAGTGTATATCTTTCTCTGTTGTGATAAAAGCAACGTTCCCCTCTGCTTACTGTCGGGCACATCAGGGATGGAAACAACTGGCAACAATGTTTCACTTTGGTGATACAGGCAGCGTTCCCCTCTGTTAGATGTCAGGCACCTATAAAATAAACTGGGAATTTTTTCCACCTAGGCTGTGACAGCCCGGTGGGAGGAGGGGGAGGAGAGAGGAGGCCTCTGATGGTGTAGTATTTCGAATATTCAGTTTATTGAGTATAAAAACAATTGGTCTCTTACATAAAAACAAGTAAAAATCACATGAAAAGGAAGGAGCGGCGTCCGAGGCGCCTCCTTACGTGACTCATTATCATTATCATCTACACCTATTTTTTCTATAACCATCATTACTCATGAACTCTGTATGGTCATTTTTATGAACTTTTTTCTGATATATCCATTTATTGGAAGTATCCTACACTACGTCGTTTGCAGTTTGGCACCTTTGCTGCACATGTTTTGCATTTTTGCACATGCGTTTTTGATCTTTGATTTTTTTAATGTGATTATGTATTGTGATATATGAATTTTCAGCACGGGTACTTTATTGATGCACTTTATTTAAGATTTGTTATTTTGCACACCCACATATCAATATTATTTGTGTATTTATTTATTTATTTATATGATAGATTTTATGCGCGAAATCCTTTTATCCCTATTCTTTTCTCGAGTGCCATGTGTACACTTTCCGATTTCGCTGCAATCACCCTAGATATCATCATATAAATCTTTTACTTCAAGTTTTTATTCACTTTGTGATTGTCACTATATTCCCTCTTTTTCACTTTAGCGCGAAGGATTCTAGTATTTACATACAATATATGTCTGCTACTACCACAACCTCAGTGCTGGAACAATGTGTTGCAGGATAATGAATTGATATTATTACACTTTATGTAAAGAACACACAACTTTATACAGGGGATTGGTACCAAAGTACCAGTGCTGTGACTGGCTGCTAAAGGTGCATATTGTGTTTTTTTTGTTAAAATAACAAACATGTTTTACTTACCGGCTCTGTAATAGTTTTGCACAGAGCAGCCCCGATCCTCCTCTTCTGGGGTTCCACCGCTGGTACTCCTGGCTCCTCCCCCTGGCTGAGAGCCCCCATAGCAAGAGGCTTGTTATTGGGGCACCTGTACATGCTCACTCCTGTGCCAGCTCTTTGTGTCCATAAGATGCCCCCTGCTCCCTTTGCATTGGCTGTGATTAAAAGCAGAAGTCAATGGCTCCCCCTGCTGTGTCTGAGCCAATGAGGAGGGAGAGCCAAGAGAGCCTCTGCTCTTGTGCACATTGCTGGATGGAGATCAGGCTCAGGTAGGTATTGGGGGGATGGGGGGAGCTGCATGCAGAAGCTGTACCTTAATACAGAGAATACAGAAAATACATTAACTGGTTCCTGACCAGCCGCCACAGTTGTAAAGCGGCAGGTTGGCTCTCCTGTGTGAATCGCAGTCATTGTACATCGGTCGCGTGCGTAAGGGGGGGGCGCATGAACCCCTGCCATCCCCGTAATGATCGAATTTGTTTCAGAACCGATCAGTCTACAGGCCCAGGCCAATGATTTATGGGCTGGACCTGCTGATCGGTTCTGGCAAATGGCAGACTATCCTCTGCCTGTGTAATGTAAACACAGGCAGAGGAAGTGATGTCATCTCCCCTCGTGGAGCCCTTTTCGCTTCCAGTTCAAGAGGAGAAGACATCTATTGTGAGTACACCAACACTACACTGACACCAGGACACATAGGTTCACATTTAACCCCTTGATCACCCCCTGATCCCCCCAGGTTAATCCCTTCACTCCCTGTCACAGTGTCACTAGTATAGTGTACAGATCTATTTTCTGATCACCGTATTAGTGTCACGGGTGACATCAGTTAGGTTTTAGTGTCAGTTAGGGTTAAAACCATTACCAGACAGCGTCAGATTTGTGCTAGATAGGGATGAGCTTTATGTTCGGGTCAAACATGAGTTTGACTCGAACATTGGCTGTTCGCCTGTTCGCCAAATAGCGAACAATTTAGGATGTTTGCGACAAATTTGAAATACACGGGGACTTCCCAATGTATTCCCTGTGGTGCCACAGGGGGCAGGGCAACCCGTTTATGTAAATGGGTGGCCCCGCCCCCCTCTGATGCCACGGGGAAGCCATTGGGAAGTCCCCGTGCATCAGAGGGGGCGGGGTCACCCGGGTACATCACCGCGTGGCCCCGCCCTCAGTTATAAAAGAACTGTCATCCGTGCTAAGCGTTATACGGTGGGTGCATCCCATGGAGGCGGATCGGTCTCGGGTTTTTTTTTCTTTTTCAGTCCGGGCGCGTGAGAGAAGATGAATGGACTTTATTAAAACATTTTTAAAAAAATGTCCCACAAAGGACTTGTCCCCAAGCCGTGTCTTGCCGTTTTTAACATTTTGACACTTTTTTTGTGAAATGGTAGGGGTACTTGTACCCCTACCATTTCACACAGGGGGAGGCTGGGATCTGGGGGTCCCCTTGTTAAAGGGGGCTTCCATATTCCGATAAGCCCCCCATCTGCAGACCCCCACAACCACCGGGCAAGAGTTGTGGCCCTTGTCCCCATCAACATGGGGACATCCTCCCCATGTTGAGGGCATGTGGCCTGGCATGGTTCAGGAGGGGGGGCGCTCTCTTGTCCCCCCCTTTTTTCCTGTGGCCTGCCAGGTTGCATGCTCGGATAAGGGTCTAGTATGGTTTTTTGGGGGACCCCCACTGCATTTTTTTTATTTTGTCACAGGGTTCCCCTTAAAATCCATACCAAACATGAAGGGCCTGGTATGGAATTTGGGGGGACCCCCGCACATTTTTTTTACATTTTGGTTCAGGGTTTCCCTTAATATTCATACCAGACCCAAAGGGCCTGGAAACGGACTGGGAGGGATCCCATGCCGTTCTTTTCAATGACTTTTATGTGTATTGCCGGGACCCGACAATTCATTATAGCCGCGAGTACTTTCAAATTATTTTTTTTCCTTTAGAAATGTCATTTTGCTCTCGAACTGTTATAAACATGGGAAACATGCGCCACTTTACAGGCATACTATAGACACCCCCCAGGTACAAAATTTAAAGGAATATTTCACTTTTATTGTTCCCGACAAAACGGCCATTTTTAAAACTTTTTTTGCATTGATACATGTCCCCTGGGGCAGGACCCAGGTCCCCAAACACTTTTTATGACAATAACTTGCATATTAATAGGGATGGGCCGAACACCCCCCGGTTCGGTTCGCATTCAGAACATGTGAACAGACAAAAAATTTGTTTGAACACGCGAACACTGTCAAAGTCTATGGGACACGAACATGAATAATCAAAAGTGCTAATTTTAAAGGTTAATATGCAAGTTATGGTCATAAAAAGTGTTTGGGGACCTGGGTCCTGCCCCAGGGGACATGGATCAATGCAAAAAAAGTTTTAAAATGGCTGTTTTTTCGGGAGCAGTGATTTTAATGATGCTTAAAGTGAAACAATAAAGGTGAAATATTCCTTTAAATTTCGTACCTGGGGAGTGTTTATAGTATGCCTGTAAAGGGGCGCATGTTTTTCCATGTTTAGAACAGTGACAGCAAAATGACATTTTAAAGGAAAAAAAGTAATTTAACCACCTCCCTACCGCCCACGTCATATGACGTTGTGGACTTTGAGCGGGTATATCTGAATGATGCCTGTAGTTACAGACATCATTCAGATATTGCCGGTTTCAGCTGGCGAATCTCTACACCATAGGAATGATCATAGCGGCCGTTCCACCACTTGAACATTCTTATGGGAGGCGAGAGGGGACGGTCCCCCCCTCCCACCGCCCTCCTGTGCTTGTTCCGACTCACCATTACGATCAGTGAGGCGGAGAGCGGATCCGCCGGTGCCGGATGTAGATCATTGAGATTTCCGGTGGACCAGATGGTCGCCGGAGTCTCTATGATCGTCGGAGGCGGGGCGCGATGTTATGACGTCACGCTCGGCCTCTCCATTCAAAAAACGGCGCCGTTTCGGCTGGGAAGCGGTGATCGTTTTTTTTTTTTTCATTATTTCAGGCTTCTCAGCCTAGTGGTGAGATGTGGGGTCTTATTGACCCCATATCTCACTATTAAGAGAAACTGACATGTCATATTCCTATTACAAGGGATGTGTACATTCCTTGTAATAGGAATAAAAGTGATCAAATTTTAAATTTTTTCTCGAACATCACGGGACACAGAGCCACAGTAATTACTGATGGGTTATATAGGGTATCACTGGTGATTGGACACTGGCACACCCTATCAAAAAGTTCAACCCCCTATATAATCCCTGCAGGGATACCTCAGTTTTTACGCCAGTGTCTTAGGTGTTGGACGTGTAAAGATGTGCTGTGCTGAGCTCCAAAGGGAATATCCTATATCCTATACTGGGGCAAGCCAGGCAGACCGGATCCATTCAAAGTGTCCTTTCATGGTCGAATTGGATGGTACCCGGGCCTGGTGTCCGAAGAAGTAAGGTTTTACCTGTAACGCTTCTCTTTTTAGAGAGCTGGACCCCGCATATTAGAAAACGGTTTTCTAGCCTAATTTCTAGCTGGGTGCTTTACAGGCCCAGAACTGTGGATCTCCCTATTCGTAGGGGGCCCCAGTCTCTGATGTTTTTTTCAAACGGAGCCCACCGTGAGAGGTGAAGATTGGGTCTGTATAAACAGAACCCTGTGGCTGGATAAGGTAAGAGGAGATTCCACAGAATTTTTTAATTCTAGTAGGTTTTCTCCTTTAAGGTAAATGCTTGCTATGCCTATTGTGGCCACCGGGGGCTGCCAAGAGCACATACCTTGTCATGCTGATGTCGTCTCAGTGTTCTCACGCTGCACAGCGTCTCCGGCCGGCTCCAGGTAGGATGGATGGGGGGATTTCTCCTGCTCGAATGTTCCCCCCAGGCTAGGGGGAGGCCACAGGGGTCTAGAAAGCGGTTATACTGCTCGGCCACAGCCGCCACCGCCGCCATTGCCGTTTTTCAGGCAGGCCCATCACTCCCGGCCTCTCTGCCTCCTCCCCCTCCCCCAGCCTTCCTCCAAATTGTTTCCGGAGGGTCAGCCAGCGCGGGAAGCGCTTGTTTTTTCGAAATTCGAAGGGGGGGGGCGGTAGAGGGGGGGGCGGAGCGTCAGCACAGGTGCTTAGACGCCCACTCAGGCCAGCTGCAGGCTATTTAAAAGCACTCTGTACAGGTGCACACAGCCTTTGGAGGGACACAGAGCTGATGGTCGCATGTAAGGTGGGACACAGGCATTCTCCTAGGCAGCATTTACTAAGGTAACACCAGACTGAGCATTTGGTAGCAGGGCTTTTAGCCGGACTACATTGCTCAGCAGTCAGTGTTCATTCTGTGATACCTCCACCTTGTTGCTTTGCACTATGGGTAGAAGAGGTTCAAACACCCCAAGAACCAGAGACTCTAGGGGATCTCGGTCGGGTTCTGAGGACTCCCTGTCAGCAGCATCCTCCCCCCCTGAGGGGCCAGGGACGGCTAGCCAGAGGGAGCCATTGGGGTCAGGGGCTATACCTGCCTCCGGCACGTCAGCCCCTGTATACATTACACAGGAGGTTTTTTCCTCAGCCATTAATGGTTTAGAGGAAAGATTAATGGCCGTGATTACATCTTCATTCGGTGGAAGAAAACGCACTAGGCCTTCCTCTGTTTCCCAAGACCCTCAGGAAGAGGAGCTCTGGGATAAAGGAGACAAATCCCTTTCAGAGGATCGGGATGGGACAGATGATTCCTCTTTGGAGGAATCAGGTGGAGAGGGACCCTCTGCGACTTCCCAAGAGGAGAAAGTCTTAGTGCAGATCCTTACTGGATTGGTCCGCTCCACATTTAAGTTGCCCGTACCTGAAACTGTTAAAGAATCCTCTTCTGCTTTGGGGTCACTGAAACCTTTCCAAGCAGCACAGGCTTTTCCTGTTCATAATTTACTTGAAAAGCTCATTTATTCTGAGTGGGATCACCCAGACAAACCGCCGAGAAAGTTTTCAACACTTTATCCGATGGAAGAAAAGTTTATTAAAATGTGGGGAATACCAGCCATTGATGCCGCCATTTCCTCCGTAAATAATAGCCTGACTTGTCCTGTAGACAATGCTCAGATGCTCAGGGATCCTGTAGATAAGAAAGTGGAATCCCTATTGTTTTCTCCTTGGTGGGTTCAGTGGCCCAACCTGCAGTTGCAGCGATTGGAGTCTGTCAATACTTAAGAGACCATGTTAAGCAGGTTATCAAAGTATTACCTGAACAGCAGGCCCAGGGGTTGGCTAACCTTCCTGTGGCCTTATGTTACGTGGTTGACGCCATCAGAGATTCTATCGTGCAAACCTCTCGTCTGTCGCTGGGGTTGGTGCATATACGTAGAATCTTATGGTTGAAAAATTGGTCAGCCGAAGGACCATGTAAGAAGCTCCTGGCTGGGTAAGTGTCCCTCTTTCAAACGGATTCTTTCCCCAGCGCCGGGGGCTTCAGCCTCCATGCAGTCTCGATGGCCTCCTCCATCTGGGTCCAAAGACAAGAGTCAACCCCAGGGACAAAAGAAGTCCTGGGGGAAGAAGCCTACTAGGCAGAGCACTAAGACCTCTGCATGAGGGGGCGCCCCCGCTCACTCGAGTGGGGGGAAGACTGCGACAGTTCTCAGGGCTCTGGCAGGAGGATTTCCAGGACAGATGGGTAATCTCCACGGTAACCTTAGGGTACAAGCTGGAGTTTCAGGAATTTCCCTCTCCTCGGTTCCTTAGATCTGGTGTTCCCAGAGACCCAGAAAAGAAGCAGTCGCTCCTTCTAGCGTTAGAGCAACTTTTGTCGCAGGAGGTCATTATGATGGTTCCCGCAAAGGACCAGGGATTGGGCTTCTATTCCAACCTTTTTACGGTCCAAAAACCAAATGAGGGTGTCAGACCCATTCTGGATTTAAGGGATCTGAAACGATTCTTAAGGATTCAATCCTTCCGCATGGAATCAATTCGGACAGTAGTCTCCACCCTGCAGTAGGGATGAGCCGAACACCCCCCGGTTCGGTTCGCACGGGAACCTGTGAACGGACCGAAAATTCGCACAAACGTTAGAACCCCATTGACGTCTATGGGACTCGAACGTTCGAAAACAAAAGTGCTCATTTTAAAGGCTAATTTGCATGGTATTGTCCTAAAAAGGGTTTGGGGACCCGGGTCCTACCGCAGGGGACATGTATCAATGCAAAAAAAACTTTTAAAAACGGCCGTTTTTTCGGGAGCAGTGATTTTAATGATGCTTAAAGTAAAAAAAAAAAGTGAAATATTCCTTTAAATATCGTACCTGGGGTGTGTCTATAGTATGCTTGTAAAGTGGCGCGTGTTTCCCGTGTTTAGAACAGTCCCTGCACAAAATGTCATTTTTAAAGGAAAAAATCTCATTTAAAACTGCTTGCGGGTTTAATGTAATGTCGGGTCATGGCAATATGGATGAAAATCAGTGAGACAAACGGCATGGGTACCCCCCAGTCCATTACCAGGCCCTTGGGTCTTGTATGGATATTAAGGGGAACCCCGCACCCAAATTAAAATAAGGAAAGGTGTGGGGCCACCAGGCCCTATATACTATAAACTAGGTTTGTTGTTAAGTAGAATCTGTTTGTAATTTTGAACGGGTACATTTTTAACGTGTTTAGCTCCAGCCAAAAAATCTTTTTTAAGCTTTTTGGAAAACATAGGGAAGGGTAATCACCCCTGTGACATTTGTTTTGCTGTCTGTCCTCCTCTTCAGAAGATTTCACCTCACTTTTTGTCCCAATGACAAATGTTTTTTGAAAATTTGGGGTTTTTTGTGGAACAAGGATTGGAAAGCATCAGTGGAAAGGAGAAATGTTTTTCCCATATTAACTCTTACAGGAGAGAATTTCCCTTCCTAGGGGTAGATTTCATCTCACTTCCTGTTGTCTCCTTCCGTTTGCAAGTAGGAGTCATTTGTAAGTTAGATGTTTGAAAGTAGGGGCCTGCCCTATATACTCAGCAGAAATTTGGGCCTTAGGTGTTGTTGTGGCCACAACACTGTAAGCCCTCACAGGGCCCTGCTGTGAAATATTAGATCAAGAATTGTAATTACATGCCCCTGTTGAACAGGGGCAGAAAAATTGGGCCTTTGGTGGTGTTGGTGGTGGTGGTGCTGGTGCCACAACACTGTAAGTCCTCACTCGCTCTTAGTGGGTGCAGAAATGGGCCCTGCTGTGAAATATTAGATCAAGAATTGTAATTACATGCCCCTGTTGAACAAGGGCAGAAAAATTGGGCCTTTGGTGGTGGTGGTGGTGGTGGTAGTGCTGGTGCCACAACACTGTAAGTCCTCACTCGCTCTTGGTGGGTGCAGAAATGGGCCCTGCTGTGAAATATTAGATCAAGAATTGTAATTACATGCCCCTGTTGAACAAGGGCAGAAAAATTGGGCCTTTGGTAGTGGTGGTGGTGGTGCTGGTGCCACAACACTGTAAGTCCTCACTCACTCTTGGTGGGTGCAGAAATGGGCCCTGCTGTAAAATATTAGATCAAGAATTGTAATTACATGCCTCTGTTGAACAGGGGCTGAAAAATTAGGCCTTAGGCATTGGTGCTGGTGCCACAACACTGCAACCCCTCACAGACACTCTAGTTGGAACGCAGGAACGAGCCCTGCTGCAAAGTATTGCATCAAAAATTGTAATTACACGCCCCTGTTAAACAAGGGTTGCAAAATTGGGCCTTAGGCACTGATGCTGGTGCCACAACACTGCAACCCCTCACAGATACTCTAGTTGTAACGCAGAAACGAGCCCTGCTGCAAAGTATTGCATCAAAAATTGTAATTACATGCCCCTGTTAAACAGGGGCTGAAAAATTGTGCCTTAGGCACTGGTGGTGGCGCCCAGAACCAAAAATGTTCTTACAAGCTATCAGCGTGATCATTGAGGAGGAAGAGGATAATTACTCAGGGATAGTCACTCAGCATCAGCATAGGCAGTCTTTGAAGGGATCTGAGATTTCAAAAAAAAATATTCGGTTACATCAGCATCAGGTGCTTGGTAGCTGGTGGTGATCCAAGACTGATTCATTTTTATGAAGGTCAGTCGATCGACCGAGTCGGTGGACAGACACACCCTGTGATCTGTTACAAAGCCTCCAGCAGCACTGAATGTGCGTTCCGAAAGAACGCTGAATGCAGGACAGGCCAGCAGCTCAATTGCATACTGTGCAAGCTCTGGCCAGTGATCCATCCTCAAGACCCAGTAACCCACAGGATTTTCGGTGGGAAAGGTGTCCAAGTCAGATTTTGCCCCTAGGTATTCCTGCACCATGTAAAACAGACGGCCCATATCGTTCGCAATTCGGCGAACGGGCGAACAGACGATGTTCGAGTCGAACGTGGGTTCGACTCAAACACGAAGATTATCCCTACCCTGCAGGGAGGAGAATTTCTGGCATCGATAGACATCAGAGATGCATATCTGCATGTGCCCATTTTTCCTGCTCATTAGAAGTTTCTGCGCTTCGAGATAGGAGGGCGCCATTCCCAGTTTGTGGCTCTGCCCTTTGGGATAGCCACTACACCTCGAGTGTTCACAAAGATCTTGGCTCCTCCTCTGGCCAGATTAAGGGCTCAGGGTATAGCTGTCATAGCATACGTAGACGACCTGCTCTTGATAGACCGGTCGGTAGCCTCCTTGAACGGAAACTTGAGGACCACAGTCAGGTATCTGGAACACCTGGGTTGGATCCTCAACTTAGAAAAGTCTTTCCTAAAACCAGTAAGAAGACTGGAGTATTTAGGTCTGATCATAGATACAAGCCAGGAGAAAATATATTTCTACCTCAGGCAAAGATCACTGCTTTAAGAGAGCTGATTCTGGCAGTCAGGACCCTCTGTCCGCCTTTGTATGAGGCTGCTGGGGAAGATGGTGTCTTCATTCGAAGCAGTTCCCTATGCTCAGTTTCATTCAAGAATGCTGCAACACAGTATTCTGTCAGCCTGGAACAAGAAGGTTCAGGCATTAGACTTTCCGATGCACCTGTCTCATGCAGTGCATCAGAGCCTCAATTGGTGGCTCATTCCCGAAAACCTGCAAAAGGGGAAATCCTTTCTGCCAATTACCTGTACGGCGGTAACAACAGATGCCAGTCTGTCAGGTTGGGGAGCAGTTCTGGAACAGTCTGCGGTTCAGGGGGTATGGTCCAAGACAGAGAGGACCTTACCCATCAACATTCTGGAGATCCGGGCGATATACCTAGCCCTAAGAGCCTGGACTATCAGGCTACAGGGTTGCCCGGTCAGGATCCAGTCCGACAATGCCACAGCAGTGGCTAATGTCAATCATCAGGGAGGCACCCGGACCCGAGCTGCTCAAAAGGAGGTGAACCAGATCTTAGTCTGGGCAGAGATGCATGTGCCATGCATATCGGCAGTTTTTATTCCAGGGATAGAGAACTGGCAGGCGGACTAAGTCGCCAGAAGTTACTTCCTGGGGAATGGTCTCTACATCCCGACATCTTTTGGAACATATGCTAAAGATGGGGGGTCCCAGATGTAGATCTGTTTGCATCCCGATTCAACAAAAAGATAGACAGATTTGTGGCAAGGATAAGAGATCCTCTTGCATGCGGGACGGATGCGTTGGTGATTCTGTGGCATCGGTTCTCACTGATTTATGCATTCCCGCCTATTCTGCTACTGCCGCAACTTCTTCGCAGGATCAGGCAAGAAAGGATATCAGTACTTCTGGTGGCCCCCGCTTGGCCCAGAAGGACATGGTATGCGGAAATAGTAAGGATGATGGTGGGTTCTCCGTGGACACTACCGGTACGCCCAGACCTGTTATCTCAAGGGCCAGTGTTCCATCCTGCCTTACAAATGCTAAATTTGACGGTTTGGCTATTGAGACCCACGTTCTGAAGAGTTGTGGGCTTTCAGGTCCTGTCATATCTACCTGGCTCAATGCAAGGAAGCCAGCTTCCAGAATGATTTATCATAGAGTCTGGAAAGCTTATGTATCCTGGTGTGAATCCAGAGGTTGGCATCCCAGAAGATATGTCATAGGCAGAATTCTTGATTTTCTACAATTAGGATTAGAGATGAAGCTGGCCTTGAGTACCATCAAGGGCCAGGTCTCGGCCTTATCATTATTGTTTCAACGGCCACTTGCTTCGCATTCTTTGGTCCAAAACTTTATGCAGGGGGTGACGCATCTTAATCCTCCAGTTAGGGCGCCCCTAAACCCCTGGGACTTGAACTTGGTTCTGGCTGTGTTACAGAAACAGCCTTTTGAACCAGTAAGTCAGATTCCTTTGGTCTTGTTGACAGGGAAGTTAATTTTTCTGGTAGCCATTTCTTCTGCTAGAAGAGTGTCAGAATTAGCAGCCCTTTCTTGTAAAGAGCCTTATTTGATTGTACACAAGGATAGAGTGGTACTGCGCCCTCATCCTAGTTTTTTACCAAAGGTGGTTTCTGAGTTTCATTTAAACCAAGACATTGTTCTGCCTTCCTTTTTTCCAGATCCCTGTTCTCCGGAAGAGAGATCACTACATTCGTTGGATGTAGTAAGAGCAGTCAAGGCCTATCTCGAGGCAACTGCTGAGGTTTGTGCTGCCAGAGGGTCCCAATAGAGGACAGGCAGCGTCAAAAGCTACCATTTCTAAATGGATTCGACAGTTGATCATTCAAGCTTACGAAACGGAAGATTCCTCCGTTTCAGATCAGGGCACATTCCACAAGGGCTATTGGTGCTTCTTGGGCAGTGCATCACCGGGCCTCGATGGCTCAGATCTGCAAGGCCGCAACCTGGTCTTCAGTCCATACATTCACCAGATTCTATCAGGTGGATGTGAGAAGGCATGAGGATATCGCCTTTGGGCGTAGTGTGCTGCAGTCAGCGGTACAGGGTCCTCAGGTCTGATTGCACCCTACTTGGTCGTGGTTCCCCCCCCTCAGATAGCATTGCTCTGGGACATCCCATCAGTAATTACTGTGGCTCTGTGTCCCGTGATGTTCGAGAAAGAAAATAGGATTTTTTAAGACAGCTTACCTGTAAAATCCTTTTCTTTCGATGGACATCACGGGACACAGAGGTCCCGCCCCTCTTCTAATACACTTTATTGCTTGGCTACAAAACTGAGGTATCCCTGCAAGGGGAGGGATTATATAGGGGGTTGAACTTTCTGATAGGGTGTGCCAGTGTCCAATCACCAGTGATACCCTATATAACCCATCAGTAATTACTGTGGCTCTGTTCCCGTGATGTCCATCGAAAGAAAAGGATTTTACAGGTAAGCTGTCTTAAAAAATCCTATTTTTTTCAAAAAAGTGTCAAAATAAAAAAAAGAAAATACAATATGCAAAAACATTGGGCTAACTTTACTGTTTTGTTTTTTTTTTTGCCCAAAAAAAACACGCCCAAAAAATTCCTGCGCAAATACTGTGTGAGATAAAAAGTTGCAACAACCGCCATTGTATTCTCTAGGGTTTTTGCTAAAAAAACATATATAATGTTTGGGGGTTCTATGTAATTTTTTAGCAAAAAAATGATGATTTTTACATGTAGGAGAGAAATTTCAGAATTGGCCTGGTAGGCAAGTGGTTAAAAGTAATCGCGGCTATAATGATTTGTTGATCCGACAATGCACATAAAAGTTCATTGATAAGGACGGCATGGGATTTCCCCACAGGGAAACCCCCGAACCAAAATTTAAAAAAAAAATGCGTGGGGGTCCCCCAAAATTCCATTACCAGGCCCTTCAGGTCTGCTATAGATATTAGGGGGAACTCCATGCCAATTTTTTTTTTAAAAATGGCGTGGGGTTCCCCTCAAAAAATCCACACCAGACCCTTATCTTTGCACGCAGCCTGGCAGGCCACAGGAAAAGAGGGGGGACGAGAGAGTGCCCCCCTCCTGAACCATACCAGGCCACATGCCCTCAACATGGGGAGGATATCCCCATGTTGATGGGGACAAGGGCCTCATTCCCACAACCCTTGCCCGGTGGTTGTGGGGGCCTGCGGACATGGGGCCTATCGGAATCTGTAAGCCCCTGTTAACAGAGGGGACACCCAGATCCCGGCCCCCCTTTGTGAATTGGTAAGGGGTACGAGTAAGGGGTACCCCTACCATTTCACAAAAAGAAAGTGTCAAAATGTTAAAAAAAAACACAGGAGACGACTTGGGACAAGTCCTTTATTAAAAATAAAAAATAAAGGGGGGCGTGGCCAAGATGGCGATCTGAGAGGAAGCAGGTTTTAGAGCTCTGCTGGAGATCCGTCTATATATCCGTTCTCCTGGCCTTTCTTCTCACTACAAAATAGCCAGAACGATTCCGGATGCCATATAAAACCAGATACAGAGGAAAGAAACTTTGATTTCCACCGGGTGAGGGGGAAACAACTACTCAAGTGTCTCCCCACGTGCATACCTCCCCTGGCAGTGCAAGAAACATGGCGTCACAGACGGACATGGAGGAGCAGTCGGACGAACAGTGACTCGGCTTTCAGGAGGTAATGGCCGCGATAGCCACATGCCAAACTGCCCTGACTAATAAAATCGAGGCAGTACAACTCGATGTCAGCCTCATTCGGCAGGACTTCGACAAACTCCGTGCACGGGTGTCGGAAGCGGAGCAACGAGTGGGGCTCACGGAGGACACAGTCACGGAACATACAGCGTCGATCCGCACCCTACAAACGAAGGTCAGAGCGTTGGAATACAAGGTCGACGACACGGAGAATAGGAACAGGAGGAACAACCTCCGCCTTGTGGGTATGCCGGAGGGAGCAGAGGGGAAGAACCCTACGATCTTTATGGAAGAGGTACTAAGAGAGCTGCTACCAGCGGCGCAGTTCTCGCCATATTTTACGGTGGAGCGTGCTCACAGGATCCCTCCAGTACCGGGGCCACCAGGTTCTCACCCTCGCACCCTAATCTTTAGGCTGCTCAACTTCAGGGACCGAGATGAGATACTCCGCGCAGCTCGTAGAGCGGGTGAGCTGAAATACCATAATACAACCCTGATGTTTTTCCCCGATTTTTCGATGGAAACACAGAAAATGCGCAGGTCCTTTGACCAGATTAAAATGGGGCTACGGGCACGTAATATCAAGTATAGTATTTTATTCCCGGCCAAGCTGAGGGTTCAAGACGGTGAAGCAGTTAAATTCTTTACCACTCCTCGTGACGCTGCCGCGTGGCTGGAATCCCTACCTCCGCACCGCCAACTATAACTTTCAAGATTACTACCATAAGCTCACGTGAGTTACAGCATCACTGCAGGGGCCTTCCCTACTTTTTTGTTCTCCAACTTTTTCTTTTTTGTGGTTTTCTTTTATTTCTGAAGTATACCATCACTCAGTTTATAGTTGACCTGTTGGGATTTGTGCTCAGTGTGATTGACTATATGTGAGCTCACAATACTGGATTCCTCCCCATGCATTATCCTGCACAGGGATTGTCCATGGAGAGTTCCCCGGACAGGCCTGCTACCGGAGACTCTGCGGCTGCAGCTCACAGGCCCGGTTTCTGAACACAGACTTGGAAAGTACTGACGGGGACGGCTGTTGACTCTGTACCGCCCCTCAAAAGGTTGCCGCATGGCGGGAACCCATATTTCTGCATCGCCAAGCAGAGCTTTAAAATCACTTGCTGTATGTGTATGCAGGCCAAATGTGCGGGGGGGTGTTCTTTTTCCTTTTAGTTTATTCTCTTTTGTTTTTCTTCTCGTTCTGAAAGTTGCTATCAATGCTGGAACAGTCAGTCACTACTAGATGGAGACCACTAGTTAATACAATTTGATCTCACACATGCTTACAGCCTTGCTCCTTATACTTATACAATGCTGCGCAAAGGAAGGTGACCGGGACGTTCCCCACAATACAATTGCTAGAGCATGTGCAGCTGTAACTTGCCATTCCTACTACTGAACATGACTTTGGCCAGTAACAACGAATTGGAGACAAATATAGTTCCGGATGTCCCATGTGCGGGGATAAACTCGTGTGTGAATTTTTTAATGGCAGGGCTGAGAGCTATGCAAGGAATGGCGATGGCACAATGTGGATCATTCTAGAAATACAGTAACACTGCTGATTAGAGGAACCATATGACATGGGTCCTCTGCTCAGTACCGCACTCTTGTTAACCCAGCAGGAGCCACCTGAGCATCTAGAATCCAGTCGTGGACTGTTGAAGGGGAGTGGACTCCCATAATGACTGTCTAGGGCCTGATGATTTGTAGTAACTCTCAGAAGACAGTTGTACATGTGATCATTGGTTTGACAACCTTTACCTTGTCCGACCTACAATTAAGTATTATTTGTTAAGTTCTTTTTATCTTTTTTAAGATCGTTTTGTAACTAAGTTTTGTACCCCTGGGGGATCCCCAGGAGAAAAATCTTATGCAACATAATCCAGCAACTCTGTTGCCTAGTTAGGTAACACTCCACGCTACAAGTGCGCGCCCTCTTGTAAGTACAGATGTTGGGGGTTCAGGGAATAAGGCATCCTCGGTTCTTGAGGGGGATGTGGGGTGGGGGGGGGACTTCTGCCGTTGCAGAACTTCAAAGTTGTTAAGTACCTAAGTTCTTTTAAGGAGCTGCTTAATTGTGGTTGGAGTGTTGCTGATTCACATAGACAGTATATGCAGGTAAACAGTTTACACATGGTCTCCTTGGACCAAAAAATCTTGGGGGGGTGGCTGGGGGAGGGGGGGGACGTGCGGATCCTGCTCACACATTTGCATACGGGAGGGAATGGCTGAAATCTCTATCATATCCTGGAATGTCCGGGGTTTAAATTCAGTCACCAAGAGGACACTGGTTTTTAAATATCTACAAAAGTACAATCCACACATATGTATACTTCAGGAGACCCACCTGATAGGAAAGAGAGTCCTAGGACTCAGGAGGGCATGGGTGGGAACTCATCATCATTCCACCTATTCAAACTATGCGAGGGGTGTGAGCATATTGGTCCGCAGGTCCCTCCCTCTACAGATTGTAGATGTTAAAACTGATCCGGGCGGCAGATTTGTTATTATCAACGCCTCACTCTATGATAGGGGAATGGTACTGGTGGGCCTTTATCTACCTCCTCCTGCTGAGATACAAGTGCTGAACGACATTATGCAAGCAGTCATAGGATTTAATGTATCAGATGTTTTTGTCTTTGGGGATTTTAATATGGCCCCGTCACAGAGTCTGGACAGACTACACATGGCACCCTGAGCCGCAGCACCCCTGGGGGGTTGGACGCGTTTGCGCTCACCGACGTGTGGCGTCATTTCCACCCAGATAAAAGAGAATATACGTGTCACTCTGCTTCATACCGGGCGCTTTCCAGAATAGATCTTGTATATGCGTCGCCAGGGGCATTGCGTTGGGTGAGGGCAGTGGAACACTTGCCCCGTGGCATCTCAGATCATGCCCCTATCTGCCTTAAAATCTCCCTAATAAAATCCCCCGGGGTGAGGCTGTGGCGTCTGTCCGGATTCTGGGCGAAAGATGATAGAGTCCAGGAACCGATGACGGAAAGTATATGCAATTACTGGAACGATAACGGGGAATCTACTAATCCAAATGTGTTGTGGGATGCATTTAAATCTAAGATGAGGGGGGAATATATTGCTCGCATATCTTTCTTACAGAGAGAGGCCTCTAGAGTACGAGAGTCTTTGGAGGAGAGGGCCGCTAGACATGAGGCAGCATATATTCAATCCCCCAATGACACAACTTACCATACATGGCAGAATACCCTACGAGAACTTTCCCTGCACAATATTGAACAGACTAAAAAATCCATGTTATATACAAAGCAAAAAATATTCGAACATGGAAATAAAAATGGGCGGTTGTTGGCCTGGCTAGCAAGTAACCACACAGCCTTTACACACATAGCCGGTATTAGGAATGGTAATGGTCGGCTGCTCTCCTCTCCAGAGGACATAAATTACGAATTCTTGAAATTCTTTAAAGAAATATATACCTCTAAAGCTAGGTTCACAGCACTGGAATTGCAGGAATATCTAGATGCAATCCCATTCCCTTCCCTATCAGAGGAACACAGGAATTTATTAGAGGGGGATTTTTCCCTAGAGGAGGTTCAGACTGCTATTGGTAGTTTGCAGTGTGGAAAGACTCCGGGTGCAGACGGTTTGCCTACAGAGTTCTACTCACAACATACAGAATTGCTTGCCCCCAGATTAAAGTCCCTCTTTTCTGGCCTGGTGAAAGCGGAAGCCCTCCCAGAGACTATGGAGGAAGCTATTATAGTGTTAATACCCAAGCCTGGAAAGGATCCACAGGACTGTGCATCCTTCAGGCCAATATCTCTGCTTAATGTTGACGCAAAGATTTTAGCAAAGATGTTGGCTAGCCGCTTGTCGACGGTGATCTCCACGCTGGTGCATGTGGATCAGACAGGGTTTATGCCGGGTAAAGGTACCGACATAAACCTTAGACGCCTTTTCTTAAATTTGTCGGTTCGTCATGATACAGTGGGATCTCGGGTGGTTGCCTCCATCGACGCCGAAAAGGCGTTCGACTCTGTGGAGTGGTCATATCTCTGGGGGGTGTTACAACAATTTGGATTTGATCCTAACTTTCTACACTGGTTGCATTTACTCTATAGAGATCCCAAAGCTAGGGTACGTACAAATGACCGACTATCGGAGCCATTCTCCCTGCACAGGGGCACCCGCCAGGGATGCCCCCTGTCCCCTAGTTTGTTTGCCTTGGCCCTGGAGCCCTTGGCAATTCTGATTCGGGAATCCCAGGAGATCAGGGGTCTTAGGATTGGTCAGTTAGAGGAGAAAATATCCCTATATGCGGATGATGCGCTATTGTATTTAAATGACTCCGGCCGGTCATTGTCATTTGCGCTAGGGGTATTTAATAAATTTGGTACACTTTCAGGCATCCGTATCAACTGGAGTAAATCGGTCCTCTTTTCCCTTGACAGGCAGTCCCAGGGCCTACATACTCACACACCACTACAATGGGTCAGTGAGTTCAAGTACCTTGGGGTGAAAATCTCTAGGGAGGTTGGGCAATTTTATAATCTAAACTTACTCCCCTTGCTTCGGCTTCTGCGAGAGAAATGCCAGTCTTGGTCCTGACTTCCATTGAACTTATTGGGTCGCATAAATATCTTAAAGATGATCATCTTACCCAAATTCAATTATTTTTTCCGTAATAGCCCAATCTGGATACCACAGGCCTTTTTTCAAGAAATTGATAAATGTATCACTTCCTTTATATGGAACGGTTCTACACCAAGACTGGCAAAGACCACACTGCGTGCACCGACACAGTTGGGGGGATTGGCCCTTCCGGATTTCAGGGTTTACTATTGGGCAGCTATGCTGGTTACTGTATATTGGTGGTTTGCGGCGAGTAGGTCCAATGCTGCGGTTTGTGTGGAGGCAGCATGGCTAGGCTCACTGCAGGAACTACAAAATCTAGCGTATAGAGGAGTGGGTGCCTATAGAGAACTCCCTGCACCAACAAAGGCGACGATAAAAGTTTGGAATACGGCTAGACGAAGGTTCCTCCAGGTGGGGCAATGGTCTCCGGTCCAGCCTCTCCTGGGAAACCCTAATTTGCCTCACTTTAGATCAATACCAGATCCGCAGGTTTGGGCAAGATTCGGCATTAAAACTTTAAAGGATGTTATACCTATGGGTACTTTGTTGTCATTCACACAACTATCCAGGAAGTATAACTTGCCTGGGTGGATGTTCTTTCGCTATGTTCAGCTAAGACACGCGGCCAGGGCACAATTTCCCACACAGCCTACCCTACAATTAGACCCCGTTGAGAACCTATTGTCCAGTGAAAATCTGACGAAACCACTTTCGGCTTTATATGGTACCCTACTTCCAATAGATAACGCAAAAATGGATAGACTCTGGGAGCAATGGAAGGCTGATTTCCCATCACTAGAAAGGGAAGACTGGGAGGATAGTCTCGAACAGGCCCCTAAGTTAGCTATAGCAGCAGGTGACAAACTTATACAAACTAAATTCCTTCACAGGGCTTACTTCACCCCGATACGTATGTCTAGAATATATCCTGATAGAAACCCACAATGTCCCAGATGTTTGACGCACCCGGGCACATACCTGCATATGTTCTGGGAGTGCCCTGTGTTATCAAATTTTTGGACAGAAGTGTTTGACCAACTAAACGTCCGTCTTGAGCTAAATGTTCCCGTGACACCTGAGTTGGCCCTACTGGGTATACATGATGATGATCAGCGATCACACCATAGCAAATTGCTAATCTCATATCTGCTCTTTTATGCTAAGAAGGAAATACTGTGTAAATGGACCTCTTCTGCCCCCCCAGATGTGGCTACATGGGAAAAGAAAGTAAATGCTGCCCTCCCACTGTATAAGTTGACGTACATCAATCGTGGATGTCCTTGGAAATTCGACAAAGTGTGGTCATCATGGACGTCAATTTAGATAGGGGGACAACAGTAGGGGAATAGTGGGATCCTTTGAATGCCCCCCCCCACTCTCTCTCGTTTCATTACCCCCTGGTTGCCTCCCCTTCCCTCCCCCTCCCGAGCCCTCTCCTAGGGGTATTATCCGTACGAGTCCTTCCCCCTTGTCAGCCCTTTAACTACACTCTTCTCCCTCATACTCAGGAATATGCGCCCTTGAATAGTGAAAAGCAGTATGTATTGCTCTTGATAATATTTATGGTTTTTCTCCTCCTTTTGATAAGTACTTGCGATGTATGCTCTATGTGAAACACACTCAAGAATGTAATAAGTGTAACTTTGGAACAACGAAATGTGATTTATGACATTGTAATTGCTATTTTCTACAATAAAGCACTCCTGGTTATAAAAAAAAAAATAAAAAAATAAAAAATAAAAAAGAGATTCCAGCGATGTAATCCAATAAATCCATGCTCCTACTCCAGTGATGTAATCCAATTCTCGCTCTCCAATGATGGATGATCTTCAGCGACTCCAGCAAGGAACATGCACAGGATCCTGCCTCTACCGGAGGCACCCAGCCAATGATGCGGCGCTAGCTTGACAGCTCTTATGTGACTGAGGGCGGTGCCACCCATCACGTGATCCCGTCCCCCTCTGTCAAGGGGAAACGACGTCCCCAATAGTATAGGGTTCCCAAAAATGCGGTGTTCGCAGGATCAGCCCAGATACCTGCCAGCACCTGCATTTAGCCCCTCCACCCAGCCCAGCCCACCCAAGTGCAGTATCAATAGATCACTGTCACTTACAAAACACAGCACACAAAACTGCAGCATTAGCAGAGTCACGCCTGATCCCTGCTAGCACTAACAGATCATTTTTTGTAGCGATTCAAGCAGTCGCTGACAACCAGGTGCCCTTTTACCTTTGAGTTGCACTAGCTGTACCTATAAATTTAGTGGCCAAAATGTCCAAACAGAGGTACACTAGTGAAGAGGCCTACACGTTGCTGAGCATGACGGATGAGAGCGAAGGGAAAGCCTCAATGTCAGATTCAGACACAGTATACGAACCCTTATAGGGCGTACACACGGTCGGACTTTGTTCGGACATTCCGACAACAAAATCCTAGGATTTTTTCAGACGGATGTTGGCTCAAACTTGTCTTGCATACACACGGTCACACAAAGTTGTCGGAAAATCCGATCGTTCTAAACGCGGTGACGTAAAACACGTACGTCGGGACTATAAATGGGGCAGTGGCCAATAGCTTTCATCTCTTTATTTATTCTGAGCATGCGTGGCACTTTGTCCATCGGATTTGTGTACACACGATCGGAATTTCTGACAACGGATTTTGTTGTCGGAAAATTTTATCTCCTGCTCTCCAACTTTGTGTGTCGGAAAATCCGATGGAAAATGTCCGATGGAGCCCACACACGGTCGGAATTTCCGACAACACGCTCCGATCGGACATTTTCCATCGGAAAATCCGACCGTGTGTACGGGGCATTAGAGAGCAGCGGCACCCTGACAGATAGCTCTGATGATGGAGTAGTGGGTCTCTGCTAAGGTCAGGCGTATCCAACCCTATTCTTCTTTTGCTGAGGTGCAGCAACCGCAGGGTTCTCGTATGGAGCAGAGAGCCAGTATTAGTGCTGCTCAACCTTGTGGTGAACTGGCAAGCACCAGCGGCCTAGTACATCCTGGTCACAGACAAACCAGTACTGTGATGTGGTGAGTCCCATAAGTGCAGTTCAAGCTGGTGCGGTGGCTAGCACAAGTAGTGCCCCGCAGCCACCAATAATTCATACACAGGCCCATAGAGCCCATAGTGCCCTTCCTGATGCATCTGCAAATCCTGATTGGCAGCCCACCACTTGTGCAGCGCTGTACATCCTCCATTCACTGGCCAACCCAGAATTCAGGTGGAAACAGCAGATTTTACTTCCCTTGACTGTTATTCAATGTTTTTCATGGAAGATATCTGTAGATCTATTGTGGACCAAAGTAATTTATACGCTGGTCAATTTATCGCTGCAAATCCTCATTTGACCCTTGCCAGAGAATTTGCCTGGAAACCTATTACGGTTCCCAAATTTAAGACCTTTCTGGGCCTATCCCTCTTCATGGACATTACTAAAAAGTGTGAGTTGCGGTCATATTGGTCCACTGACCCAATTCGCCATATGCCCGTGTTCTCTGCTTCCATGACCAGGGCTAGATACAAGCAAATCTTGCGGTTTATGCACTTCAAGGACAATGAACTCTGTCATCTTCGGGGTGACCCTGAATACAATCAGCTCCACAAAATTCAGCCCCTTGTAAACCACTTCAACCAACAATTTGCAGTCTTTTTTTTTCCCGATCAAGTTGTCTGCATTGATGAGTCCCTGATTACATTTTCTGGCCACCTTGCTTTCAAACAGTATCTCCCCAGCAAGCGTGCCATATATATCAAGTTGTATAAGCTCTGTAAAAGGGGAAACAGGCTATACATTTAGGTGTATGGTTTACAAGGGAAAAGATAGCAGCGTGGAGCCCCCCAACTGCCCAGACTACATATGGAGCAGCGGTATGATTGTTTGGGACTTGGTGTCACCCTTATTCAGAAAGGGGTACCACTTGTACGTGGACAAATATTACAAGGGTGCTACTTTTTAGTCAACTTTTTGATACTGGAATTGGCGCATGTGGCACCGTGCAATCTAATCACTGGGGCTTCCCCCAACGGCTTGTAGATTCCCGATTCAGATGGGGAGAGAGCCTGCTTGAGATGTAATAAATTTGCTTGCAGTGAAGTGGAGGGACACACAGAATGTTCTGTCCTCTATTCACACAGATACGACAGTCCAAATTCCAATGTCAACTGGTGTTGTTGAGAATGTCCATGACTACAGCCTTAACATGGGAGGGGACTCCATCGACCAGATGATGGCCCGTATGGCCAGACGCTGGTACAAAAATTGTCTGTATACTTATTTCAATTGGCTCTGCTGAACGCTTATGTGCTATACAAAGCATCAGGAAGAACTGAATCCTTCCTAAAATTCCAGCAAGAGATGTTTCCAGAAGGTGCTGTGGCCCAACTTCCCAATGCAAATGCAGTGAGCTGGCTGCATGAGAGGCATTTTCCGGATGTCCTCCGTGGTACCTCTACCCAAAGAACACCCCTAAGAATATGTCATGTCTGTAGAAAATGCAGATATAGGCATGACACCCGCTTTTATTCTCCCTCCTATCCTGACCACACTGGTCTCTGCATTTGTGACTGTTTCCATCGCTACCATACACTAGAGGAGTATTAGAGTAGGGTACAGCATGGCACAGTCCTAGGGCACACTTACACAGGGTCTTAAAAGATGAGATGGCCATCACATTTTGAGAGACCCTAACCTGGAATGTTTATAGTTACAATAAAAGTGTAATTCTTTTTAAAACATAAAAATAAATAAATAAAAAAGCCAAAAATAGTTGATGTTTTATTATTATTCTCTCTCTATTGTTCTCTCTCTATTGTTCTGCTCTGTTTTACTGTATTCTATGCTTAACTGTAAAGTTTTATTGTTACTGTATTTTATTGTGTTTGCTTTGCAGGTATGTCATTCTATTGTTATACTGTACTGTTACTGTGTTTTATTGTTGACCATTATTTGCTTTGCAGGTACGCCATTCAGCTGCAGCATGGGTTTATTTATTCTAAAAAGCAACAGGGTTTGCTCTCACGATACATAAATCCACGACTCCAGTGCTGTAGGAGGTGATTTCAAAACCAGAGTTAAAAAAAGAGCATGGGGGCGTGGCTTGCAATGCATGGAGTAGGACTCCTGACTTCCATCCACTTCTCCTCCTTCTTTTGCAGCGCTCTTACCACTGCAGCCCCGTCCTGTGTGCCGTGATCCTCTGGCTACTGAATGATATACCTTTTGGCCATAACTGCCTTGTCTAGGCGTGGTCAAGTCCTGCAACCGGGCACAGAATATGCGGTCCAAGATGGTGTGCAAGCATCCTGGTCAGCAGAGGAGGCTGCCCAGAAGCTCTTTGCTAAATCCCAGTAACAGTACACCCCAGCCAAAGTGATCAACGGGCCGGCAGAGATCAACCCTGTGATGGGAGTCAATTTGGGCGGGGGGGCTGGTGGAACCCAGCTTACCTTGGAGAGCACTGGAAGCTCCTTGTCCTGCTCCCCCGGCCCCTCCTATGTGTAAGTCACCCTGTGTCTATTAGGGACACAGGGTGACTGAGAACCCCAGTTGGGTCTGCCTAATCCAATTCATTGTACAACCGCATCGGACTCAGCATTTCCTTTTGACACTGTTGTCCTTGATTCTGTGTGTGTAGTTTGTGCTGAAAGAATGAAGGGGCTTTTTCACTTTGGGCAGTAATATTCCTGAACAATATTCCTCAAGAATATATGAAGATAAATGTCACCTTTCCAACTGCTGGACTATTGTACGAGCTTGATCTCATAAACTGTTGTAGTCTTTTTACTAGGTTGTTTGAAGTGTGACTGCTGTCTCATGTTCTTAAGTTACCAGCCAGTCACACTTCTCCCAGGCTTGGCCACCATTGTTCCACGCCTGTCTCCTCTTTACTGTTTGTATTATGTGTATCTTGCAGGAAGACCGGGGGCAGGCAGGAGAGGGGAGGGGGAATTCCTCCAACAACCTCCCACCCTGAATCAAAGGGAGGGGTGATGTCCCCTGAGTGTTACCTCTCTGTACATGTGTTTGAATAAACAGTCTGATGTTTTTCCACCCTACACTGCTGTCTCGACAAGTGACTGGGTGGGCTAAAATTCTACCCTCCATCCATGTAAGGTACTGGTCGCAGTATGAAGTGTGAGTGCTATTATACAGAAAGCGACAAAAAAAAAAAAGGTTCTTTGCCTAGCAGAACTTACCCAATACAGCGGACAGAGAATCAAGATCCCGAAGACAGAACAGCAAAAATGTTCAAAAAAACTTGAAGTATGGTTGTCTTACCATGGGCCCACGTTTTTCTGGTTCTGGATGTCTTTTCCCACTCAAGGTCCACTGAATAAGGAAGATCTGTTGGCCTTCTTTTTTGGCCCACCAATTCTGTGGTGGAAATTATAGGCTTCGCCTATAAGCAAATAATTTCATGCGTTAATAAGCACAATCATAGCTCTCTTGTATAATGCCGGGAAATCGTGCTTGTTCATCTCCAAGTAACACAGACAGATGCTGGTATCACATTGAGCTTAGCCAAATCCTTCAATAGAATGATCATCTGCTTTTATTAATACTGTAAACATGAATAACAAAGGAAGGTGGTGGCTTCAGAATCAGACAATCAGACACTTGTATTTTTTCAAAAGAACCAATCACACACATGTATATATTCAAATAGAATTCCAGTAGTGACGTGTGCAGATGTAGTCGCCATGAGGTGACCAGTCTCTTGGTGAGGCATAAACGAACATCCCTAAAAGAGCAAACAGATCTGCCATGTCCACGGGAAGGTTTCCGCAGCCAATGGTCTTCCACCAACGCCTGTATGTGCGGACACGCTCGCATGAGCGTATTACAGCAAAACTGACACTGGGGGACATCTGACAACATACATTAATAAAAATTTCCACAACACAACCCAGCTGGGGCAGACGTGGAAGACTTGGATAGTACACAAACCGTACAAGCTTGACCGTACTCTTTGACATCCTTACGAAGAGAGGACCACCAGTAGTGACACCGAAGAAGGTCACAAGTACGATGTATACCAGGATGTCCAGAAAACTTGTCATGTGCCCATGCAAGGAGTTTGGGATGAAGTGTGGGAACCATAAAAGTTTTACCTGAAGGAGGCTGCATAGGCCGGAGTGGAGTAGTGGCTAGAATTCGATGCAAAGTGATGATGGGACCAGGATCTAGGTGAATCTCAGAAGTGTTGACATCGAACGACCTGGACAAGGCATCGGCATAAACATTTTTGGCACCAGGACAAAAGGTAATGTTGAAGATGAAGCGGGTGAAAAAGAGCCCAGCAAGCTTGGCGTTGGTTTCATGCATTTCGCAGATTGTAAATACTGCAGATTTTTGATTAGTATAGATGGTGATGCAATGGGGGGAGCCCTCTAGTAGATGTCACCATTCTTGAAGAACTAGTTTAATAGCCAGTAGCTCTAGACCGATCCTTTCAATTCTGTCAGCTTCTCTTGTTTTACCCTATCCGTGTCTATCCTTTGGGGTCAAAATGGCTATGAACTCTGCATACGTGGACTCTGGAGCAGCCGCCAATTTCATTGAACAATCTTTGGCTTGTATACTAAGAGGGTGGTGGCTGCGCTGTGATAGAAAAGGAAAGGGAAGGGGTGGGGGTAGGGGGGGGGGGCTATACTAGATGGATAAATATCAAATGACCGTGGTGAATAAATGATGTGGAAACAAAATCACAAATGCAAGTGTATGATCAAATACAATGAAATATAAGCACAAGCAAATATCAAGGGATAATGTATCCCAAATTTCTGTGATCAAATCAAAATGAAAATACAACTAAATATATACCAGCAAAGTATGTGCAAGGGTATGTGAATCTGCTAGAAAAGGAGCATAAATCCAAAGTCTATCGTAATAACATGAAAAGGTACTCAAATGACATTACTAGAACCTTGTGTATAGAAATAGAGTATAATAGTCAACTAATAGTTAAATCCACACGTGAATGATGAATACAAAGTGGATATAGGTGTCCATAAAAATAGTCCCAGTGATTGGTGTTGGTATCCCGCCAACACTTGGCGAAAAAATACCATAAAAATATAAAATGATAATAATAAAAATGACAACAGTCCCACCACCAGATGTGACAATCCTGGATATAGATAAGGTGTTGATGAATCAGGGGGAAGGAAAAAAACCAGTGTGCTGACAGGTGGGGGCACCTTCGTGTTCCCAGGCCCCTTACCTTACAGCTGTAAGGTATACAGCATATGCCGAGGAAGCCCCGCGGGCGGGGGAGTCCAGCAATACAGCAGATGACGTTGATTGGTGATGCCGTGTATCATATATAAAAAACAAAGTATGAGTGGTATATGGTATGATACCGTTTGATGTAAAGGCACAGGTGGGAGAGAGGGGGAGGGGGGTTGCACTCACTTTTAGACAATGAGCGCACGCCTGAACCCACGAACGCCGAGGCATTGAATATTATTTTTTTGTCCCAAGTGATTGAATGACAAAAAAATAAATAAATTTACAAAAAGTTGTCACTAAATGATATATTTCTCACACAGGCCATGGGCATATGTGGAATTGCACCCCAAAATACATTCAGCTGCTTCTCCTGAGTATGGGGATACCACATTTGTGAGACTTTTTTGGAGTCTAGCTGCGTACGGGGCCCCAAAAACCAATCACTGCCTTCAGGATTTCTAAGGGCGTAAATTTTTGATTTCACTCCTCACTACCTATCACAGTTTTGAAGGCCATAAAATACCCAGATGACACAAACCCCCCCAAATGACCCCATTTTGGAAAGAAGACACCCCAAGCTATTTGCTGAGAGGCATGGTGAGTCCATGGAATATTTTATATTTTGACACAAGTTGCGGGAAAGTGACAATTTTTTTTTTTGCACAAAGTTGTCACTAAATTATATATTGCTCACACAGGCCATGGACATATGTGGAATTGCACCCCAAAATACATTTAGCTGCTTCTCCTGAGCATGGGGATACCACATGTGTGGACTTTTTGGGAGCCTAACCGCGTACGGGGCCCCGAAAACCAATCACTGCCTTCAGGATTTCTAAGGGCGTAAATTTTTGATTCACTCCTCACTACCTATCACAGTTTCGAAGGCCATAAAATGCCAAGATAGCACAAACCCCCCCAAATGACCCCATTTTGGAAAGTAGACACCCCAAGCTATTTGCTGAGAGGCATGGTGAGTATTTTGCAGCTCTCATTTGTTTTTTAAAATGAAGACAGACAAGAAAATTTTTATTTTTTTTATTTTTTTAAATTTTCAAAACTTTGTGACAAAAAGTGAGGTCTGCAAAATACTCACTATACATCTCAGCAAAAGTTTGGGGTGTCTACTTTCCAAAATAGGGACATTTGGGGGGTTTTGTGCCACCTGGGCATTCCATGGCCTCCGAAACTGTGACAGGCAGTGAAGAGTGAAATAAAAAATTTACACCCTTAGAAATCTTGAAGGCAGTGCTTGGTTTTCAGGGTCCCGTACGTGGCTAGGCTCCCAAAAAGTCTCACACATGTGGTATCCCTGTACTCAGGAGAAGCTACAGAATGTATTTTGGGGTTTTGGGGTGTAATTTCACATATTCCAATGGCATGTTTGAGCAATATATCATTTAGTGACAACTTTGTGCAAAAAAAAAAAAATTGTCTCTTTCCCGCAACTTGTGTCACAATATAAAATATTCCATGGACTCGACATGCCTCTCAGCAAATAGCTTGGGGTGTCTACTTTCCAAAATGGGGTCATTTGGGGGGGTTTGAACTGTCCTGGTATTTTATGCACAACATTTAGAAGCTTATGTCACACATCACCCACTCTTCTAACCACTTGAAGACAAAGCCCTTTCTGACACTTTTTGTTTACATGAAAAAAATATTTTATTTGCAAGAAAATTACTTTAACCCCCCAAACATTATATATATTTTTAAAGCAAATGCCCTACAGATTAAAATGATGGGTGTTTCATTTTTTTTTTCACACAGTATTTGCGCAGCGATTTTTCAAACTAATTTTTTGGGGAAAAAACACTTTTTAAATTTTAATGCACTAAAACACACTATATTGCCCAAATGTTTGATGAAATAAAAAAAGATGATCTTAGGCCGAGTACATGGATACCAAACATGACATGCTTTAAAATTGCGCACAAACGTGCAGTGGAGACAAACTACATACATTTTTAAAAGCCTTTACAGGTTACCACTTTAGATTTACAGAGGAGGTCTACTGCTAAAACTACTGCCCTCGATCTGACCTTTGCGGTGATACCTCACATGCAATTGCTGTTTACATTTGATGCCAGACCGACGCTTGCGTTTGCCTTTGCGCGAGAGCAGGGGGGGGAAACAGGGTTTTTTTTTTTTCTTTATTATTTTTTTGCTTTATCTTATTTTTAAACTTTTCCTTTCAATTTTTTTTAAAATCATTTTTATTGTTATCTCAGGGAATGTAAATATCCCCTATGATAGCAATAGGTAGTGACAGTGTTAGGTACCTGGTAGTAGAGCCTGACTTGTAGGAGAAGACCTCTCATACAACGCTGGTTCAGGAGCCACTGGAATGGAAACAGTGGTCTCCGGCGCACAGTGGGGTAGGAGTGCCTGTTTGAGGTAAGTCTCTGATGCTGAGATGGGGGAGAGATCCCACCGGGATGGCTGGACTGCAGATCTTGTGAAGACTTGAAGACAGCAGGCTGGGTGCTGGAGATGCAGGAAGCACTGGAGCTGAAGCTGAAGGTGCAACAGAAAGGAACAACAGCAGGCACAAGCAAGGTCAAACAGTCCGGGTCAGCAGGCAGATAAACACAGGCAATAACAGCAGGCAGAGGCAGAGTCAGTAGGCAGGCAGAGATCGGCAATGGTATCAGGCAGGAGCAGTAAGATAGTCAGGCAGGCCGGGTCGGATAGGAGCAGGACGGATGGTCAGACAAGCCGGGTCAATCAGGAAACAATCAGTCAATCAGATGCAGGTTACAGAGATCACAGAGCTGAGACGAAGCAGCAATGTGCCTGATGCCTGGGAACATCAGGATTCTGCTGAGGAGCTTGCACAGGAGCGCGCCGGCGCGCCGGCGCATGCAAACGCCCAGGTCTGGCGCCGGCGGCTCCCTGACATTGCCCCCCCCAAGGGACAGCCTCCGGATGCCCACAAGCCTTCTCTTCTCAGGGTGGGAAGAGAAATAGGCACGGACTAACCGCCTAGCATGCACATTCTCATCTGGTTCCCAGGAGTTACTTTCTGGGCCGTAGCCTTTCCATTTGATCAAAAATTGGGTTTGTCCCTGTCTTCTCCTGCAATCAAGAATAGCCTCAACTTCAAATTCCTCGCTGCCATCAATCAAAACAGGTTCAGGAGGTCTAGTTCCTCTACCAGGGAAGGGATCAGGTACAGCAGGTTTAAGCAATGAGACGTGGAACACTGGATGAATTTTAAGGGAATCAGGCAAAGTCAGTTCGTAAGACACTTCGTTAATTTTCCTCTTAACCGGAAAAGGACCCATAAATCTAGGTGCCAACTTCTTAGAGGGACATGCAAATTTGATATTAGTTGTAGAAAGCCATACCTGGTCACCAAGCTTTAGCTTCAATTCCCCTCTTCTTTTCCGGTCGAAGATTCTCTTACCATCTGCCTGAGCCTTGGACACTGCTTCCTGCAACATCTGGTTGTTGCGACTGAGAAAATCCACCGCACTCTGTACTGCTGGAACTGAAGACTCTGGAAGGAAATCAGGTAGAAAAGTTAGATGGAAGCCATAATTGGCGAAAAAAGGGGATTGACCGGTGGCAGAATGTTTAGCATTATTGTAGGCAAATTCTGCCAAAGGCAGCAGGGACACCCAATCATTCTGTGAGAAGGATGTAAAGCATCTAATGTACTGCTCAAGAGTCTGATTGGTCCTCTCCGTCTGTCCGTTAGTCTGAGGATGATAGGCAGAGGACAAGGCCAGTTTGATTTTTAAAATTTCACACAGGGCTTTCCAAAAACGTGAGGTGAATTGCACCTCTCTATCGGAGATTATGTTTACAGGGACTCCATGCAGTCTGATGATCTCTTTAATGGATATACAAGCTGTTTCAATAGCCGATGGGGTACCTCTTAACGGAAGAAAATGGGCCATCTTGGTTAAACGGTCCACCACCACAAAGATGGCAGAACGCCCCTCAGAACATGGCAGCTCTACAATAAAGTCCATGGAAATCATCTTCCAGGGTCTATCGGGTACCAGTAGAGGTTTTAACAAGCCCCAAGCTCGATTCCTGGATGTCTTATTCTGGGTACAGATAGGGCAGGAGCTGACATACTTCTTGCAAAAGTCTTTTAGATTGGGCCACCAGAAGGTACGCTGTACTAATTCCAGGGTCTTGCGAACCCCAAAGTGACCTGCCAGTGAGTGATCGTGAAGCAATGTCAAGACCTTGACCCGAACCTCCTCAGGGACAAAAATTTGACTTCCTCTCCAGAACAACCCGTCTCTGTTAGTCAAGGTCATCCCTGTAGGCCTGGTTGATTCAGAGGATGCTTCCTTAATCTGGGAGAGAAGATCTGTTTGCAGGAGAAGGAAATTGTTTGCAGGCAGAATGGTGTCAGGGTTAGATAAGTCCTTAGGGTTGTCATGCATTCGTGACAATGCGTCAGGTTTAACATTTTTTGAGCCTGGCCGATACGTAATGTGGAAGGAAAAACGTGAAAAAAACAGGGCCCAGCGGGCTTGTCGAGGCTTTAGACGTTTGGCAGATCGCAGATATTCCAGGTTTTTATGGTCAGTATATATTAACACTGGATGCATAGCTCCTTCCAGCAGATACTTCCACTCTTCTAATGCAGTTTTAATAGCGAGAAGTTCTCGGTCACCGACATCATAGCTTTTCTCCGCAGGAGAGAGTTTTCGGGAGAAGAACCCCACAGGGTGCATTACATCTTCACTGCCTCTGCGTTGCGAAAGTATTGCACCTACCGCTATCTGACCTTTGCGGTGATACCTCACATGCAATTGCTGTTTACATTTGATGCCAGACCGACGCTTGCGTTTGCCTTTGCGCGAGAGCAGGGGGGGGACAGGGTTTTTTTTTTCTTTATTATTTTTTTGCTTTATCTTATTTTTAAACTTTTCCTTTCAATTTTTTTAAAAATCATTTTTATTGTTATCTCAGGGAATGTAAATATCCCCTATGATAGCAATAGGTAGTGACAGTGTTAGGTACCTTGTAGTAGAGCCTGACTTGTAGGAGAAGACCTCTCATACAACGCTGGTTCAGGAGCCACTGGAGTGGAAACAGTGGTCTCCGAAGCACAGTGGGGTAGGAGTGCCTGTTTGAGGTAAGTCTCTGATGCTGAGATGAGGGAGAGATCCCACCAGGATGGCTGGACTGCAGATCTTGTGAAGACTTGAAGACAGCAGGCTGGGTGCTGGAGATGCAGGAAGCACTGGAGCTGAAGCTGAAGGTGCAACAGCAAGGAACAACAGCAGGCACAAGCAAGGTCAAACAGTCCGGGTCAGCAGGCAGATAAACACAGGCAATAACGGCAGGCAGAGGCAGAGTCAGTAGGCAGGCAGAGATCGGCAATGGTATCAGGCAGGAGCAGTAGGATAGTCAGGCAGGCCCGGTCGGATAGGAGCAGGACGGATGGTCAGACAAGCCGGGTCAATCAGGAAACAATCAGTCAATCAGATGCAGGTTACAGAGATCACAGAGCTGAGACGAAGCAGCAATGTGCCAGAGGCACAGGGGAACCTTTATGCGTCCTTTGGGGCCAAACGGCACTAACGCGAACGTATGCGCGCACGCACAAGCGACGCGTACCCGCGTGCGCCTGAGCGCTGGGCTGATGCCTGGGAACATCAGGATTCTGCTGAGGAGCTTGCACAGGAGCGTGCCGGCGCATAGGCGCATGCAAACGCCCCGGTCTGGCGCCGGCGGCTCCCTGACATTGCCCCCCCAAGGGGCAGCCTCCGGATGCCCACAAGCCTTCTCTTCTCAGAGTGGCAAGAGAAATAGGCACGGACTAACTGCCTAGCGTGCACATTCTCATCTGGTTCCCAGGAGTTACTTTCTGGGCCGTAGCCTTTCCATTTGATTAAAAATTGGGTTTGTCCCTGTCTTCTCCTGCAATCAAGAATAGCCTCAAGTTCAAATTCCTCGCTGCCATCAATCAAAACAGGTTCAGGAGGTCTAGTTCCTCTACCAGGGAAGGGATCAGGTACAGCAGGTTTGAGCAATGAGACGTGGAACACTGGATGAATTTTAAGGGAATCGGGCAAAGTCAGTTCGTAAGACACTTCGTTAATTTTCCTCTTAACCGGAAAAGGACCCATAAATCTAGGTGCCAACTTCTTAGAGGGACATGCTAATTTGATATTAGTTGTAGAAAGCCATACCTGGTCACCAAGCTGTAGCTTCAATTCCCCTCTTCTTTTCCGGTCGAAGATTCTCTTACCATCTGCCTGAGCCTTGGACACTGCTTCCTGCAACATCTGGTTGTTGCGACTGAGAAAATCCACCGCACTCTGTACTGCCAGAACTGAAGACTCTGGAAGGAAATCAGGTAGAAAAGTTAGATGGAAGCCATAATTGGCGAAAAAAGGGGATTGACCGGTGGCAGAATGTTTAGCATTATTGTAGGCAAATTCTGCCAAAGGCAGCAGGGACACCCAATCATTCTGTGAGAAGGATGTAAAGCATCTAATGTACTGCTTAAGAGTCTGATTGGTCCTCTCCGTCTGTCCGTTGTTCTGAGGATGATAGGCCGAGGACAAAGCCAGTTTGATTTTTAAAATTTCACACAGGGCTTTCCAAAAACGTGAGGTGAATTGCACCTCTCTATCGGAGATTATGTTTACAGGGACTCCATGCAGTCTGATGATCTCTTTAATGAATATACAAGCTGTTTCAATAGCCGATGGGGTACCTCTTAACGGAAGAAAATGGGCCATCTTGGTTAAACGGTCCACCACCACAAAGATGGCAGAACACCCCTCAGAACATGGCAGCTCTACAATAAAGTCCATGGAAATCATCTTCCAGGGTCTATCGGGTACCAGTAGAGGTTTTAACAAGCCCCAAGCTCGATTCCTGGATGTCTTATTCTGGGTACAGATAGGGCAGGAGCTGACATACTTCTTGCAAAAGTCTTTTAGATTGGGCCACCAGAAGGTACGCTGTACTAATTCCAGGGTCTTGCGAACCCCAAAGTGACCTGCCAGTGAGTGATCGTGAAGCAACGTCAAGACCTTGACCCGAACCTCCTCAGGGACAAAAATTTGACTTCCTCTCCAGAACAACCCGTCTCTGTTAGTCAAGGTCATCCCTGTAGGCCTGGTTGATTCAGAGGATGCTTCCTTAATCTGGGAGAGAAGATCTGTTTGCAGGAGAAGGAAATTGTTTGCAGGCAGAATGGTGTCAGGGTTAGATAAGTCCTTAGGGTTGTCATGCATTCGTGACAATGCGTCAGGTTTAACATTTTTTGAGCCTGGCCGATACGTAATGTGGAAGGAAAAACGTGAAAAAAACAGGGCCCAGCGGGCTTGTCGAGGCTTTAGACGTTTGGCAGATCGCAGATATTCCAGGTTTTTATGGTCAGTATATATTAACACTGGATGCATAGCCCCTTCCAGCGGATACCTCCACTCTTCTAATGCAGTTTTAACAGCGAGAAGTTCTCGGTCGCCGACATCATAGTTTTTCTCCGCAGGAGAGAGTTTTCGGGAGAAGAACCCCACAGGATGCATTACATCTTCACTGCCTCTGCGTTGCGAAAGTATTGCACCTACCGCTATCTCGGAAGCGTCCACTTCCAAAATGAATGGTAGGGATGGTTCAGGATGGCTGAGGATAGGTGCCGAGGTGAATAACCTCTTGAGGTTTTCAAAAGCATCTTGGGCTAGTTGATTCCAGGAGAAACGGGTATTCTGTTTGGTCAGCTGCATGATGGGTGCAATTATGGCTGAAAATCCCTTGATAAACTTCCTGTAAAAGATTGCAAATCCGATAAACCGTTTGACCCCCTTTTTGTCTAGAGGTACCGGCCAGTCCAGAACAGCGGAAACCTTCTGTGGGTCCATCTTGATACCAGTGTATGAAATTATCAGCCCCAGGAATTGAATGCTCTGTTGCTCAAATTCACATTTTTCCGCTTTTGCATAAAGTCTGTGTAAGCGGAGGCGACCCAACACCCGACGAACATGTTCTCGATGTAGGTCCAGAGATTCCGAAAAGATCAGGATATCGTCCAGATATGCGATCACAAACACATCTAGGAAGTCTCTGAGAACATCATTGATCAGGTGTTGGAAGGTCGCAGGGGCATTGCAGAGTCCGAAGGGCATGACTAAGTATTCATAATGCCCGAATCGGGTCCGAAAGGCTGTCTTCCATTCGTGCCCTGCCCGGATACGGATCAAATTATAGGCCCCTCTTAGATCAAGCTTTGTAAAAAAGGCAGTCCTCATTTTCTGAAATAATTCAGGTATCAGGGGTAGGGGATACCGATTCTTGACCGTGATTTTATTCAGTTTCCGGTAGTCTATACATGGGCGGAGAGACTTGTCTTTTTTGGCAACAAAGAATATCCCGGCACCGGCTGGGGAGGTAGAGTGGCGAATGAACCCCTTGGCCAGGTTTTCATCTATGTATGCCTTTAGCACTTCTTGTTCCTTTTCTGACAGAGGAAAAATGCGCCTGAAAGGGATTTCAAACCCTGGTAATAGCTCGATGGGGCAATCGTAGGGGCGATGAGGTGGAAGGGAATCTGCCCCCTTTTTGCTGAAAACATCGATATATTCATGATAATGATTAGGTATGGCCTGACAATTTTTCTGGTCGGTGTCCAGACAAAGCAGAGTGGCTGGGGAGTCCGGATCTTTCATCAAGCAGTGTTCTTGACAGTAAGCTGACAGAAATTTTACCTCTCCGGATGCCCAATGGATGTGCGGATTGTGTGCTTGCAGCCAGGGGATGCCCAGAATGATGGGAAACATAGAAGAGGTGATGGCATCAAGGACCAGCAGTTCCTTATGTTGGGAGGAAGTGGTAGCAGGTAATGGCAGGGTCTCTTGCGTTACTTGTCCGGATTTGATGCGGGAGCCATCAGCCAGAAATACAGAGAGTCCATGGGTTTTGGTCCGTAACAGAATGTTATGTAGGCTGGCAAAAGTTAGATCAATAAAGCAGCTGCATGCCCCGGAGTCAATAATGGCGTTGACTGGAATTATCTCTTCTTGGAGCTGTAACGAGAGAGGAATGGCAAGGTGGGTTGATATCGAAGATAAGGCAGAGAGACTTGTATACATAGGAGATGGACACTTACTGATTTTAACTGGACAATTATGAACATAGTGCCCGGTTCCTCCGCAATAGAGGCACAGATTAAGTTGCCGACGTCGGGCACGTTCTTCAGAAGACAGGGCAGGTCACATCAGTCCCAACTGCATTGGTTCGGAGGTGTCAGGCGTGGCCGGGACAGTGCTCATACTGGGTGAGGGAAAGTAGCGTGCTGCAGGCACCGGAGCTCGTGCTGTCATCCAGGTCGGGCGGTTTTATTGAACAGAACGTTCAGATCGACGCTCTCGGAGGCGACGATCGATCTGAATGGTTAAGGAGATCAGGGCCTCAAGAGTATTTGGAACACCAACTCGAGTGAGCTCATCTTTTAATCCTTCAGATAGACCCATGCGAAAGTGGTGGCGCAGGGCCGCATCATTCCACTGTGTGTCCGCACTCCAACGCCGGAAGTCAGTAACATAGTCCTCAGCGGGTCTGCGACCTTGTTAGAGCTGATTCAGCTGTAGCAGTCTGCTGGGGATCTTCATATAGCTGTACCATGGCTTCAAAAAAATATGACAAAGATTGGGTTAGTGCAGAGTCTCCTTCAAGTAGCCGATGGGCCTAAGTTTGAGGTTCACCTTGTAGAAGGGAGATTACAAATCCCACCTTGGTGACCTCTAATGAGAAAGTTCGGGGTTGCAATGCAAAAAAGAGCTGGCAGGCATTGCGAAAAGCCCGGAATTTAGCCCGGTCTCCGGAGAATCTTTCAGGGGTAGGAACCCTTGGTTCGGGTGGAAGAATCACAACTGCAGGAGCTGAAACAGTCTGTGTTGGAGCTGTAGCTGAGGAGGAAGCTGCAGGGTTGGATCCTGTAAGATTCTGAACTTGTCCTTCCAGTCTGTTGTAGTTATCCTGAAGGGATTTCACTGCTTGTGTGAGGGCTGCCAGGTGTGTACATATCTCCTTCATTGGAGAATTATCTCCTGCAGGCTCAGTCATGGCTGCTTCGTACTGTTAGGTACCTGGTAGTAGAGCCTGACTTGTAGGAGAAGACCTCTCATACAACGCTGGTTCAGGAGCCACTGGAATGGAAACAGTGGTCTCCGGAGCACAGTGGGGTAGGAGTGCCTGTTTGAGGTAAGTCTCTGATGCTGAGATGAGGGAAAGATCCCACCGGGATGGCTGGACTGCAGATCTTGTGAGGACTTGAAGACAGCAGGCTGGGTGCTGGAGATGCAGGAAGCACTGGAGCTGAAGCCGAAGGTGCAACAGCAAGGAACAACAGCAGGCACAAGCAAGGTCAAACAGTCCGGGTCAGCAGGCAGATAAACACAGGCAATAACGGCAGGCAGAGGCAGAGTCAGTAGGCAGGCAGAGATCGGCAATGGTATCAGGCAGGAGCAGTAGGATAGTCAGGCAGGCCGGGTCGGATAGGAGCAGGACGGATGGTCAGACAAGCTGGGTCAATCAGGAAACAATCAGTCAATCAGATGCAGGTTACAGAGACCACAGAGCTGAGATGAAGCAGCAATGTGCCAGAGGCACAGGGGAACCTTTATGCGTCCTTTGGCGCTTGGCGCTCGCGCGCCCGTATTTGCGCGTGCGCACAAGCGCCGCATACCTGCGCGCGCCCGAGCGCTGATGCCTGGGAACATCAGGATTCTGCTGAGGAGCTTGCACAGGAGCGCGCCGGCGCATAGGCGCATGCAAACGCACAGGTCTGGCGCCGGCGGCTCCCTGACAGACAGGTACTCTTTTTTTGAAAAAATTGGGGTCTATTAGACCCTAGATCTCTCCTCTGCCCTCAAAGCATCTGACCACACCAAGATCAGTGTGATAAAATGCTTTCCCAATTTCCCAATGAAGCTGTTTATATCCGGCGAAATCTAAGTCATGAAATGCTCGTAGCTTCCGGTTTCTTAGGCCATAGAGATGTTTGGAGCCACTCTGGTCTCTGATCAGCTCTATGGTCAGCTGGCTGAATCACCGGCTGCATTCTCAGGTTCCCTGTTGGGACAGGAGAGCCAGAGAAAAACACGGAAGACGGTGGGGGGGCATTCCCTCCCACTGCTTGTAAAAGCAGTCTAGAGGCTAATTAGCCGCAAGGATTGCTTTTACATGAAAGCTGGCTAAAAAGAATGATACCAAGATGATACCTAAACCTGCAGGCATCATTCTGGTATAACCACTTAAAGTCCAGCAACATACCAGTACGTTGCTGGTCCTTGTTGGGCATATATTGTAATCTTTTTTTTATGCAGCCTGTGGGCTGAATGAAAAAAAGAGATTGATCTGTAGGTATGCCCACCATTAGAATACCTCCCTTCATCCACCAACTTCTAATGATGGGCATACATGCACCATTTATATATGCCGAAGCATGGGGGCATCTGCCCCAAAAGTTAGGAGCAAATTGCTCCTCCGCCCCTGCTGCCCCCATGCTTCGATATATATCACCTCCGCTGGAGTCACAGCTTTATATATCATGGGAGCAAACGCTGTTGCTGTTAAGATAAATAAATCTGCGCTGCAGCTGAATGGCGTACCTGAAGACAAAAAAATGATTAACAATAAAACACAGTAAACGGTAAAGTATAAAAAATTGCAATACCTGAAAAGCAAACATGTTAAAACATAATAACAATAAAACATTGCAGAATAGAATACAGTAAAAAAGAGCAGAACAATAGAGCGAGAATAGAGAGAGAACAATAAAACCACAACCTTTTTTTTTTTATTTTATATATTTGTGTTTTTTTATTTTTTTATACTTTTTTTTGTAACTGTAACTTTTATAACTGTAACCGGTTCCAGGTTCGGGTCTCTCAAAATGCGATGGCATCTTGGGAGACCCTGTGAAAGTGCGCCTAGTCTGCGCAATGCTGTACCCTACGCTAATACTCAACTAGTTAATGGTAGCGTTCAAAACATTCACCAATGCAAAGACCAGGATTGTCGGGACAGGAGGGACAATAATAGCGGGTGTCACTTCTATATCCACGCTTGCTGCAGACACAACATCTTTTTTGGGGGGTTCGTTGGGTAGGGGTACTCGGGAGGACATAAAGAAAATGCCTCTCATGCAGCCGACTGCATTTGGTTGGGGATGTGAATGGGGGAAGTACAGGCGCTGCAGAAGTGGTGGGTTCCCAATTAGGATTGGCGAATGCAGCAGGAAGGGCACTATGGGCATGACAGGCCTGTGTTTGTCTTCTTCTTGGTGGCAGTGGGACACTACTTGTGCTTGCCACCTCACCAGCTTGAACTGCACTTATGGGACTCGCCACGTCACCAAGTGTTAGTGCAGTCAGGGGCGGGCTGGGCCGGGGGGCAGGGTGGAAATTTCCCCCCAGGCCGCCTAACTTATATTTAAAAACGGCCGCTTTCATGGCTGCTGACATTTTTTTTTTTTTTTATGCAGGAGGTCGCCCCCGGCGGCCGCCGATTGGCTGTGTTCCTCCCGCACTGCATTCTGGGAGTTGTAGTCCAGACCGCGCTCAAGTTCCAGGTGGCAATGGGTGAAGAGAAGTAAGCAGCGGTGCGCAGCACCCGGAAACTACAACTCCCGGAGACGGAGTCTCAGTCTTCAGTGGCAGGCAGAGGCGGGGCGTGAGTCACTGGCTCGGGCTGGGCAGGGCACTGGATGGCTGCAAGCAGGGTCGGTACAAGAGATGGCAGGTGCGCCAGGTTGTGAGCAGGAAATTCTGCCAACAAAATCTAATTGTAACGCTTGTATACCCCAGTTTCCTGCCCAAAACAAAGATTATGTACCCCTTCTCATTGCTCTGTGGCAGCAGATACACCCCTTTGCAGGCTCCCTTCTTGAGTCCCCCCCTCCCAGATCAGAGCTGGTACAGTCCCAGTGGGAGTACATGTGGGCGGGGCAGTAAGAACCTCACACTGCAGCATCGATCATTGGGTCCCGCTCAGCATACACCTCCTCCAGGGCAGAGTGAAGATGTGTACAGCACGGGTGGGAGGCTGGATCCTCTGCTACTGTAAGTCTCCACTGCCCTGCATACTGTAATGTGAGCCTGCTCTGTACTTTTCAGTGCAGGTTTATTGAAAGTGAAAGTAAAATTCTTGAACAGGTTAGGAATTAGTGTGACATTTCAGGTGCTACATAAATGTAATCCACATAAACATTATATCTTCTAAAAATAATGATTTTAAATAAGATATAATGTGTATGTGGATTACATCTATGTAGCACCTGAAGTGTCACACTAATTCCTAACCTGTTCAATAATATAAGAATACACAGCAAAGGATGTGATGATATCCCAGCTCAACTCCAAAAAAGTACAGAAGTCCACTCTTGCAGTGTGGGGGAGGGGGAGAAGGGGTATAGTCTTTTTTTTCTTACCTGATTCTATGCTCCAGCCAGCTCCAGTGTTCTCCTCCCTAGACATCATCACATATAAATGAAGATTAACCCCGTATGGTATGAAGTGGAGGTTGGAGTGTGACCAATGTCATTCTTAACATACACAGGAGCTGCAGGGGACAGAACTGAAGCTGAAGCAAGGGATAAGGTAAAGTTGGGTAAACACAGATCAGAATTCATCGGTTTCAGCAGGGGCTGAATTTTGATCTGTGTTTACCCCTCTATGTTAGGCAGGAACCCATTGTTATATCATCTTCTGCTGGAAATCATTGCTCAATTAGCTGCTTGCAGCCAAACAGCACCAGTGTATTCTGACAGGGGTCAGTCCCTACTGTCAGAATACAATGTCCCAGTGAGGGGAATCATCCACCCACTTGTGTGGAGGGAGGAATCTGTCAGCCACTTGCTTGAGCCTCATCTTGATCTAGCAATGTGCACAAGAGCAGTTGCTCTCTTGTGGACTGTTTGTTTTAAGTGTATTGCTTTGCACTGTAAATTTGATTTGCAGCACTGGAAGTTTGGTAGTAACTCCAATGGGCCGTGGGTCCTGCTGGGAGCTGGCCTGTGGGTCGGTGGTTCTGTGGGCCACTTGGCTGGACTTGCCCCCCCAGGCCTAAGGCTGCCAGCCCTCCCCTGACTGCAGTGCTGGTTTGACTACGACCGGGGTGTACTAGGCCGCTGGTGCTTGCCAGTTCACCAAAACGCTACCAAAAAAACTGTTAGCGATCGCAGGGATCAGGCCTGACTCTGCGAACGCTGCAGTTATGCGTTTAGTGTTTTGTAAGTGACAGTGATCGATCGATACTGCACTTGGGTGGGCTGGGCTGGGCCGGGCGGAGGGGCAAAACGCAGGTGCTAGCAGGTATCTGGACTGATCCCGCTAACACTGCGTTTTTGGGAACCCTAAACTGCTGGGGACACTAGTATGAATCTGATCGGATCAGATATTGATCCGTTCAGATACTATACCACTAAGGGAGGCGTATGCTGCGTGTGTGGGTGTTAGCGGTACTGGCGCTAACCTGACACTGCCTGGGGCGACGCAGACCCTATCTGACCCTAAATCTTAACTTATATCACCGCGATCAGGGGGCTAAACCTTTATTAGGTAATAAACAGCGGGTGCCCTGACACTATAAAAAATAAACTAACTAACCAGCGTCACCCGTAAATGTTATACGGTGATCAGTGGTGAAAGGGTTAACTAGGGGGTAATCAAGGGGTTAAAACCTTTATTCAGTAGTATATGGGGGTCCCTGATGCTATAAAACGCTGACGGCGAACCTATATATTTACCTCCCACCAGTGACACTAATACAGCGATCAGAAAAACGATCGTTTTTTTTATTTTTACAAACAAAGGTGTTTTATTGTTGTCATATAGGTTGAATAAAAACCATATCCATAGGTACAGTACATATCATCACATGGAATACATTTATGTACATACAGGTCCAGACAATACAGTGAACAAGCACAACGTGCAGCAAAAGTTCGCATACAGGTAGCATGTGGATTAGGTTAATACATTCTGCTTAAGTGTCTAGTAGTATGCCTTTTACAGTTACCTATCTTAGGATATGAGATCCTCACCAGTACGCTAGTCAGAGGTCCATGGAGCCCAGACTTTTTCATATTTCCACTTACAGCCTCTGTTCAAATATGTAATTCTATACATGGGCAGTGCAGCTTTGATCAGTGCCTTCCAGGAGGAGATGGAGGGGGGATCTGGTAGGATCCATTTGAGGAGGATTTCTTTTTTGGCATAAAAGAATAGGTATGCAATTAGTAGTTTTAAGTGGTGTGGTCTTTGCTCGTCATCGTGAACTCCCAGTAATGCCATCTCAGGTGACATTGGGAGTGTCAGTTGCAGTCTAGAATTAACTTCCCTAAAGACCTTCGTCCAGTAAGTGGAAATGACAGGACAGTCCCAGAACATGTGGAAGAAGGTTCCTATATGTGATTTACATCTGGGACACTCGGGGTCTTTGTCTGGGTACATCCTGTGAAGTCTTTGGGGCGTATAATATACCCTATGCAAAAATTTTATCTGTATTAACTTATCTCTAAAGGAGATGATTTGGGGCCATACTCCAGGCAGTCATCCCATCCCTCCCTATCTAGTGAGGGTATGTCACTGTGCCACGTTTCCCACAAACGTTCTGTTTTTGGGGACTCATTGCCCAGTAACGCATTATACAGAGTAGAAAGAGGCTTGGTTAGATCACCCGAAGCCAACAGTTCCTCTATAGGATCAGCTTTGAGTGTGATTGGCCGGGGGAATTGGGCTCTAGTGGCATGTTTGAGTTGTAGGTATCTGAATGCCATCCAGGTTGGTAAATTATATTTAACCTTCAGATCCACAAACTCCAATAGGGTACCCCGGGGCACAATGTGGTCCAGTGTCGTGATGCCAAATCTGGCCCACAACTGTGGATCCGGAATGGAACGAAGTTGTGATAGGGTGGGATTGCCCCACAACGGTTGTGCCCATCACAGAAAAGGTAGACAGGCAGACCATGTAGTGGAGGGGGAGTGCCACATCTGATGATTGTATCCAAAAATGCAAAAGGGTTCCCCTAGGTGGACTTTTAAGGCACTCAAAATAGTAAAACAGTATACAAAAGGTGTCTATAAAAAATTACATAAATTTTATTGAAAAGCTTTAAAAACAAGTATAACAAAGCATTAATTGTTCATACATCACATGTATAATGTTATAAAGAAGTGAGTAATGAATTCTCTTTACACCCAACGCGTTTCGATATATGTGTCAAATTTTTTCTTCAGGGGTGTGGAGATTTAAGAGAATCTTATCTAAAATGAAGTTAAATGTACAGAACATCAATTTAAGAGAGATCCCAGGCACAAAGTTCAAGAGCAATTATTAGATTTAGGCTTTATATTTTAACACTTACATATGGTTGATGAATAAAGATGTTTAAACAATGGTTAGTTGGTTACCATAGGAATTTGCAATTGGAATGGCATCAAGTTTTAGGACTGATAATGGATCGATAATAAGCTTGGAGGATGTGTGTACAGACGGTTTGTACGGGAAAGAATTCTGATAAAGGATGGGGGAGGGAAAGTCCCTCATGTGCTCCACCGAAAGCGGTCAGGCCAAGGGAATATACTGAGGCAAAAAAGGAATCCCTGGGAGTAAAAAGAAATGTAAAAATAACGATAGTAAATAATGCGAGTAAGGATAAGAAAAATAATTCAAAATAGTATATCTGCTTGTTTATTCATTTGTACCTAAATAGTGTATTCAGTGTGGTGAAAAAGAAATTGGGAGATAACAAATATCATCTGCAAAAAGAGACACCAATTTTTTGAAGAATGATATATAGCCTATGAGTTCTGTTTGTGTCTCTATATGAGATAGGGTAGAAAAGTGTGTATATATATATATATATATATATATATATATATATATATATATATATACTTTTCTACCTCCCAGGGATTCCTTTTTTGCCTCAGTATATAATAGTTCATTTCATATTTTATATGGGGATAGTGCCTTGCCACCTATAGACCAGCATAGCAGTAATGGTATAATTCATATAAAAAAATAGTAATGTAATAATATGAATGTAAAGTCATGATAATATCAGAACTAGATGAGATGAACAGATAGCTGTGAATAAGGGATTCAATTTCTATCATTAGAGTGGACAAGGGTAACGGTTTAAATTAAGATATGTATACTAAACGAAGAGTGTGTAAAAGGATTGAAAATTGGAATGAAAATGAGTACAAATACTGAAAGGATGATTTTTTGGTATAAATATAAGCATATATTAAAAATTGTGAATAAAGTTAAATCAGCTATACAGGTCTCCCTGACTACCGTCCCAGACATCAGCTGTGAGCTATCATTGCTCCAGCTAACTGGGATTAAACACTTCTCAAAAACCCTAACTATACCGCTCCCAAACCAGGCATTGCCTCACTGGATTTGGACTGTGCGGTCGGTTTTTTTGAGCTCCCTACTGATACAGGTATTTGTTTGCTATATATTATTTAACTTTATTCACAATTTTTAATATATGCTTATATTTATACCAAAAAAAATCCTTTCAGTCAGGGGCATTGCTAGGTGGCAAAAAGACCGGGGGCTTCAGCCCGAAGTCCAAGGCCGGCACGGGGGGGGCCTCTAGTGGCGCTGGGTTTTTTTGGTTGGGCGGAGGGGTTGTGTGGCGGGGTAGGCTGACTTGCTGGTTGCTGCCTGGCTTAACAGTGCCCATCAATGCTGACCATTAAACTGACCTACCTACCTGACCCACACTGACCTACCTGACCCACACTGACCTACATACACTGACCTACCTGACACACACACTGACCTACCTGACATACACACACTGACCTACATACACTGACCTACCTGACATACACTGACCTACCTGACCCACAATGACCTACATACACTGACCTACCCGACCCACACTGACCTACATACACTGGCCTACCTGACCCACACTGACCCACCCACACTGACCTACCTGACCCACACTGACCTACATACACTGACCTACCTGATACACACTGACCTACCTGACATACACTGACCTACATACACTGACCTACCTGACTTACACTGACCTACCTGACCCACACTGACCTACCTGACCCACACTGACCTACATACACTGACCCACACTGACCTACATACAATGACCTACCTGACAGACACTGACCTACATACACTGACCTACCTGACCCACACTGACCTACTGCTCCTGGCTCTCCGCCTGGGATGCCACGATCGTGGATGGGTGCCTTCCAGACCTCATGCGGTCCCTGCGGACCGGGACGGATTCCTCCAGTACAGGGGGAAAGTATATTTCTTACCCCGTCCTTTCAATGTCCGGGATGAGTAGCGTCTCATGGAGATGTCCACTGCCTCTGTGGGTGTACTCTGGCCGCCAGGAGGAGGGAGGAAAGCTTCAGATGCTGGCGGAGCTCACTCAGCAGAGATTGCAGGCAGCCTGGAGGCCCCTCCAGATGGGGGGGATTGCAAATACAGTCAGGGAGGCTGGGAGAACTCACCAGGGCCACAGCCGGGTGTAGCAAGATGGCCGCCATTCCGGGAGGTAGGCTGGCACCACAGCCTGTCTTCAGATAGATACAGGGCGTGGATGCACAGTAATTGTGGCCTCAGGTAGTCCGGAGGTGGTTCCAGAGTAGGATCAGTCTCCGTGTAGCCAGGGAGGCCCGGAAAGCTGGCCCTGGCCGCTGCCGGGTGAAGCAAGATGGCTAGGACTAGGCCGAAACCGGGGCCTTTCCTAGGGACAGCACTGAATTGGATGGACACACCGCAGCGGCCTCGGGCGGCGTTCAAATTCGCTGACAGGCTCCAGGGGCAGCAGGGAAAGCAGGATAAGTCCCCAGGTGCAGTGGATGGTAGCAGATGGGCAAGATGCGTGCAGGATGGTCGGAAAGGAGTATTGGGCAGTGGTGCTCACACAGTCTGTGCCGTACTCCATTGCTCTCCAGGCCACGCCGCCAGAAAAACGATCGCTTAATGACACTGGCGACGGGGGTGATCAAGGGGTTAAAACTTTATTAGGGGGGGTTAGGGGGTACCCTAGACCTAAAGCTAACTCTAACTGTCCTACCACACTAAATGTCACAAACTGACACCAATGCAGTAATCAGAAAAAAAAACTCTCTAGCTCCTCTACATAGGAATTTTGCCTCCCAGTGCTATCCCCTCCTGAACCACTCTAGGAGGAGATTTCAGGTGTGCACAGGCTCAATTAGAGCCTCATTAGTAGCTTGTTGCGTATATACTTTGTGTTTTATTTTGTATGTGTTTTTTCTCTCTCTCTCTCTCTCTATCTCCCTCTCTCTCTCTCTATTGCTGTCTCTCCTTCCCCACATCCACCTGCACCCACTCTGGTAGTACATAGGAGATAGATCTCAGGTTTCACTATGACTAATGTGAGCTGTTTATCCTTGAATGCCAACGGAGTGAATATACCGGAAATGCGCACAATGGTCCTACGTGAACTCTGGCGTATGCGCACAAAAGTGGTATTCATACAAGAAACTCACTTCCAATCTGGGAAGATACCAAAATTTAAGGATGAAAGATATCCACAGGTTTTCCACAGCACAGGCCCAGACTCTAAGCCGAGGGGGGTGAGTATCTCACTTTCAGGGATGGTCCCATGGTCCTGCGTTGATCAGATGAGCGATCCGTAAGGACGCTATCTTTTTCTTAAGGGCAATTTAGCTGGCCGTCGAGTTACCTTAGCATCTATCTATCTACCGAATCAGGCTCAGTTGAGTTGTCTGAACAGAATTCTTAATAATTTACAGGTTTTTATGGAGGGTAGATTGATACTGGGTGGAGATCTTAATGTGGCTCTTGATCCTCTACTGGACATTTCTAAATCCGCTACACACTTATCTTATCAATATCTTAGACAAATAAAAAAAGCTCTACAATCTATGCGACTTGTAGATGTTTGGAGAGTTCAGCATCTAGTTGAGCGTGACTATACTTTCTATTCGGTGCCACATAATAGTTATTCTCGAATTGACTATGTATTAGTATCTCAATCTTTATTACCAGCGGTGGCAAACTCTTCAATCGGGACACAAACGGTGTCAGACCATGCTCCGGTGTCTATAGATCTCCAACTGCTTAAGCCAGCTAATAGACCATGGACATGGAAACTTAACGAATCGCTGCTACAGGAAGATCAACCTCGAAACGATCTCACCAGTGAATTGATTCAAATTTTTAATGAAAATGACTCAGAAGAAATCTCCCCACTTACTATATGGGAAACACACAAATGCATTATGCGAGGCATATTGATTAAAAAGGCAACAGAAATACGTAAAAAAAAAACAAGCTGCGTTTCAGGCTCAATTAAATTTGGTTGCAGACTTAGAAACCAAACACTTTCACAATCCGTAGCAGTAGATCTTAGGCTACAGAAGGAAAAACTATCTTCCCTGATGAGACAAGAGACCAGTATTCAGATATTGAGAGCTATAAATGTACACTACGAACAAGGGAATAAATCAGGTAAACTCCTGGCACATTCACTTAGGGAAAATTCACGGAGAAACTATGTCCCACATATGGACTCTGACGGAGGGAATCGTATCTTCGAATCTAGTAAAATTGCAGAGGTCTTTCGAGAATACTACAAGTAGCTATATAATCTACAGATGAATATCTCGCGAGATCAGACGGTACAAAAGCAACAATTACTTCAAGAGTAGCTTGTCTCCTCAGGTCTACCATCAATTTCCAATGATGAGTCCGAGGCATTAAATGCGCCAATATCAATCGATGAATATATGAGCGCAATCAGTACACTTAAGCCACATAAATCTCCCGGCCCGATGGGTATATAGTAGTCTATTATAAGGCATTTGCTTCTACCTTAGGCCCAAGATTTATAAAAGCATTCAATTCCATTCTAGAAGATCGACCCTTACCGATGGATACTCTCAGGGCACATATTGCAGTTATTCCTAAGGAGGGCAAGGACCACGCCCAATGTAAGAACTATAGACCTATCCCACTATAAAACGTTGATTTAAACATTTTTACAAGTATATTAGCTACAAGGTTACAACCTTTCCTTCAAATTGTCATCTACCCTGATCAGGTAGGCTTTATGCCTACCAAAGAGGCAAAAGATAATTACTATTAGAGCTCTAGCTATTATTTATCTGGCTCACTCTCGTAAAATACCACTCTGTCTGTTATCTTCTGATGCTGAAAAAGCCTTTGACAGGGTGGACTGGATATTTTTGAAGGAGACGTTGACCCATATTGGAGTCGGGAAAGCATTCGGTAAATGGATAGAGGCTATATACTCTGCCCCATCCGTAGCAGTAAGAATTAATGAGGTGATCTCCTCATATTTTAATATGAGCAATGGTACAAGACAGGGATGCCCTTTGTCCCCAATGATTTTTATATTAACCCTTGAACCATTTCTGCAACATGTTCAACAAAATATCGATATTCAAGGCTGTGTGATCGATAAAATGGAGCATAAAACTGTGGCTTTTGCAGATGACATACTGTTCTTTTTTACTTCACCAGAAACCATGCTACCAAATCTTGTAAATGAGTTTGATCGCTATAGCTTACTCTCAAATTTTAAAATTAACACTCAAAAATCAGAAATATTAAATATTACGTTGTCAACTGCACGCGTACAGGCTCTTCAATCGTCTTTTTCCTTTCCATGGGTATCTTCATCTTTGACATATTTAGGAGTCAAATTTACCTCTTCAATAGACAAAGTTTTCCAAGCAAATGTTCCACCTTTACTATGGGAACTTTCTTCCGATTTGGAAAGATGGAATAAAGGTCCCTATACATGGATAAAACACAAAAAACAAAAAAATACTGCGTTACCTATAGAAACTATCCCCCCAAAAAAGCAGCAGTTAAACAGTGAGATGTGCACTAAAATAACTAATAAAAAAGAAAGAAATAACCGCGCTAAATATAAGTGAAACACGTGAAGCAATCTCAAAGACTTCCGTGAGGAAGTACATATATAAATGCAAAAAATGTTAAAAAATATTAAAAATTAAATTGTGAAAAATACATGGGTCAACACATGTATGCATGAATCAAACATGAGTGTCCATATATAATATTTGCGAATAAAAATAAGTGTCCATATATAATAACAGAAAATAAAAATGTGAAATAATGATCTGAAATCAGTCCAAAAAAGACCCCTTGGGTGAATCCAACCAGAGTCAATGGTGTAAAAAATATGAGTGGGGGGCGTGGCCTGGACGGGACCTGAGATGGCAGCCTAAGCAAAGAGCTCCTGCACATCGAGGACACAAAAAGCTCAAAAAAGGGATTTACCTTCATTCTTAAACATGGGAAACCCAACAGAAGCACTTCAGCTCCCCGAACCCTGAAGGACACTGGAACGCAGCCAGACAAGAACATACCAGAGATGTTCCGGAGCCAACAGTCAGGGAAACACGAGGCATCACAGGCCTCATCCCCGATCTCACATAGAAGCAGTTCCGCTTCACTGATGGATGACGACGGGGCTCTTAACCATCCCCCAAGCCTCCTGGATTTGCAACATGACCTGCAAAAGGTTGCTCTGGACATACGACACACCATTACAGCGGCAATATCGGATCTAAAAGCAGATATCCATACCATGTCCCATCGTATTACGGATGTGGAACAGGCATCCCAAACCCACGCTGCTGCAATAAGGCAAGTACAAAAATCGCATGACTCCCAACTCACACACATATTTGAACTGCACCGCCAAGTAGAAGACCTCGATAATAGAGGCCGCAGACACAACGTGAGGGTGCGGGGGGTCCCAGAAGGTATAGATACCCCAGCACTGCCGCAAGCCATTTGCTCTATTTTTAATAATTTACTGGACCGTCCGGTGGATACCCCCATTGAAATGGAAAGGCTACACCGTGCCTTGAGACCCCCTCCCCGTGACTCTGAACCACCAAGAGATGTAGTCTGCTGTATTGTAAATTTTCCCCTGAAGGAAGAAATCCTCCGTAAGGCAAGAGAAAGAGGCCGCATACTATTTAATGGCACAGAAATAAAATTATTCCAAGACCTCTCTCAGATAACATTACAGAATAGACGTGTCTTGCGCCCTCTGCTGGAAACCTTGCGATCCCGCAACATACAATACAGATGGAAGTTCCTGTTCTGCCTTTCGGCTTCCACTAGGGGTCGCACAGCGCTACTGCGAACCCCAGATGACCTTCCTTCCTTTTGCGAACAACTTGACATACCAATGATTGAACTTCCTGAGTGGTACACATTCTACTTCCCGACGGAGCCATGGAAGACAGTTTCTCACAACCTTTCACCCAAAGCGCAAAGGCAAAGATCCAGACACCGCAGATTGGATCCCACGTCTCCAGGAGATCGTCCCTCTCGCCGAGACCTCCCTCCCCACAGTCCGGGATCGGCCATGACTCCTAGAAGAGATCGTCATGATGATTAACCAAAACCTGTTCCTACCCAAGTTCTGGTACCAACCAGTAAGTGTTACCAACGCCTGTTCATAAGGTTAACTGTTCCTGTTTTGTTTGTTATTTTTTCCTATGATACCATCAGAGTTATTACTTCACAAACTGAAGATGGTTACGAACAGTGTTTGACCCCCTGAGTATACAATTAAGTCTGGCATCTAAATCAACAGTCTCCACCGAAGCACGTAATGATGTCTTTTCTCATACACAAGGACTCCATCTACCACCAACTAGATTGGTAGCAACTCCCAATACCCCACAGAGACACTCTCATACAATATCACGAGCATACCTAAGAGATGGGAACAAAATTTTTTTTTTTTTTTTTGCAAAAATCGGGAAGAAAATCCCCCCCCTCCCCCCCCCCTTTTTTTTTTTTTTTTTTTTCTTTTTCTCTCTTCCTCTTCTCTTCTTTATCCTCCTATAATATTGTGTATACTCATACTGAAGCTTGTGCATTATTTGTGGTGGCAGATGGGGAGAAGCCTGAACCCTAACCAATTTAGAAGTCTGTTATATTCGCACTGATAACCGCTCACACATGCATAACATATATTATACCCTAACGATGCTGGGACAATGATAATAACTCCCTTAAAATGATTGACGAACATACCAGCTCATTTGGTGTGGGCGAGGGCGACTCTTACATCTTGCCACAATCCCTATTAACCAATTACCTTGGAATGTATTGTAAAATGTATGAGAAATAATACACAACTCTGACAGTAATGTCCTCACCCACGATGATAGTCGTCAAACCTGATAAAGAAATGTAGTAACCCCCCTCCCACTTTTTTTTCCCATGATCTGAGATTCCCGCCAGTGTCCCCCCTCTTCCTCAGTAGTATCTTCTAATATACACAGTCCCCGGGATTTTAAACTGACCATTCTGTTAATATATCCCCATATTAGGGACACCCATAGAACTATCTTATATATTATAAGATTAACATTAAGAAGAGACACCTGCAACCACCTTCACCAACTGCCCCATACCCTAAGGCCAACATCACTGTTGGGGGATAGATAATGGAAATTGGTGAGAATAGAGTACTACAGTAGCCTCTCCCTTAGATCGACATATATAAACCCATGGAGAGTTCTCCTCTATAACATACTGGCCCATGGAGTCACAAGCATGACCTTTAGACAACGATATACTCACTGATGACCCATTAAGTGAGTGCTTTTACTCAGTGACAACTGTTTACCTGCTCCGATTTATTATTGGGGCAACACAGGATTGTGATCTTATTGGTTTATTGTTTTCTGTTGAATTTAGACTCTACTCCTATAAGAGCTATTCAAAGTTTGAATATTGGTATCTGAGTTGGTACACTTGCTAAACAGCAAACCTTTATGATAAAACTTTACACTGAATACATCCCGGCTAATAACCGTATTCAAGGGTAGTCCTGTAACTTTTAAACCTTTCTTGTTATTCCATGTATTATTCCCACATTTTGGTGTCCTCCTTGTTGCACTGGTATCTGGTCCCTTCCGAAACCACTGTCCCCACACAGCGGTCCTTGCGGACTTTGACTAACACTCCGGCGAAATTTTACAAGGTGGCATAGTAAATCTATACCCACCTCCGGTATCCTTACATACTCAACAATTGTGCACCCTCCCAAAGTGCTACGGATTCACATTTTTTTTATTTTCTTTGATACTTTCCCGTAGTATCTGTGACTTCTTCTCTTCTATTCCTCTCACTACTTCTTACCTCCTTCTACCCTTGTTCTTCTCTTCACCTTCTCCCAAGCTTTTAGAGCTCAATTTCTATATTGTTGGGGGCCGCTTCCTCTTCCACCCAGCACACAGAACACAGATACTAACAGCACTATCTAAGCACAAAGCACAAAGCACACTTCCTCTTTCTACAGGAAACGCACTTCAGATCAGACTCCATACCTAAGCTGACAAATCACATATACAGGACCATTCTGCATGCCACGAACCCTGAGTCAAAAACCAAAGGGGTAGCCGTTTTAATTTCCAAACACGCTAACTTCCAAATTTCTGACTCCTTGATAGATCCAAATGGCAGATATATCTTCATTAAAGGCACCTATGCAGCCAAACCAATCACACTGGCGAACATATATTGTCCTAATGAGCACCAAATATCTTTTTTCAGGAAAGTCTGTGACCTCCTATCTATATTTCAAGAAGGCCTGGTCCTATTGGGGGGAGACTTTAACGTCCCACTCAATCCGACCGTAGACACCTCCTCAGGCACATCCACGCTATCATATAGAGCACTTCGACAGATCAAACTACAACTACAAACCCTTACACTACATGATACCTGGCGCACCATGTTCCCTTCAGACAAAGACTATACTTTCTATTCCCCACCACATCAAAAATACTCTAGAATCGACTACTTTTTTCTCACTCAAAAAGACCTAACTACCCTCACACAAGCCTCAATAGAACCGATGTTCCTGTCTGACCACCACCCAATCACGGTTACCCTAACTTTTCCCGACTCCTCCCGTACAACAAAATCCTGGCGCCTTAATCCATCACTTTTAAAAGACCCAGAAATAACACGACAAATTAACTCATGTATTCGACAATATTTCGAAGAGAACTCTACCCATGATATTACACCTATCACACTCTGGGAAGCCCACAAGTGCGTCATTAGGGGAAAACTCATATCATTGGCGACTAGAGCCAAAAGGAGACAACAGGAGCAAATCAATGCTCTAATCGATAAAATCAAACGCCTAGAAACTTCCCACAAACAATCAGTTTCACAAATCACTCTACAAGACCTAACATTCACTCGCTCCACACTATTAGATGAACTTGAGAAACGCACAAGGAGGCGTTATGTTCTAAAACAAAAAGTGTTCTATGAACATGGAAATAAAAGCGGAAGACTGTTAGCTCGCACGATACAGGCAGCCAAGACTACAACCACTATTCACCATATCAGAGATAACCAGGGTACGGCCTATTCTAAAAATGAGGATATAGCCAAACAATTTAAATCCTTTTACTCCAACCTATATAACCTGACGGAAGACAGCCCAACCCCACAATCTCTGACCAATCGATCCACACAAATCAGAGATTTTGTAAATCAATATTGCCCCAAACCCATCACCACCCAACAGGCAGAGGCCATGGAAGGTCATATTACGGCCGAGGAACTATCCTCCGCCATAAAACAAATGAAAGCAGGCAAAAGTCCCGGACCCGATGGCCTCTCACTTATTTATTATAAAAGTTTCCTAGATGTACTGTCACCCAAAATGTTACTGACCTTCAATGCCTTAGCCGACCCCCGACTATCAACGGGTAGAATGCTCGAAGCCCACATAGCAGTGATCCCAAAAGATGGTAAGGACCCTGCACAAGTAGCTAACTATAGGCCAATCTCCTTGCTCAATGTAGATATAAAGCTTTATGCTAAAATTCTAGCGAACAGATTACTGCCTCTCATACCCGCACTTATCTCATCTGACCAAGTAGGTTTTATTCCGGGCAGAGAAGCCCTAGACAACACTACACGTATACTAAACTTGCAACATTGGTTTATGTCCTCTAAAACTCAGGGTTTCTTTCTCTCCCTGGATGCTGAGAAGGCGTTCGATAGAGTGGCCTGGGATTACATGCAAGAGGTCCTAAAAGGAGTGGGACTTCTGCCTCGCATGTGCTCCCATATTAAAGCTTTATATAGCTCCCCTTCAGCAAGGGTAAAAGTGAATGGCCACCTATCAGACGCCTTCTCGATAAGCAATGGGACACGACAGGGCTGCCCACTATCGCCTCTCATTTTTGTTTTATCATTAGAACCCCTACTAAACAGGCTGAGACTCAATCCAGACATTAAAGGAATCACCATCGCAAATAGAGAATTTAAAGTGGCAGCATTCGCTGACGATATTCTCCTTTCCCTACAATCCCCCCACATATCCTTGCCAAACCTACTAAAAGATATAAATCACTTCGGAACTCTCTCGAATCTTAAAATAAATTACTCTAAATCACATGCCTTGAATGTTTCTCTACCCACCCGAGAGGTAACTCACTGCCAAGAATACTTCCCATTCACATGGCAAAAGAACGCTATTACTTACCTAGGCATCCAAATCACCAAGAATATGACCGACCTTTTTAATCACAATTTCCAAACTACTCTATTAAGAATCCAATCAGATTTGAAAGACTGGGCCAACTTAAACGTCTCGTGGTTTGGGCGCTCAGCACTCATAAAAATGATCATTCTCCCCCGTCTACTCTACTTAATGCAGACAATTCCAATTCACCTCCCCCCATCTTTTTTCGCAACATACAAAAAAGCGTGCTCAGCTTTTCTATGGAAAAATAGCATTCCACGCATCAAATACACACGCCTTACACGCTCCAAAATCAAAGGGGGGATCGGACTGCCGGACCTGTACAATTATTATCTTGCTTGCCAGCTATCTAGGATAGTAGACTGGAAGGTCCATAAACTGGAGAAGGCTTGGGTCTCTCTAGAGAACGCATTTACAAACATTCCATTACACTCGCTCCCCTGGCTCTCGCCTTCACACTGGCCCCAGACACTGAAGGCGCATCCGCTCATATACCCTTCCTTAACAGTCTTCAAAAAGACTTTGACCCCCGCCAATCTATCTTCACACCCAGGCCCGTTGACTCCCCTTAGGTACAACCCGGACTTTCCTCCTGGGGAATCACAATCATTCCTGCAACAAGAATGGCCCCATTTGGAAATGTTAGCTCACCAACTTGTCAACAAAGGACGAATACGAACATATGACAATCTAGTCTCTATATCGACTACTAAATCCTTCCCCTTCTGGACATACAGACAACTGAGACACTTCCTTATGACACAGGATCCCTCCGTCACTTGGAGCAGACAACTTACCCAGTTTGAAGCTCTGTGCTCGCGAAACTCACCACAAAGACACCTCATCTCCTACATTTACACCATGATTCAAGAGACCCCCCATCCTGGTCAGGGGATAGAGGCATCACGCACCTCCTGGGAAAGAGACCTCCAATTGTCACTCACTGACGAAAACTGGGAAGATATATACGAATACGCACATAAGGGTTCCCTAAATGTAGCATTACAGGAAAATAGCTATAAAATTGCTACTAAATGGTACAGAACCCCGGCGAGATTACACAAATTTTCCCCAACAATTCCAAATACCTGCTGGAGATGCAAAACAGAAGTAGGTACTATGCTCCACATCTGGTGGGATTGTGCCCTCCTCCAACCTTTCTGGAGGGAGGTACACTCTTTAATATCACAGATTACCACATACACACTAGATTTTACACCTGCACAGTACCTTTTACACCATACATCTTTGTCCAAATGGACCTATTATAAATCACTTGCAATGTTTATGGTCAAGGCTGCCAGACTCTGCATCCCAGTACACTGGCGTTCAACAACTATCCCTTCAATTAGAGAATGGTTGACAAGAGTACCTAAGATAGAGGAGATGGAGGAGCTGATCCACATCTCCCAAGAGCGACTACAAAAATTCACGAATACCTGGGCCTGCTGGACACATTTTAAAACCACTGCAAGCTATGGAGTCCATTTTCCAACTCTACATACAAACAGCTGAACCGATCCAATACACCCCCAATCATTACCCCCCTTTTTATGGGCTGGTCTGGCACTGGATGGGGAGGCGGCCCCCAATCTAATCTAACCTTACCCTCCATATTCCCCTCCTGTCACGGACAAATACTCACCGAGGCCGAGATGCCGAGAGCGGCTCGCCCTTACGACCATGCGCACCCAGACCCCCGAGATGGGTACAGGAGGCTGAGGGCACGTGGAGGCACGGGCTTCCGGGAGGATAATAGGCTCCGGAGCTGGAAGCGGGTGTCCTGGGATCCGTAGGGAGCAGGGCTGAAAGTACAAGCAGAGGTTAGGGTACAAGCAGGTGATAATCAGGGTATCACAAGATCCAGCAGTGCCGTGGTTAAGTTGGCCAGGGTTTGGTGCACAGATCAGGCAACTAGAATCAGTATAGTCCAGCAGAGTAGTAATTAAACAGGCCAGGGGTTTGGTACACAGGTCAAGCAGGTTATAGGTAGGATTGTCCAGCGGAGTAATGGTTAAACAGGCCAGGGGTTTGGTACACAGATCAGGCAGCAGCACAAAGGGTTAATCCGGGAGAGTAGTAGTTAAACAAGCAGCAGAGGTTTGGTACACAGATCAGGCAAGTAGCACAAAGGGTTAATCCGAGAGAGTAGTAGTTAAACAAGCAGCTGGGGTTCGGTACACAGATCAGGCAGCAGCACAAAGGGTTAATCCGGGAGAGTGGTAGTTTAAACAAGCAGCAGAGGTTCGGTACACAGATCAGGCAAGTACAGGGTAAACACAGGCTCAGGGAACAGGGAGAGCTGACGACAAACCAGCAACCCGACTGGGCGCTGGAGCCGTCAGATATAGTCCCCCTGCCCGGCGAGCGCGTCAGTGTGACGCGCTACCGGGCACCCGCACGGGCTACGGCGCGCACACGGGGACCGCCGTGCACCCGCGCGCGCCGCACCATCAGGCCGCGGACGGGTGTGCGGCGAAGTGCTCGCCCCGTGCGCATGCGCACCGGAGCCCGGCGAGCGGAGACGCTCCCTGGCTCCTGACAGTGCCCCCCTCCTAAGGGCGGACACTGGACGCCAAGGCTGGTCATCAGTTCCGGATGATCTTGATGAAACTTTCGAATTAACTGTGGAGCATGCAGATTCCTGGCGGGCTCCCAGGAATTATCTTCGGGAGGGTACCCCTTCCATTGAATCAGGTACTGTAGCTGTCTGCCCCTCTTTCTGCAACCAAGAATGGATTCCACTTCGAATTCAGTCTCGCCATCGATTCTGACTGGCGGAGGAGGGGGTTCTCCTCTTCCCGGGAAAGGACTGGGCACCACAGGCTTCAATAGTGACACATGAAAAACGGGGTGAATCCGGTATGTCTTGGGAAGTGTCAATTCCACAGCCACAGGGTTGATAATCCTCCTGACTTGAAAAGGCCCTATGAATTTAGGCCCGAGCTTTCGAGAAGGCAGCGGTAATCTCAGGTTAACGGTGGACAGCCAGACCTCGTCTCCTACATCGAATTTTGGGTTTGCCTTTCTGCCCCGGTCGTACTGTCTCTTGTAGTCCTCCTGGGTTTTGCGTAGTGTGTCTTGTATTTTTTGAACGTTAGCTTGTAGTGAATTTATCCTATCCTGGACTGCAGGAACTGCCGTTTCGGGGATGTTGTTAGCGAAGGATGTGGGATGGAACCCACAATTGATCCAGAAAGGGGTCTGGTTGGTGGAGGCATGGATAGAATTATTGTACGCAAATTCAGCGTAGGAGAGGAGGCTCGCCCAATCATCCTGGGATCCCGAGCAGAAGCAGCGGAGGTATTGCTCTAGCGTCTGATTGGTCCTCTCTGTCTGGCCATTGCTCTGGGGATGATAAGCCGACGAAAGACAAATGTTGATACCCAAGGCCTTGCATAGTTCCCTCCAGAATTTGGACGTGAACTGGATGCCTCTGTCCGACACGATGCTCCTTGGTATCCCATGGAGCCTAACAACCTCCTTAAGAAAGATGTTGGCCGTGTCTACGGCAGAGGGAGTACCCCTCATGGGCAGAAAGTGAGCCATTTTGGAAAGGCGGTCGACAACAACAAGGATGGTGGAAAAACTCTCTGAGCTGGGTAGATCTACGATGAAGTCCATGGAGACATCAGCCCATGGTCGTTCCGGAATGGGCAAAGGTCTGAGCAGGCCCCAGGATTTGGTGTTTTGGCCCTTGTTTCTCTGACACAGGGAACAGGAAGCCACATATTCTTTACAATCCCTTCTCCATCCCGGCCACAAAAAAGAACGAGAAAGCAGTTCAGCCGTCTTCTTGTTCCCAAAATGTCCTGCCATCTTATGATCATGACACATCTGAAGGGTTAAGGGCCGAGTCACTTGTGGTACGAATATTTTTCCCTTAATCCAGAAAAGATCTTCGTATCTTCTCAGGGAATGCACAGTTGGTTCTGTACAAGTGCCTGATGAAGATTTGATGGAGGATATCAAGTCTGCTTGAGTTAGTCCGAGAAAATTTTGAGGAGAGAGGATCGTGCTGGGTGTTGGTATTTGGGAGTCTGCGGAAAACATCCGTGAGAGGGCATCAGCCTTCCCGTTCTTCGCCCCCGGTCTGTACGCTATATGGAAATTAAAGCGTGAGAAGAAAAGTGCCCAACGGGCTTGGCGGGGTTTTAAGCGTCTTGCTGTTCTGAGGTACTCGAGATTCTTGTGATCCGTAAAGATCATCACCGGATGAACTGCCCCCTCCAGCAGGTACCTCCATTCCTCCAAAGCAAACTTTATAGCCAGCAGCTCTCTGTCACCCACGTCGTAATTGAGTTCTGGTGGGCTGAGTTTCCGAGAAGCGAAAGCTACTGGGTGTAGAATGGCCTTTGGTCCCTGTCTCTGGGAAAGAATTGCTCCGGTTGCGATTTCCGATGCGTCTACCTCCAGTATGAAGGGCTGAGTCGGGTCAGGATGGCAGAGGATTGGAGCGGAACTGAATAGTTCTTTTAACTTAAGGAAAGCCTCTTGAGCCGCTGTGGACCACTGAAAAGATTGATGCTGCCGAGTTAGTTGGGTAATAGGTGCCACAATGGCCGAGAATCCTACGATAAATTTTCGATAGAAATTGGCAAATCCTATGAACCTCTGTACTCCTTTTTTATTAGATGGAGCCGGCCATTCCTGAATTGCCTGAATCTTCTGAGGGTCCATGGCAACCCCATTGGTAGAGAGTATGAACCCCAAGAATTGTATGGTGGATCTCTCAAATTCACATTTTTCGGCTTTCAGGTATAGCTTGTGTTGTAGCAGGATAGCAAGAACCGTTTTAACGTGCCTTCTGTGCATCTCTAGCGTAGGAGAGAAAATAAGGATATCGTCCAGATATACCACGAGAAAGTCATCTAGATATTGTCGAAATATATCGTTCACTAGATGTTGGAAGGTGGCTGGGGCGTTGCAGAGACCGAAAGGCATCACTAAATACTCAAAGTGACCGAATCTAGATCTAAAGGCCGTCTTCCATTCGTCTCCCGCCCTGATCCTGACGAGATTGTAAGCCCCTCGGAGGTCAAGTTTAGAGAACACCTTGGCTGATCGGAACCTCTGGAACAATTCAGGGATGAGCGGTAACGGGTACCGGTTCTTAATTGTAATGTTGTTTAGTTGTCGGTAGTCTACGCAGGGTCTCAGGGTACCATCTTTTTTCCCTACGAAAAAGATACCCGCTCCGGCGGGTGAGGATGAAGGGCGGATGAACCCCTTCTCAAGATTTTCGTCTATGTACTGCTTCAGGACCTCCAACTCGGTTTCAGACAGGGGAAATATCCGGCCAAACGGAATCTCAGATCCAGGAAGAAGGTCAATTGGACAGTCGTAGGCCCTGTGAGGTGGTAGGCGGTCAGCCATTTGTTTGCTAAAAACTTCTTGAAACTCGAGATACTCGGAGGGGACGTGTTGCAGATTGCCTGGTGGTACCGCCATTGTGGCACAGACTTTGGAATCCGGGAGCAGGCAGTGCTGAGAGCAATACTGCGAAGAGAAGGATACCGACTTGGTGCTCCATTTGATTAGTGGATCGTGAGCTTGTAGCCATGGTAGGCCAAGTATGATGGGGAAGATGGGTGAACGGATTAGGTCAAGCCGTAAGAACTCCCGGTGGCCGGAGTCTGTGACTACTGGAATAGGTTGGGTCTCCTGGGTGATGGGACCAGAGCACGGAAGGGATCCGTCGGCCAAATGGATTTGTAAATTCTGCTCTTTGGTTTGTAGAGGAATCTTCAATCTGTGTGCCAAGGTGGAATCTATGAAACAGCTGCAGGCCCCGGAATCAACGATGGCCTGCAGGCGAATCTCCCTTTCCGGAAGCTGTAGAGAAACAAACAACATCACATAAGCCTTGGGAATGTTATTGTTTGGAAAGTTCAATACGTTTGATTGAGGGAACTTACTGGGCCTGATCGGACAGCTGCGTAGGAAGTATCCAGTTCCTCCACAATAGAGGCAAAGGTTAGACTGCCGTCTACGTTGCTTCTCTTCGGAGGTTAACGGACCTCGGACCAGACCGAGCTGCATTGGTTCGGCCTCAGGGACCGATGCAGAGGAAATTGAAGATGCATTTGGAGGTACTGTGGAGTGAGGTCTAGGTGACGCCCAGACAGGGCGAGGCAGCTGAAACCGTTCTGAGCGCCGCTCCCGAAGACGCCGGTCGAGCTTTGTAGCTGCTTGAATGAGTTCCTCTAGGGAAGCAGGGGTCTCCATCCTGGCTAACTCGTCTTTGAGTAATTCAGACAAGCCTTGACGGTATTGATAACGTAAGGCCGGCTCATTCCAGTTTGTGTCAGCCGCCCACTTACGGAACTCCACTGTATAGTCCTCAACAGGTCTTCTCCCTTGGGACAGGTGGTGCAAGATAGCTTCGGCTGTGGCCATGCGTTGCGGATCATCGTAGAGCTGGGTCATGCTCTCAAAGAAGGCCTCGATGGTGTTCAGGGCAGGATTGCTTTGTTCCATCAGGCTGTGGGCCCACGCCTGGGGTTCTTCGGATAGCAGGGAAATCACAAACCCCACTTTGACGATTTCTGAGGAGAAGGTTCTCGGCTGTAGAGCGAAGTAGAGGGAACATGCGTTTTTGAAAGCCCTAAACTTCTTACGGTCCCCCGAGAACCGTTCAGGTGTAGGGACCCTGGGCTCAGGAAGAGCCATGACCACAGTGGGGTTGGCCGGAGCTTGGGGAAGTGGACCCCCACCGCTGGGTGCAGGAGCTGCGGCTGCGGAAGGTAGTAACCCGGTGATCTGCTGCAGACGGTTATCAATTTGTGTATAACCTTCTTGTAACTTCTGTACGGAGTCCGCAAGGGTAGATACTTGTTGACACAGGATCTCCAGAGGAGAGCGCGCTCTGTCGGCCTCAGACATCTGGCTGGTTTGTACTGTCACGGACAAATACTCACCGAGGCCGAGATGCCGAGAGCGGCTCGCCCTTACGACCACGCGCACCCAGACCCCCGAGATGGGTACAGGAGGCTGAGGGCACGTGGAGGCACGGGCTTCCGGGAGGATAATAGGCTCCGGAGCTGGAAGCGGGTGTCCTGGGATCCGTAGGGAGCAGGGCTGAAAGTACAAGCAGAGGTTAGGGTACAAGCAGGTGATAATCAGGGTATCACAAGATCCAGCAGTGCCGTGGTTAAGTTGGCCAGGGTTTGGTGCACAGATCAGGCAACTAGAATCAGTATAGTCCAGCAGAGTAGTAATTAAACAGGCCAGGGGTTTGGTACACAGGTCAAGCAGGTTATAGGTAGGATTGTCCAGCGGAGTAATGGTTAAACAGGCCAGAGGTTTGGTACACAGATCAGGCAAGTAGCACAAAGGGTTAATCCGAGAGAGTGGTAGTTTAAACAAGCAGCAGAGGTTCGGTACACAGATCAGGCAGCAGCACAAAGGGTTAATCCGGGAGAGTGGTAGTTTAAACAAGCAGCAGAGGTTCGGTACACAGATCAGGCAAGTACAGGGTAAACACAGGCTCAGGGAACAGGGAGAGCTGACGACAAACCAGCAACCCGACTGGGCGCTGGAGCCGTCAGATATAGTCCCCCTGCCCGGCGAGCGCGTCAGTGTGACGCGCTACCGGGCACCCGCACGGGCTACGGCGCGCACACGGGGACCGCCGTGCACCCGCGCGCGCCGCACCATCAGGCCGCGGACGGGTGTGCGGCGAAGTGCTCGTCCCGTGCGCATGTGCACCGGAGCCCGGCGAGCGGAGACGCTCCCTGGCTCCTGACACCTCCCCTTCCCTTTTCTTTTTTCTTTTTTTTTTTTTTTTTTTTTCCCTTTTCTCTCTTTTCCTCTTTCTTTTCTCTCTCCCCTTCTCTTTTCCTCTTTTCCTTCCCTCCTTCTCTCTTCTTTTCTTTTCTTCCTTTTCTTCCGCTTTTTCTCTTTTTTTCATCTCTTCTTATTTTGTAAGGTTACAGTAGACACTCTATCCCTATTATTCGGGGACCCATTGACAAATCGGTGGTCAAGATAAATGAATAAAACATAGCCATAGTTGGACCTGAAGATACTGGTCTCAATGGCACAACGTATACCATGTAAATCTGTGACCCATATTAGACTGTTATCACACTATGTACTTTATTGAAATTTCATATAATCTCTTTTCAAAGATTTTGCTCTAAATTATTCTGGATCCCATGATATCTGTTATACTGTACGTATTGTAAACATTACTTATGTATTTTCAATAAAAAAATTTTTGTGGGAAAAAAAAAAAAAAAATATGAGTGACAACCCATACAGTATCCGCAAATACCCAATAATTGCGCTTACCGCAAGGCAAGTGAACACCAGCCTGTATCACGTCTTGGTGTGGAGAATCCAGATGGTGCTCTTATACTGTATACATCGTAGCTGAAGGGATAGCTGAAGGGATGTAATGAGGACACCAAACTTCCATCTCATAGACATGTAAATGAAAAGAAACTGGCCAGTTTCTTTTCATTTACATGTCTATGAGATGGATTCACCCAAGGGGTCTTTTTTGGACTGATTTCAGATCATTATTTCACATTTCTATTTTCTGTTACTATATATGGACACTTATTTTTATTCGCAAATATTATATATGGACACTCATGTTTGATTCATGCATACATGTGTTGACCCATGTATTTTTCACAATTTAATTTTTAATATTTTTTAACATTTTTGCATTTATATATGTACTTCCTCACGGAAGTCTTTGAGATCCCTATACATGGATGGCTAGGAATGCTATCCTTAAAATGAATATTCTACCAAGATTATTGTACCTTTTTCAGACTCTGCCAATAGCTATCCCAGAGTCCTTTCTGAAATCATTACGTAGTGCTTTCATTAGATTTATTTGGGCAAAAAAGCATCTTCGTCTATCCTTCAATTTATTGGCTATGTCAAAAACCCGGGGGGGGGAGGCATGGCTTTCCACATCCGATAAGAATACTATAAAGCAGCACACCTTGCCAGGGTATTTGCCTGGTGTAGAGATGAGGGACACAAAATCTGGGTAGCGATCGAACAATCATGTACGGAGACTCCACTCCGATGCCTGCCATGGCTACGGCTAAGATCACTGGGAACTATAAGATACCACCCCCTGATAGGGGCAACCTTAAAAGTAATCCAACAGAGCCACCTTTTTTCAAAATTTGACGGGGAAATCACTCGGCTTCATCCAGTTTTGGTAAATCCACTATTTCCCCTGGCTATACAGATAGTCGCTTCAAACAAATTATGCGACATGGTAAATTTCAATTAGGGGACTTTTTTGAAGCATCAAGGCTGAAGACCAGTTTGGAAATGCAGTTGCTGTTTTGTCCACCACTGGATCCATGGCGGATGCAACAGCTTACTCATTTCCTAACTTCCCTTAACAGGGGGAGAGATCAGATCGTTTAAATACACCTCTGGAAAATGTATGTTTGCTAGAAAAGCCCTCTGTACATGGAGTATCTGAGATATATAAAATACTAATAGATGCCCCTGGAGACCTTCTTCCAAGATTCCTTTTGAAATGGGAAAGAGATCTAGATATTACATTCTCTAAGGAGCAACGGAGCTATATTTTATATTTTGCCCACTACACCTCAACAGCTAGCAAATACCAAGAGTTATGTTATAAAATTCTTACAAGGTGGTACAAAGTTCCATCACTATTACAAAAAATGTATCCAGAGAGGACGAATACATGTTGGAGGTGTGGAGAGTTAGAGGGTAACATGCTCTATATCTTTTGGTCATGTCGGAAGTTAGTGGATTTCTGGTCTAAAGTGTGAGATACTGTAAGACAATTAACAGAGTATGACCTGGTGTTCGACCCAGCAAGATATCTTCTCCATCTTTCTGACCTCTCAAAGCGCAGATATCGGAACTCTCTGGTTGCCCATTTTTTGAATGCGGAAAAGGCCTGTATCCTGGCCTAGAGTCACCTCCCTCGATCTCGCTATGGTTTAAAAAAATAGCTGATATGGATGCCATGGAAAAAGGCATTGCAATTATAAAGAGTAAGGAGGAGAAATGTAATAAAAGATGGAATCCATGGTCTCTTTTGGTATGTACCAGGGAATAAGAATGTGCACTTGGAGAGGAGGAGCGGGTGGGGTCTTAGGGGGAGGGAAGAGAGAGTGAGAGAATTTAAATAACCTTGTAGAAAAGTCTCCTTTTTTTCCCTTTCCTTTTTCTCTCTCTTTTTGCCTGTCCTCTTCCTCTCCTTATCGTTCTTCTTGGTAAATAGCATCTGTGAAATAAGCGGGGGGAAGAGGAGAGGGAAAATATGTACGTGTGTATGTATGTGTGTATGTATATGCATATATATATATTAAGGATGAGCCGAACACCCCCCAGTTCGGTTCGCACCAGAACTTGCGAACAGACCAAAACTTTGCACGAACGTTAGAACCCCATTGAAGTCTATGGGACTCGAACGTTCAAAATCAAAAGTGCTCATTTTAAAGCATAAATTGCATGGTATTGCCCTAAAAAGTGTTTGTAGACCTGGGTCCTGCCCCAGGGGACATGGATCAATGCAAAAAAAAGTTTTAAAAACTGACGTTTTTTCGGGAGCAGTGATTTTAATAATGCTTAAAGTGAAACAATAAAAGTGTAATATCCCTTTAAATTTCAAACCTGGGGGGTGTCTATAGTATGCCTGTAAAGGGGCGCATGTTTCCCGTGTTTAGAACAGTCTGACAGCAAAATGACATTTCAAAGGAAAAAAAGTCATTTAAAAGTACTTGCGGCTATTATTGAATTGCCGGTCTGACAATACACATAAAAGTTCATTGATAAAAACTGCATGGGATTTCCCCACAGGGGAACCCCGAATCAAAATTTAAAAAAAACTGACGTGGGGGTCCCCCTAAATTCCAAACCAGGCCCTTCAAGTCTGGTATGGATATTAAGGGGAACCCCGCGCCAAAATTAAAAAAAAAAATGACAAAGGGGTCCCCCTCAAAATTCATACCAGACCCTTGAGGTCTGATATGGATTTTAAGGGGAACCCCGTGCCAAAATTAAAAAAAAAAATTGGCGTGGGGTCCCCTCAAAAATCCATACCAGACCCTTATCCGGGCACGCAACCTGGCAGGCCGCAGGAAAAGAGGGGGGGACGATAGAGCGCCTCCCCTCCTGAACCATACCAGGCCACATGCCCTCAACATTGGGTGGGTGCTGTGGGGTCCCCCCACATCACCTTGTCCCCATGTTGATGAGGACAAGGGCCTCATCCCAACAACCCTTGGCCGGTGGTTGTGGGGGGCTACGGTGGGGGGGGCTTATCAGAATCTGGAAGCCCCCTTTAACAAGGGGACCCCCAGATCCTGGCCCCCCTGTGCGAAAATGGGTCTGGTATGGATTTTGGGGGGTCCCACGCCAATTTTTTTTTTAATTTGGCACGGGGTTCCCCTTAAAATCCATACCAGACCTGAAGGGTCTGGTATGAATTTTGAGGGGGACCCCTACGTCATTTTTTTTTTAAATTTTGGCGCGTAGTTCCCCTTAATATCCATACCAGACCTGAAGGGCCTGGTATGGAATTTAGGGGGACCCCCACACCAGTTTTTTTTTAAATTTTGGTTCGGGGTTCCCCTGTGGGGAATTCCCATGCAGTTTTTATCAATGAATTTTTATGTGTATTGTCGGACCGGCAATTCATTAATAGCCGCGAGTAGTTTTAAATTACTTTTTTCCTGTTAAATGTCATTTTGCTGTCAGATTGTTCTAAACACGGGAAACATGCGCCCCTTTACAGGCATACTATAAACACCCCCCAAGTACGAAATTTAAAGGAATATTACACTTTTATTGTTTGACTTTAAGCATTATTAAAATCACTGCTCCCAAAAAAAGGCAGTTTTTAAAACTTTTTTTGCATTGATACATGTCCCCTGGGGCAGGACCCAGGTCCCCAAACCCTTTTTATGACAATGCCATGCATATAAGCCTTTAAAATTAGCACTTTTAATTTCTCCCATAGACTTTTAAAGGGTGTTCCGCGGCTTTTGAATTTGCCGCGAACACCCCAAATTGTTCGCTGTTCGGAGAACTGGCGAACAGCCAATGTTCGAGTCGAACGTGAGTTCGACTCGAACTCAAAGCTCATCCCTAATAATATATATATATATATATATATATATATATATATATATATATATATATATATATATATATATATATACAGTCAGGTCCATAAATATTGGGACATCGTCCCAATTCTAATCTTTTTGGCTCTATACACCACCACAATGAATTTGAAATGAAATGAACAAGATGTGCTTTAACTGCAGACTTTCAGCTTTAATTTGAGGGTATTTACATCCAAATCAGGTGAATGGTGTAGGAACTACAACAGTTTGTATATGTGCCTCCCACTTTTTTTTTTTTAAATTCTATATTTTATTTTTCCAAAAACAAAGAGTACATTTTTTTTATACATATAAACAAATAAATAACATTATTGCTGCTACAAAGTATAATTTAACATATTATAGTTCAGTTTTTGTTACATATATATGACTTATTGTCAAACACAGCAAAACAAAAGGTAACAAAGCATAAGAAAAAAAAAAAAAACAACCCACACACAGATTCTTTCCCTGTCTCTAATATATCCATTCTACATTCATGCATACACGCATATATCCATATACGCACATATACGCGCACGCATATGCATACATACATATTTCCCCCCTCCTCTTCCCCCCAAAAATTTCTCAAATGCTGTTAACCAAGGAGAGAAAAGAAGGAAGAAAAAGAAAAAAAAAACAAACAAAAAAAACCTTCCTGAATTCTACCACTCTCTCGTATTCTCTAGTACAGACTAGAAAGGGCCATGAGTTCCATTTTTTGTTAAATTTCTTCACCTTACCCTGTATAATTGCAGTACCTTTTTCCATAGCATATATCTCAGCTATTTTTTTAAACCATAGTGAGATCGGGGAGGGGTGATTCCTGCTTCCAAACGGCCGGGATACAAGCCTTTGCCACATTCAGAAGGTGAGCCACCAGGGAGTTCCGTTAATTTACGCTTAGAGAGATCCGAAAGATGGAGAAGATATCTTCCTGGATCGAGCCCCAAATCATACTCTGTTAACTGTCTTACGGTGTCTTGCACTTTAGACCAGAAATCTACTATCTTCCTACATGACCAGAAGATATGGAGCATGTTACCCTCTGACTCTCCACACTGCCAGCATTTATTCGTCCTCTCTGGGTACATTTTTTGTAATAGTGATGGGACTTTGTACCATCTTGTAAGAATTTTGTAACATAGCTCTTGGTATTGGCTGGCTGTTGAGGAATAATGAGCAAAATGTAAAATATATTTCCTTTGCTCCTTAGAAAGTGTAATGTCTAGATCTCTTTCCCATTTCAAAAGGAATCTTGGGACAAAGTCTTCGGGGGATCTATTAGTATTTTATATACCTCCGATACCCCATGTGCGGAGGGCTTTTCTAGAAGACATAGATTTTCCAATGGTGTATTTAAACGATCTGATCTCTCCCCCCTGTTAAGGGAAGTTAGGAAATGTGTAAGCTGCTGCATCTGCCATGGATCCAGTGGCAGACAGAACAGCGACTGCATTTCCAGCCTGCTCTTCAGCCTAGATGCCTCAAGAAAATCCCCTAAACGATATTTACGATTTATTGTCGCATGATTTGCTTAAAACGGCTATCTGTATAACCAGGGGGGAATAATGGGTTCCCCAAAACTGGATGGAGCCGAGTGATTTCTCCATCAAATTTTGAGAAAAGGTGGCTTTGTTGGATTACTTTTAAGGTTGCCCCTATCAGGGGGTGATACCTTAAGGTTCCCAGAGTTTTTAGCCGTAGCCGTGTAGTACTATGTATTACCCTAGCAAGGTGTGCTGCTTTATAGTATCTTATCGGATCTGGAAAAACCATGCCCCCTCTGGCCTTTGACATAGCCAATAGATTGAACGATAGATGAGGATGCTTTTTTTGCTCAGATAAATTTAATGAAAGCGCTACGTAGTGATTTCAGAAAAGACTCTGGAATGGATATTGGCAAGGTCTGGAAGAGGTATAATAATCTTGGTAAAATGTTCATTTTGAGTATAGCGTTCCTACCCATCCATGTATAAGGACCTTTATTCCATCTTTCCAAGTCGGATAAGAATTTTCGTAATAGCGGTGGAAAATTTGCTTGAAAAACTTTTTCTATTGAGGAGGTCAGTTTGACTCCTAGGTATGTCAAAGATGAAGATACTCATGGAAAGGAGAATGACGACTGAAGAGCCTGTACGCGTGCTTTTGACAGCGTTTAATATTTCCGATTTTTGAGTGTTAATTTTAAAGTTTGTGATTAAACTATAGCGGTCAAATTCATTTGCAAGATTTGGTAGTGTCGTTTCTGGTGAGGAAATGAAAAACAGTTTCTGCATAAGCTGCAGTTTTATGCTCCGTTTTATCGATCAAACAGCCTTGAATATCAATATTTTGCCAAACATGGCGCAGAAATGGTTCGAGAGTTAGTATAAAGATCATTGGGGACAAAGGGCATCCCTGCCTAGTACCGTTGCTCACATTAAAATATGAGGAGGTCACCTCGTTAATTCTTACTGCTGCGGATGGAGCAGAGTATATATCCTCTATCCATTTGCCAAATGCTTTCCCGACTCCAATATGGGACAACGTCTCCTTCAGAAATATCCAGTCCACCCTGTCAAAGGCTTTTTCAGCATCAGAAGATAAGAGACATAGTGGTATTTTGCAAGAATGAGCCAGATGGATAATATCTAAGGCATAAAGCCTACCTGGTCAGGGTGGATGACAGTCTGAAGGAGAGGTTGTAACCTTGTAGCTAATATCCTTGTAAAAATTTTTTAAATCAACGTTAAGTAATGAAATAGGTCTATAGTTCTTACATTGGGCATGATCTTTGCCCTCCTTGGAATAACCGCAATATGTGCCCTGAGAGTATCGATCAGTAAAGGTCGGTCTTCTAGGAGGGAATTAAATGCTTTAATGAATCTCGGGCCTAATGTGGAAGCAAATGCCTTATAGTAGACTACTCTGTACCCATCGGGGCCGGGAGCCTTATGTGGCTTTAGCGTACTGATTGCACGCATATATTCATCGATTGATATCGGAGCGTTTAGTGCCTCAGACTCAACATTGGAAAAACATGGTAAACCTGAAGAGGCTAGATATTCTCAAATTAATTGTTGCTTTTGTGCAGACTGATCTGGTGAGATATTTATCTGTAGATTGTATAGTGACTAATAGTATTCTCGAAAGACCCCTGCAATTTTACTAGATTCAAAAATAAAGTTCCCTCCGTCAGAGTCTATGTGTGGGACATAGTTTCTCCGTGAGTTTTCCCTAAGTGAATGTGCCAGGAGTTTACCTGATTTATTCCCTTGTTCATAGTGTACATTTCTGGCTCTCAGTATCTGTATACTGGTCTCTTGTCTCATCAAAGAAGATAGTTTTTCCCACTGTAGCCTGAGGTCCACTGCTACGGTTTGTGAAAGTGATTTTTTATGTTTAGTCTCTAAGTCCGCTACCAATTTTTTTTTTTTTAACAAAAAAGTTTATTAAGGTTTTCCAAAAACAAACATTTTATAACGGGTTAGTCATAGATACATACATCTTACAGAGTTTTCTTACATTTCTTAACAAATATAATTGTATTGGTCGGAGCGACACTATGCTAACAAGAACATTGCGCCTAACCCGGTTAGGGGTATAAGGGGCCCATTGATTACCTTCAAATCATACACTTCAATCCCACAGTCATATAAGGAGACACAGAATTTTATTAGTGAGGAACAGGTTATGTCATGTCATTTATCGTGTGCCATGACCCGGGGTCCTCAATCAATTGTTAAATGTTTTGCCTTCACCCATGCTGCCCAAATCTTCCCAAATTTTTTAGGACAATTTCTTCCCATATATGTAATTTTATATAATGGTAATGCTTTATTTATCAAGGACTGCCAAAGCTGTCTGGTGGGTGGTTGGGCCTGATTCCAATGTAATAGGATTGCCTTTCTAGCGTATAGTGTGGTATAGAAGATAAATAGTTTCTTCCCCCATGAGACCTCTAGGAAGTCGCAGATACCTAACAGAAGAGGGATCGGGCTGTATGGGACCTTCACTTTCCCAATAGAGTTAATATCAGCGAGTATATTTTCCCAGAATTCCTTCACACCAGGGCAGGACCAGACTGTGTGGAAGAAGTCAGCGTCATCCGAGCCACACCTAGCGCATCTCGCCGACCTATCAGGGTAAATTCTCGCTAAACGTACTGGAGAGTAATATGCACGGTGAAGAAACTTCAATTGCATGAACCTGTCCCTAGCCGAAATTGTAAGGGGTAAATATTGCTGAATCCCCTCTTCCCAGTCGTCATCTGTCAGCTCCGGAATATCCCCCCGCCATAACTCACACAACTGGGATACTCTAGATGTATCATGCGACGCAAATATATTATACAACATGGACAGCGTTTTCCCAGTATCCTGGGATTTAAGTGCATTTTCCACCTGCGACCCCTCCAGATTCAGTTGGTCAGGGAACTGGGACCTGAATGCATGGCGCAACTGGAGGAATCTAAAAAACATATAATTCGGGAGATCCCTATCTCTTTTTAAGGCATCGAAGGAGATCAATCGGCCCTGTGATACTATATCCCCCAAAGTTTTGACCTCATATCTAGCCCACACGACCGGGTCAGGAATAGAGTGAAAGTGAGGCAGCCGAGGGTTGCCCCATAAGGGAGTCGCAGGGGACCAGTCATTGGGTCTCATAAGCTGTTTTTGAACCGTATCCCAAACTTTAAGAGTCGTTTTCATGGGGAGAGTCACACGAGCATTGGATCTGGGACCTCTATGAACCAAATTCCCCAATTCCGCAAATGAGCCCACCAACGCCGCCTCCGTAGTGGAAGCAGGATTGGTCGGGTCCTCCGAGAACCACCACTTAACAGTCACTAGGACCGCCGCCCAGTAATATTTCAGAAAGCAGGGTAGGGCCAGTCCCCCCAGCACCCCCGGGAGCTGTAGAGTCGATCTGGCTATTCTAGGGGCCTTCCCGTTCCAGATAAATGAGGTAACAATACTATCTAAGTGTTTAAAAAAGGTCATCGGTATAGAAATTGGAGTTTGACGGAATAAATAGGTAAATTTGGGTAATACCAACATCTTGATTAGGTTAACTCGGCCAACTGGTGTTAGAGGTAGGGATTTCCATGTGGCGCACTTTTGAGAAAAGTGATTGACCACCGGGTTTAAGTTGAGGGTTATGTATTTTTTTAGATCTCGATGTATTTCTACACCTAGATATTTAAACTGAGAGACTCTGCTAAGCTGCCCATCAGCCTGCAAGGATGCAGAGCCAGCATGAAGAGGGAACAGGATTGACTTCCCCCAATTTATGCAAATGCCAGAGAATTTTCCAAAATTATTAATTACTGAGAGGGCTGTTCGTAGGGAAGTACATTCATCTCTAAGATACAGTAAGGTGTCGTCAGCATATAACGACACCTTTTCCTGTATTGGACCCCTTGTAATCCCCTGAATCTCCGGTGTAGCATGGAGGAGGGCAGCCATTGGCTCAATCGCCAGGGCAAAAAGTCCCGGTGAGAGGGGGCACCCCTGCCTAGTCCCCCTACCAAGGGGGAATGCTGGAGAGAGCACTGTACCCGTGCGTACCCTGGCAGTCGGGGCTCTGTACACCATCCTGACCCAGGAGAGGAAGGCCGGACCGAATCCGAATCTGCGGAGTACCTCCCAGAGATAGCCCCATTCCACAGAATCAAAGGCCTTCTCCGCGTCAAGAGAGGCCACAATCTCGTCTTCCACACTCTCCTCCCCGGAGGCCAGGACTGCATACAGCCTACGAATATTTATATCAGTGCCCTTCCCTGGCATAAAACCTGACTGGTCTTCATGTATAAGGGTAAGTATTACTTCGTTTAGGCGTCTGGCGAGAATTTTGGTCAATATCTTTGCATCAGCATTAAGCAGGGATATGGGTCGATATGAGGGGCATAGATGGGGGTCCTTCCCTGGTTTGGGTATAACCACTATAATGGCTTGTGCCATAGACAGTGGGAGCTCCCCCGTTCGTAGAGTCTCCGTGAGCATTGCATGTATCCTATGAGCCACCTCACCTACGTATAATTTATAGAATTCAGGAGGGAGACCATCTATTCCCGGAGTCTTCCCCGTCTGCATAGAACCCAAAGCCTGCTGGACCTCCTCCAAAGCTATTGGGGCATCTAAGCTCTCCCTTGCCGCGTCTGTGAGTACCGGAAGCGTTACCATGTCTAAAAAATCTGAGAGTTCGTCAGGAGAGTATTGTGTGTTAGAGGAGTATAGAGTTGAGTAGTAGTCAGCAAAGCAGGCATTAATTTTAACTGGGTCAGATACCAGAGTCCCATCACTCTTTCGGATACGGGCTATGGTGGAGATCGAGGATTGCTCCTTGGCCAACCAGGCCAAAAGCCTGCCTGTCTTGTCTCCCTGCTCGAAGATTCTCTGTGTCTGGGCCAGTTGGCGTTTATTTGCCTTGGCCACTCTAAGGAGCATAACCTCCCGGTAGGCTACCCTCATATCCTGTGCTATAATAGGGTTAGAGGTAAGGGCAAATCTAGTCTCTAAATCTCGGGCCTTCGCTTCCGCTTCCTCCAATAACATTGCGTCATTTCAACGTTCCCTGGCTATGGATGACATGTAGCAACCTCTAATGTAAGCCTTAAAGGTGTCCCATACAGTCCCTGGTGTGGCGGAATTGGCATTAGTTAACCAGAATTGCTTAATCTCTTTGACCATCTCTACTTCTATTGTAGGGTGTTCAATCCAAAACCGAGACAGCCGCCAAATTCTATCTGCCTGTGGGGTAGTAGTTTGCAACGTACACAGCAACGGGGGGTGGTCAGATATCCCTCTTGAGAGTATCTCAATGTCTATAACCTTGGGGAGCATGGGCAGGCTGGCATACAACAGGTCAATACGAGATAGTGTATTGTATGAGGAGGAATGGCATGTGTACATACGGTCCGATGGGTGTTTCCATCGCCACACGTCTTCCAATCCCATTGTCTGGGACCAACGGAACAATGACGAATCAGTGGTGGGGTCTGGGGTCAGTTTATCTAGAGAGGGATTCGGAGGGATATTAAAATCTCCCGCAAGGATCACATTATCCGTAGGAAACTGGGCAATCAGGGCAACCATTTTCTGTAGGAGAGAGACATTAGCCGGAGGCGGCAGATAGACCCCCACCACCACAATGGCTACTGTGTCGATGACAGCATGTAACAGCACAACGGCAAAAAGGAGAGAAAAAAAAAAAAAAAATCAAATATCACAGGGAAGTCAAAGGTGACCGACCCCTCCCGACCCCAAGTACAAATCTATTCATCAGAATATTGATCTTCTCACATATCAACATCAGACAGTGCGTCCGGTCCGCATCTTTGATCTTGTCCCCAAGAAAAAACAAATGCAATACTTCCTGTGGTCTATCAGATTTAAACAGAGAGTGGGATGCAAAAAAAAAAAAAAATAAAAATAAAAATAAAGAACTGCTTATCTTACCGCCAACCGTCTCTGGTAAGTTAACAGAGTATTCTTGGTGGTCTCAAATTTACATATCAATGACTGCGTGGCAAAGACTCAAGCCATCTGGACGCCTCTTCTGGGGAGGTGAAGAATTTTGTAGTCTCACCGTCCACCACTCTAAGCCGCGCTGGGAATAGCATGTTGTACTTGAGCCCCCTGGTGCGCATCTGGGCTTTGACTTGGTCAAATGTCCTACGCTGTCTCTGCATTTCGACCGAGTAATCAGGGAACAGCATGATCTTCGCGTTTTCAGATCTCAGTTCCCCAACTTTCCTGGCTTCTCTAAGAATTAAATCACGGTCTCTGAAGTTTAGCATGCGGAATATGAAGGTTCGTGGCGGTGCTCCCGGCGGACCCCGGACCGATGGCATCCTGTGAGCGCGTTCCACCGCAAAATGAGTAGAAAACGGAGCCTGTGGGAGAAGAGTGCGGAGCAGATGTTCCGTATAGGCCTCTGGATCTCTTCCCTCCACTCCCTCCGGAAGTCCCACCAGTCGCAGATTGTTCCTGCGATTTCTGTTTTCCTGGTCTTCAGCGCGGGATTCCAGGGTTTTCATCTTTACTTGCAGTGTACGTATGGAGGCACTGTGATCCCGAATGGTATCTTCGTTGTCTCCTACTCTTCGTTCAGCTTCCGTGAGCCTATCACGGTATTTGTCCATGTCACGTCTTATGAGGTCCATTTCGGATTGCATCTGTTCTATTTTCGTGGTGAGAGTAGTTTGGCAGCCTGTTATCGCTTGCATTAGTGCTTGGAATTGGTCTGTGGCCAGCTGAGACGATTCTGCAGATGTTTCTGTGTGCTCCGTTTGGGACGCCATGTTAAGTCGCACTGCTGCACGTGTGTCTCTGGCCGGCGGTGGAGTTTTTTGGGCCGACTGCCGTTTCCTCTGTGCACCGGAGGTCGCCTTACGCATACCCAGTCTAATAATCAGCCCTTCAGCCAGGAGATTGTGGCTATGCACTTTGTAGGGCCAGAGTAAGTTATCCGTGCAGCCCGGAGCTCCCGTCCCCCGCCTCACAGCAGGGTGCTCCACGTATGGATATCTCTCAGTGACGGCTTTTACAGTACCGGATGTCGCTGTCCTCGTGCCCCAGATTAGCTCCCGTAGTAAGTCACTGCACAGTGGGGTGAAGAGAGTGGCTATGTGTCTTTAAGAGGCAGATGATTACTTCAGACTATCAGGTACATCAGTGTGTGGTTATGTTACATGGGATCAGAGCACAATGCCTGCAGTTCCAGCCTCTCACTCCTCCCCAGGATTCTCCACTTGTGTCTGCCTGGCGCTGGGTGAGTTTGTAAGGCAGGATGCCGTCGTTTATATGCCCCAGTAATCTCTCCCACGGGCTTGCAGCAGATCCCCCTTTCAGTGGGTTAAGGCTTGTACAGGCAGAGGAGAAGGAGCCCTCTATAGCCAGGCGGCAGGGGATCAGAGCGCGAGTCCCATTCAGCATCGATCCCCCCTCCTCCCCCCGCACAGCAGGACACTCCACGCGGTCTCCCTGGCGGCAGATTTAACTTGTCCGACGCCGCCGGTATTATGACCCAAAGTACCTCTCCGGGAAGCTCAGGGTCAGCCGCAGCTCAGGGGGATCAACAGGGCATCTCTATACCCCTTGAAAACGGATAATTAGGCTGATCAGGAGCGGAGCTCTTGTCCCAAACGTCCTGCTAGGTCGCCATCTTGACCACGCCCCCCGCTATCAATTTTAATTGATCCTGAAACAGTGTTTGGTTTCTTTTACGTGCTTCCGTCGCCTTTTTAATCAGTATGCCTCGCATAACGCATTTATGCGTTTCCCATATGGTGAGTGGGGAGATTTCTCCTGAATCATTTTCATTAAAGATTCTGATCAATTCGCTGGTAAGATCATTTCGAGGTTGACCTTCCTGTAGCAGCGATTCATTAAGTTTCCATGTCCAAGGTCTGTTAGCCGACTTAGTCAGCTGGAGATCTAATGACACCGGAGAGTGGTCTGACAACGTTTGTATCCCAATAGTTGAGTTGATCACAGCTAGTAGTAAAGATTGAGATACTAAAAGATAGTCGATTGTAGAGTAACTGTTGTGTGGCTCCGAATAAAAAGTATAGTCGCGCTCAACTGGATGCTGGATTCTCCAAACATCTACAAGTCACATAGATTGTATAGCTTTTTTTATTCGTCTTAAATATTGATAAGATAAATGTGTAGCGGATTTAGAAACGTCCAGTAGAGGATCAAGAGCCACATTGAGATCTCCACCCAGTATTAGTCCACCCTGCATAAAGACCTGTAGATTATTGAGAATTCCATTCAGACAGCTCAGCTGAGCCTGATTAGGTAAATAGATAGACGTCAAAGTGACACGACGGCCAGCTAAGTCGCCCTTAAGGAAAAGATAGCGTCCTTCCGGGTCGCTCATCTGATCGACATAGGACCATGGAACCATCCCAGAAAGCAAGATACTCACCCCCCTCATCTTAGAGTCTGGGCTGTGCTGTGGAAAACCTGTGGGTATCTCTCATCTTTAAATTTTGGTATCTTCCCAGATTGAAAGTGGGTCTCTTGTATAAATGCCACTTGTGTGCACATACGCCAGAGTTCACGTAGGACCGTTGTGCACTTTTCAGGTATATTCAATCCATTGACATTCAAAGAAAGACAGCGCATATTGGTCATAGTACATAGGAGATAGATTTCAGGTTTTACTATCGGAATGAGTGCAGGTAGATGTGGGGAAGGAGAGAGAGCGAGAGAAGAGAAGAAAAAGAAAAAACACACCACACAAAAAATATATACGCAGCAAACTACTAATAAGGCTCTAATTGAGCCTGCGCACCCCTGCGATCTCCTCCCAAAATGGTCCGGGAGGGGATAACACTGGGAGGCAAAGTTCCTATGTAGAGGAGCTGGAGAGCGACACAAATAATGAGGGTCGCTCGGATTATGTTGACTTAGATAACACTTGGATTCTTTAACCTGGTGCCCATCTCTTAGGTTAGATATCAAACATGCGTTCCAAGCCAGTGGACCAAAAAAAGGGAGAAGAAGGAGGAAAAAAAAAAAAGAAAAACACTTTATCCTGTTTGTATCCATAAAGATTCAGAAACAGCTCCTGCATATTCATACCTTATACTCCATTTACAACAGCTATAGTTGCCTATATTTTCCCTCCCCCCCCCCCCCCCACTCACATCCATCCCCCAATACTCCCGTATCTTTAAAGTAGCTTTCCATAATGTTTACCCTATGTGACAGACCTAGCCAGGACAGAGGCTTTTGGAGGGTACTGAATGCAAGCCTCTTGCCGACCGATTATGGGCCCTGGCATTTGGGGGAACGGTGCTCTTTGTGACCCTTGAGGTGGTATTACTTTGGATTTGGGTCCTTGTACCCCAGGACACACAGACTCTGGGGATCCTGTGTATGTCATATGGGAAATGGTGACTTGGAGGGTATGTCTTGGATTGCTTAAAATGGAACAGTCTACTCCTACTATAGTTTGTTGATGACTAGGCTGAGGAGGGGGGGAGATCACTGTTTGTATTGTTAATTGTAATTAGCTTCTGCTATTGTGAGAGTACTTCTGTGTGAAGCTCGGTGACCACAAGTCTGTTCTAAAAGGTCATGTCTCTTAGTCACCTAGGCTGGATAAAGGATTAGATAATTTGCTCATGTTAATTAGGTTAGGTTTTAGTCATCCTGCTGTATATATTTGTGTGAGATCTCAAATAAATAAATAGTCCATGTTAGCAGTGAAACAAGTGTTGCCTTGTTTTGTGCTTGGGAGCAGTTGGAATATCTGATATCTGTATCCAAACTGGGAGGAAGTGGTATACTGACGGAAACACTCAAGCGGAGTGTGGGACGTTCCGTGACACCCTTCATATTTAAATAATGTCAAACAACCTCCATGACTTACCCCCCCAGCCCCCCTGAGAGGAGAAAAAAAAAATCACCTCCCCTCTCTCCTCCCCCCTCCCCCCTCTGTAGTATAGGAATATCGCTTCCATACCATCTAGAAATGTTTCCTCCCTCTCTCCCTATGACCCGTCCCCCACTCCTTTTACAGCAGTTTATCCCTGCCGAGTACATCCCCCCCTTCCCCCACAGAGACCCATCAAAATATATGCAGAACAAGCAAAAAAAGGGGGGAGGGAGACAAGCAAGACGGGAAAACAAGGATAGCTAATCAAGATAAGTCGGGGAAAGAGACAAAAAGGAGAGGAGGAGACGGGCGGAGGGGACGGGGGAACACGGGGGGGAACATGGGGGGGAGGGAGTTAAGGAAAGGAGGGGAAAGAATTCCAACGACCAATTCTATTCTGATCTGACACCTCTTAAACATCTGTAATACAAATGTACACAGGCGGAGGACTGACACATTGATATATTGTTTAAAGCATTATTTAGAGATCATTGCTAGTTATAGAAGATAACATATCGTTTTAAACTAAATTCAACCTTACTATATCAAACCAGTATCAGTGTCAGTCCAGTCAGGAAGCAGAATCGGTATCATAGACAACTTAGCGAACATATCGGGCAATTGGGTATGTGTACGTAATACAAAAAATTGTTGGCCTCTCTGTATATGCAGGGAGAAACCGGTGAGCAGAGCACTTCATGTGACGGGACCAGTGCCGAGCGCCTTCCTGGCTGCTCGAGAACCCCTTGGCATCTCCTTCCATCACAGCGGGAGGAGGTAGAAAGTCCGCTCCAAAAAAAAAAAAAAACAGGGTAAGAGAGATAGACAGCAGTGGTTAGCAGTCCGGGTAGCACAGGATAACGTAAGGCAGAGCACCAAATACAGGAGGCAGCCCCCACACCCGCACCACTTCCACAACAGGCAGTATCAGTATCGGCAGTCCCAACATCCACAACAGGACGATCTCCCACAAGTAAATTAACCACTTGACAACTGCCTCACGCCGATGTACGTCGGCAAGGTGGCACGGACAGGCAAAATCACGTACATGTACGTGATTTGCCTTCCGCGGGTGGGGGGTCCGATCGGTGCCCGAGGCGGTCGTCTTTTGTCCCACAACGATCGGAGCTGAGGGAGAGGCCATCCGTTCGTGGCCCCCCCCTCGCGATCGCCGCCGGCCAATCGAATCATTCCTTTGCTGCTGTATGCTAAACAGCAGCAAAGGAAATGATGTCATCTCTCCTCGGCTCGGTAATTTCCGTTCCGGCCCGAGGGGAGAAGACTGTAATGTGAGTGCACAACACTACACACACAAAGTAGAACATGCCAGGCACACAAAACACCCCGATCCCCCCCCCGATCGCCCCCCCGATCCCCCCCAATCACCCCCACCCCTGTCACAAACTGACACCAGCAGTTTTTTTTTTCTGATTACTGCATAGGTGTCAGTTTGTGACAGTTACAGTGTTGGGACAGTGAGTATTAGCCCCCTGTAGGTCTAGGATACCCCCCTAACCCCCCTAATAAAGTTTTAACCCCTTGATCACCCCCTGTCACCAGTGTCACTAAGCGATCATTTTTCTGATCGCTGTATTAGTGTCGCTGGTGACGCTAGTTAGGGACGTAAATATTGAGGTTCGCCGTCAGCGTTTTATAGCGTCAGGGACCCCCATATACTACCGAATAAATGTTTTGACCCCTTGATGGCCCCGTAGTTAACCCTTTCACCACTGATCACCGTATAAGTGTTACGGGTGACGCTGGTTAGTTTGTTTATTTTTTATAGTGTCAGGGCACCCGCCGTTTATTACCGAATAAAGGTTTAGCCCCCTGATCGCCCGGCGGTGATATGCGTCGCCCCAGGCAGCGTCAGATTAGCGCCAGTACCGCTAACACCCACGCATGCAGCATACGCCTCCCTTAGTGGTATAGTATCTGATCGGATCAATATCTGATCCGATCAGATCTATACTAGCGTCCCCAGCAGTTTAGGGTTCCCAAAAACGCAGTGTTAGCCCAGATAACTGCTAGCACCTGCGTTTTGCCCCTCCGCCCGGCCCAGCCCAGCCCACCCAAGTGCATATCGATCGATCACTGTCACTTACAAAACACTAAACGCATAACTGCAGCATTCGCAGAGTCAGGCCTGATCCCTGCGATCGCTAACAGTTTTTTTGGTAGTATTTTGGTGAACTGGCAAGCACCAGCCCCAGGCAGCGTCAGGTTAGCGCCAGTACCGCTAACACCCACGCACGCACCGTACACCTCCCTTAGTGGTATAGTATCTGAACGGATCAATATCTGATCCGATCAGATCTATACTAGCGTCCCCAGCAGTTTAGGGTTTCCAAAAACGCAGTGTTAGCGGGATCAGCCCGAATACCTGCTAGCACCTGCGTTTTGCCCCTCCGCCCGGCCCAGCTCAGCCCAGCCCACCCAAGTGCAGTATCGATCGATCACTGACACTTACAAAACACTAAATGCATAACTGCAGCGTTCGCAGAGTCAGGCCTGATCCCTGCGATCGCTAACAGTTTTTTTGGTAGTATTTTGGTGAACTGGCAAGCACCAGCCCCAGGCAGCGTCAGGTTAGCGCCAGTACCGCTAACACCCACGCATGCACCGTACACCTCCCTTAGTGGTATAATATCTGAACGGATCAATATCTGATCCGATCAGATCTATACTAGCGTCCCCAGCAGTTTAGGGTTCCCAAAAACGCAGTGTTAGCGGGATCAGCACAGATACCTGCTAGCACCTGCGTTTTGCCCCTCCGCCCGGCCCAGCCCACCCAAGTGCAGTATCGATCGATCACTGTCACTTACAAAAGACTAAACGCATAACTGCAGCGTTCGCAGAGTCAGGCCTGATCCCTGTGATCGCTAACAGGTTTTTGGTAGTGTTTTGGTGAACTGGCAAGCACCAGTGGCCTAGTACACCCCGGTCGTAGTCAAACCAGCACTGCAGTAACACTTGGTGACGTGGCGAGTCCCAAAAGTGCAGTTCAAGCTGGTGAGGTGGCAAGCACAAGTAGTGTCCCGCTGCCACCAAAAAGACAAACACAGGCCCGTCGTGCCCATAATGCCCTTCCTGCTGCATTCGCCAATCCTAATTGGGAACCCACCACTTCTGCAGCGCCCGTACTTCCCCCATTCACATCCCCAACCAAATGCAGTTGGCTGCATGAGAGGCATTTTCTTTATGTCCTCCCGAGTACCCCTACCCAACAAACCCCCCCAAAAAAGATGTTGTGTCTGCAGCTAGCGCGGATATAGGCGTGACACCCGCTATTATTGTCCCTCCTGTCCTGACAATCCTGGTCTTTGCATTGGTGAATGTTTTGAAAGCTACCATTCACTAGTTGAGTATTAGCGTAGGGTACAGCATTGCACAGACTAGGCACACTTTCACAGGGTCTCCCAAGATGCCATCGCATTTTGAGAGACCCGAACCTGGAACCGGTTACAGTTATAAAAGTTAGTTACAAAAAAAGTGTAAAAAAAAATAAATAAATAAAATATATAAAATAAAAAAAAATAGTTGTCGTTTTATTGTTCTCTCTCTCTCTATTCTCTCTATTGTTCTGCTCTTTTTTTGTTTTGCTCTTTTTTTTTTCTACTGTATTCTATTCTGCAATGTTTTATTGTTATTATGTTTTATCATGTTTGCTTTTCAGGTATGCAATTTTTTATACTTTACCGTTTACTGTACTTTATTGTTAACCATTTTTTTGTCTTCAGGTAAGCCATTCACAACTTTGAGTGGTTATACCAGAATGACGCCTGCAGGTTTAGGTATCATCTTGGTATCATTCTTTTCAGCCAGCAGTCGGCTTTCATGTAAAAGCAATCCTAGTGGCTAATTAGCCTCTAGACTGCTTTTACAAGCCGTGGGAGGGAATGCCCCCCCCACTGTCTTCCGTGTTTTTCTCTGGCTCTCCTGTCTCAGCAGGGAACCTGAGAATGCAGCCGGTGATTCAGACAGCTGACCATAGAGCTGATCAGAGACCAGAGTGGCTCCAAACATCTCTATGGCCTAAGAAACCGGAAGCTACGAGCATTTTATGACTTAGATTTCGCCGGATGTAAATAGCGCCATTGGGAAATTGGGGAAGCATTTTATCACACCGATATTGGTCTAGTCAGATGCTTTGAGGGCAGAGGAGAGATCTAGGGTCTAATAGACTCCAATTTTTTCAAAAAAGAGTACCTGTCACTACCTATTGCTATCATAGGGGATATTTACATTCCCCGAGATAACAATAAAAATGATTAAAAAAAAAAAATGAAAGGAACAGTTTAAAAATAAGATAAAAAAGCAAAAAAATAATAAAGAAAAAAAAAAAAAAGCACCCCTGTCCCCCCTGCTCTTGCGCGGTCTGTCGTCAAATGTAAACAGCAATTGCACCATGCATGTGAGGTATCACCGCGAAGGTCAGATCGAGGGTGGTAATTTTAGCAGTAGACCTCCTCTGTAAATCTAAAGTGGTAACCTGTAAAGGCTTTTAAAATGTATTTATTTTGTTGCCACTGCACGTTTGTGCGCAATTGTAAAGCATGTCATGTTTGGTATCCATGTACTCGGCCTAAGATCATCTTTTTTATTTCATCAAACATTTGGGCAATATAGTGTGTTTTAGTGCATTAAAATTTAAAAAAGTGTGTTTTTTCCCCAAAAAATGCGTTTGAAAAATCGCTGCGCAAATACTGTGTGAAAAAAGAAAAATGAAACACCCACCATTTTAATCTGTAGGGCATTTGCTTTAAAAAAATATATAATGTTTGGGGGTTCAAAGTAATTTTCTTGCAAAAAAAAAATAACTTTTTCATGTAAACAATAAGTGTCAGAAAGGGCTTTGTCTTCAAGTGGTTAGAAGAGTGGGTGATGTGTGACATAAGCTTCTAAATGTTGTGCATAAAATGCCAGGACAGTTCAAAACCCCCCCAAATGACCCCATTTTGGAAAGTAGACACCCCAAGCTATTTGCTGAGAGGCATGTCGAGTCCATGGAATATTTTATATTGCGACACAAGTTGCGGGAAAGAGACAATTTTTTATTTTTTTTTGCACAAAATTGTCACTAAATGATATATTGCTCAAACATGCCATGGGAATATGTGAAATTACACCCCAAAATACATTCTGCTGCTTCTCCTGAGTACGGGGATACCACATGTGTGAGACTTTTTGGGAGCCTAGCCGCGCACGGGACCCCGAAAACCAAGCACCGCCTTCAGGCTTTCTAAGGGCGTGAATTTTTGATTTCACTCTTCACTGCCTATCACAGTTTTGGAGGCCATGGAATGCCCAGGTGGCACAAAACACCCCCCCAAATGACCCAATTTTGGAAAGTAGACACCCCAAGCTATTTGCTGAGCGGTATAGTGAGTATTTTGCAGACCTCACTTTTTGTCACAAAGTTTTGAAAATTGAAAAAAGAAAAAAAAAATGTTTTTTCTTGTCTTTCTTCATTTTCAAAAACAAATGAGAGCTGCAAAATACTCACCATGCCTCTCAGCAAATAGCTTGGGGTGTCTACTTTCCAAAATGGGGTCATTTGGGGGGGTTTTGTGCCACCTGGGCATTCCATGGCCTCCGAAACTGTGATAGGCAGTGAAGAGTGAAATCATAAATTTACACCCTTAGAAATCCTGAAGGCGGTGATTGGTTTTCGGGGCCCCGTACGCGGCTAGGCTCCCAAAAAGTCCCACACATGTGGTATCCCCATACTCAGGAGAAGCAGCAGAATGTATTTTGGGGTGCAATTCCACATAGGCCCATGGCCTGTGTGAGCAATATATGATTTAGTGACAACTTTTTGTAAATATTTTTTTTTTGTCATTATTCAATCACTTGGGACAAAAAAAATAAATATTCAATGGGTTCAACATGCCTCTCAGCAATTTCCTTGGGGTGTCTACTTTCCAAAATGGGGTCATTTGGGGGGGGTTGTACTGCCCTGCCATTTTAGCACCTCAAGAAATGACATAGGCAGTCATAAACTAAAAGCTGTGTAAATTACAGAAAATGTACCCTAGTTTGTAGACGCTATAACTTTTGCGCAAACCAATAAATATACGCTTATTGACATTTTTTTTACCAAAGACATGTGGCCGAATACATTTTGGCCTAAATGTATGACTAAAATTGAGTTTATTGGATTTTTTTTATAACAAAAAGTAGAAAATATCATTTTTTTTCAAAAGTTTCGGTCTTTTTCCGTTTATAGCGCAAAAAATAAAAACCGCAGAGGTGATCAAATACCATCAAAAGAAAGCTCTATTTGTGGGAAGAAAAGGACGCAAATTTCGTTTGGGTACAGCATTGCATGACCGCGCAATTAGCAGTTAAAACGACGCAGTGCCAAATTGGAAAAAGACCTCTGGTCCTTAGGCAGCATAATGGTCCGGGGCTCAAGTGGTTAACAGGTATCAGATGTCGGGAAAAGCATCAGATGAGCACAAATGAACACCAACGTGCAGACCAGCCATGCTGCGCTGTGCATTGAGTGTCGGCATCAGACATGTTCCGTCAGGCATCGTAAGTAAGGAGATTGACTCCAGCCGTTAGACATCAGGCATTGATTGATCCAAGCAGAGCCCCAGTTAGCGCCGCTCCCTCTCACTCTCACTCACTCACGCATCTCTGCATGCCTCCCACTTTTTAAGGGACCAAAAGTAATGGGACAATTGGCTGCTCAGCTGTTCCATGGCCAGGTGTGTGTTATTCCCTCATTATTCCATTTACAAGGAGCAGATAAAGGGTCCAGAGTTCATTTCAAGTGTGCTATTTGCATGTGGAATCTGTTGCTGTCAACTCTCAATATGAGATTCAAAGAGCTGTCACTATCAGGCTGAAAAAACAAAACCAACCCATCAGAGAGATAGCAAAAACATTAGGTGTGGCCAAATCAACTGTTTGGAACATCCTTAAAAATAAAGAATGCACCGGTGAGCTCAGCAACACCAAAAGCCCTGGAAGACCATGGAAAACAACTGTGGTGGTTGCCCAAAGAATTCTTTCCCTGATAAAGAAAACACCCTTCACAACAGTTGCCAGATCAAGAACACTCTCCAGGAGGTAGGTGTATGTGTGCCAAAGTCTTGAATTTATTGATGTTGTGACTGCTGACAAAAGTAGCAGGATGAATTCTGAAGTGTTTCGGGCAATATTATCTGCTCATATTCAGCAAAATGCTTCAGAACTCATTGGACGGCGCTTCACAGTGCAGATGGACAATGACCCGAAGCATACTGCGCAAGCAACCAAAGAGTTTTTTTAAGGGAAAGAAGTGGAATGTTATGCAATGGCCAAGTCAATTACCTGACCTGAATCTGATTGAGCATGCATTTCACTTGCTGAAGACTAAACTGAAGGAAAAATGCCCCAAGAACAAGCAGGAACTGAAGACAGTTGCAGTAGAGGCCTGGCAGAGCATCACCAGGGATGAAACCCAACATCTGGTGATGTCTATGCGTTCCAGACTTCAGGCTGTAATTGACTGCAAAGGATTTGCAACCAAGTATTAAAAAGTGAAAATTTGATGGATGATTGTTAATCTGTCCCATTACTTTTGGTCCCTTAAAAAGTGGGAGGCACATATACAAACTGTTGTAATTCCTACACCGTTCACCTGATTTGGATGTAAATACCCTCAAATTAAAGCTGAAAGTCTACAGTTAAAGCACATCTTGTATGTTTCATTTCATATCCATTGTGGTGGTGTAAAGAGCCAAAAAGATTAGAATTGTGTCCATGTCCCAATATTTATGGACCTGACTGTATATATATTTGTATATATGTGTGTTTGTATATGTGTGTACATATGTATACGTGAATGTAGAGCGGATATATTAGAGAGAGGAGGGAAATCTCAGGGTTTTTTTTTCTTTCCTTTTTTTTTTTTTTTGGTCTGCTTGATAATAAGTCATATATATCTACTGAAAATTGAATCAATGTGTGTTAAGTTATATTTTGTAATACGCAAGCAGCAATAATGTCATTTGTTTATATGTTTATATGTATACATTTTTTTTCTGTTTCTGGGAAAAATAAAATATAGAATAAAAAAAAAAAAAAACAAGCCTAAATCGCTAGAATCGCTATGCAGTAAAAAGGCGACAAGCCTAAATCGCCTATGTAGTGAAGAGATAAAAATGTGCAACTAATGAATGTGATAAAAAATAGTAACTACTACTAAACAGTGATCAGCGACAAGCCTAAATCACTAGAATCGCTATGCAGTGAAAAGGCGACAAGCCTAAATCGCCTATGTAGTGAAATGTGCTACTGTGGTAATATATACCACTACTAATATCATGGAAAAAGCATGTAACAGAAGTATAATACACTAACCATAAGTGATAATAGCAGTGATAAATACAAGTAACTACCGGTATATCCAGAAAGAGTGATACTCAAAAACATATACAAATATTCAAAATAAATCCAAAAAACAAAAACAAAAAGGAATCCAGTCCCAATATATGTGAAAAATAGATGTGAGATATAAATAGATAGGCCAAGTAACGCCTCAGTAGACACTTGAGAACGAAACGTACGTAAGGTACTGACGTCACTTCCGGGTGTGATAGTGGCTTAGGAAGCCTGTGGAACGCAGCTGGCACGCACACCGCTAACGGGAGCCACGGCTCTGGAGCTATCACTCTCCCGTAGATGTAGATCAGCATATGGAATGCTTGTTTTTATTTATATTTTTTAACTTTTTTAGATTCTGTTTATATATTTGTTTTTTTCCTGCTGGTTATTTTAAATACAAACATTTTCCAAATTGTTGATACTACACTATGGGAGCCCTTATCTCATTTTTTTGCATGAATACCCCTATCTGCACTGGAAATTGGTGAGAGAAAGAAGTATAGCTGGGTTTTTTACCCCTGCAGATTCCACCTGCACCCAATCTGATCCAGACGAGAGATATCCTTGGGCGATCCATAGAAGTTGGATATTGGATGTCAATGCTGTAAACACCATCTGGGCACCAAGGCTGTCCTACATGCGAGATACCCCTGTAGGGGTGATTGGAGCTGGAGAGTGGGGACCTAAGAGGGGAGCACCAAAAGTCACCTGAATTTTTCCTGTGTTCATAGTCACAATAGGAAGTCACTGAGCATCTAATGCCGCGTACACACGATCGGACTTTACGGCAGACTTTGCCCGGCGGACTTTTTTTGACGGACTTTACGACGGACTTTCTGAATGAACGGACTTGCCTACACACAATCCACTAAAGTCTGTCGAATTCATACGTGATGACGTACGACCGGACTAAAATAAGGAAGTTCATAGCCAGTAGCCAATAGCTGCCCTAGCGTGGCTTTTTGTCCGTCGAACTAGCATACAGATGAGCGGACTTTTCGACCGAACTCGAGTTCGACGGATAGATTTAAAACATGTTTCAAATCTAAGTCCGTCCAACTTTTGAGCAATCAAAGTCCGCTGGAGCCCACACACGATCGAATTGTCCGACGAAATCCCATCCGCCGGGCAAAGTCTGCCGTAAAGTCCGCTTGTGTGTACGCAGCATTAGAATTATAAAAGACTCTTGTTTTGTTGGGCTTTGAAGGAGTTTTGATGTTACAACTTGGACTTCGTCTATGTATTTATATCTCACATCTATTTTTCACATATATTGGGACTGGATTCTTTTTTGTTTTTGTTTTTTTGGGTTTATTTTGAATATTTGTATATGTTTTTGAGTATTACTCTTTCTGGATATAGTTACTTGTATTTATCACTGCCATTATGACTTATGGTTAGTGTATTACACTTCTGTTACATGCTTTTTCTATATTAGTAGTGGTATATATTACCACAGTAGCACATTTCACTACATAGGCGATTTGGGCTTGTCGCCTTTACTGCATAGTGATTCTAGCGATTTAAGCTTGCCGCTGATCACCGTTTTTTATCACATTCATTAGTTGCACATTTTTATCTTATCACCTAGTGGTATGTCACACCACAATAATGATATGGGTCTGTTGTTTGTTTATTTTATATAGGTAGCACCATATTACTCTTAATGTTATTTTTATTCACACTCTAGTCTCCTTTTGGGGACCTAGTGTCGTGGACATTTTGTTGTACGCAGAGCACACAGCCAAATATCCTGTTTCTAATCATATATAACAATTTCGTCTAATGATATAAATGCATCTCACCTTTTGATCATATTTCTCTCCTTCTGATGTAGCCCCTCCTCTGGTGTGTGTGCCTCATGCTCACAAATAATCACAACCTCACGCTTCCAGTTCCAAGATCACACTGACTCCTCAGCTGTGTGCTCACTCTTAGCATAACAGGAAGTCCCAAAGCTTGAGGGTTCGGCCTCCAACAGCCAAACACACCTCTTACAAAGCTTGTGACCTCACAGGATGTCAATGACCATATAAGGATTTAACAACAGAACACAAAACAACCAATTACTACAGGACATGATACAATATACTAAATGACAATGACTAAAGTTCCTCGTGCATGGGATATTATCTGCAGGTGTATGTCATGGCACCCCAAACATGTTGATCAGGCATACCAGGGGTGACAAGAGCAAACCACCACTAAACCGATAATATCTTTGCGGAGTGAACGCATCCCCACCAGACGATCGTTCTGTGCATTGCACAGGGGCCCTTTGCTGGCGGACATGTCTTCTCTCCGCAAACACCTCTCTACAAACACCAGGAAGTTTTCCACTACCTAACAGATCTCAACCAGCGTCAGTCTGCACCAGTCAGCTCTTTAGAGCGGGCTGCGATTGAACACACACTGGGAGACTTATGACAATACATATATAATAATATAACATTTTCCACAACAGTTCCTCCACTTGTCATATGATCCCATGTGTCCCTCGATGAATCCTGATCTTCTTCTTAGTCCATAAAAAGTAAAACACAGCTTGACATGTAGATTCTGTTGGAAATGACGTGGTGAGCTGTAGTAGTCGCTGGTCGGTCTGGGATCCTCTGTGTCTTGTACGTGGGTTGGGCTTCGGGGCATCTCATCAGGGAAGATGTGGTCATCTGCTCAGGCTCTGGTCACGCATCCAATCAGGCATCAGGAGCACCTCAGAAGGAATAGAAACAAAAACAACATGAGTATATATACCCCTACTTCCTTCACTATGATCCGCTGCAAGATAAAAATTAAATCCCCAACGCTTCCCAAACCCTTAAAAAGGATTCCAACCTTCACTATCTATAGCTCTGGCTTTGCCTTGTAGGGACCTAAACCTTATCCATATGGGCCTGAACTTTGTCACTACTATCCCCGATCCAGATATAACAATCTTTACTTATGAATTCCCAGAAACCCCCTTGGACTGTGGGAACTTCCTTGTGGCTTCAACAGTTACATGAAAACATCTCATCCTCATGGATGAGAAATTGTTCAAGCGTTTCATAAGCTCAAGCCCCCACTGTGTACAAGCAATTCCCTTCCAGCTGTCCCTGCCATTCTTACCTTCTCTCGCCATCAGATCCTCATGATCAGCCGCGACATAAGATGCTGGGACGAGTTTCACCATCACATATGAACCTCTTGCCCTATGGGAAATTACCTTATAAGCTGTAGATCCGCATTAATACCAAACTACAGTTGAAGCACACTTGTGGGCTACCTAGTTATCCCGATACCAAAGCTGGCAAGAACCAGAGCTATTGTTAAAATTATAATTAATTTACCCTCTAGAAATGTTTTGTTGTTAAGTTCTTTTGACAGGTGTCTGTTTGGATTTTACTAGTCTGTCAAAACTCCTCACACCAATATGAACGTCACATATATCATGTACCACCGTCATTGCTGGGGCACTAATACCCGACCATGTGTCCTGTTCTCTTTCTTAGCTAGTTAAAAATACACTTTTCATCGTTACCCTTGCCAAAATTTATTAAACAAAAAAATATAAATGAACAAAGATACTCCTCTACTCTTTTGTGGTTGATCCGCTTCTTGCAGTGGCTGGTGTGGTCTCATCCCTCAAGCTTCTTTACAATGACCCAGTCACCTGGTTGGAAAGAATGTAAACTGGTTATTGTGTCAGGGTCCAGGATGGACTTGTGAACCCTGTGGTGGACCTTTTGAAGTTCATGTTACAGTGATTGCACCCACCCCATCAGCTGAGAATGTAGGTGACAGCTAACCAGTGACAAAAAGGTTCTTAGCATCTGGGATGGGAGCCTCCTTCACCAGACTGCTGCTTGCTGATTCAAATTCTATCAAAGAAAGACAGTCTTGGCACAAACTTGGTTAGAATTAGAGCGGTTAGTATTATTGGTTTGAGAAAAATTGTCATTCTCACCACTCTCATCCCCCCCTTTTCTTCCCTCCTCATTACAAACTGGAGGAAGACATGCAGGGTTTAGAATGGTGCAGAATAAAACAGTGAAATAGCCTATGATACTTTTACCTTCCTATACACCTGTACACACCCTTCCAGAAACTCTTTGGACCTGAAAAGATACTTATAAACAAAGGTTATTACTCTATCCTTCAAAGAATGGTAAACAATACAATATTCATGTACATTGGTAAATTGTCACTGACATTCCACAAAACCGATAATAACTAAACCCTCTGTAAATCTTCCTTTCACGTTTTTTTTTCTAAAACAACAGCCGCGACACGCAAGAGGGCTGTCACGGTAGGTTCAAACATCTTGTTACCACATACAAACAATGAAACAAAGACAAACATTTAGATACAAATGTGGGGGAGATATTTCATAGTTCCCAAAAACGAAAATGAAAAAAAAATAAAAACGACCAGATGGAATGCTGCCTTCACTCTTTTAGCGATAGAAAAAAAATACAATTTGAAAAGCACGAGAGCATTTCGAAATCTTTGCATGGACCAGCCACACAAAGTTCAAAAACAGGCCTGTGAATTTTTAATCACACAAACGTGTACTACGCATCCATCAACTCACTCAACATTACAGATTTCTGAAGCTGCAGCTGAACTACTTCCAAGGTATTTTTATTCTGGGGTCTCGTACCTCCAGACATCAAAAGTACCTTCCAAAGGAATACACCTTACTGTACCCTCTGACCATATCTGCCAATCTTTAACCACTTCAGCCCCGGAAGGATTTACCCCCTTCCTGACCAGAGCACTTTTTACAATTTGGCACTGCGTCGCTTTAACTGCTAATTGCGCGGTCATGCAATGCTGTACCCAAACGAAATTTGCGTCCTTTTCTTCCCACAAATAGAGCTTTCTTTTGATGGTATTTGATCACCTCTGCCATTTTTATTTTTTGCGCTATACACGGAAAAAGACCGAAAATTTGGAAAAAAAATGATATTTTCTACTTTTTGTTCTAAAAAAAATCCAATAAACTCAATTTTAGTCATACATTTAGGCCAAAATGTATTCGGCCACATGTCTTTGGTAAAAATAATGTCAATATTTATTGGTTTGCGCAAAAGTTATAGCGCCTACAACCTAGGGTACATTTTCTGGAATTTACACAGCCTTTAATTTATGACTGCCTATGTCGTTTCTTGAGGTGCTAAAATGGCAGGGCAGTACAAAACCCCCACAAATGACCCCATTTTGGAAAGTAGACACCCCAAGGAAATTGCTGAGAGGCATGTTGAGCCCATTGAATATTCATTTTTTTTGTCCCAAGTGATTGAATAATGACAAAAAAAAAATTACAAAAAGTTGTCACTAAATGATATATTGCTCACACAGGCCATGGGCATATGTGGAATTGCACTCCAAAATACATTTAGCTGCTTCTCCTGAGTACGGGGATACCACATGTGTGGGACTTTTTGGGAGCCTAGCTGCGTACAGGGCCCCGAAAACCAATCACTGCCTTCAGGATTTCTAAGGGCGTACATTTTTGATTTTACTCCTCACTACCTATCACAGTTTTGAAGGCCACAAAATGCCCAGATGGCATAACCCCCCCCCAAATGACCCCATTTTGGAAAGTAGACACCCCAAGCTATTTGCTTCGAGGCATGTTGAGTCCATGGAATGTTTTATATTTTGACACAAGTTGCGGGAAAGTGACAATTTTTTTTTTTTTTTTTTGCACAGAGTTGTCACTAAATGATATATTGCTCACACAGGCCATGGGCATATGTGGAATTGCACCCCAAAATACATTTAGCTGCTTCTCCTGAGTATGGGGATACCACATGTGTGGGACTTTTTAGGAGCCTAGCCGCGTACGGGCCTCCGAAAACCAATCACCGCCTTTAGGATTTCTTTTTTTTTTTCTTTTTCTTTTTCTTTTTTTTTGCCACCTGTGGCATATATTTCGTTTTCAGGGAAATGAAAAAAGAAACAGGGGTTTTCAAGGGATTAGTAAAACAAAAGCTCACACGGCCTAACAAGACTCAACCCTTAGTTCCCCTTCCTCTTTCGCTCTCTAGAATTTTACCTTTATTTATAAATCTCTCCGTTTCACATTACATATCTATATATAGACATATATATATATAAACCCCCCTCCCTCCCTTCCCCCTCCCCAACCCCTGTGCAATGCCTATGATCTACTTGATAGCTAGTTTAAATCCTAATTTTTTCTGCATAACTCCATGATTTTTTAAACTCCTTCCAACATTTCCATTTGTCTACTTCTATCTTTTCCTCTTTGTTATAATAAATCTGCTCCATGGTGTAGGTCTCTTCCATGGCATTGATCCAGTCCCACATCTCGGGGCTTTCTTTTCCCCACCAATTTTTAGGGATTAATCTTTTTGCTGCGTTTAGTAAGTGTGGAACCAGGGATGTTCTATATTGTTTCACATTCCCTTCTATGCCATGGAAGAGAACCATCCAGGGATCTTCTTTCACCTCTATTTTAGTAATCTCCTTAATCAAAGCCAAGATTTTTTTCCAAAATTTTTTCATTGTTGGGCATTTCCACCATAAGTGAGCCATAGTACCCACCCCTCCACAGCCCCGCCAGCAGTCTGCCAGTTTCCCATGTTGGAATTTACTAGTCTTATCTGGCGTTGCATACCACCTCGCCAAACATTTATAATTTATCTCGGCCGATTTTATATCTGCCGCTGAGCTATGGGCTAGGGTTAACATTTTTCTAATCATGCTTATATTTTTTTGTGTTCCCAGTTCCTTTTCCCATTTTTTGATGAATGCAGGTACCTCTGCTTCTTTTTCTTTCAATAGTAATTTATATAGCTTAGATATAGTATTTTTTGTTTTTTCCGAAGTACATAGTTTTTCTAGAGCTGTCAAATTTTCTCCTGATCTTATCGGTTGAGGTAAATTTTTCACGAAGCGGTCTAGTTGCATGTACCTCCATTCATCTATCACCCATGTGTCGGTGTTTTGTTTTAACTCTATAATTGTGACTATTTTCCCTTTTTTTTAGTATTTCTCTAAGTTGTACATTATCTTTTTTTATCCAATTCCCACCTATATTTATTTTCCCTGGTGCAAAATATTCATTCTCCTTTAATTCTATCAGGGGAGAATTGTAAACCTTATCCAGTTGCTTGTATACTACATCCCATGTCTTTAAAACTATTTTTGTCAAACAGTGCGTATTCTCATCTACCATTCTGTGATTCGGAGGGTTCCAAATAATAGATCCTAAACGTGTTTTACTATAAAATTTTTCTATGTTCACCCATCTTTTTTCTTGGTTATCCCTAGCCCATTCTATCGCTCTTGATAAAATTATTGCTTTGTAATATTTTAGGATATCCGGGACCGCGAGACCCCCTTTATCTTTATCTTGTTTTAAGGTCTTTAAGGATATTCTTGATTTTTTATTTTTCCATATGATGTTAGATATTATTGATTTTAACTTTCTAATGTATTCCTGTGGTAGTTTAATAGGTAACATTTGGAATTTGTACGTGATCTTTGGGAGGAGGGCAATTTTTATGGCATTAATACGCCCCATCCAAGAAAGTGGTTTTGTCTGAAGTTTTTTTCCCTCCCTCTTTATTTCATCCAAGAGAGGGATATAGTTTTTCCTGTATATCTTTTCCGGGAGTTCGCAAGCCTTATTCCCAGATATTTGATCTCTTTTTTCCAGCGGAATTGGAAATCTCTCTTCAGTTTTTCCTCCTCTACTTTACTCACACTTATATTCAAAATTTCAGATTTCCCCATATTAATCTTAAAATTTGTTATTTCGCCATATTGTTTTAATATTTTAACCAATCTTGGCATTGTATTTCCAGGATTACTTATATAAAAGAGCACGTCGTCCGCAAATGCGGCCAGTTTGTGCTCTTCTTCTCCCACCTTGAATCCCTCAATAGCAGGGTTATTTCTAATTGTTGCAAGTAGAGGTTCTAGAGCCAATACGAAGAGAAGGGGGGACAGGGGACATCCTTGTCTTGTCCCCCTCTTCATCTCGAAGGGTGATGACAGGGTTCCGTTGATCTTAATGGCTGCCTTAGGTTTTCTGTACAGTGTTTTGATCCATCCTATCATCTTTGGGCCTACTCCTATTGTTTCTAGGGTTTGAAACAGGAACCCCCAGTCTACCCTGTCAAATACCTTTTCGGCATCACTTGACAAGAGCAGGCCTGGGGGTCCCTCCTCCCTTCTCTTCTGGAGCAACAGTAGGGTTCTCACCCCATTGTCTCTTCCTTCCCTTCCTGTTATAAAGCCCACTTGGTCCGGGTGGATCACCTCGTTCATTAATTCTTTCATCCTCGTAGCTAATACCTTTTGAGTATATTTTTGAGTCTGAATTAAGTAATGATATCGGTCTGTAGCTAGCGCATAGAGTCCCATCTTTAGCCTTTTTTGGGATCACGGTAATTGTGGCGAAGAGCGCCTCACTACTTAGTTCGAACTCGCTTCCCAACCCATTCATGTACTTACACATTTTCGGTACTAGTATATCTTTAAATTTCTTATAATAATATGTGGTGAACATCCGGACCTGGGCTTTTCCCCTGTGCACTGTCCGCTATTGCTCTAAATATCTCCTCTTCTGTTATTGGTTTTTCCAGGGCCTCTCTAGAATTTTCCGTAATCTTGGTTAATTTGGCTAGCTTTAAGAATTCCTTTGTCTTCCTGTTTTTAATTTCATCGCTTATCTGGCCTCCGTTCATCTCCCCGGTATACAGTTCGCTGTAATCATTTTTAAATACTTCACCAATCTCTTTAGTTTCATAAACCACCTTCCCTTGTTTATCCTGTATCTTTCCTATAAAGTTTAGGGCTTTTTTTTCCCTGAGCATTCTAGCTAGATGTTTTCCCGTCTTATTTCCCCACTGGTATCTTTCTTTTGCTATTTGATTGAATTTTTCCTTTGTTTCTTGCTCCATCAGCTTTTTTAGTTTGTCTCGTTTATTTACCAGTGCTAGATATGTTGTTTGGTGGTGTCCTCCTGTATTTTTTGTGTTCTTGTTCTAAGTTAAAAATTTCTGTTATAAGATTTCCCATTTTTTTTTTCCTTTCCTTCTTTCTCCTTGCTCCCTCTTGTATTATTATTCCCCTTATGTAAGCTTTAGGTGCTTCCCATATCACCGACCCCGAGATATCTCCTGTTTCATTTGTTGCGAAGTAATGTTTTAGCTCTCTCTCTACCTTGTTAAAGGTATCTTCATTTTGCAATAGGTCTTCATTTATTCTCCATAGTGACTGTTTTCCTTGGGCCCTGGAAATCTGCATCTCCATCTCAATAGGGGCATGATCTGATATTGTGATAATTCCTATTTTTGAACCTACTATCCTGTCCAAAAGTCTATGGTCTACTAAAATATAGTCGATCCTAGAATACGTCCGGTGCACAGGGGAGTAGAACATATAGTCTCGTGTTTTACCATTCAAAACCCTCCATATATCTACCAATTGATTTTTATGTAATTCCTGTTTTATCTTCCTCAGCTGACCGTTATTCGTCCCCTGTGCCTCGGACATACTATCGATCTCTGGGTCTAAACACATATTAAGGTCTCCCATTACTACTAATCCCCCACTCCTGAAGTCCATTAATTTCTCCAATGTGCCCTTCAGGAATTTTGTTGGATTTTTATTTGGGGCATATATATTGGCTAGGGTGCATTCTATTTCCCCAAGTATTCCTTTGATGAATAGAAATCTCCCCTCTAGGTCCTGCATCATACCTCCTAGTATAAAATGCACCCCTTTTGCCAACCCTATCGCCACTCCCCTTGCTCTTTTTGATATTGCGTCTCCGTAATACCAATTCGGGAATTCTCTCGACCATAGTCTAATATTTGAGTCATATGTTAAATGGGTCTCCTGTAGGGACACCACCTCTGCCCCATAGGTCTGTAGTTCCTTTAAGATTTTGTGTCTTTTCAAAGTTGAATTTAACCCCTTTACATTATAGGATAAGAATTTGAGTGTTGTCATTTTCCCTCTATTCTTGCCAGCTTTTGTTTCTCTAGCCTATCTCGAGTTACTCCTGTTTCTGTCATGGCATTTGCACAGTGTACCCTCCTCCTTCCTGTTCCCCCTCCACCCCCACCCCCCCGTCCGCCCTCCCCCTCCTCTCCCCACTTGGCCCCATATGGACCCCTAGTTCATTCGATGCCCTGAGAATCAAAGCCTCCAACGAACCTATTTGTCCTAAGGTATGGGACCCAGTGTACCCCTTCACCCCTTGCTCAGATTGAAAAATTGAAGGGGCGTTGGCCCGCCATCCTCTATTTCACATGATCTGCATGACCTATGTTTTAATGTTCCCCCCCCCTCCTCCTCCCCCCGACAAAAAAAAAAAAAACCCCGCCCCCGCAATATGCTCGTAATAGGTATCTCCCCATAAAAAATTTATCAGCAACACTTTTTTTTTTTCCTTTTTTCTCCCCCCCCCTTTTTTTCCCTCCCCCCCTCCCCCCCTCTCCTTTTAATCCTCCCTTATCCAGCCCGGAATATCTGGTATCTGCAAGTCTAGTTTTCTACAGAACCCTTCTAGGTCTTCGGGGAAGCGCAATTTCACTGATCTCCCCTCCTTGTATCCCATCAGACAGGCTGGGAACCCTCAACTATATCTAATATTTTGTTGTCTCATTTTTTCTAGGAGGGGTTTAAGATGTCTTCTTCTTATCAGGGTTTCTTGGGACAGATCGGCGTACACCTAAAGCTCCACTCCTTCATATATCAAGGGTGGTTTTCCTCTTCGTTTTTCCCAAATCTCCAGCTTGTCTTCGTAGAATCTAAACCTGATAATAATGTCCCGTGGTCTCTCTTCTGGGTTTCGCCGGTGTCCAACTCGATGTATTCTTTCTATTCTTAGGGGTTCCTCGTCCTTTTTATCTCTGAGGGGGCCTAGCACTATTGAACACATTTTCCTCAGATCTTCTCCCTCTTTTTCTGGGACTGATCGTAGCCTTATGTTCTGTCTTCTATTTCTGTTTTCCTGGTCTTCCAGTTTGTAGAGGATTTCCTTCTGGGTTTGTTGTGCTGTTTTAATTTGCTGTTTGAGGGTTTTCAATTCTTTCTTTTGATCTTCTACAGTTTTTTCTGTTTCTTCCACCCTGTCCAGGAGGCTTCCCAGATCCCCTCTCAACGTGCTGATATCTGTTTTAATCAAATTTTCTTATCTCAATAACATCTCGCTCATCTCTCCTTTTGTGGGGGGGAGGGACTCGGGTGGTCTCTCCTCTATCCTGCTGTACTCCAGGTCCCCTTCTGATGTGAAATCTTCCCTGGAGTGTTCTGGGGTCACACCCGCCTTCTTATCTGTCCCTTTTTTTTTTCCACCTTAGCTTGCCCCTGTCTCTCCACTTCCATATTTCTTGGGCTGGCTCCTTGTGTCATATATTGCTTCAGTGTGCTGACCCCTGGTTTATCTTTTGGGGTTTTGGGGCCGCCTCCTCTTGTCGTTTTAGTTGTGCTTTTACTCATCTTATCCTTCTTTATCCCTCTTATCCGTTTACCCAGTTTTAATTCTTTGTTCTCCCTTAATTAGGGGGGAGCATTACCTCTAAATGGGAGGGAGGGACTATTCAAAATGAAAAAAAACAAAAAAAGAAACTTTTGGGGGGGCAGGGGGGATGATGGGCACGGGAGCTGTTCCGGGGTCGACCCCAATCCAGGGATTCCCTGCACGTCAGTCCTATTTTGCTTTACAGTAATTAGATATTTGCAAGCTGGTTATATTTTTAGATGTTATACTTCTGATGGTTGTTGGCTCTTTCTGATCAAGGTTCTTCCTCTTTCTTCCACCCCTCCCCCAACTCAATTCTGGTACCGATTTTATAACAGATTTTAACTGTTTATCCTTTAAACATATATATATTCCTTCAGGATCAACATCTCAATACTTTGTGCTGGCAACACTAAAGATACTGGCGATCATATATATTCCTTTATGTTTACCTAGGTTTTTAAACACAATCGCTTGTCCTTTAGTTACATTACCAGTCTTCTCAATGTTGCCCAGCTGGATTATTTCCACACAGAGTTAAACAGCACATTTCCACAGTACACTTGGCTTCTGCCCTTCAGTGTTTTCATTTCATATATTGTTGATCCATACCACTCTCATCCATCCACATCTTACCCTCTTCACTCTTTGAAGTTCCTGTGTCCCAGATAGTTTCCTTAAACTCCTCCAGTTTTTATAGCTGAAGATTACTGCATACAATAAATCATCTGACCGGCAGTTCGGGAGGCAGGGGGGATACGGGGGAAGGGGGGGGCGGGAGGCAGGGGCTTACCGCTGCTTCACAGGTCACTCACGGTTCACGCTTATCTTACTGTTTCTGCCGCTCGTCTGTGTCCTACGATGTTTCTCTGGAGGTATGTTTTTTCTTTTTTTCATCACGCTGTCATCTTCCCCGCTGACAAGCTGATGCTCTCCTCTCGTTGTGCAGTGAACACCGGCGGCTTCACAGAGCATTCCTCGAGGCGGCGTCTCGCTGGCACACTGGGATCCCTCCCTCCGTGACGAACGCTACATTCTCACGTCCTCACCTCCCATTTCCCAGTTTCATGCTTTTTGCGCCTTCAGGATTTCTAAGGGTGTAAATTTTTGATTTCACTCTTCACTGCCTATCACAGTTTCGGAGGCCATGGAATGCCCAGGTGGCACAAACCCCCCCAAATGACCCCATTTTGGAAAGTAGACACCCCAAGCTATTTGCTGAGAGGCATGGTGAGTATTTTGCAGCTCTCATTTGTTTTTTTTCTTTTTTCAATTTTCAAAACTTTGTGACAAAAAGTGAGGTCTGCAAAATACTCACTATACCACTCAGCAAATAGCTTGGGGTGTCTACTTTCCAAATGGGGTCATTTGGGGTTTTTTTTTGCCACCTGGGCATTCCATGGCCTCCGAAACTGTGATAGGCAGTGAAGAGTGAAATCAAAAATTTACGCCCTTAGAAAGCCTGAAGGCGGTGCTTGGTTTTCGGGGTCCCGTGCGTGGCTAGGCTCCCAAGAAGTCTCACACATGTATCCCCGTACTCAGGAAAAGCAACAGAATGTATTTTGGGGTGTAATTTCACATATTCCCATGGCATGTTTGAGCAATATATCATTTAGTGACAACTTTGTGCAAAAAAAAAAAATTGTCTCTTTCCCGCAACTTGTGTCACAATATAAAATATTCCATGGACTCGACATGCCTCTCAGCAAATAGCTTGGGGTGTCTACTTTCCAAAATGGGGTCATTTGGGGGGGTTTGAACTGTCCTGGCATTTTATGCACAACATTTAGAAGCTTATGTCACACATCATCCACTCTTCTAACCACTTGAAGACAAAGCCCTTTCTGACACTTTTTGATTACATGAAAAAAATATTTTTTTTGCAAGAAAATTACTTTGAACCCCCAAACATATATTTTTTTAAAGCAAAGGTCCTACAGATTAAAATGGTGGGTGTTACATTTTTTTTGTCACACAGTATTTGCGCAGCGATTTTTAAAACACATTTTTTGGGGAAAAAACACACTTTTTTAAAATTTTAATGCACTATATTGCCCAAATGTTTGATGAAATAAAAAAAAAGATGATCTTAGGCCGAGTACATGGATACCAAACATGACATGCTTTAAAATTGCGCACAAACGTGCAGTGGCGACAAACTAAATACATTTTTAAAAGCCTTTAAAAGCCTTTACAGGTTACCACTTTAAAATTAATGGAGGAGGTCTACTGCTAAAATTACTGCCCTCGATCTGACCTTCGTGGTGATACCTCACATGCATGGTGCAATTGCTGTTTACATTTGACGCCAGACCGACGCTTGCGTTTGCCTTAGCGCGAGAGCAGGGGGGACAGGGGTGCTTTTTTTTTTTTTTCTTTATTATTTTTTTGCTTTTTTATCTTATTTTTAAACTGTTCCTTTCATTTTTTTTTTTAATCATTTTTATTGTTATCTCAGGGAATGTAAATATCCCCTATGATAGCAATAGGTAGTGACAGGTACTCTTTTTTGAAAAAATTGGGGTCTATTAGACCCTAGATTTCTCCTCTGCCCTCAAAGCATCTGACCACACCAAGATCGGTGTGATAAAATGCTTTCCCAAGTTCCCAATGGCGCTGTTTACATCCGGCGAAATCTAAGTCATAAAATGCTCCTAGCTTCCGGTTTCTTAGGCCATAGAGATGTTTGGAGCCACTCTGGTCTCTGATCAGCTCTATGGTCATCTGGCTGAATCACCGGCTGCATTCTCAGGTTCCCTGTTGAGACAGGAGAGCCAGAGAAAAACAGGGAAGACGGTGGGGGGGGCATTCCCTCCCACTGCTTGCAAAAGCAGTCTAGAGGCTAATTAGCCACTAGGATTGCTTTTACATGAAAGCCAACCGCTGGCTGAAAAGAATGATACCAAGATGATACCTAAACCTGCAGGCATCATTCTGGTATAACCACTCAAAGTCGTGAATGGCGTACCTGAAGACAAAAAAATGGTTAACAATAAAGCACAGTAAACGGTAAAGTATAAAAAATTGCATACCTGAAAAGCAAACATGATAAAACATAATAACAATAAAACATTGCAGAATAGAATACAGTAAAAAAGAGCAGAACAATAGAGAGAGAATAGAGAGAGAGAGAACAATAAAACGACAACTATTTTTTTTTTTTAATATTTTTGTTTGTGTTTTTATTTTTTACACTTTTTTTTGTAACTGTAACTTTTATAACTGTAACCGGTTCCAGGTTCGGGTCTCTCAAAATGCGATGGCATCTTGGGAGACCCTGTGAAAGTGTGCCTAGTCTGTGCAATGCTGTACCCTACGCTAATACTCAACTAGTGAATGGTAGCGTTCAAAACATTCACCAATGCAAAGACCAGGATTGTCAGGACAGGAGGGACAATAATAGCGGGTGTCACGCCTATATCCGCGCTTGCTGCAGACACGACATCTTTTTTGGGGGGGTTCGTTGGGTAGGGGTACTCGGGAGGACATAAAGAAAATGCCTCTCATGCAGCTGACTGCATTTGGTTGGGGATGTGAATGGGGGGTAAGTACGGGCGCTGCAGAAGCGGTGGGTTCCCAATTAGGATTGGCAAATGCAGCAGGAAGGGCACTATGGCACGACGGGCCTGTGTTTGTCTTTTTGGTGGCAGCGGGACACTACTTGTGCTTGCCACCTCACCAGCTTGAACTGCACTTATGGGACTCGCCACGTCACCAAGTGTTACTGCAGTGCTGGTTTGACTACGACCGGGGTGTACTAGGCCACTGGTGCTTGCCAGTTCACCAAAACGCTACCAAAAAAACTGTTGGCGATCGCAGGGATCAGGCCTGACTCTGCGAATGCTGCAGTTATGGGTTTAGTGTTTTGTAAGTGACAGTGATCGATCGATACTGCACTTGGGTGGGCTGGGCCGGGCCAGGCGGAGGGGCAAAACGCAGGTGCTAGCAGGTATCTGGGCTGATCCCACTAACACTGCGTTTTTGGGAACCCTAAACTGCTGGGGATGCCAGTATAGATCTGATCGGATCAGATATTGATCCGTTCAGATACTATACCACTAAGGGAGGGGTACGCTGCGTGCGTGGGTGTTAGCAGTACTGGCGCTAACCTGATGCTGCTTGGGGCTGGTGCTTGCCAGTTCACCAAAATGCTACCAAAAAAACTGTTAGCGATCGCAGGGATCAGGTCTGACTCTGCGAACGCTGCAGTTATGCATTTAGTGTTCTGTAAGTGACAGTGATCGATCGATACTGCACTTGAGTGGGCTTGGCCGGGCGGAGGGGCAAAACGCAGGTGCTAGCAGGTATCTGGGCTGATCCCGCTAACACTGCGTTTTTGGGAACCCTAAACTGCTGGGGACGCTAGTATAGATCTGATCGGATCAGATATTGATGTGTTCAGATACTATACCACTAAGGGAGGCGTATGCTGAGTGTGTGGGTGTTAGCGGTACTGGCGCTAATCTGACGCTGCCTGGGGCGACGCATATCACCGCCGGGCGATCAGGGGGCTAAACCTTTATTCGGTAATTAACGGCGGGTGCCCTGACACTATAAAAAATAAACGAACTAACCAGCGTCAACCGTAACGGTTATACGGTGATCAGTGGTGAAAGGGTTAACTAGGGGGCAATCAGGGGGTTTAAACTTTTATTAGATAGTATATGGGGGTCCCTGATGCTATAAAACGCTGACGGCGAACCTAAATATTTACGTCCCTAACTAGCGTCACCAGCGACACTAATACAGTGATCAGAAAAATGATCGCTTAGTGACACTGGTGACGGGGGGGTGATCAAGGGGTTAAAACTTTATTAGGGGGGGTTAGGGGGGGTTAGGGGGGTACCCTAGACCTAAAGGGGGCTAATACTAACTGCCCTACCACTTTTAACTGTCACAAACTGACACCATGCAGTAATCAGAAAAAAAAAATACTGCTTGGTGTCAGTGTGACATAGGGGGGGAGGGGTGATTAGGGGGTGATCGGGGGGCGATCGGGGGGATCGGGGGTGTAATGTGTGTGTCACATGTCTTCTCTCTTCGGCGCCGGAATGGAAACTGCCGAGCCGAGGAGAGATGACATCACATCCTCTGCCTGTGTGTACTACACACAGGCAGGGGAGGATTCCCATTGGCTGGGAGCGATCGCGAGGGGGGGCCACGATCGGATGGCCTCCCCCTCATCTCTAAACGCTCCCAGTCACAAGCCGACCGCCGCTGGCACCGGGGGGGGTCCGATCGGACCCCCAGCCCACGGAAGGCAGATCATGTATGGGTACGTGATTCTGCCTGCCCGTGCCATTCTGCCGACGTATATCAGCGTGAGGCGGTCGGCAAGTGGTTAAGGGGTCTCATGTCCGGAGCCCCAAACCCAGATCTCATGTGAGGTGCAGCTGTCTGACTGGTGTGGAGCCTAATTTTTTTCCTCCAACGCATGGACCAACATTACCCATGACGATTTGAATCGCTTATGAGGGTCCCTGCGTCCAGGGCACCCTTGCACTAGTTTTCGGATCAGTACTGCTTAGTGACTATTTTTACAGTACTGGCACCCGGGGTTCTCTGATTATTTTACACGGCCTCCCGGTGTGCTAGCATACTAATCCTCACATTTACATGCTCTACAACCGGTTATCGGCAGCCCTATAAATGTGTTGTCAGACAAACTACAAAGCACCATGAAATCCTCCACTATTCAAAACAATCTTATGGCTTCTATCTGTACCTCGATATTACAACAATAACTTGGATGCCTCCTGTCTACCCAAAATTGTATTACAGTATAAACCTTAATTTAAAAATAAAAATGATTTCATCCTTCCAAACACAAGTCAAAAGACCCCAAGCCCCTCCCACCAACTTCCTGTTGCACACCTGAGTAGGAAGAGGAAGGGGGAGGGCAAGCCTCGAATAGCTTCATATTTTGTCTATCAAGACATTAGAAAAATTTATGGCTAAACATCAACAAATAAAAACTTTTTTTTCCAGCAGTGGGTGGAATAAGCCCCCATATTGCAAATGGGAGGGAATCCCCCTTGAGTCACATATCCCCTGGGAAGTCTAACCACAAGTTTTGAGACAGAAATACCACACAACAGTGTAACAAAAGCCAAAAACTGAAACTCCTGCAAAAAGACGGCTGAAAGAGTTATTTTCCCTTCCACTGCAGCCACAAACAAAATGGCGCCATTAACACATAAAATTTAGTTGTTGATCCCGCCAAAATCGAGATTTCTTCACTAGAAACATAAACTTCTTTAAAACAATTGGAATTAAATTTAAAACACTTTCAAATGCCAGTATTTTCCCATTGTCCTTCCGAGTACAAATCTCATTTGCTTTTACATGCATTTTAACTCAGTTCACACTGGGGATTCCTGTCAGGCAGTGAGAGAGAAGGGGAGAGAAGACAGCAAATTACATGGTAAGACCTACCCCGAAAATAAGCCCTATTGTGTCTTTTGTTGCCAAAATTAATATAAGACCCGGGCTTATTTTTGGGGAAACACGGTAGCTCCAATGGCAGTTGAATATAATATGATTTAATGGAATGTGAGGGGTCTAGGGAATGGAGTGAAATGGCAGGCATTTTTTTCAGCTCTTAAATTGTACCGCTCTGCAGTGGTGTGTCTGTAGGAAACATCTCTAGTCTACTAACTATCTCTGATTAAAAACAATAGTTATCTTGTGCAGTTTCACTCCACCCATACAGCCTAATCTAGAGGAGTTAGCATCTTAATTTCTAATGTCCTGTACACATAGTTGGATTTTCCGACGGAAAATGTGTGATAGGACCTTGTTGTCGGAAATTCCGACCGTGTGTAGGCTCCATCACACATTTTCCATTGGATTTTCCGACACACAAAGTTTGAGAGCAGGATATAAAATTTTCCGACAACAAAATCCGTTGTCGGAAATTCCGATCGTGTGTACACAAATCCGACGGACAAAGTGCCACGCATGCTCAGAATAATTAAAGAGATGAAAGCTATTGGCTACTGCCCCGTTTATAGTCCCGACGTACGTGTTTTACGTCACCGCATTTAGAACAATCGGATTTTCCGACAACTTTGTGTGACCGTGTGTATGTAAGACAAGTTTGAGCCAATATCCGTCGGAAAAAATCCTAGGATTTTGTTGTCGGAATGTCCGAACAAAGTCTGACCGTGTGTAGAGGGCATTATACTGTATCTATTAACCTGGTTCACTCCCGAGTGGATGATCAGGGCAGATTTATTTTTTTACTATATAAACTGGCTGGTCGTTTGACCGGGTAAAAGATGAAAAAAGATGATTATGACCGGGTAAAAGAAGCTCTGCTAGCCCGATTTGCCATTACACCCGAAGCCAGTCGGAGTAATTTTAGAGAATCCCGGAAACAAGCCAACATAACATACGTGGAGTGGGCACATCGTCTGCAGCGGAACCTTAAGGGCTGGTTCCAGGGAAGCCACGCTAATACCATAGAGGACATCACCCAGCTAGTACTTTTAGAACAGTTCTTTAACCACACCCCTCCGGTAGTACGGGATTGGGTGCGAGATAAGCGACCACAGACTGTACAGCAAGCGGCTACTTTAGCTGATGAATATCTGGACTCTCGAAGGTCAGGCGAAAGCGAGCGCTATCCACTATCTCGGCCCAGCTTACCAGCCTCTAACCCAACTTCAGTACCTCAGTGGTCTGCCTCTAGACCCCCAACCCCACCCAACCCTCCTAACGGACCTAAGTGCTATACCTGTAACCAAACCAGTCATCTGCAGCGATATTGTCCTACCCGATCCACGAGGTACCGAGAGACTGCTCATCCATCCAGACCAGTGGCTCATTGCTTCCAGAACGAGCCCAACCATCGAGATGTTCAGGAAGAGTTTGGCGTACTTTTTGAGGCTGATCCCATCCAAGCTGCTGCCGGAGATAATCGGCAGCACCATCGTCAGGCAGTATGGGTTAATGGGCAGCCGGCCCAGGGACTTAGCGATTCCGGGGCTACGATTACCCTCATCCAGCCTCACATGATTCCCCAGTCGGCCCGGACCAGCCAGACTGTTGCCATCAGGGTAGCAGGGCGCCAGGTGCTACGTTTATCCACTGCCCAAGTCTTCTTGGATTGGGGCTCAGGGTAGCGACAAGTGCGAGTGGGATTACTACGTGAGTTACCCGCGGAAGTACTTTTGGGGAACGATTTGGGGCATTTGACTTCCTCATATGCCCCAGAGGCCGCCGTGACCACCCGACGTCAGAGCCAACTTCAAGGCAACTCCACTCCTATTGGGGACCCAGGTAAGACCAAATCCTCCTACATTACCCCAACTTGACAACCCTGTGTCCTGGGATTCTCCCTCCGACATTAGGCAAGAGACTCAGAATGACCCAACATTAGCTGGTTATCGGGGCAGGGCGGGCAAGGATCCAGGGGGGTTGGGGGAAGACAGAATAGAGTGGGAGGGGGGGTTTCTATATCGTTACACCGAGGGAATCGGTACCGGTAAGCGACAGGGTCCCCACAAACAGCTAGTTGTACCCCAGAAATACAGACGGGAGCTATTGCGGCTGGCTCACGACATCCCCTTGGCTGGACATTTAGGGATAGCTAAGACCCGGAGTCAGTTGTCTCATGCATTCTTCTGGCCCAGGTTACATGCTGAGGTGCGAGAATACTGCCGGACCTGTGAGACTTGTCAGAAAGTAGGGAAGACAGGGGATCACCCAAAAGCCTCGCTGCAACCCCTGCCGATCATTAGAGAACCCTTTAGCCCCATGGCGGTTGATATTATAGGCCCACTGGCCCGCCCCAGTGCCACTGGGAAGAAGTATATTCTTACGGTGGTGGATTACGCCACCCGCTACCCAGAGGCCATTCCCTTATCCAATATCCAGGCTGATACAGTAGCAGATGCCTTACTGCAGGTATTCACTAGGGTAGGGTTTCCCCAGGAGATATTGTCCAATCAGGGTACCCAGTTCACAGCCGAGCTGACGCAGCAGCTCTGGCGTCTTTGTGGGATTAAACCCCTCCAGAGCGCCCCCTACCACCCTCAGACTAACAGGCTGTGTGAGAGATTTAACGGGACCCTGAAGCAGCTGATTCGGGCCTTCATGGAGAGTAGGAAGGATTGGGAGAAATATCTTTCCCATCTACTGTTCGCCTATAGAGAGGTACCCCAAGAGTCCACAGGGTTTTCCCCATTTGAGCTGTTGTATGGGCGAAGGGTTAGGGGGCCCTTAGACTTAGTGAGGGCCCAGTGGGAGGGGGTAGAGGATCCAGAAGGCCTCCCCATCCTTAGTTATAGCAATCGGCCCAGAGTCAGCAGAAGGTTTGGTATGATCGGTCTGCGAGGAATCGCACCTTTTATATCAGACAGAAAGTCTTGGTACTAAAACCCCTGAAGCAAAATAAATTACAGGCCTCCTGGCAGGGCCCCTATTAGGTGGTAAAACAGCTGTGCGATACCACCTACGTGGTTGCCAGCTGTGCAGACACAAACATTAAGAGGACGTTCAACATTAATATGATGAAGGCCTATCATGAGAGGACTGAGGCCGTAGCTGCGATATACGCTCCTGCCACCGGGGACTCTGAATATCTACCGATGCTGGAGCTTCCCGAAATCAGTAACTGTTCCAGGGGTGTGGAAGATATACGGCTAGGAGATAGATTAGGATCCCAAGATTGAGAACAGGCCAGAGAATTACTCCAGGACCAGCAGGAGATGTTCTCGGCACTCCCTGGGTACACTCACATAGCTGTGCACAAGGTAGAGACCTCCGGGCAGAAGCCCCTGAGACAACCAGCCTATAGGATTCCCGGAGCAGTGCAAGAAGGGATGAGAGCAGAGATTAGGGAGATGCTCAAGTTAGGGGTGATCGAACCATCGGCAAGCCCCTGGGCTTCCCCTGTAGTATTAGTCCCAAAACGGGATTGCACAACCCGATTTTGTGTGGACTATAGGCGACTGAATGACTGTACTGTGACAGATGCCTACCCCATGCCCCGAGTGGACAAATTGCTGGACAAAATAGCTCAGGGACATTATCCGACGACTATTGACTTATGTAAGGGCTACTGGCAGATTCCCTTGGAAGCGGAAGCAATTCCAAAGTCGGCCTTCATCACCCCGTTCGGCCTTTACCAGTTTCGGGTAATGCCATTCGGGATGAAGAATGCTCCGGCTACCTTCCAGCGGATGATAGATGAACTCCTCGATGGTCTGCAAGATTTTGCATGCGCATATCTTGATGACATCGCAATCTATAGCCAGACATGGGAGGAACATCTTAGACACCTGGGAATAGTGCTAGATAGGATCCGAGCCGCTAACCTGACCCTGAAGCCAGACAAATGTAATATTGGGATGTCTGAGGTGCAATATCTGGGACATAGAGTGGGATGTGGGAAGCAGAGGCCAGAACCTGCAAAAATCGAGGCCGTCCTAAACTGGCCAGTTCCCAGAACCAAGACCCAGGTACATGCATTTTTAGGGACAGCAGGGTACTACAGGAAGTTTGTACCCCACTATAGTGACATAGCGAAACCCCTGACAGACCTGACCAAAAAGACTCTCCCTAGACAGGTCCTGTGGTCCCCGGAGTGCGAGACAGCATTTCATCAGTTAAAAAACACCCTAACGCAAGCTCCCATACTGGCGGCACCCGATCCTAACAAACGCTTTGTCATTCATACTGATGCCTCCATGTTCGGACTGGGAGCCGTATTAAGTCAAGTTGGCGATGACGGGAAAGAGCACCCGGTGGCGTATCTCAGCCGCAAGTTGTTACCCCGTGAAGTTGGATATGCTGCCGTGGAAAAAGAGTGTTTGGCCTTAGTCTGGGCTTTGCAGCCCTATGTGTATGGACGCTCTTTTACCATCATGACAGACCACAATCCTTTAATATGGCTTAACTTGGTGGCGGGAGAGAACGGCCGATTACTAAGGTGGAGCCTGGCTTTGCAACCGTACAATTTCACCATACAATATCGGCCAGGGCCACAAAACGGGAATGCGGATGGGTTATCCCAGCAGACGGACCTGGAACCTTAAGACTACTTTTCCAAGATCCTCGAGTTGACCCGTTTGGGGTCCCACTGTGGCTGTTGGACTGTTTCCCAGGGGGAGTATTGTCATGAAGCTTGGAATAGTGGCTGATTCATAATGCTGGGTAGGGATGAGCCGAACACCCTCCGGTTCTGTTCTCACCAGAACCTGCGAACGGACCGAAAATTCGCACAAACTTTAGAACCCCATTAACGTCTATGGGACTCGAACATTCGAAATCAAAAGTGCTCATTTTAAAGGCTAATTTTCATGGTATTGTCCTAAAAAGGGTTTGGGGACCCGGGTCCTGCCCCAGGGGACATGTATCAATGCAAAAAAAACTTTTAAAAACGGACGTTTTTTCAGGAGCAGTGATTTTAATGATGCTTAAAGTAAAAAAAAGTGAAATATTCCTTTAAATATCGTACCTGGGGGTGTCTATAGTATACCTGTAAAGTGGCACGTGTTTCCCATGCTTAGAACAGTCCCTGCACAAAATGTCATTTTTAAAGGAATAAAAGTCATTTAAAACTGCTTGCGGCTTTAATGTAATGTCGGGTCCTGGCAATATGGATGAAAATCAGTGAGACAAACAGCATGGGTAACCCCCAGTCCATTACCAGGCCCTTTGGGTCTTGTATGGATATTAAGGGGAACCCCGCACCCAAATTAAAAAAGGAAACAGCAGTATACAGGCTCTGTACTTCTGAACAGCAGTATATAGGCAGTGCAAACAAGACAGGGACTGTAGGTTTGTTGTTAAGTAGAATCTGTTTGTAATTTTGAACTGGTACATTTTTAACGTGTTTAGCTCCAGCCAAAAAATCTATTTTAAGCTTTTTGGAAAACATAGGGAAGGGTTATCACCCCTGTGACATTTGTTTTGCTGTCTGTGCTCCTCTTCAGAAGATTTCATCTCCCAATGACAAATGTTTTTTGAAAATTTGGGTTTTTTTGTGAAACAAGGATTGTTATAAAGCATCAGTGGAAAGGAGAAAAGTTTTTCCCATATTAACTCTTACAGGAGGGAATTTCCCTTCCTAGGGGTAGATTTCATCTCACTTCCTGTTGTCTCCTTCCATTTGCAAGTAGGAGTTGTTTGTAAGTTAGATGTTTGAAAGTAGGGCCTGCCCTATATACTCAGCAGAAATATGGGCCTTAGGTGTTGTTGTGGCCACAACACTGTAAGCCCTCACAGGGCCCTGCTGTCAAATATTAGATAAAGAATTGTAATTACATGCCCCTGTTGAACAGAAAAATTGGGCCTTTGGTGGTGGTGGTGGTGCTGGTGCCACAACACTGTAAGTCCTCACTCGCTCTTGGTGGGTGCAGAAACGGGCCCTGCTGTGAAATATTAGATCAAGAATTGTAATTAGGCCACTAAATGCGCGGCCCTATGGGAACTCACACAGAAAATTACACTACGTTGGTATCTCACCCCAGCCAGAATTACAACCTTTAATCCAAGAATCCCCAACATATGCTGGAGATGCCATTCTTCTCCTAGCGACATACTTCATGTACTCTGGTCATGCACTAAAATCCACAAATACTGGGAAAAAATATTTAGTTTAATTTCGAACATAACACACATTAAAATTCATCCCTCCCCAGCACTGGCGATACTTAACCTAACTATAGAATCAATCCCATACTCATTTAGACCAGTGGTTACTCATATCCTCCTGGCAGCGAGACTCAACATAACCAGACATTGGAAGTCTGACAATCTCCTGACAATAGCCCAAGTCATAGACATAGTAGCCCTTCACTATAGCTACGAGATCACAACAGCTACGTATACTGGCCAGGCGACAAAAATTCACAAGAACTGGCAACCATGGACTAACTGGACTACTCACGGCGCAACCCACACACCTAAATACTGATACATAGTTCTTCTTCTTGACCGAGCAATACCTTTACATAAAACCGTATGTAAAATGTGTGGAAGATATCGCCTATACCTCACATTGCTCTGCGCCTAGGACTACTCCTGAAATCAAATGTAGTGAAATAAAAGCAGCTACTTAAATGAAAAACATATATACATAAGCAAAAAAGTGTAAATCAATGGTGCCAAGTCTCTGATTCCTTATTTGCAGCAGCGCTGTGTGCCAGATGTCAAGACACATATAAGTGAGACAAAAATGATAAAAGAAGATGTATAGGAAAGTTCAAAAGAGTTCCAGTCTGTGCATATGAAGAGTTTCTTGTCACCAGGAAAATAACACCGCGTGAGGGGGTGTCCCCCAGTGAGATTGCACTCACCACAATTCCAGAAAAAGCAAGCCTTTGTACTGTTGTCTTTTAGTAACCTTCCATCTTCTATAACCAACCACCAGATGTCGCTAGCATTCTCGATTAATGATATAACATGAGGGGAAAAAACAAACCCATATAGCGTAATATTGCTAATAATAAGTTTATTGACATGAAGTATTCCCTCCCCCCTTAAAAGCTGCGTACCAGATAAAATCAATAGTAAAGCAGTAAAAGCATTTGTAAAGTGCACTGTGCCTTAATCTACGTCTCCCGGGAGGAGTTGCCAGAGCGCTCGCTGTGTGTAGATGGTTTCACTCGCTTCCTGGTTCCTTCCGGTGCGTGGAACGCACACGTCACTTCCGGTGGATTACGACCCTGACTTGTTTCGTCACTTCCGGACGTCATCCGAGGGCGTAATCCACCGATCATTCAGCCAGAATTTATACCAGTGGCAGGTACAACAGCCAATGGGAGAGGACCTTTGAACAGAATACCTCCCCCATGACGCTGGAGATTTACAGAACTGTCAGCAATGGGAAACTAAGTACGCACTGCCGACAGACTGTTTTTTGAACCTGCCACTACCGTCTGTGCCAAAAAACTGTGACATATATGCCCTATACATGACTGTACTTTGCTAAACCAATACAGCATCTAATATTCTATACCTTCACTGTGCATGAGGGCAGAAAAATTGGGCCTTTGGTGGTGGTGGTGGTGCTGGTGCCACAACACTGTAAGTCCTCACTCGCTCTTGGTGGGTTCAGAAACGGGCCCTGCTGTGAAATATTAGATCAAGAATTGTAAGTGCATGCCCCTGTTGAACAAGGGCAGAAAAATTGGGCCTTTGGTGGTGGTGCTAGTGCCACAACACTGTAAGTCCTCACTCGCTCTTGGTGGGCAAAGAAATGGGCCCTGCTGTGAAATATTAGATGAAGAATTGTAATTACATGCCCCTGTTGAACAGGGGCTGAAAAATTAGGCCTAAGGCACTGGTGCTGGTGCCACAACACTGCAACCCCTCACAGATACTCTAGTTGGAACGCAGGAACGAGCCCTGCTGCAAAGTATTGCATCAAAAATTATAATTACACGCCCCTGTTAAACAGGGGCTGAAAAATTGGGCCTTAGGCACTGGTGGCGGCGCCCAGAACCAAAAATGTTCTTACAAGCTATCAGCGTGATCATTGAGGAGGAAGAGGATAATTACTCAGGATAGTCACTCAGCATCAGCATAGGCAGTCCTTGAAGGGATCTGAGATTTCAAAAAAAAATATTCGGTTACATCAGCATCAGGTGCTTGGTAGCTGGTGGTGATCCAAGACTGATTCATTTTTATGAAGGTCAGTCGATCGACCGAGTCGGTGGACAGACGCACCCTGTGATCGGTTACAAAGCCTCCAGCAGCACTGAATGTGCGTTCCGAAAGAACGCTGGATGCAGGACAGGCCAGTAGCTCAATTGCATACTGTGCAAGCTCTGGCCAGTGATCCATCCTCAAGACCCAGTAACCCAGAGGATTTTCGGTGGGAAAGGTGTCCAAGTCAGATCTTGCCCCTAGGTATTCCTGCACCATGTAAAACAGACGCTGGCGATGGTTGCTGGAATCAATCATAGCTTGGGGCTTCGGACCAAAAAATTGTCTGAACGCATCGGTCAGACGGCCACCTTCTCCACCGCTCCTTCTTTGACTGACCGAAGCCTCAGCAACACATTGTCCAGAAACAGGAGTTTGTAACCTCTCAGTCCCTGGGAACGCGTTGCACAGACCTTTCTGCAAGGCCTCCCGCAGATGTTTCATCCTCTGCGATGGCAAGATAAGGTCCGCAACCTTACCCTTGTAACGTGGATCAAGGAGGGTTGCCAGCCAGTATTGGTCCTTCTCCTTGATAGCACAAATACGAGGATCCTTACGCAGGCTTTGCCGGATCAGGGAGGAAATGCAGCGTAGGTTTGCTGAGGCATTCGGTCCGGAGTCCTCTGGGTCACTAAGGACGACATGGTCCGCAGCCACCTCCTCCCAGCCATGTACAAGTCCATGTGTTTCTTGGGACTGATCCCTTAAAGACTGCTGCTGATGCTGAGTGCCAGGCTCCACCTCCATACTGACACAATCTTCTTCCTCCTCCTCCACCTCCTCCTCCTCATCCTCTTCCTGTGTGATCGGCGGGCATGCAGGAACACTTTCTGGATAAAGGGGGCCTTGAGAGCTAAGGAAGTCCTCCTCTTCCTGCCTCTGTTCTGCCTCAAGTGCCCTATCCATTATTCCGCACAGCGTGTGCTCCAACAGGTGGGCAAGGGGGACAGTGTCACTGATGCATGCACTGTCACTGCTCACCATCCTCGTGGCCTCCTCAAATGGTGACATGGTGACAGGACAGTGCATGCATCCCCGATCATGGCCCAATGGCGTGGGGAAAAAAAACAAGCTCCCCTGACCCTGTCCTTGTGCCATAGTCGCACAGGTACTCATTGATGGAGCTCTGCTGTGTGTGCAGCCGCTGCAGCATGGCCAACGTTGAGTTCCACCTGGTGGGCATGTTACAGATTAGGCGGTTCTTGGGCAGGTTAAACTCCTTTTGGAGGTCCGCCAGCCCAGCACTGGCATTATATGACCAGCGGAAATGCACACAGACTTTTCTGGCCTGCCTCAGAACATCCTGTAAGCCCGGGTACCTGCCCAAGAACCGCTGCATCACCAACTTAAGGACGTGAGCCAAACAGGGCACATGGGTCATTTGTCCCTGTCGGAGGACAGAGAGAAGGTTGGTGCCATTGTCGCAAACCACCATTCCTGCCTTAAGTTGGCGTGGCATCAACCACCTCTGAACCTGCCCCTGCAGAGCTGACAGAACCTCTGCCCCAGTGTGGCTCCTGTCCCCCAAGCACACCAGCTCAAGCACCGCATGGCATCTTTTGGCCTGCATTCTTGCGTAGCCCCTTGAACGGCTACGGAGCACCGCTGGTTCCGAGGACAAAGCACAGGAAGAGGCCATGGAGGAAAAAGAAGAGGAGGGGGTGGAGGAGAGAGGTGTGTCATTAGTAGTGTCATTTTGGAGGCGTGGTGGCGGAACAACCTCCAATACTACTGCACCTTGTCCTGCATCCTTCCCAGCTGCCAGCAGAGTCACCCAATGTGCCGTGAAACTTGGGTAATGTCCCTGTCCATGCCTGGACCATGAGTCAGCGGTAATATGCACCTTACCGCTGACCGCCCTGTCCAGTGAGGCATGGACATTGCCTTCCACATGCCGGTAGAGAGCCGGAATCGCCTTCCGTGAGAAAAAGTGGCGTTTGGGTACCTGCCACTGAGGAACCGCACATTCCACAAACTCACGGAAGGGGGCAGAGTCTACCAACTGAAAAGGCAGCAGTTGAAGTGCTAGCAATTTTGCCAAGCTAGCATTCAACCGCTGGGCATGTGGATGGCTGGGAGCAAACTTCTTTCGGCGGTGCAGCAGCTGGGGCAGGGAAATTTGCCTGGTACAATCTGAACTCGGTGTACCGAAAGCAGATTGCCCACAAGTACTTGGCTGTGACACACCTAATTCTACACCTTCATTCCTCTCAGTGCAGGTCTCAGAGAGGACTGAAGGTATAGTGGGATTGGAGATCTCAGCTGATGAGGAGCAAGGAGAGGTCCTCTTTGTTCTTTGGTGTGGGTCTTTTAGATATGCTTGCCAACGAACTGCATGGCAGGTAAACATATGTCTGGTCAAGCATGTGGTACCCAAGCGGGAGATGTTTTGGCCACGCGAGATACGCTTGAGACATATGTTGCAAATAGCAGCGGTGCGATCTGATGCACTCATCTCAAAAAGGGCCCACAACAAAGAACTTTATGAATAACGCGCAGAGACAGCAGCGCCCTGCATATGTGGAGCTTTGAGGTGTGATGCAGTCAGTGTTCTGCCCTTAGGCTGGCCCTCGGAGGGCATCCTGCCTCGTTGGTAATGTGCCGCCTCCTCCTCCTCCTCCTCTCTCCTATCAGGCACCCACGTTGAGTCAGTGACCTCATCATCCCCTCCCTCCTCATCACTGGAGCAAACCTGGCAGTATGCTGTAGCAGGGGGAGCACGACTGCCAGATTGCTGTCCTTCTTGGTCACCCCCTCTGCCCATGCTCACGTTACTGCCTTCATCTAGCTCAGTATCATCATCAGAGCCTTCCAAACGCTGGGCATCCTTCTGGAGCATGTACCCAACACTGTGGTCAAACAGTTCGAGGGACTCCTCAGGAGGACATGGTGGGGCTAGGAAAGGAGTCACTGATGACATTGAGCCAAGGGAAGAGGCCGCTGATTTGCCAGACAAAATACCCTGAGCATGGGTGAGAGAGGATGAGGACGGCTTGGTCATCCACTCGACCAAGTCTTCCGCATGTTGCGGCTCAACATGGCCAGCTGCCGAAAAAAAGGCCAAGCGTGTCCCACGGCCACGTGCTGATGAGGATGCACCGTCTCCACGACCGGCACTAGACACTGAGCCTGCTTGTCCTCTTTTTTTAGCTTGTTACTGTCTGCCTCTCCTTGTTGGCCTTCCAGACATACTAATGGCCTGTAGCTGCACTAAGCTGGGATATATATATATATATATATATATATATATATATATATATATATGTACTGATACTGCAGCTAGCAAAATCAACTGCCTGCCTGTAGTATGAGAACACCACCAACCTTCTACAGGTAGCTTTAGTTGAACACTGTGCAGAGCTCGCAAAAAAATAACTTGTAGGTTTAGCTGAACACTGTGAGGAGGACGCACCACACTAACTTGTAGTTTTAGCTGAACACTGTGAGCAGGAGGCACTACACTAACATGTAGCTTTAGATGAACACTGTGCAGAGCTCTCAAAAAAATAACTTGTAGGTTAGGGATGAGCTTCGAGTTTGAGTCGAACTCATGTTCGACTCGAACATTGGCTGTTCGCAAGTTCGCCGAACAGCGAACAATTTGGGGTGTTTGCGGCAAATTCGAATGCCGCGGAACACCCTTTAAAAGTCTATGGGAGAAATCAAAAGTGCTAATTGTAAAGGCTTATATGCAAGTTATTGTCATAAAAAGTGTTTGGGGACCTGGGTCCTGCCCCAGGGGACATGGATCAATGAAAAAAAAAGTTTTAAAAACGGCTGTTTTTTCAGGAGCAGTGATTTTAATAATGCTTAAAGTCAAACAATAAAAGTGTAATATCCCTTTAAATTTCATAGCTGGGGGGTGTGTATAGTATGCCTGTAAAGGGGCGCATGTTTCCTGTGTTTAGAACAGTCTGACATTTCGAAGGAAAAAACTCATTTAAAACTACTCGCGGCTATTGCATTGCCGTCCGACAATACACATAGAAGTTCATTGATAAAAACGGCATGGGAATTCCCCACAGGGGAACCCCGAACCAAAACTTAAAAAAAAAAATGACTCGGGGGTCCCCCTAAATTCCATACCAGGCGCTTCAGGTCTGGTATGGATTTTAAGGGGAACCCCGCGCCAAAAAAAAAGGGTGCTTTGGGGTAGCCCCCCAAAACATCTTGTCCCCATGTTGATGAGGACAAGGGCCTCATCCCCACAACCCTGGGCGGTGGTTGTGGGGGTCTGCGGGCGGGGGGCTTATCGGAATCTGGAAGCTTTAGATCAGGGGTCTCAAACTGGCGGCCCTCCAGCTGTTGCGAAACTACAAGTCCCATCATGCCTCTGCCTGAGGGAGTTATGCTTGTAACTGTCAGCCTTGCAATGCCTCATGGGACTTGTTGTTTCGCAACAGCTGGAGGGCCGCCAGTTTGAGACCTCTGCTTTAGATGAACACGGTGCAGAAGTCTCACTACACTAACTTGTAGTTTTAGCTGAACACTGTGAGCAGGACGCACTACACTAACTTGTAGCTTTAGATGAGCACGGTGCAGAGGTCTCACTACACTAACTTGTAGTTTTAGCTGAACACTGTGAGCAGGACGCACTACACTAACTTGTAGCTTTAGATGAACATGGTGCAGAGGTCCCACTACACTAACTTGTAGTTTTAGCTGAACACTGTGAGCAGGACGCACTACACTAACTTGTAGCTTTAGATGAGCACGGTGCAGAGGTCTCACTACACTAACTTGTAGTTTTAGCTGAACACTGTGAGCAGGACGCACTACACTAACTTGTAGCTTTAGATGAACATGGTGCAGAGGTCCCACTACACTAACTTGTAGTTTTAGCTGAACACTGTGAGCAGGACGCACTACACTAACTTGTAGCTTTAGATGAACACTGTGCAGAGGTCTCACTACACTAACTTGTAGTTTTAGCTGAACACTGTGAGCAGGACGCACTACACTAACTTGTAGCTTTAGATGAACACTGTGTAGAGGTCTCACTACACTAACTTGTAGTTTTAGCTGAACACTGTGAGCAGGACGCACTACACTAACTTGTAGCTTTGGATGAACACGGTGCAGAGGTCTCACTACACTAACTTGTAGTTTTAGCTGAACACTGTGAGCAGGACGCATTAAACTATCTCGTAGCTTTAGATGAACACTGTGCAGAGGTCTCACTACACTAACTTGTAGTTTTAGCTGAACACTGTGAGCAGGACGCACTACACTAACTTGTAGCTTTAGATGAACACGGTGCAGATGTCTCACTACACTAACTTGTAGTTTTAGCTGAACACTGTGAGCAGTACGCACTACACTAACTTGTAGCTTTAGATGAACACAGTGCAGAGGTCTCATTACACTAACTCGTAGTTTTAGCTGAACACTGTGAGCAGGACACACTACACTAACTTGTAGATTTAGATGAACACTGTGCAGAGGTCTCACTACACTAACTTGTAGTTTTAGCTGAACACTGTGAGCAGGACGCACTACACTAACTTGTAGCTTTGGATGAACACGGTGCAGAGGTCTCACTACACTAACTTGTAGTTTTAGCTGAACACTGTGAGCAGGACGCATTACACTATCTTGTAGCTTTAGATGAACACTGTGCAGAGGTCTCACTACACTAACTTGTAGTTTTAGCTGAACACTGTGAGCAGGACCCACTACACTAACTTGTAGCTTTAGATGAACATGGTGCAGATGTCTCACTACACTAACTTGTAGTTTTAGCTGAACACTGTGAGCAGGATGCACTACACTAACTTGTAGCTTTAGATGAATACAGTGCAGAGGTCTCACTACACTAACTTGTAGTTTTAGCTGAACACTGTGAGCAGGACGCACTACACTAACTTGTAGCTTTAAATGAACACTGAGCAGAGGTCTCACTACACTAACTTGTAGTTTTAGCTGAACACTGTGAGCAGGACGCACTACACTAACTTGTAGCTTTAGATGAACACGGTGCAGAGGTCTCACTACACTAACTTGTAGTTTTAGCTGAACACTGTAAGCAGGACGTACTACACTAACTTGTAGCTTTGGATGAACACGGTGCAGAGGTCTCACTACACTAACTTGTAGTTTTAGCTGAACACTGTGAGCAGGACACATTACACTATCTTGTAGCTTTAGATGAACACTGTGCAGAGGTCTCACTACACTAACTTGTAGTTTTAGCTTAACACTGTGAGCAGGACGCACTACACTAACTTGTAGCTTTAGATGAACATGGTGCAGATGTCTCACTACACTAACTTGTAGTTTTAGGTGAACACTGTGAGCAGGAGGCACTACACTAACTTGTAGCTTTAGATGAACACTGTGCAGAGGTCTCACTACACTAACTTTTAGTTTTAGCTGAACACTATGAGCAGGATGCACTGCACTAACCTGTAGCTTTTGATGAATACGGTGCATAGGTCTCACTACACTAACTTGTATTTTCAGCTGAACACTGAGAGCAGGACGCACTACACTAACTTGTAGCTTTAGATGAACACTGTGCAGAGGTCTCATTACACTAACTTGTAGTTTTAGCTGAACACTGTGAGCAGGACGCAGTACACTAACTTGTAGCTTTAGATGAACACGGTGCAGAGGTCTCACTACACTAACTTGTAGTTTTAGCTGAACACTGTGAGCAGGAGGCACTACACTAACTTGTAGCTTTAGATGAACACTGTGCAGAGGTCTCACTACACTAACTTGTAGTTTTAGCTGAACACTGTGAGCAGGACACACTAAACTAAATTGTAGCTTTAGATGAACACGGTGCAGAGGTCTCACTACACTAACTTGTAGTTTTAGCTGAACACTGTGAGCAGGACGCACTACACTAACTTGTAGTTTTAGCTGAACACTGTGAGCAGGATGCACTACACTAACTTGTAGCTTTAGATGAACACGGTGCAAAGGTGTTACTACACTAACTTGTAGTTTTAGCTGAACACTGTGAGCAGGACGCACTACACTAACTTGTAGTTTTAGCTGAACACTGTGAGCAGGATGCACTACACTAACTTGTAGCTTTAGATGAACACGGTGCAAAGGTGTTACTACACTAACTTGTAGTTTTAGCTGAACACTGTGAGCAGGACGCACTACACTAACTTGTAGCTTTAGATGAACACTGTGCAGAGGTCTCACTACACCAACTTGTAGTTTTAGCTGAACACTGAAAGCAGGACGCACTACACTAACTTGTAGCTTTAGATGAACACTGTGCAGAGGTCTCACTACACTAACTTGTAGTTTTAGCTGAACACTGTGAGCAGGATGCACTACACTAACTTGTAGCTTTAGATGAACACGGTGCAGAGGTCTTACTACACTAACTTGTAGTTTTAGCTGAACACTGTGAGCAGGACGCACTACACTAACTTGTAGCTTTAGATGAACACGGTGCAGATGTCTCACTACACTAACTTGTAGTTTTAGCTGAACACTGAGAGCAGGACGCACTACACTAACTTGTAGCTTTAGATGAACACTGTGCAGAGGTCTCACTACACTAACTTGTAGTTTTAGCTGAACACTATGAGCAGGATGCACTGCACTAACTTGTAGCTTTAGATGAGTACGGTGCATAGGTCTCACTACACTAACTTGTAGTTTTAGCTGAACACTGAGAGCAGGACGCACTACACTAACTTGTAGCTTTAGATGAACACTGTGCAGAGGTCTCAATACACTAACTTGTAGTTTTAGCTGAACACTGTGAGCAGGACACAGTACACTAACTTGTAGCTTTAGATGAACACGGTGCAGAGGTCTCACTACACTAACTTGTAGTTTTAGCTGAACACTGTGAGCAGGAGGCACTACACTAACTTGTAGCTTTAGATGAACACTGTGCAGAGGTCTCGCTACACTAACTTGTAGTTTTAGCTGAACACTGTGAGCAGGACGCTCTAAACTAACTTGTAGCTTTAGATGAACACGGTGCAGAGGTCTCACTACTCTAACTTGTAGTTTTAGCTTAACACTGTGAGCAGGACGCACTACACTAACTTGTAGCTTTAGATGAACACTGTGCAGAGGTCTCACTACACTAACTTGTAGTTTTAGCTGAACACTGTGAGCAGGACGCACTACACTAACTTGTAGCTTTAGATGAATACGGTGCAGAGGTCTCACTACACTAACTTGTAGTTTTAGCTGAACACTGTGAGCAGGATGCACTACACTAACTTGTAGCTTTAGATGAACACTGTGCAGAGGTCTCACTACACTAACTTGTAGTTTTAGCTGAACACTGTGAGCAGGACGCACTACACTAACTTGTAGCTTTAGATGAACACGGTGCAGAGGTCTCATTACACTAACTTGTAGTTTTAGCTGAAAACTGTGAGCAGGACATTTTACACTAACTTGTAGCTTTAGATGAACACGGTGCAGAGGTCTTACTACACTAACTTGTAGTTTTAGCTGAACACTGTGAGCAGGACGCACTACACTAACTTGTAGCTTTAGATGAACACGGTGCAGATGTCTCACTACACTAACTTGTAGTTTTAGCTGAACACTGAGAGCAGGACGCACTACACTAACTTGTAGCTTTAGATGAACACTGTGCAGAGGTCTCATTACACTAACTTGTAGTTTTAGCTGAACACTATGAGCAGGATGCACTGCACTAACTTGTAGCTTTAGATGAGTACGGTGCATAGGTCTCACTACACTAACTTGTAGTTTTAGCTGAACACTGAGAGCAGGACGCACTACACTAACTTGTAGCTTTAGATGAACACTGTGCAGAGGTCTCATTACACTAACTTGTAGTTTTAGCTGAACACTGTGAGCAGGACGCAGTACACTAACTTGTAGCTTTAGATGAACACGGTGCAGAGGTCTCACTACACTAACTTGTAGATTTAGCTGAACACTGTGAGCAGGAGGCACTACACTAACTTGTAGCTTTAGATGAACACTGTGCAGAGGTCTCACTACACTAACTTGTAGTTTTAGCTGAACACTGTGAGCAGGACACACTAAACTAACTTGTAGCTTTAGATGAACACGGTGCAGAGGTCTCACTACACTAACTTGTAGTTTTAGCTGAACACTGTGAGCAGGACGCACTACACTAACTTGTAGTTTTAGCTGAACACTGTGAGCAGGATGCACTACACTAACTTGTAGCTTTAGATGAACACGGTGCAAAGGTGTTACTACACTAACTTGTAGTTTTAGCTGAACACTGTGAGCAGGACGCACTACACTAACTTGTAGTTTTAGCTGAACACTGTGAGCAGGATGCACTACACTAACTTGTAGCTTTAGATGAACACGGTGCAAAGGTGTTACTACACTAACTTGTAGTTTTAGCTGAACACTGTGAGCAGGACGCACTACACTAACTTGTAGCTTTAGATGAACACTGTGCAGAGGTCTCACTACACCAACTTGTAGTTTTAGCTGAACACTGAAAGCAGGACGCACTACACTAACTTGTAGCTTTAGATGAACACTGTGCAGAGGTCTCACTACACTAACTTGTAGTTTTAGCTGAACACTGTGAGCAGGATGCACTACACTAACTTGTAGCTTTAGATGAACACGGTGCAGAGGTCTTACTACACTAACTTGTAGTTTTAGCTGAACACTGTGAGCAGGACGCACTACACTAACTTGTAGCTTTAGATGAACACGGTGCAGATGTCTCACTACACTAACTTGTAGTTTTAGCTGAACACTGAGAGCAGGACGCACTACACTAACTTGTAGCTTTAGATGAACACTGTGCAGAGGTCTCATTACACTAACTTGTAGTTTTAGCTGAACACTGTGAGCAGGACACAGTACACTAACTTGTAGCTTTAGATGAACACGGTGCAGAGGTCTCACTACACTAACTTGTAGTTTTAGCTGAACACTGTGAGCAGGAGGCACTACACTAACTTGTAGCTTTAGATGAACACTGTGCAGAGGTCTCGCTACACTAACTTGTAGTTTTAGCTGAACACTGTGAGCAGGACGCTCTAAACTAACTTGTAGCTTTAGATGAACACGGTGCAGAGGTCTCACTACTCTAACTTGTAGTTTTAGCTGAACACTGTGAGCAGGACGCACTACACTAACTTGTAGCTTTAGATGAACACTGTGCAGAGGTCTCACTACACTAACTTGTAGTTTTAGCTGAACACTGTGAGCAGGACGCACTACACTAACTTGTAGCTTTAGATGAACACGGTGCAGAGGTCTCATTACACTAACTTGTAGTTTTAGCTGAAAACTGTGAGCAGGACATACTACACTAACTTGTAGCTTTAGATGAACACGGTGCAGAGGTCTTACTACACTAACTTGTAGTTTTAGCTGAACACTGTGAGCAGGACGCACTACACTAACTTGTAGCTTTAGATGAACACGGTGCAGATGTCTCACTACACTAACTTGTAGTTTTAGCTGAACACTGAGAGCAGGATGCACTACACTAACTTGTAGCTTTAGATGAACACTGTGCAGAGGTCTCGCTACACTAACTTGTAGTTTTAGCTGAACACTGTGAGCAGGACGCTCTAAACTAACTTGTAGCTTTAGATGAACACGGTGCAGAGGTCTCACTACTCTAACTTGTAGTTTTAGCTTAACACTGTGAGTAGGACGCACTACACTAACTTGTAGCTTTAGATGAACACTGTGCAGAGGTCTCACTACACTAACTTGTAGTTTTAGCTGAACACTGTGAGCAGGACGCACTAAACTAACTTGTAGCTTTAGATGAATACGGTGCAGAGGTCTCATTACACTAACTTGTAGTTTTAGCTGAAAACTGTGAGCAGGACATACTACACTAACTTGTAGATTTAGATGAACACGGTGCAGAGGTCTTACTACACTAACTTGTAGTTTTAGCTGAACACTGTGAGCAGGACGCACTACACTAACTTGTAGCTTTAGATGAACACGGTGCAGATGTCTCACTACACTAACTTGTAGTTTTAGCTTAACACTGTGAGCAGGACGCACTACACTAACTTGTAGCTTTAGATGAACACAGTGCAGATGTCTCACTACACTAACTTGTAGTTTTAGGTGAACACTGTGAGCAGGACGCACTACACTAACTTGTAGCTTTACATGAACACTGTGCAGAGGTCTCACTACACTAACTTTTAGTTTTAGCTGAACACTATGAGCAGCCTGCACTGCACTAACTTGTAGCTTTAGATGAATACGGTGCATAGGTCTCACTACACTAACTTGTATTTTTAGCTGAACACTGAGAGCAGGACGCACTACACTAACTTGTAGCTTTAGATGAACACTGTGCAGAGGTCTCATTACACTAACTTGTAGTTTTAGCTGAACACTGTGAGCAGGACACAGTACACTAACTTGTAGCTTTAGATGAACACGGTGCAGAGGTCTCACTACACTAACTTGTAGTTTTAGCTGAACACTGTGAGCAGGAGGCACTACACTAACTTGTAGCTTTAGATGAACACTGTGCAGAGGTCTCGCTACACTAACTTGTAGTTTTAGCTGAACACTGTGAGCAGGACGCTCTAAACTAACTTGTAGCTTTAGATGAACACGGTGCAGAGGTCTCACTACTCTAACTTATAGTTTTAGCTTAACACTGTGAGCAGGACGCACTACACTAACTTGTAGCTTTAGATGAACACTGTGCAGAGGTCTCACTACACTAACTTGTAGTTTTAGCTGAACACTGTGAGCAGGACGCACTACACTAACTTGTAGCTTTAGATGAACACGGTGCAGAGGTCTCATTACACTAACTTGTAGTTTTAGCTGAAAACTGTGAGCAGGACATACTACACTAACTTGTAGCTTTAGATGACCACGGTGCAGAGGTCTTACTACACTAACTTGTAGTTTTAGCTGAACACTGTGAGCAGGACGCACTACACTAACTTGTAGCTTTAGATGAACACGGTGCAGATGTCTCACTACACTAACTTATAGTTTTAGCTTAACACTGTGAGCAGGACGCACTACACTAACTTGTAGCTTTAGATGAACACAGTGCAGATGTCTCACTACACTAACTTGTAGTTTTAGGTGAACACTGTGAGCAGGACGCACTACACTAACTTGTAGCTTTACATGAACACTGTGCAGAGGTCTCACTACACTAACTTTTAGTTTTAGCTGAACACTATGAGCAGCATGCACTGCACTAACTTGTAGCTTTAGATGAATACGGTGCATAGGTCTCACTACACTAACTTGTATTTTTAGCTGAACACTGAGAGCAGGACGCACTACACTAACTTGTAGCTTTAGATGAACACTGTGCAGAGGTCTCATTACACTAACTTGTAGTTTTAGCTGAACACTGTGAGCAGGACACAGTACACTAACTTGTAGCTTTAGATGAACACGGTGCAGAGGTCTCACTACACTAACTTGTAGTTTTAGCTGAACACTGTGAGCAGGAGGCACTACACTAACTTGTAGCTTTAGATGAACACCGTGCAGAGGTCTCGCTACACTAACTTGTAGTTTTAGCTGAACACTGTGAGCAGGACGCTCTAAACTAACTTGTAGCTTTAGATGAACACGGTGCAGAGGTCTCACTACTCTAACTTGTAGTTTTAGCTTAACACTGTGAGCAGGACGCACTACACTAACTTGTAGCTTTAGATGAACACTGTGCAGAGGTCTCACTACACTAACTTGTAGTTTTAGCTGAACACCGTGAGCAGGACGCACTACACTAACTTGTAGCTTTAGATGAACACGGTGCAGAGGTCTCACTACACTAACTTGTAGTTTTAGCTGAACACTGTGAGCAGGACGCATTACACTATCTTGTAGCTTTAGATGAACACTGTGCAGAGGTCTCACTACACTAACTTGTAGTTTTAGCTTAACACTGTGAGCAGGATGCACTACACTAACTTGTAGCTTTAGATGAACACAGTGCAGATGTCTCACTACACTAACTTGTAGTTTTAGGTGAACACTGTGAGCAGGACGCACTACACTAACTTGTAGCTTTACACGAACACTGTGCAGAGGTCTCACTACACTAACTTTTAGTTTTAGCTGAACACTATGAGCAGCATGCACTGCACTAACTTGTAGCTTTAGATGAATACTGTGCATAGGTCTCACTACACTAACTTGTATTTTTAGCTGAACACTGAGAGCAGGACGCACTACACTAACTTGTAGCTTTAGATGAACACTGTGCAGAGGTCTCATTACACTAACTTGTAGTTTTAGCTGAACACTGTGAGCAGGACGCAGTACACTAACGTGTAGCTTTAGATGAACACGGTGCAGAGGTCTCACTACACTAACTTGTAGTTTTAGCTGAACACTGTGAGCAGGACCCACTAAACTAACTTGTAGCTTTAGATGAACACGGTGCAGAGGTCTCACTACTCTAACTTGTAGTTTTAGCTGAACACTGTGAGCAGGACGCACTACACTAACTTGTAGCTTTAGATGAACACTGTGCAGAGGTCTCACTACACTAACTTGTAGTTTTAGCTGAACACTGTGAGCAGGATGCACTACACTAACTTGTAGTTTTAGCTGAACACTGTGAGCAGGATGCACTACACTAACTTGTAGCTTTAGATGAACACTGTGCAGAGGTCTCACTACACTAACTTGTAGTTTTAGCTGAACACTGTGAGCAGGATGCACTACACTAACTTGTAGCTTTAGATGAACACTGTGCAGAGGTCTCACTACACTAACTTGTAGTTTTAGCTGAACACTGTGAGCAGGATGCACTACACTGACTTGTAGCTTTAGATGAACACGGTGCAGAGGTCTTACTACACTAACTTGTAGTTTTAGCTGAACACTGAGAGCAGGACGCACTACACTAACTTGTAGCTTTAGATGAACACTGTGCAGAGGTCTCATTACACTAACTTGTAGTTTTAGCTGAACACTGTGAGCAGGACGCAGTACACTAACTTGTAGCTTTAGATGAACACGGTGCAGAGGTCTCACTACACTAAATTGTAGTTTTAGCTGAACACTGTGAGCAGGAGGCACTACACTAACTTGTAGCTTTAGATGAACACTGTGCAGAGGTCTCACTACACTAACTTGTAGTTTTAGCTGAACACTGTGAGCAGGACCCACTAAACTAACTTGTAGCTTTAGATGAACACGGTTCAGAGGTCTCACTACTCTAACTTGTAGTTTTAGCTGAACACTGTGAGCAGGATGCACTACACTAACTTGTAGCTTTAGATGAACACTGTGCAGAGGTCTCACTACACTAACTTGTAGTTTTAGCTGAACACTGTGAGCAGGATGCACTACACTAACTTGTAGTTTTAGCTGAACACTGTGAGCAGGATGCACTACACTAACTTGTAGCTTTAGATGAACACTGTGCAGAGGTCTCACTACACTAACTTGTAGTTTTAGCTGAACACTATGAGCAGGATGCACTGCACTGACTTGTAGCTTTAGATGAACACGGTGCAGAGGTCTTACTACACTAACTTGTAGTTTTAGCTGAACACTGAGAGCAGGACGCACTACACTAACTTGTAGCTTTAGCTGAACACTGTGCAGAGGTCTCACTTCTCTAACTTGTAGTTTTAGCTGAACACTGTGAGCAGGACGCACTACACTAACTTGTAGCTTTAGATGAACACTGTGCAGAGGTCTCACTACACTAACTTGTAGTTTTAGCTGAACACTGTGAGCAGGACGCACTACACTAACTTGTAGCTTTAGATGAACACGGTGCAGAGGTCTCACTACACTAACTTGTAGTTTTAGCTGAACACTGTGAGCAGGATGCACTACACTAACTTGTAGCTTTAGATGAACACTGTGCAGAGGTCTCACTACACTAACTTGTAGTTTTAGCTGAACACTGTGAGCAGGACGCACTACACTAACTTGTAGCTTTAGATGAACACTGTGCAGAGGTCTCACTACACTAACTTGTAGTTTTAGCTGAACACTGTGAGCAGGATGCACTACACTAACTTGTAGCTTTAGATGAACACGGTGTAGAGGTCTCACTACAACAACTTGTAGTTTTAGCTGAACACTGTGAGCAGGACGCACTACACTAACTTGTAGCTTTAGATGAACACGGTGCAGAGGTCTCACTACACTAACTTGTAGTTTTAGCGAACACTGTGAGTAGGACGCACTACACTAACTTGTAGCTTTAGATGAACACGGTGCAGAGGTCTTACTACACTAAATTGTAGTTTTAGCTGAACACTGTGAGCAGGATGCACTACACTAACTTGCAGATTTAGATGAACACTGTGCAGAGGTCTCACTACACTAACTTGTAGTTTTAGCTGAACACTGTGAGCAGTACACACTACACTAACTTGTAGCTTTAGATAAACAAGGTGCAGATGTCTCACTACACTAACTTGTAGTTTTAGCTGAACACTGTGAGCAGTACACACTACACTAACTTGTAGCTTTAGATAAACAAGGTGCAGATGTCTCACTACACTAACTTGTAATTTTAGCGAACACTGTGAGCATGACGCACTACACTAACTTGTAGCTTTAGATGAACACGGTGCAGAGGTCTTACTACACTAACTTGTAGTTTTACCTGAACACTGTGAGCAGGAGGCACTACACTAACTTGTAGCTTTAGATGAACACTGTGCAGAGGTCTCACTACACTAACTTGTAGTTTTAGCTGAACACTGTGAGCAGGACGCACTACACTAACTTGTAGCTTTAGATGAACACGGTGCAGAGGTCTCACTACACTAACTTGTAGTTTTAGCTGAACACTGTGAGCAGGACGCACTACACTAACTTGTAGCTTTAGATGAACACGGTGCAGAGGTCTCACTACACTAACTTGTAATTTTAGCGAACACTGTGAGCATGACGCACTACACTAACTTGTAGCTTTAGATGAACACGGTGCAGAGGTCTCACTACACTAATTTGTAGTTTTAGCAGAACACTGTGAGCAGGACGCACTACACTAACTTGTAGCTTTAGATGAACACTGTGCAGAGGTCTCACTACACTAACTTGTAGTTTTAGCTGAACACTGTGAGCAGGACGCACTACACTAACTTGTAGCTTTAGATGAACAAAGTGCAGAGGTCTCACTACACTAACTTGTAGTTTTAGCTGAACACTGTGAGCAGGACGCACTACACTAACTTGTAGCTTTAGATGAACACGGTGCAGAGGTCTCACTACACTAACTTGTAGTTTTAGCTGAACACTGTGAGCAGGACGCACTGCACTAACTTGTAGCTTTAGATGAACACGGTGCAGAGGTCTCACTACATTACTGAACACTGTGAGCAGGACGCACTACACTAACTTGTAGCTTTAGATGAACACAGTGCAGATGTCTCACTACACTAACTTGTAGTTTTAGGTGAACACTGTGAGCAGGACGCACTACACTAACTTGTAGCTTTACACGAACACTGTGCAGAGGTCTCACTACACTAACTTTTAGTTTTAGCTGAACACTATGAGCAGCATGCACTGCACTAACTTGTAGCTTTAGATGAATACTGTGCATAGGTCTCACTACACTAACTTGTATTTTTAGCTGAACACTGAGAGCAGGACGCACTACACTAACTTGTAGCTTTAGATGAACACTGTGCAGAGGTCTCATTACACTAACTTGTAGTTTTAGCTGAACACTGTGAGCAGGACGCAGTACACTAACGTGTAGCTTTAGATGAACACGGTGCAGAGGTCTCACTACACTAACTTGTAGTTTTAGCTGAACACTGTGAGCAGGACCCACTAAACTAACTTGTAGCTTTAGATGAACACGGTGCAGAGGTCTCACTACTCTAACTTGTAGTTTTAGCTGAACACTGTGAGCAGGACGCACTACACTAACTTGTAGCTTTAGATGAACACTGTGCAGAGGTCTCACTACACTAACTTGTAGTTTTAGCTGAACACTGTGAGCAGGATGCACTACACTAACTTGTAGTTTTAGCTGAACACTGTGAGCAGGATGCACTACACTAACTTGTAGCTTTAGATGAACACTGTGCAGAGGTCTCACTACACTAACTTGTAGTTTTAGCTGAACACTGTGAGCAGGATGCACTACACTAACTTGTAGCTTTAGATGAACACTGTGCAGAGGTCTCACTACACTAACTTGTAGTTTTAGCTGAACACTGTGAGCAGGATGCACTACACTGACTTGTAGCTTTAGATGAACACGGTGCAGAGGTCTTACTACACTAACTTGTAGTTTTAGCTGAACACTGAGAGCAGGACGCACTACACTAACTTGTAGCTTTAGATGAACACTGTGCAGAGGTCTCATTACACTAACTTGTAGTTTTAGCTGAACACTGTGAGCAGGACGCAGTACACTAACTTGTAGCTTTAGATGAACACGGTGCAGAGGTCTCACTACACTAAATTGTAGTTTTAGCTGAACACTGTGAGCAGGAGGCACTACACTAACTTGTAGCTTTAGATGAACACTGTGCAGAGGTCTCACTACACTAACTTGTAGTTTTAGCTGAACACTGTGAGCAGGACCCACTAAACTAACTTGTAGCTTTAGATGAACACGGTTCAGAGGTCTCACTACTCTAACTTGTAGTTTTAGCTGAACACTGTGAGCAGGATGCACTACACTAACTTGTAGCTTTAGATGAACACTGTGCAGAGGTCTCACTACACTAACTTGTAGTTTTAGCTGAACACTGTGAGCAGGATGCACTACACTAACTTGTAGTTTTAGCTGAACACTGTGAGCAGGATGCACTACACTAACTTGTAGCTTTAGATGAACACTGTGCAGAGGTCTCACTACACTAACTTGTAGTTTTAGCTGAACACTATGAGCAGGATGCACTGCACTGACTTGTAGCTTTAGATGAACACGGTGCAGAGGTCTTACTACACTAACTTGTAGTTTTAGCTGAACACTGAGAGCAGGACGCACTACACTAACTTGTAGCTTTAGCTGAACACTGTGCAGAGGTCTCACTTCTCTAACTTGTAGTTTTAGCTGAACACTGTGAGCAGGACGCACTACACTAACTTGTAGCTTTAGATGAACACTGTGCAGAGGTCTCACTACACTAACTTGTAGTTTTAGCTGAACACTGTGAGCAGGACGCACTACACTAACTTGTAGCTTTAGATGAACACGGTGCAGAGGTCTCACTACACTAACTTGTAGTTTTAGCTGAACACTGTGAGCAGGATGCACTACACTAACTTGTAGCTTTAGATGAACACTGTGCAGAGGTCTCACTACACTAACTTGTAGTTTTAGCTGAACACTGTGAGCAGGACGCACTACACTAACTTGTAGCTTTAGATGAACACTGTGCAGAGGTCTCACTACACTAACTTGTAGTTTTAGCTGAACACTGTGAGCAGGATGCACTACACTAACTTGTAGCTTTAGATGAACACGGTGTAGAGGTCTCACTACAACAACTTGTAGTTTTAGCTGAACACTGTGAGCAGGACGCACTACACTAACTTGTAGCTTTAGATGAACACGGTGCAGAGGTCTCACTACACTAACTTGTAGTTTTAGCGAACACTGTGAGTAGGACGCACTACACTAACTTGTAGCTTTAGATGAACACGGTGCAGAGGTCTTACTACACTAAATTGTAGTTTTAGCTGAACACTGTGAGCAGGATGCACTACACTAACTTGCAGATTTAGATGAACACTGTGCAGAGGTCTCACTACACTAACTTGTAGTTTTAGCTGAACACTGTGAGCAGTACACACTACACTAACTTGTAGCTTTAGATAAACAAGGTGCAGATGTCTCACTACACTAACTTGTAGTTTTAGCTGAACACTGTGAGCAGTACACACTACACTAACTTGTAGCTTTAGATAAACAAGGTGCAGATGTCTCACTACACTAACTTGTAATTTTAGCGAACACTGTGAGCATGACGCACTACACTAACTTGTAGCTTTAGATGAACACGGTGCAGAGGTCTTACTACACTAACTTGTAGTTTTAGCTGAACACTGTGAGCAGGAGGCACTACACTAACTTGTAGCTTTAGATGAACACTGTGCAGAGGTCTCACTACACTAACTTGTAGTTTTAGCTGAACACTGTGAGCAGGACGCACTACACTAACTTGTAGCTTTAGATGAACACGGTGCAGAGGTCTCACTACACTAACTTGTAGTTTTAGCTGAACACTGTGAGCAGGACGCACTACACTAACTTGTAGCTTTAGATGAACACGGTGCAGAGGTCTCACTACACTAACTTGTAATTTTAGCGAACACTGTGAGCATGACGCACTACACTAACTTGTAGCTTTAGATGAACACGGTGCAGAGGTCTCACTACACTAATTTGTAGTTTTAGCAGAACACTGTGAGCAGGACGCACTACACTAACTTGTAGCTTTAGATGAACACTGTGCAGAGGTCTCACTACACTAACTTGTAGTTTTAGCTGAACACTGTGAGCAGGACGCACTACACTAACTTGTAGCTTTAGATGAACACAGTGCAGAGGTCTCACTACACTAACTTGTAGTTTTAGCTGAACACTGTGAGCAGGACGCACTACACTAACTTGTAGCTTTAGATGAACACGGTGCAGAGGTCTCACTACACTAACTTGTAGTTTTAGCTGAACACTGTGAGCAGGACGCACTGCACTAACTTGTAGCTTTAGATGAACACGGTGCAGAGGTCTCACTACATTACTGAACACTGTGAGCAGGACGCACTACACTAACTTGTAGCTTTAGATGAACACAGTGCAGAGGTCTCGCTACACTAACTTGTAGTTTTAGCTGAACACTGTGAGCAGGACGCACTACACTAACTTGTAGCTTTAGATGAACACGGTGCAGAGGTCTCACTACACTAACTTGTAGTTTTAGCTGAACACTGTGAGCAGGACGCACTACACTAACTTGTAGCTTTAGATGAACACTGTGCAGAGGTCTCACTACACTAACTTGTAGTTTTAGCTGAACACTGTGAGCAGTACACACTACACTAACTTGTAGCTTTAGATAAACAAGGTGCAGATGTCTCACTACACTAACTTGTAATTTTAGCGAACACTGTGAGCATGACGCACTACACTAACTTGTAGCTTTAGATGAACACGGTGCAGAGGTCTTACTACACTAACTTGTAGTTTTAGCTGAACACTGTGAGCAGGAGGCACTACACTAACTTGTAGCTTTAGATGAACACTGTGCAGAGGTCTCACTACACTAACTTGTAGTTTTAGCTGAACACTGTGAGCAGGACGCACTAAACTAACTTGTAGCTTTAGATGAACACGGTGCAGAGGTCTCACTACACTAACTTGTAGATTTAGCTGAACACTGTGAGCAGGACGCACTACACTAACTTGTAGCTTTAGATGAACACGGTGCGGAGGTCTCACTACACTAACTTGTAATTTTAGCGAACACTGTGAGCATGACGCACTACACTAACTTGTAGCTTTAGATGAACATGGTGCAGAGGTCTTACTACACTAACTTGTAGTTTTAGCAGAACACTGTGAGCAGGACATACTACACTAACTTGTAGATTTAGATGAACACTGTGCAGAGGTCTCACTACACTAACTTGTAGTTTTAGCTGAACACTGTGAGCAGGACGCACTACACTAACTTGTAGCTTTAGATGAACACGGTGCAGAGGTCTCACTACACTAACTTGTAGTTTTAGCTGAACACTGTGAGCAGGACGCACTACACTAACTTGTAGCTTTAGATGAACACGGTGCAGAGGTCTCACTGCACTAACTTGTAGTTTTAGCTGAACACTGTGAGCAGGACGCACTGCACTAACTTGTAGCTTTAGATGAACACGGTGCAGAGGTCTCACTACATTACTGAACACTGTGAGCAGGACGCACTACACTAACTTGTAGCTTTAGATGGACACAGTGCAGAGGTTTCGCTACACTAACTTGTAGTTTTAGCTGAACACTGTGAGCAGGACGCACTACACTAACTTGTAGCTTTAGATGAACACGGTGCAGAGGTCTCACTACACTAACTTGTAGTTTTAGCTGAACACTTTGAGCAGGATGCACTACACTAACTTGTAGCTTTAGATGAACATGGTGCAGAGGTCTCACTACACTAACTTGTAATTTTAGCGAACACTGTGAGCATGACGCACTACACTAACTTGTAGCTTTAGATGAACACGGTGCAGAGGTCTCACTACATTACTGAACACTGTGAGCAGGACGCACTACACTAACTTGTAGCTTTAGATGGACACAGTGCAGAGGTTTCGCTACACTAACTTGTAGTTTTAGCTGAACACTGTGAGCAGGACGCACTACACTAACTTGTAGCTTTAGATGAACACGGTGCAGAGGTCTCACTACACTAACTTGTAGTTTTAGCTGAACACTTTGAGCAGGACGCACTACACTAACTTGTAGCTTTAGATGAACACGGTGCAGAGGTCTCACTACACTAACTTGTAATTTTAGCGAACACTGTGAGCATGACGCACTACACTAACTTGTAGCTTTAGATGAACACGGTGCAGAGGTCTTACTACACTAACTTGTAGTTTTAGCAGAACACTGTGAGCAGGACGCACTACACTAACTTGTAGCTTTAGATGAACACTGTGCAGAGGTCTCACTACACTAACTTGTAGTTTTAGCTGAACACTGTGAGCAGGACGCACTACACTAACTTGTAGCTTTAGATGAACAAGGTGCAGAGGTCTCACTACACTAACTTGTAGTTTTAGCGAACACTGTGAGCAGGATGCACTACACTAACTTGTAGCTTTAGATGAACACGGTGCAGAGGTCTTACTACACTAAATTGTAGTTTTAGCTGAACACTGTGAGCAGGACGCACTACACTAACTTGCAGATTTAGATGAACACTGTGCAGAGGTCTCACTACACTAACTTGTAGTTTTAGCTGAACACTGTGAGCAGTACACACTACACTAACTTGTAGCTTTAGATAAACAAGGTGCAGATGTCTCACTACACTAACTTGTAATTTTAGCGAACACTGTGAGCATGACGCACTACATTAACTTGTAGCTTTAGATGAACACGGTGCAGAGTTCTTACTACACTAACTTGTAGTTTTAGCTGAACACTGTGAGCAGGAGGCACTACACTAACTTGTAGCTTTAGATGAACACTGTGCAGAGGTCTCACTACACTAACTTGTAGTTTTAGCTGAACACTGTGAGCAGGACGCACTACACTAACTTGTAGCTTTAGATGAACACGGTGCAGAGGTCTCACTACACTAACTTGTAGTTTTAGCTGAACACTGTGAGCAGGACGCACTACACTAACTTGTAGCTTTAGATGAACACGGTGCGGAGGTCTCACTACACTAACTTGTAATTTTAGCGAACACTGTGAGCATGACGCACTACACTAACTTGTAGCTTTAGATGAACACGGTGCAGAGGTCATACTACACTAACTTGTAGTTTTAGCAGAACACTGTGAGCAGGACGCACTACACTAACTTGTAGCTTTAGATGAACACTGTGCAGAGGTCTCACTACACTAACTTGTAGTTTTAGCTGAACACTGTGAGCAGGACGCACTACACTAACTTGTAGATTTAGATGAACACGGTGCAGAGGTCTCACTACACTAATTTGTAGTTTTAGCTGAACACTGTGAGCAGGACGCACTACACTAACTTGTAGCTTTAGATGAACACGGTGCAGAGGTCTCACTACACTAACTTGTAGTTTTAGCTGAACACTGTGAGCAGGACGCACTGCACTAACTTGTAGCTTTAGATGAACACGGTGCAGAGGTCTCACTACATTACTGAACACTGTGAGCAGGACGCATTACACTAACTTGTAGCTTTAGATGAACACAGTGCAGAGGTCTCGCTACACTAACTTGTAGTTTTAGCTGAACACTGTGAGCAGGACGCACTACACTAACTTGTAGCTTTAGATGAACACGGTGCAGAGGTCTCACTACACTAACTTGTAGTTTTAGCTGAACACTTTGAGCAGGACGCACTACACTAACTTGTAGCTTTAGATGAACACGGTGCAGAGGTCTCACTACACTAACTTGTAATTTTAGCGAACACTGTGAGCATGACGCACTACACTAACTTGTAGCTTTAGATGAACACGGTGCAGAGGTCTCACTACACTAACTTGTAGTTTTAGCTGAACACTGTGAGCAGGACGCACTACACTAACTTGTAGCTTTAGATGAACACGGTGCAGAGGTCTCACTACACTAACTTGTAGTTTTAGCTGAACACTGTGAGCAGGACGCACTACACTAACTTGTAGCTTTAGATGAACACGGTGCAGAGGTCTCACTACACTAACTTGTCGTTTTAGCTGAACACTGTGAGCAGGACGCACTACACTAACTTGTAGCTTTAGATGAACACGGTGCAGAGGTCTCACTACACTAAATTGTAGTTTTAGCTGAACACTGTGAGCAGGACGCACTACACTAACTTGTAGCTTTAGATGAACACGGTGCAGAGGTCTCACTACGCTAACTTGTAGTTTTAGCTGAACACTGTGAGCAGGACGCACTACACTAACTTGTAGCTTTAGATGAACACGGTGCAGAGGTCTCACTACACTAACTTGTAGTTTTAGCTGAACACTGTGAGCAGGATGCACTACACTAACTTGTAGCTTTAGATGAACACGGTGCAGAGGTCTCACTACACTAACTTGTAGTTTTAGCTGAACACTGTGAGCAGGACGCACTACACTAACTTGTAGCTTTAGATGAACACGGTGCAGAGGTCTCACTACACTAACTTGTAGTTTTAGCTGAACACTGTGAGCAGGACGCACTACACTAACTTGTAGCTTTAGATGAACACGGTGCAGAGGTCTCACTACACTAACTTGTAATTTTAGCGAACACTGTGAGCATGACGCACTACACTAACTTGTAGCTTTAGATGAACACTGTGCAGAGGTCTTACTACACTAACTTGTAGTTTTAGCAGAACACTGTGAGCAGGACGCATTACACTAACTTGTAGCTTTAGATGAACACGGTGCAGAGGTCTCACTACACTAACTTGTAGTTTTAGCTGAACACTGTGAGCAGGACGCACTGCACTAACTTGTAGCTTTAAATGAACACGGTGCAGAGGTCTCACTACATTACTGAACACTGTGAGCAGGACGCACTACACTAACTTGTAGCTTTAGATGAGCACAGTGCAGAGGTCTTGCTACACTAACTTGTAGTTTTAGCTGAACACTGTGAGCAGGACGCACTACACTAACTTGTAGCTTTAGATGAACACGGTGCAGAGGTCATACTACACTAACTTGTAGTTTTAGCAGAACACTGTGAGCAGGACGCACTACACTAACTTGTAGCTTTAGATGAACACTGTGCAGAGGTCTCACTACACTAACTTGTAGTTTTAGCTGAACACTGTGAGCAGGACGCACTACACTAACTTGTAGATTTAGATGAACACGGTGCAGAGGTCTCACTACACTAATTTGTAGTTTTAGCTGAACACTGTGAGCAGGACGCACTACACTAACTTGTAGCTTTAGATGAACACGGTGCAGAGGTCTCACTACACTAACTTGTAGTTTTAGCTGAACACTGTGAGCAGGACGCACTGCACTAACTTGTAGCTTTAGATGAACACGGTGCAGAGGTCTCACTACATTACTGAACACTGTGAGCAGGACGCATTACACTAACTTGTAGCTTTAGATGAACACAGTGCAGAGGTCTCGCTACACTAACTTGTAGTTTTAGCTGAACACTGTGAGCAGGACGCACTACACTAACTTGTAGCTTTAGATGAACACGGTGCAGAGGTCTCACTACACTAACTTGTAGTTTTAGCTGAACACTTTGAGCAGGACGCACTACACTAACTTGTAGCTTTAGATGAACACGGTGCAGAGGTCTCACTACACTAACTTGTAATTTTAGCGAACACTGTGAGCATGACGCACTACACTAACTTGTAGCTTTAGATGAACACGGTGCAGAGGTCTCACTACACTAACTTGTAGTTTTAGCTGAACACTGTGAGCAGGACGCACTACACTAACTTGTAGCTTTAGATGAACACGGTGCAGAGGTCTCACTACACTAACTTGTAGTTTTAGCTGAACACTGTGAGCAGGACGCACTACACTAACTTGTAGCTTTAGATGAACACGGTGCAGAGGTCTCACTACACTAACTTGTCGTTTTAGCTGAACACTGTGAGCAGGACGCACTACACTAACTTGTAGCTTTAGATGAACACGGTGCAGAGGTCTCACTACACTAAATTGTAGTTTTAGCTGAACACTGTGAGCAGGACGCACTACACTAACTTGTAGCTTTAGATGAACACGGTGCAGAGGTCTCACTACGCTAACTTGTAGTTTTAGCTGAACACTGTGAGCAGGACGCACTACACTAACTTGTAGCTTTAGATGAACACGGTGCAGAGGTCTCACTACACTAACTTGTAGTTTTAGCTGAACACTGTGAGCAGGATGCACTACACTAACTTGTAGCTTTAGATGAACACGGTGCAGAGGTCTCACTACACTAACTTGTAGTTTTAGCTGAACACTGTGAGCAGGACGCACTACACTAACTTGTAGCTTTAGATGAACACGGTGCAGAGGTCTCACTACACTAACTTGTAGTTTTAGCTGAACACTGTGAGCAGGACGCACTACACTAACTTGTAGCTTTAGATGAACACGGTGCAGAGGTCTCACTACACTAACTTGTAATTTTAGCGAACACTGTGAGCATGACGCACTACACTAACTTGTAGCTTTAGATGAACACTGTGCAGAGGTCTTACTACACTAACTTGTAGTTTTAGCAGAACACTGTGAGCAGGACGCATTACACTAACTTGTAGCTTTAGATGAACACGGTGCAGAGGTCTCACTACACTAACTTGTAGTTTTAGCTGAACACTGTGAGCAGGACGCACTGCACTAACTTGTAGCTTTAAATGAACACGGTGCAGAGGTCTCACTACATTACTGAACACTGTGAGCAGGACGCACTACACTAACTTGTAGCTTTAGATGAGCACAGTGCAGAGGTCTTGCTACACTAACTTGTAGTTTTAGCTGAACACTGTGAGCAGGACGCACTACACTAACTTGTAGCTTTAGATGAACACGGTGCAGAGGTCTCACTACACTAACTTGTAGTTTTAGCTGAACACTGTGAGCAGGACGCACTACACTAACTTGTAGCTTTAGATGAACACGGTGCAGAGGTCTCACTACGCTAACTTGTAGTTTTAGCTGAACACTGTGAGCAGGACGCACTATACTAACTTGTAGCTTTAGATGAACACGGTGCAGAGGTCTCACTACACTAACTTGTAGTTTTAGCTGAACACTGTGAGCAGGATGCACTACACTAACTTGTAGCTTTAGATGAACACGGTGCAGAGGTCTCACTACACTAACTTGTAGTTTTAGCTGAACACTGTGAGCAGGACGCACTAAACTAACTTGTAGCTTTAGATGAACACGGTGCAGAGGTCTCACTACACTAACTTGTAGTTTTAGCTGAACACTGTGAGCAGGACGCACTACACTAACTTGTAGCTTTAGATGAACACGGTGCAGAGGTCTCACTACACTAACTTGTAATTTTAGCGAACACTGTGAGCATGACGCACTACACTAACTTGTAGCTTTAGATGAACACTGTGCAGAGGTCTTACTACACTAACTTGTAGTTTTAGCAGAACACTGTGAGCAGGACGCATTACACTAACTTGTAGCTTTAGATGAACACGGTGCAGAGGTCTCACTACACTAACTTGTAGTTTTAGCTGAACACTGTGAGCAGGACGCACTGCACTAACTTGTAGCTTTAGATGAACACGGTGCAGAGGTCTCACTACATTACTGAACACTGTGAGCAGGACGCACTACACTAACTTGTAGCTTTAGATGAACACAGTGCAGAGGTCTCGCTACACTAACTTGTAGTTTTAGCTGAACACTGTGAGCAGGACGCACTACACTAACTTGTAGCTTTAGATGAACACGGTGCAGAGGTCTCACTACACTAACTTGTAGTTTTAGCTGAACACTGTGAGCAGGATGCACTACACTAACTTGTAGCTTTAGATGAACACTGTGCGGAGGTCTCACTACAAAAACTTGTAGTTTTAGCTGAACACTGTGAGCAGGACGCACTACACTAACTTGTAGCTTTAGATGAACACGGTGCAGATGTCTCACTACACTAACTTGTAATTTTAGCAAACACTGTGAGCATGACGCACTACACTAACTTGTAGCTTTAGATGAACACGGTGCAGAGGTCTCACTACACTAACTTGTAGTTTTAGCTGAACACTGTGAGCAGGACGCACTACACTAACTTGTAGCTTTAGCTGAACACGGTGCAGAGGTCTTACTACACTAACTTGTAGTTTTAGCAGGACACTATGAGCAGGACGCACTACACTAACTTGTAGCTTTAGATGAACACTGTGCAGGGGTCTCACTACACTAACTTATAGTTTTAGCTGAACACTGTGAGCAGGACGCACTACAATAACTTGTAGCTTTAGATGAACACTGTGCAGAGGTCTCACTACACTAACTTGTAGTTTTAGCTGAACACTGTGAGCAGGACGCAGTACACTAACTTGTATCTTTAGATGAACACGGTGCAGAGGTCTCACTACACTAACTTGTAATTTTAGCGAACACTGTGAGCATGACGCACTACACTAACTTGTAGCTTTAGATGAACACGGTGCAGAGGTCTTACTACACTAACTTGTAGTTTTAGCAGAACACTGTGAGCAGGACGCACTACACTAACTTGTAGCTTTAGATGAACACTGTGCAGAGGTCTCACTACAAAAACTTGTAGTTTTAGCTGAACACTGTGAGCAGGACGCACTACACTAACTTGTAGCTTTAGATGAACACGGTGCAGATGTCTCACTACACTAACTTGTAATTTTAGCGAACACTGTGAGCATGACGCACTACACTAACTTGTAGCTTTAGATGAACACGGTGCAGAGGTCTCACTACACTAACTTGTAGTTTTAGCTGAACACTGTGAGCAGGACGCACTACACTAACTTGTAGCTTTAGCTGAACACGGTGCAGAGGTCTTACTACACTAACTTGTAGTTTTAGCAGGACACTATGAGCAGGACGCACTACACTAACTTGTAGCTTTAGATGAACACTGTGCAGGGGTCTCACTACACTAACTTGTAGTTTTAGCTGAACACTGTGAGCAGGACGCACTACAATAACTTGCAGCTTTAGATGAACACTGTGCAGAGGTCTCACTACACTAACTTGTAGTTTTAGCTGAACACTGTGAGCAGGACGCACTACACTAACTTGTATCTTTAGATGAACACGGTGCAGAGGTCTCACTACACTAACTTGTAATTTTAGCGAACACTGTGAGCATGACGCACTACACTAACTTGTAGCTTTAGATGAACATGGTGCAGAGGTCTCACTACACTAACTTGTAGTTTTAGCTGAACACTGTGAGCAGGACGCACTACACTAACTTGTAGCTTTAGATGAACACGGTGCAGAGGTCTCACTACACTAACTTGTAGTTTTAGCTGAACACTGTGAGCAGGACGCACTACACTAACTTGTAGCTTTAGATGAACACGGTGCAGAGGTCTCACTACACTAACTTGTAGTTTTAGCTGAACACTGTGAGCAGGACGCACTACACTAACTTGTAGCTTTAGATGAACACGGTGCAGAGGTCTCACTACACTAACTTGTAGTTTTAGCTGAACACTGTGAGCAGGACGCACTACACTAACTTGTAGCTTTAGATGAACACGGTGCAGAGGTCTCACTACACTAACTTGTAGTTTTAGCTGAACACTGTGAGCAGGACGCACTACACTAACTTGTAGCTTTAGATGAACACGGTGCCGAGGTCTCACTACACTAACTTGTAGTTTTAGCTGAACACTGTGAGCAGGACGCACTACACTAACTTGTAGCTTAAGATGAACACGGTGCAGAGGTCTCACTACACTAACTTGTAGTTTTAGCTGAACACTGTGAGCAGGACGCACTACACTAACTTGTAGCTTTAGATGAACACGGTGCAGAGGTCTCACTACACTAACTTGTAATTTTAGCGAACACTGTGAGCATGACGCACTACACTAACTTGTAGCTTTAGATGAACACGGTGCAGAGGTCTTACTACACTAACTTGTAGTTTTAGCAGAACACTGTGAGCAGGACGCACTACACTAACTTGTAGCTTTAGATGAACACTGTGCAGAGGTCTTACTACACTAACTTGTAGTTTTAGCAGAACACTGTGAGCAGGACGCACTACACTAACTTGTAGCTTTAGATGAACACGGTGCAGAGGTCTCACTACATTACTGAACACTGTGAGCAGGACGCACTACACTAACTTGTAGCTTTAGATGAACACAGTGCAGAGGTCTCGCTACACTAACTTGTAGTTTTAGCTGAACACTGTGAGCAGGACGCACTACACTAACTTGTAGCTTTAGATGAACACGGTGCAGAGGTCTCACTACACTAACTTGTAGTTTTAGCTGAACACTGTGAGCAGGACGCACTACACTTACTTGTAGCTTTAGATGAACACTGTGCAGAGGTCTCACTACACTAACTTGTAGTTTTAGCTGAACACTGTGAGCAGGATGCACTACAATAACTTGTAGCTTTAGATGAACACGGTGCAGAGGTCTCACTACACTAACTTGTAGTTTTAGCTGAACACTTTGAGCAGGACGCACTACACTAACTTGTAGCTTTAGATGAACATGGTGCAGAGGTCTCACTACACTAACTTGTAGTTTTAGCTGAACACTGTGAGCAGGACGCACTACACTAACTTGTAGCTTTAGATGAACACGGTGCAGAGGTCTCACTACACTAACTTGTAGTTTTAGCTGAACACTGTGAGCAGGACGCACTACACTAACTTGTAGCTTTAGATGAACACGGTGCAGAGGTCTCACTACACTAACTTGTAGTTTTAGCTGAACACTGTGAGCAGGACGCACTACACTAACTTGTAGCTTTAGATGAACACGGTGCAGAGGTCTCACTACACTAACTTGTAGTTTTAGCTGAACACTGTGAGCAGGACGCACTACACTAACTTGTAGCTTTAGATGAACACGGTGCCGAGGTCTCACTACACTAACTTGTAGTTTTAGCTGAACACTGTGAGCAGGACGCACTACACTAACTTGTAGCTTAAGATGAACACGGTGCAGAGGTCTCACTACACTAACTTGTAGTTTTAGCTGAACACTGTGAGCAGGACGCACTACACTAACTTGTAGCTTTAGATGAACACGGTGCAGAGGTCTCACTACACTAACTTGTAATTTTAGCGAACACTGTGAGCATGACGCACTACACTAACTTGTAGCTTTAGATGAACACGGTGCAGAGGTCTTACTACACTAACTTGTAGTTTTAGCAGAACACTGTGAGCAGGACGCACTACACTAACTTGTAGCTTTAGATGAACACTGTGCAGAGGTCTTACTACACTAACTTGTAGTTTTAGCAGAACACTGTGAGCAGGACGCACTACACTAACTTGTAGCTTTAGATGAACACGGTGCAGAGGTCTCACTACATTACTGAACACTGTGAGCAGGACGCACTACACTAACTTGTAGCTTTAGATGAACACAGTGCAGAGGTCTCGCTACACTAACTTGTAGTTTTAGCTGAACACTGTGAGCAGGACGCACTACACTAACTTGTAGCTTTAGATGAACACGGTGCAGAGGTCTCACTACACTAACTTGTAGTTTTAGCTGAACACTGTGAGCAGGACGCACTACACTAACTTGTAGCTTTAGATGAACACTGTGCAGAGGTCTCACTACACTAACTTGTAGTTTTAGCTGAACACTGTGAGCAGGATGCACTACACTAACTTGTAGCTTTAGATGAACACGGTGTAGAGGTCTCACTACAAAAACTTGTAGTTTTAGCTGAACACTGTGAGCAGGACGCACTACACTAACTTGTAGCTTTAGATGAACACGGTGCAGAGGTCTCACTACACTAACTTGTAGTTTTAGCGAACACTGTGAGCAGGACGCACTACACTAACTTGTAGCTTTAGATGAACACGGTGCAGAGGTCTCACTACATTACTGAACACTGTGAGCAGGACGCACTACACTAACTTGTAGCTTTAGATGAACACAGTGCAGAGGTCTTGCTACACTAACTTGTAGTTTTAGCTGAACACTGTGAGCAGGACGCACTACACTAACTTGTAGCTTTAGATGAACACGGTGCAGAGGTCTCACTACACTAACTTGTAGTTTTAGCTGAACACTGTGAGCAGGATGCACTACACTAACTTGTAGCTTTAGATGAACACTGTGCAGAGGTCTCACTACACTAACTTGTAGTTTTAGCTGAACACTGTGAGCAGGATGCACTACACTAACTTGTAGCTTTAGATGAACACGGTGCAGAGGTCTCACTACACTAACTTGTAGTTTTAGCTGAACACTGTGAGCAGGATGCACTACACTAACTTGTAGCTTTAGATGAACACGGTGCAGAGGTCTCACTACACTAACTTGTAGTTTTAGCTGAACACTGTGAGCAGGACGCACTACACTAACTTGTAGCTTTAGATGAACACGGTGCAGAGGTCTCACTACACTAACTTTTAGTTTTAGCTGAACACTGTGAGCAGGACGCACTACACTAACTTGTAGCTTTAGATGAACACGGTGCAGAGGTCTCACTACACTAACTTGTAATTTTAGCGAACACTGTGAGCATGACGCACTACACTAACTTGTAGCTTTAGATGAACACTGTGCAGAGGTCTTACTACACTAACTTGTAGTTTTAGCAGAACACTGTGAGCAGGACGCATTACACTAACTTGTAGCTTTAGATGAACACGGTGCAGAGGTCTCACTACACTAACTTGTAGTTTTAGCTGAACACTGTGAGCAGGACGCACTGCACTAACTTGTAGCTTTAGATGAACACGGTGCAGAGGTCTCACTACATTACTGAACACTGTGAGCAGGACGCACTACACTAACTTGTAGCTTTAGATGAACACAGTGCAGAGGTCTCGCTACACTAACTTGTAGTTTTAGCTGAACACTGTGAGCAGGACGCACTACACTAACATGTAGCTTTAGATGAACACGGTGCAGAGGTCTCACTACACTAACTTGTAGTTTTAGCTGAACACTGTGAGCAGGACGCACTACACTAACATGTAGCTTTAGATGAACACGGTGCAGAGGTCTCACTACACTAACTTGTAGTTTTAGCTGAACACTGTGAGCAGGACGCACTACACTAACTTGTAGCTTTAGATGAACACTGTGCAGAGGTCTCACTACACTAACTTGTAGTTTTAGCTGAACACTGTGAGCAGGATGCACTACACTAACTTGTAGTTTTAGCTGAACACTGTGAGCAGGACGCACTACACTAACTTGTAGCTTTAGATGAACACGGTGCAGAGGTCTTACTACACTAACTTGTAGTTTTAGCGAACACTGTGAGCAGGACGCACTACACTAACTTGTAGCTTTAGATGAACACGGTGCAGAGGTCTTACTACACTAACTTGTAGTTTTAGCTGAACACTGTGAGCAGGACGCACTACACTAACTTGTAGCTTTAGATGAACACGGTGCAGAGGTCTCACTGCACTAACTTGTAGTTTTAGCTGAACACTGTGAGCAGGACGCACTGCACTAACTTGTAGCTTTAGATGAACACGGTGCAGAGGTCTCACTACATTACTGAACACTGTGAGCAGGACGCACTACACTAACTTGTAGCTTTAGATGGACACAGTGCAGAGGTTTCGCTACACTAACTTGTAGTTTTAGCTGAACACTGTGAGCAGGACGCACTACACTAACTTGTAGCTTTAGATGAACACGGTGCAGAGGTCTCACTACACTAACTTGTAGTTTTAGCTGAACACTTTGAGCAGGACGCACTACACTAACTTGTAGCTTTAGATGAACATGGTGCAGAGGTCTCACTACACTAACTTGTAATTTTAGCGAACACTGTGAGCATGACGCACTACACTAACTTGTAGCTTTAGATGAACACGGTGCAGAGGTCTCACTACATTACTGAACACTGTGAGCAGGACGCACTACACTAACTTGTAGCTTTAGATGGACACAGTGCAGAGGTTTCGCTACACTAACTTGTAGTTTTAGCTGAACACTGTGAGCAGGACGCACTACACTAACTTGTAGCTTTAGATGAACACGGTGCAGAGGTCTCACTACACTAACTTGTAGTTTTAGCTGAACACTTTGAGCAGGACGCACTACACTAACTTGTAGCTTTAGATGAACACGGTGCAGAGGTCTCACTACACTAACTTGTAATTTTAGCGAACACTGTGAGCATGACGCACTACACTAACTTGTAGCTTTAGATGAACACGGTGCAGAGGTCTTACTACACTAACTTGTAGTTTTAGCTGAACACTGTGAGCAGGACGCACTACACCAACTTGCAGATTTAGATGAACACTGTGCAGAGGTCTCACTACACTAACTTGTAGTTTTAGCTGAACACTGTGAGCAGTACACACTACACTAACTTGTAGCTTTAGATAAACAAGGTGCAGATGTCTCACTACACTAACTTGTAGTTTTAGCTGAACACTGTGAGCAGTACACACTACACTAACTTGTAGCTTTAGATAAACAAGGTGCAGATGTCTCACTGCACTAACTTGTAATTTTAGCGAACACTGTGAGCATGACGCACTACACTAACTTGTAGCTTTAGATGAACACGGTGCAGAGGTCTCACTACACTAACTTGTAGTTTTAGCTGAACACTGTGAGCAGGACGCACTACACTAACTTGTAGCTTTAGCTGAACACGGTGCAGCGGTCTTACTACACTAACTTGTAGTTTTAGCAGGACACTATGAGCAGGACGCACTACACTAACTTGTAGCTTTAGATGAACACTGTGCAGGGGTCTCACTACACTAACTTGTAGTTTTAGCTGAACACTGTGAGCAGGACGCACTACAATAACTTGTAGCTTTAGATGAACACTGTGCAGAGGTCTCACTACACTAACTTGTAGTTTTAGCTGAACACTGTGAGCAGGACGCACTACACTAACTTGTATCTTTAGATGAACACGGTGCAGAGGTCTCACTACACTAACTTGTAATTTTAGCGAACACTGTGAGCATGACGCACTACACTAACTTGTAGCTTTAGATGAACACGGTGCAGAGGTCTTACTACACTAACTTGTAGTTTTAGCAGAACACTGTGAGCAGGACGCACTACACTTACTTGTAGCTTTAGATGAACACTGTGCAGAGGTCTCACTACACTAACTTGTAGTTTTAGCTGAACACTGTGAGCAGGATGCACTACAATAACTTGTAGCTTTAGATGAACACGGTGCAGAGGTCTCACTACACTAACTTGTAGTTTTAGCTGAACACTGTGAGCAGGAGGCACTACACTAACTTGTAACTTTAGATGAACACTGTGCAGAGGTCTCACTACACTAACTTGTAGTTTTAGCTGAACACTGTGAGCAGGACGCACTACACTAACTTGTAGCTTTAGATGAACACGGTGCAGAGGTCTCACTACACTAACTTGTAGTTTTAGCTGAACACTGTGAGCAGGACGCACTACACTAACTTGTAGCTTTAGATGAACACGGTGCAGAGGTCTCACTACACTAACTTGTAGTTTTAGCTGAACACTGTGAGCAGGACGCACTACACTAACTTGTAGCTTTAGATGAACACGGTGAAGAGGTCTCACTACACTAACTTGTAGTTTTAGCTTAACACTGTGAGCAGGACGCACTACACTAACTTGTAGCTTTAGATGAACACGGTGAAGAGGTCTCACTACACTAACTTGTAGTTTTAGCTGGACACTGTGAGCAGGACGCACTACACTAACTTGTAGCTTTAGATGAACACGGTGCAGAGGTCCCACTACACTAACTTGTAGTTTTAGCTGAACTCTGTGAGCAGGAAGCACTACACTAACTTGTAGCTTTAGATGAACATGGTGCAGAGGTCTCACTACACTAACTTGTAGTTTTAGCTGAACACTGTGAGCAGGACGCACTACACTAACTTGTAGCTTTAGATGAACACGGTGCAGAGGTCTCACTGCACTAACTTGTAGTTTTAGCTGAACTCTGTGAGCAGGAAGCACTACACTAACTTGTAGCTTTAGATGAACATGGTGCAGAGGTCTCACTACACTAACTTGTAGTTTTAGCTGAACACTGTGAGCAGGACGCACTACACTAACTTGTAGCTCTAGATGAACACAGTGCAGAGGTCTTACTACACTAACTTGTAGTTTTAGCTGAACACTGTGAGGAGGACGCACTACACTAACTTGTAGCTTTAGATGAACACGGTGCAGAGGTCTCACTACACTAACTTGTAGTTTTAGCCTAACACTGTGAGCAGGATGCACTACACTAACTTGTAGCTTTAGATGAACACGGTGCAGAGGTCTCACTACACTAACTTGTAGTTTTAGTTGAACACTGTGAGCAGGAAGCACTACACTAACTTGTAGCTTTAGATGAACACGGTGCAGAGGTCTCACTACACTAACTTGTAGTTTTAGCTGAACACTGTGAGCAGGACGCACTACACTAACTTGTAGCTTTAGATGAACACGGTGCAGAGGTCTCACTACACTAACTTGTAGTTTTAGCTGAACACTGTGAGCAGGACGCACTACACTAACTTGTAGCTTTAGATGAACACGGTGCAGAGGTCTCACTACACTAACTTGTAGTTTTAGCTGAACACTGTGAGCAGGACGCACTACACTAACTTGTAGCTTTAGTTGAACACAGTGCAGAGGCCTTACTACACTAACTTGTAGTTTTAGCTGAACACTGTGAGCAGGACGCACTACACTAACTTGTAGCTTTAGATGAACACGTTGCAGAGGTCTCACTACACTAACTTGTAGTTTTAGCTGAACACTGTGAGCAGGACGCACTACACTAACTTGTAGCTTTAGATGAACACTGTGCAGAGGTCTCACTACACTAACTTGTAGTTTTAGTTGAACACTGTGAGCAGGACGCACTACACTAACTTGTAGCTTTAGATGAACACTGTGCAGAGGTCTCACTACACTAACTTATAGTTTTAGCTGAACACTGTGAGCAGGACGCACTACACTAACTTGTAGCTTTGGATGGACACGGTGCAGAGGTTTCACTACACTAACTTGTAGTTTTAGCTGAACAATGTGAGCAGGAGGCACTACACTAACTTGTAACTTTAGATGAACACTGTGCAGAGGTCTCACTACACTAACTTGTAGTTTTAGCTGAACACTGTGAGCAGGACGCACTACACTAACTTGTAGCTTTAGATGAACACGGTGCAGAGGTCTCACTACACTAACTTGTAGTTTTAGCTGAACACTGTGAGCAGGACGCACTACACTAACTTGTAGCTTTAGATGAACACGGTGCAGAGGTCTCACTACACTAACTTGTAGTTTTAGCTGAACACTGTGAGCAGGACGCACTACACTAACTTGTAGCTTTAGATGAACACGGTGAAGAGGTCTCACTACACTAACTTGTAGTTTTAGCTTAACACTGTGAGCAGGACGCACTACACTAACTTGTAGCTTTAGATGAACACGGTGAAGAGGTCTCACTACACTAACTTGTAGTTTTAGCTGGACACTGTGAGCAGGACGCACTACACTAACTTGTAGCTTTAGATGAACACGGTGCAGAGGTCTCACTACACTAACTTGTAGTTTTAGCTGAACTCTGTGAGCAGGAAGCACTACACAAACTTGTAGCTTTATATGAACATGGTGCAGAGGTCTCACTACACTAACTTGTAGTTTTAGCTGAACACTGTGAGCAGGACGCACTACACTAACTTGTAGCTTTAGATGAACACGGTGCAGAGGTCTCACTACACTAACTTGTAGTTTTAGCTGAACTCTGTGAGCAGGAAGCACTACACTAACTTGTAGCTTTAGATGAACATGGTGCAGAGGTCTCACTACACTAACTTGTAGTTTTAGCTGAACACTGTGAGCAGGACGCACTACACTAACTTGTAGCTCTAGATGAACACAGTGCAGAGGTCTTACTACACTAACTTGTAGTTTTAGCTGAACACTGTGAGAAGGACGCACTACACTAACTTGTAGCTTTAGATGAACACGGTGCAGAGGTCTCACTACACTAACTTGTAGTTTTAGCTGAACACTGTGAGCAGGATGCACTACACTAACTTGTAGCTTTAGATGAACACGGTGCAGAGGTCTCACTACACTAACTTGTAGTTTTAGTTGAACACTGTGAGCAGGAAGCACTACACTAACTTGTAGCTTTAGATGAACACGGTGCAGAGGTCTCACTACACTAACTTGTAGTTTTAGCTGAACACTGTGAGCAGGACGCACTACACTAACTTGTAGCTTTAGATGAACACGTGCAGAGGTCTCACTACACTAACTTGTAGTTTTAGCTGAACACTGTGAGCAGGACGCACTACACTAACTTGTAGCTTTAGATGAACACGGTGCAGAGGTCTCACTACACTAACTTGTAGTTTTAGCTGAACACTGTGAGCAGGACGCACTACACTAACTTGTAGCTTTAGATGAACACGGTGCAGAGGCCTTACTACACTAACTTGTAGTTTTAGCTGAACACTGTGAGCAGGACGCACTACACTAACTTATAGCTTTAGATGAACACGGTGCAGAGGTCTCACTACACTAACTTGTAGTTTTAGCTGAACACTGTGAGCAGGACGCACTACACTAACTTGTAGCTTTAGATGAACACTGTGCAGAGGTCTCACTACACTAACTTGTAGTTTTAGTTGAACACTGTGAGCAGGACGCACTACACTAACTTGTAGCTTTAGATGAACACTGTGCAGAGGTCTCACTACACTAACTTGTAGTTTTAGCTGAACACTGTGAGCAGGACGCACTACACTAACTTGTAGCTTTGGATGGACACGGTGCAGAGGTTTCACTACACTGACTTGTAGTTTTAGCTGAACAATGTGAGCAGGACGCACTACACTAACTTGTAGCTTTAGATGAACACGGTGCAGAGGTCTCACTACAATAACTTGTAGTTTTAGCTGAACACTGTGAGCAGGACACACTACACTAACTTGTAGCTTTAGATGAACATGGTGCAGAGGTCTTACTACACTAACTTGTAGTTTTAGCTGAACACTGTGAGCAGGACGCACTACACTAACTTGTAGCTTTAGATGAACACGGTGCAGAGGTCTCACTACACTAACTTGTAGTTTTAGCTGAACACTGTGAGCAGGATGCACTACACTAACTTGTAGCTTTAGATGAACACGGTGCAGAGGTCTCACTACAAAAACTTGTAGTTTTAGCTGAACACTGTGAGCAGGACGCACTACACTAACTTGTAGCTTTAGATGAACACGGTGCAGAGGTCTCACTACACTAACTTGTAGTTTTAGCGAACACTGTGAGCAGGACGCACTACACTAACTTGTAGCTTTAGATCAACACGGTGCAGATGTCTCACTACACTAACTTGTAGTTTTAGCTGAACACTGTGAGCAGGACGCACTACACTAACTTGTAGCTTTAGATGAACACTGTGCAGAGGTCTCACTAAACTAACTTATAGTTTTAGCTGAACACTATGAGCAGGACGCACTACACTAACTTGTAGCTTTAGATGAACATGGTGCAGAGGTCTCACTACACTAATTTGTAGTTTTAGATGAACACTGTGAGCAGGACGCACTACACTAACTTGTAGCTTTAGATGAACACTGTGCAGAGGTCTCACTACACTAACTTGTAGTTTTAGCTGAACACTGTGAACAGGACGCACTACACTAACTTGTAGCTTTAGATGAACACTGTGCAGAGATCTCACTACACTAACTTGTAATTTTTGATGAACACTGTGAGCAGGATGCACTACACTATCTTGTAGCTTTAGATGAACACTGTGCAGAGGTCTCACTACACTAACTTGTAGTTTTAGCTGAACATTGTGAGCAGGACACACTACACTAACTTGTAGCTTTAGATGAACAAGGTGCAGATGTCTCACTACACTAACTTGTAGTTTTAGCTGAACACTTTGAGCAGGACGCACTACACTAACTTGTAGCTTTAGATGAACACAGTGCAGAGGTCTTACTACACTAACTTGTAGTTTTAGCTGAACACTGTGAGGAGGACGCACTACACTAACTTGTAGCTTTAGATGAACACGGTGCAGAGGTCTCACTACACTAACTTGTAGTTTTAGCTGAACACTGTGAGCAGGACGCACTACACTAACTTGTAGCTTTAGATGAACACGGTGCAGAGGTCTCACTACACTAACTTGTAGTTTTAGCTGAACACTGTGAGCAGGACGCACTACACTAACTTGTAGCTTTAGATGAACACAGTGCAGAGGCCTTACTACACTAACTTGTAGTTTTAGCTGAACACTGTGAGCAGGACGCACTACACTAACTTGTAGCTTTAGATGAACACGGTGCAGAGGTCTCACTACACTAACTTGTAGTGAGACCTCCTGCACTGTGAGCAGGACGCACTACACTAACTTGTAGCTTTAGATGAACACGTGCAGAGGTCTCACTACACTAACTTGTAGTTTTAGTTGAACACTGTGAGCAGGACGCACTACACTAACTTGTAGCTTTAGATGAACACTGTGCAGAGGTCTCACTACACTAACTTGTAGTTTTAGCTGAACACTGTGAGCAGGACGCACTACACTAACTTGTAGCTTTGGATGGACACGGTGCAGAGGTTTCACTACACTAACTTGTAGTTTTAGCTGAACAATGTGAGCAGGACGCACTACACTAACTTGTAGCTTTAGATGAACACGGTGCAGAGGTCTCACTACAATAACTTGTAGTTTTAGCTGAACACTGTGAGCAGGACACACTACACTAACTTGTAGCTTTAGATGAACATGGTGCAGAGGTCTTACTACACTAACTTGTAGTTTTAGCTGAACACTGTGAGCAGGACGCACTACACTAACTTGTAGCTTTAGATGAACACGGTGCAGAGGTCTCACTACACTAACTTGTAGTTTTAGCTGAACACTGTGAGCAGGATGCACTACACTAACTTGTAGCTTTAGATGAACACGGTGCAGAGGTCTCACTACAAAAACTTGTAGTTTTAGCTGAACACTGTGAGCAGGACGCACTACACTAACTTGTAGCTTTAGATGAACACAGTGCAGAGGTCTTACTACACTAACTTGTAGTTTTAGCTGAACACTGTGAGGAGGACGCACTACACTAACTTGTAGCTTTAGATGAACACGGTGCAGAGGTCTCACTACACTAACTTGTAGTTTTAGCTGAACACTGTGAGCAGGACGCACTACACTAACTTGTAGCTTTAGATGAACAAGGTGCAGATGTCTCACTACACTAACTTGTAGTTTTAGCTGAACACTTTGAGCAGGACGCACTACACTAACTTGTAGCTTTAGATGAACACAGTGCAGAGGTCTTACTACACTAACTTGTAGTTTTAGCTGAACACTGTGAGGAGGACGCACTACACTAACTTGTAGCTTTAGATGAACACGGTGCAGAGGTCTCACTACACTAACTTGTAGTTTTAGCTGAACACTGTGAGCAGGACGCACTACACTAACTTGTAGCTTTAGATGAACACGGTGCAGAGGTCTCACTACACTAACTTGTAGTTTTAGCTGAACACTGTGAGCAGGACGCACTACACTAACTTGTAGCTTTAGATGAACACGGTGCAGAGGTCTCACTACACTAACTTGTAGTTTTAGCTGAACACTGTGAGCAGGACGCACTACACTAACTTGTAGCTTTAGATGAACACAGTGCAGAGGCCTTACTACACTAACTTGTAGTTTTAGCTGAACACTGTGAGCAGGACGCACTACACTAACTTGTAGCTTTAGATGAACACGGTGCAGAGGTCTCACTACACTAACTTGTAGTTTTAGCTGAACACTGTGAGCAGGACGCACTACACTAACTTGTAGCTTTAGATGAACACGGTGCAGAGGTCTCACTACACTAACTTGTAGTTTTAGTTGAACACTGTGAGCAGGACGCACTACACTAACTTGTAGCTTTAGATGAACACTGTGCAGAGGTCTCACTACACTAACTTGTAGTTTTAGCTGAACACTGTGAGCAGGACGCACTACACTAACTTGTAGCTTTGGATGGACACGGTGCAGAGGTTTCACTACACTAACTTGTAGTTTTAGCTGAACAATGTGAGCAGGACGCACTACACTAACTTGTAGCTTTAGATGAACACGGTGCAGAGGTCTCACTACAATAACTTGTAGTTTTAGCTGAACACTGTGAGCAGGACACACTACACTAACTTGTAGCTTTAGATGAACATGGTGCAGAGGTCTTACTACACTAACTTGTAGTTTTAGCTGAACACTGTGAGCAGGACGCACTACACTAACTTGTAGCTTTAGATGAACACGGTGCAGAGGTCTCACTACACTAACTTGTAGTTTTAGCTGAACACTGTGAGCAGGATGCACTACACTAACTTGTAGCTTTAGATGAACACGGTGCAGAGGTCTCACTACAAAAACTTGTAGTTTTAGCTGAACACTGTGAGCAGGACGCACTACACTAACTTGTAGCTTTAGATGAACACGGTGCAGAGGTCTCACTACACTAACTTGTAGTTTTAGCGAACACTGTGAGCAGGACGCACTACACTAACTTGTAGCTTTAGATGAACACGGTGCAGAGGTCTTACTACACTAAATTGTAGTTTTAGCTGAACACTGTGAGCAGGACGCACTACACTAACTTGCAGATTTAGATGAACACTGTGCAGAGGTCTCACTACACTAACTTGTAGTTTTAGTTGAACACTGTGAGCAGGAAGCACTACACTAACTTGTAGCTTTAGATGAACACTGTGCAGAGGTCTCACTACACTAACTTGTAGTTTTAGCTGAACACTGTGAGCAGGACACACTACACTAACTTGTAGCTTTAGATGAACACGGTGCAGAGGTCTTACTACACTAAATTGTAGTTTTAGCTGAACACTGTGAGCAGGACGCACTACACTAACTTGCAGATTTAGATGAACACTGTGCAGAGGTCTCACTACACTAACTTGTAGTTTTAGCTGAACACTGTGAGCAGTACACACTACACTAACTTGTAGCTTTAGATAAACAAGGTGCAGATGTCTCACTACACTAACTTGTAGTTTTAGTTGAACACTGTGAGCAGGATGCACTACACTAACTTGTAGCTTTAGATGAACACTGTGCAGAGGTCTTACTACACTAACTTGTATTTTTAGCTGAACACTGTGAGCAGGACGCACTACACTAACTTGTAGCTTTAGATAAACACGGTGCAGAGGTCTCACTACACTAACTTGTAGTTTTAGCTGAACACTGTGAGCAGGACGCACTACACTAACTTGTAGCTTTAGATGAACACTGTGCAGAGGTCTCACTACACTAACTTGTAGTTTTAGCTAAAACACTGTGAGCAGGATGCACTACACTAACTTTTAGCTTTGGATAAACACGGTGCAGAGGTCTCACTACACTAACTTGTAGTTTTAGCTAAACACTGTGAGCAGGACGCATTACACTAACTTGTAGCTTTAGATGAACACGGTGCAGAGGTCTTACTACACTAACTTGTAGTTTTAGCTGAACACTGTGAGCAGGACGCACTACACTAACTTGTAGCTTTAGATGAACACTGTGCAGAGATCTCACTACACTAACTTGTAATTTTTGCTGAACACTGTGAGCAGGACGCACTACACTATCTTGTAGCTTTAGATGAACACTGTGCAGAGGTCTCACTACACTAACTTGTAGTTTTAGCTGAACATTGTGAGCAGGACGCACTACACTAACTTGTAGCTTTAGATGAACACGGTGCAGATGTCTCACTACACTAACTTGTAGTTTTAGCTGAACACTGTGAGCAGGACGCACTACACTAACTTGTAGCTTTAGATGAACACTGTGCAGAGGTCTCACTACTCTAACTTGTAGTTTTAGCTGAACACTGTGAGCAGGACGCACTACACTAACTTGTAGCTTTAGATGAACACGGTGTAGAGGTCTCACTACAATAACTTGTAGTTTTAGCTGAACACTGTGAGCAGGACGAACTACACTAACTTGTAGCTTTAGATGAACACGGTGCAGAGGTCTCACTACACTAACTTGTAGTTTTAGCTGAACACTGTGAGCAGGACGCACTACACTAACTTGTAGCTTTAGATGAACACTGTGCAGAGGTCTTACTACACTAACTTGTAGTTTTAGCAGAACACTGTGAGCAGGATGCACTACACTAACTTGTAGCTTTAGATAAACAAGGTGCAGATGTCTCACTACACTAACTTGTAGTTTTAGTTGAACACTGTGAGCAGGACACACTACACTAACTTGTAGCTTTAGATGAACACTGTGCAGAGGTCTTACTACACTAACTTGTAGTTTTAGCTGAACACTGTGATCAGGACGCACTACACTAACGTGTAGCTTTAGATGAACACGGTGCAGAGGTCTCACTACACTAACTTGTAGTTTTAGCTGAACACTGTGAGCAGGAATTCACTACACTAACTTGTAGCTTTAGATGAACACTGTGCAGAGGTCTCACTACAAAAACTTGAAGTTTTAGCTGAACACTGTGAGCAGGACGCACTACACTAACTTGTAGCTTTAGATGAACACGGGGCAGAGGTCTCACTACACTAACTTGTAGTTTTAGCGAACACTGTGAGCAGGACGCACTACACTAACTTGTAGCTTTAGATGAACACGGTGCAGAGGTCTTACTACACTAAATTGTAGTTTTAGCTGAACACTGTGAGCAGGACGCACTACACTAACTTGCAGATTTAGATGAACACTGTGCAGAGGTCTCACTACACTAACTTGTAGTTTTAGCTGAGCACTGTGAGCAGTATACACTACACTAACTTGTAGCTTTAGAGAAACAAGGTGCAGATGTCTCACTACACTAACTTGTAGTTTTAGTTGAACACTGTGAGCAGGACGCACTACACTAACTTGTAGCTTTAGATGAACACTGTGCAGAGGTCTTACTACACTAACTTGTAGTTTTAGCTGAACACTGTGAGGAGGACGCACTACACTAACTTGTAGCTTTAGATAAACACGGTGCAGAGGTCTCACTACACTAACTTGTAGTTTGAGCTGAACACTGTGAGCAGGATGCACTACACTAACTTGTAGCTTTAGATGAACACTGTGCAGAGGTCTCACTACAAAAACTTGTAGTTTTAGCGAACACTGTGAGCAGGACGCACTACACTAACTTGTAGCTTTAGATGAACACGGTGCAGAGGTCTTACTACACTAAATTGTAGTTTAGCTGAACACTGTGAGCAGGACGCACTACACTAACTTGCAGATTTAGATGAACACTGTGCAGAGGTCTCACTACACTAACTTGTAGTTTTAGCTGAACACTGTGAGCAGTACACACTACACTAACTTGTAGCTTTAGATAAACAAGGTGCAGATGTCTCACTACACTAACTTGTAGTTTTAGTTGAACACTGTGAGCAGGACACACTACACTAACTTGTAGCTTTAGATGAACACTGTGCAGAGGTCTTACTACACTAACTTGTAGTTTTAGCTGAACACTGTGATCAGGACGCACTACACTAACGTGTAGCTTTAGATGAACACGGTGCAGAGGTCTCACTACACTAACTTGTAGTTTTAGCTGAACACTGTGAGCAGGATTCACTACACTAACTTGTGGCTTTAGATGAACACTGTGCAGAGGTCTCACTACAAAAACTTGTAGTTTTAGCTGAACACTGTGAGCAGGACGAACTACACTAACTTGTAGCTTTAGATGAACACGGTGCAGAGGTCTCACTACACTAACTTGTAGTTTTAGCTGAACACTGTGAGCAGGACGCACTACACTAACTTGTAGCTTTAGATGAACACTGTGCAGAGGTCTTACTACACTAACTTGTAGTTTTAGCTGAACACTGTGAGCAGGATGCACTACACTAACTTGTAGCTTTAGATGAACACTGTGCAGAGGTCTCACTACAAAAACTTGTAGTTTTAGCGAACACTGTGAGCAGGACGCACTACACTAACTTGTAGCTTTAGATGAACACGGTGCAGAGGTCTTACTACACTAAATTGTAGTTTTAGCTGAACACTGTGAGCAGGACGCACTACACTAACTTGCAGATTTAGATGAACACTGTGCAGAGGTCTCACTACACTAACTTGTAGTTTTAGCTGAACACTGTGAGCAGTACACACTACACTAACTTGTAGCTTTAGATAAACAAGGTGCAGATGTCTCACTACACTAACTTGTAGTTTTAGTTGAACACTGTGAGCAGGACACACTACACTAACTTGTAGCTTTAGATGAACACTGTGCAGAGGTCTTACTACACTAACTTGTAGTTTTAGCTGAACACTGTGATCAGGACGCACTACACTAACGTGTAGCTTTAGATGAACACGGTGCAGAGGTCTCACTACACTAACTTGTAGTTTTGGCTGAACACTGTGAGCAGGATTCACTACACTAACTTGTAGCTTTAGATGAACACTGTGCAGAGGTCTCACTACAAAAACTTGTAGTTTTAGCTGAACACTGTGAGCAGGACGCACTACACTAACTTGTAGCTTTAGATGAACACGGGGCAGAGGTCTCACTACACTAACTTGTAGTTTTAGCGAACACTGTGAGCAGGACGCACTACACTAACTTGTAGCTTTAGATGAACACGGTGCAGAGGTCTTACTACACTAAATTGTAGTTTTAGCTGAACACTGTGAGCAGGACGCATTACACTAACTTGCAGATTTAGATGAACACTGTGCAGAGGTCTCACTACACTAACTTGTAGTTTTAGCTGAGCACTGTGAGCAGTATACACTACACTAACTTGTAGCTTTAGATAAACAAGGTGCAGATGTCTCACTACACTAACTTGTAGTTTTAGTTGAACACTGTGAGCAGGACGCACTACACTAACTTGTAGCTTTAGATGAACACTGTGCAGAGGTCTTACTACACTAACTTGTAGTTTTAGCTGAACACTGTGAGGAGGACGCACTACACTAACTTGTAGCTTTAGATGAACACGGTGCAGAGGTCTCACTACACTAACTTGTAGTTTTAGCTGAACACTGTGAGCAGGATGCAATACACTAACTTGTAGCTTTAGATGAACACGGTGCAGAGGTCTCACTACACTAACTTGTAGTTTTAGTTGAACACTGTGAGCAGGAAGCACTACACTAACTTGTAGCTTTAGATGAACACGGTGCAGAGGTCTCACTACACTAACTTGTAGTTTTAGCTGAACACTGTGAGCAGGACGCACTACACTAACTTGTAGCTTTAGATGAACACGGTGCAGAGGTCTCACTACACTAACTTGTAGTTTTAGCTGAACACAGTGAGCAGGACGCACTACACTAACTTGTAGCTTTAGATGAACACAGAGCAGAGGTCTCACTACACTAACTTGTAGTTTTAGCTGAACACTGTGAGCAGGACGCAGTACACTAACTTGTAGCTTTAGATGAACACAGTGCAGAGGTCTTACTACACTAACTTGTAGTTTTAGCTGAACACTGTGAGGAGGACGCACTACACTAACTTGTAGCTTTAGATGAACACGGTGCAGAGGTATCACTACACTAACTTGTAGTTTTAGCTGAACACTGTGAGCAGGATGCACTACACTAACTTGTAGCTTTAGATGAACACGGAGCAGAGGTCTCACTACACTAACTTGTAGTTTTAGCGAACACTGTGAGCAGGACGCACTACGCTAACTTGTAGCTTTAGATGAACACGGTGCAGAGGTCTTACTACACTAAATTGTAGTTTTAGCTGAACACTGTGAGCAGGACGCACTACACTAACTTGCAGATTTAGATGAACACTGTGCAGAGGTCTTACTACACTAACTTGTAGTTTTAGCTGAACACTGTGAGCAGTATACACTACACTAACTTGTAGCTTTAGATAAACAAGGTGCAGATGTCTCACTACACTAACTTGTAGTTTTAGTTGAACACTGTGAGCAGGACGCACTACACTAACTTGTAGCTTTAGATGAACACTGTGCAGAGGTCTTACTACACTAACTTGTAGTTTTAGCTGAACACTGTGATCAGGACGCACTACACTAACGTGTAGCTTTAGATGAACACGGTGCAGAGGTCTCACTACACTAACTTGTAGTTTTAGCTGAACACTGTGAGCAGGATTCACTACACTAACTTGTAGCTTTAGATGAACACTGTGCAGAGGTCTCACTACAAAAACTTGAAGTTTTAGCTGAACACTGTGAGCAGGACGCACTACACTAACTTGTAGCTTTAGATGAACACGGGGCAGAGGTCTCACTACACTAACTTGTAGTTTTAGCGAACACTGTGAGCAGGACGCACTACACTAACTTGTAGCTTTAGATGAACACGGTGCAGAGGTCTTACTACACTAAATTGTAGTTTTAGCTGAACACTGTGAGCAGGACGCACTACACTAACTTGCAGATTTAGATGAACACTGTGCAGAGGTCTCACTACACTAACTTGTAGTTTTAGCTGAGCACTGTGAGCAGTATACACTACACTAACTTGTAGCTTTAGAGAAACAAGGTGCAGATGTCTCACTACACTAACTTGTAGTTTTAGTTGAACACTGTGAGCAGGACGCACTACACTAACTTGTAGCTTTAGATGAACACTGTGCAGAGGTCTTACTACACTAACTTGTAGTTTTAGCTGAACACTGTGAGGAGGACGCACTACACTAACTTGTAGCTTTAGATAAACACGGTGCAGAGGTCTCACTACACTAACTTGTAGTTTGAGCTGAACACTGTGAGCAGGATGCACTACACTAACTTGTAGCTTTAGATGAACACTGTGCAGAGGTCTCACTACAAAAACTTGTAGTTTTAGCGAACACTGTGAGCAGGACGCACTACACTAACTTGTAGCTTTAGATGAACACGGTGCAGAGGTCTTACTACACTAAATTGTAGTTTTAGCTGAACACTGTGAGCAGGACGCACTACACTAACTTGCAGATTTAGATGAACACTGTGCAGAGGTCTCACTACACTAACTTGTAGTTTTAGCTGAACACTGTGAGCAGTACACACTACACTAACTTGTAGCTTTAGATAAACAAGGTGCAGATGTCTCACTACACTAACTTGTAGTTTTAGTTGAACACTGTGAGCAGGACACACTACACTAACTTGTAGCTTTAGATGAACACTGTGCAGAGGTCTTACTACACTAACTTGTAGTTTTAGCTGAACACTGTGATCAGGACGCACTACACTAACGTGTAGCTTTAGATGAACACGGTGCAGAGGTCTCACTACACTAACTTGTAGTTTTAGCTGAACACTGTGAGCAGGATTCACTACACTAACTTGTGGCTTTAGATGAACACTGTGCAGAGGTCTCACTACAAAAACTTGTAGTTTTAGCTGAACACTGTGAGCAGGACGAACTACACTAACTTGTAGCTTTAGATGAACACGGTGCAGAGGTCTCACTACACTAACTTGTAGTTTTAGCTGAACACTGTGAGCAGGACGCACTACACTAACTTGTAGCTTTAGATGAACACTGTGCAGAGGTCTTACTACACTAACTTGTAGTTTTAGCTGAACACTGTGAGCAGGATGCACTACACTAACTTGTAGCTTTAGATGAACACTGTGCAGAGGTCTCACTACAAAAACTTGTAGTTTTAGCGAACACTGTGAGCAGGACGCACTACACTAACTTGTAGCTTTAGATGAACACGGTGCAGAGGTCTTACTACACTAAATTGTAGTTTTAGCTGAACACTGTGAGCAGGACGCACTACACTAACTTGCAGATTTAGATGAACACTGTGCAGAGGTCTCACTACACTAACTTGTAGTTTTAGCTGAACACTGTGAGCAGTACACACTACACTAACTTGTAGCTTTAGATAAACAAGGTGCAGATGTCTCACTACACTAACTTGTAGTTTTAGTTGAACACTGTGAGCAGGACACACTACACTAACTTGTAGCTTTAGATGAACACTGTGCAGAGGTCTTACTACACTAACTTGTAGTTTTAGCTGAACACTGTGATCAGGACGCACTACACTAACGTGTAGCTTTAGATGAACACGGTGCAGAGGTCTCACTACACTAACTTGTAGTTTTGGCTGAACACTGTGAGCAGGATTCACTACACTAACTTGTAGCTTTAGATGAACACTGTGCAGAGGTCTCACTACAAAAACTTGTAGTTTTAGCTGAACACTGTGAGCAGGACGCACTACACTAACTTGTAGCTTTAGATGAACACGGGGCAGAGGTCTCACTACACTAACTTGTAGTTTTAGCGAACACTGTGAGCAGGACGCACTACACTAACTTGTAGCTTTAGATGAACACGGTGCAGAGGTCTTACTACACTAAATTGTAGTTTTAGCTGAACACTGTGAGCAGGACGCATTACACTAACTTGCAGATTTAGATGAACACTGTGCAGAGGTCTCACTACACTAACTTGTAGTTTTAGCTGAGCACTGTGAGCAGTATACACTACACTAACTTGTAGCTTTAGATAAACAAGGTGCAGATGTCTCACTACACTAACTTGTAGTTTTAGTTGAACACTGTGAGCAGGACGCACTACACTAACTTGTAGCTTTAGATGAACACTGTGCAGAGGTCTTACTACACTAACTTGTAGTTTTAGCTGAACACTGTGAGGAGGACGCACTACACTAACTTGTAGCTTTAGATGAACACGGTGCAGAGGTCTCACTACACTAACTTGTAGTTTTAGCTGAACACTGTGAGCAGGATGCAATACACTAACTTGTAGCTTTAGATGAACACGGTGCAGAGGTCTCACTACACTAACTTGTAGTTTTAGTTGAACACTGTGAGCAGGAAGCACTACACTAACTTGTAGCTTTAGATGAACACGGTGCAGAGGTCTCACTACACTAACTTGTAGTTTTAGCTGAACACTGTGAGCAGGACGCACTACACTAACTTGTAGCTTTAGATGAACACGGTGCAGAGGTCTCACTACACTAACTTGTAGTTTTAGCTGAACACAGTGAGCAGGACGCACTACACTAACTTGTAGCTTTAGATGAACACAGAGCAGAGGTCTCACTACACTAACTTGTAGTTTTAGCTGAACACTGTGAGCAGGACGCAGTACACTAACTTGTAGCTTTAGATGAACACAGTGCAGAGGTCTTACTACACTAACTTGTAGTTTTAGCTGAACACTGTGAGGAGGACGCACTACACTAACTTGTAGCTTTAGATGAACACGGTGCAGAGGTATCACTACACTAACTTGTAGTTTTAGCTGAACACTGTGAGCAGGATGCACTACACTAACTTGTAGCTTTAGATGAACACGGAGCAGAGGTCTCACTACACTAACTTGTAGTTTTAGCGAACACTGTGAGCAGGACGCACTACGCTAACTTGTAGCTTTAGATGAACACGGTGCAGAGGTCTTACTACACTAAATTGTAGTTTTAGCTGAACACTGTGAGCAGGACGCACTACACTAACTTGCAGATTTAGATGAACACTGTGCAGAGGTCTTACTACACTAACTTGTAGTTTTAGCTGAACACTGTGAGCAGTATACACTACACTAACTTGTAGCTTTAGATAAACAAGGTGCAGATGTCTCACTACACTAACTTGTAGTTTTAGTTGAACACTGTGAGCAGGACGCACTACACTAACTTGTAGCTTTAGATGAACACTGTGCAGAGGTCTTACTACACTAACTTGTAGTTTTAGCTGAACACTGTGAGGAGGACGCACTACACTAACTTGTAACTTTAGATGAACACGGTGCAGAGGTCTCACTACACTAACTTGTAGTTTTAGCTGAACACTGTGAGCAGGACGCACTACACTAACTTGTAGCTTTAGATGAACACGGGGCAGAGGTCTCACTACACTAACTTGTAGTTTTAGCGAACACTGTGAGCAGGACGCACTACGCTAACTTGTAGCTTTAGATGAACACGGTGCAGAGGTCTTACTACACTAAATTGTAGTTTTAGCTGAACACTGTGAGCAGGACGCACTACACTAACTTGCAGATTTAGATGAACACTGTGCAGAGGTCTCACTACACTAACTTGTAGTTTTAGTTGAACACTGTGAGCAGTATACACTACACTAACTTGTAGCTTTAGATAAACAAGGTGCAGATGTCTCACTACACTAACTTGTAGTTTTAGTTGAACACTGTGAGCAGGACGCACTACACTAACTTGTAGCTTTAGATGAACACTGTGCAGAGGTCTTACTACACTAACTTGTAGTTTTAGCTGAACACTGTGAGGAGGACGCACTACACTAACTTGTAGCTTTAGATGAACACGGTGCAGAGGTCTCACTACACTAACTTGTAGTTTTAGCTGAACACTGTGAGCAGGATGCACTACACTAACTTGTAGCTTTAGATGAACACGGTGCAGAGGTCTCACTACACTAACTTGTAGTTTTAGTTGAACACTGTGAGCAGGAAGCACTACACTAACTTGTAGCTTTAGATGAACACGGTGCAGAGGTCTCACTACACTAACTTGTAGTTTTAGCTGAACACTGTGAGCAGGACGCACTACACTAACTTGTAGCTTTAGATGAACACGGTGCAGAGGTCTCACTACACTAACTTGTAGTTTTAGCTGAACACTGTGAGCAGAACGCACTACACTAACTTGTAGCTTTAGATGAACACGGTGCAGAGGTCTCACTACACTAACTTGTAGTTTTAGCTGAACACTGTGAGCAGGACGCACTACACTAACTTGTAGCTTTAGATGAACACAGTGCAGAGGCCTTACTACACTAACTTGTAGTTTTAGCTGAACACTGTGAGCAGGACGCACTACACTAACTTGTAGCTTTAGATGAACACAGTGCAGAGGTCTCACTACACTAACTTGTAGTTTTAGTTGAACACTGTGAGCAGGACGCACTACACTAACTTGTAGCTTTAGATGAACACTGTGCAGAGGTCTCACTACACTAACTTGTAGTTTTAGCTGAACACTGTGAGCAGGACGCACTAAACTAACTTGTAGCTTTGGATGGACACGGTGCAGAGGTCTCACTACACTAACTTCTAGTTTTAGCTGAACAATGTGAGCAGGATGCACTACACTAACTTGTAGCTTTAGATGAACACGGTGCAGAGGTCTCACTACAATAACTTGTAGTTTTAGCTGAACACTGTGAGCAGGACACACTACACTAACTTGTAGCTTTAGATGAACATGGTGCAGAGGTCTTACTACACTAACTTGTAGTTTTAGCTGAACACTGTGAGCAGGACGCACTACACTAACTTGTAGCTTTAGATGAACACGGTGCAGAGGTCTCACTACACTAACTTGTAGTTTTAGCTGAACACTGTGAGCAGGATGCACTACACTAACTTGTAGCTTTAGATAAACAAGGTGCAGATGTCTCACTACACTAACTTGTAGTTTTAGTTGAACACTGTGAGCAGGACGCACTACACTAACTTGTAGCTTTAGATGAACACTGTGCAGAGGTCTTACTACACTAACTTGTAGTTTTAGCTGAACACTGTGAGGAGGACGCACTACACTAACTTGTAGCTTTAGATGAACACGGTGCAGAGGTCTCACTACACTAACTTGTAGTTTTAGCTGAACACTGTGAGCAGGATGCACTACACTAACTTGTAGCTTTAGATGAACACTGTGCAGAGGTCTCACTACACTAACTTGTAGTTTTAGCTGAACACTGTGAGCAGGATGCACTACACTAACTTGTAGCTTTAGATGAACATGGTGCAGAGGTCTCACTACACTAACTTGTAGTTTTAGCTGAACAATGTGAGCAGGACGCACTACACTAACTTGTAGCTTTAGATGAACACGGTGCAGAGGTCTCACTACAATAACTTGTAGTTTTAGCTGAACACTGTGAGCAGGACACACTACACTAACTTGTAGCTTTAGATGAACATGGTGAAGAGGTCTCACTACACTAACTTGTAGTTTTAGCTGAACACTGTGAGCAGGATGCAATACACTAACTTGTTGCTTTAGATGAACACGGTGCAGAGGTCTCACTACAAAAACTTGTAGTTTTAGCTGAACACTGTGAGCAGGACGCACTACACTAACTTGTAGCTTTAGATGAACACGGTGCAGAGGTCTCACTACACTAACTTGTAGTTTTAGCGAACACTGTGAGCAGGATGCACTACACTAACTTGTAGCTTTAGATGAACACGGTGCAGAGGTCTTACTACACTAAATTGTAGTTTTAGCTGAACACTGTGAGCAGGACGCACTACACTAACTTGCAGATTTAGATGAACACTGTGCAGAGGTCTCACTACACTAACTTGTAGTTTTAGCTGAACACTGTGAGCAGTACACACTACACTAACTTGTAGCTTTAGATAAACAAGGTGCAGATGTCTCACTACACTAACTTGTAGTTTTAGTTGAACACTGTGAGCAGGACGCACTACACTAACTTGTAGCATTAGATGAACACTGTGCAGAGGTCTTACTAAACTAACTTGTAGTTTTAGCTGAACACTGTGAGCAGGACGCACTACACTAACTTGTAGCTTTAGATGAACATGGTGCAGAGGTCTCACTACACTAACTTGTAGTTTTAGCTGAACACTGTGAGCAGGATGCACTACATTAACTTGTAGCTTTAGATGAACACTGTGCAGAGGTCTCACTACAAAAACTTGTAGTTTTAGCTGAACACTGTGAGCAGGACGCACTACACTAACTTGTAGCTTTAGATGAACACTGTGCAGAGGTCTCACTACACTAACTTGTAGTTTTAGCTAAAACACTGTGAGCAGGACGCACTACACTAACTTGTAGCTTTGGATAAACACGGTGCAGAGGTCTCACTACACTAACTTGTAGTTTTAGCTAAACACTGTGAGCAGGACGCATTACACTAACTTGTGGCTTTAGATGAACACGGTGCAGAGGTCTTACTACACTAACTTGTAGTTTTAGCTGAACACTATGAGCAGTACACACTACACTAACTTGTAGCTTTAGATAAACAAGGTGCAGATGTCTCACTACACTAACTTGTAGTTTTAGTTGAACACTGTGAGCAGGACGCACTACACTAACTTGTAGCTTTAGATGAACACTGTGCAGAGGTCTCACTACACTAACTTGTAGTTTTAGCTGAACACTGTGAGCAGGATGCACTACATTAACTTGTAGCTTTAGATGAACACTGTGCAGAGGTCTCACTACAAAAACTTGTAGTTTTAGCTGAACACTGTGAGCAGGACGCACTACACTAACTTGTAGCTTTAGATGAACACTGTGCAGAGGTCTCACTACACTAACTTGTAGTTTTAGCTAAAACACTGTGAGCAGGACGCACTACACTAACTTGTAGCTTTAGATGAACACTGTGCAGAGGTCTCACTACACTAACTTGTAGTTTTAGCTAAACACTGTGCGCAGGACGCATTACACTAACTTGTAGCTTTAGATGAACACGGTGCAGAGGTCTTACTACACTAACTTGTAGTTTTAGCTGAACACTGTGAGCAGGACGCACTACACTAACTTGTAGCTTTAGATGAACACTGTGCAGAGATCTCACTACACTAACTTGTAATTTTTGCTGAACACTGTGAGCAGGACGCACTACACTATCTTGGAGCTTTAGATGAACACTGTGCAGAGGTCTCACTACACTAACTTGTAGTTTTAGCTGAACATTGTGAGCAGGACGCACTACACTAACTTGTAGCTTTAGATGAACACGGTGCAGAGGTCTCACTACACTAACTTGTAGTTTTAGCTGAACACTGTGAGCAGGATGCACTACACTAACTTGTAGCTTTAGATGAACACGGTGTAGAGGTCTCACTACAAAAACTTGTAGTTTTAGCTGAACACTGTGAGCAGGACGCACTACACTAACTTGTAACTTTAGATGAACACGGTGCAGAGGTCTCACAACACTAACTTGTAGTTTTAGCGAACACTGTGAGCAGGACGCACTACACTAACTTGTAGCTTTAGATGAACACGGTGCAGAGGTCTTACTACACTAAATTGTAGTTTTAGCTGAACACTGTGAGCAGGACGCACTACACTAACTTGCAGATTTAGATGACACTGTGCAGAGGTCTCACTACACTAACTTGTAGTTTTAGCTGAACACTGTGAGCAGTACACACTACACTAACTTGTAACTTTAGATAAAGAAGGTGCAGATGTCTCACTACACTAACTTGTAGTTTTAGTTGAACACTGTGAGCAGGACACACTACACTAACTTGTAGCTTTAGATGAACACTGTGCAGAGGTCTTACTACACTAACTTGTAGTTTTAGCTGAACACTGTGATCAGGACGCACTACACTAACGTGTAGCTTTAGATGAACACAGTGCAGAGGTCTCACTACACTAACTTGTAGTTTTAGCTGAACACTGTGAGCAGGATTCACTACACTAACTTGTAGCTTTAGATGAACACTGTGCAGAGGTCTTACTACAAAAACTTGTAGTTTTAGCTGAACACTGTGAGCAGGACGCACTACACTAACTTGTAGCTTTAGATGAACACGGGGCAGAGGTCTCACTACACTAACTTGTAGTTTTAGCGAACACTGTGAGCAGTACACACTACACTAACTTGTAACTTTAGATAAAGAAGGTGCAGATGTCTCACTACACTAACTTGTAGTTTTAGCTGAACACTGTGAGCAAGATGCACTACACTAACTTGTAGCTTTAGATGAACACGGTGCAGAGGTTTCACTACACTAACTTGTAGTTTTAGCTGAACACTGTGAGCAGGACGCACTACACTAACTTGTAGCTTTAGATGAACACGGTGCAGAGGTCTTACTACACTAACTTGTAGTTTTAGCTGAACACTGTGAGCAGGATGCACTACACTAACTTGTAGCTTTAGATGAACATGGTGCAGAGGTCTTACTACACTAACTTGTAGTTTTAGCTGAACACTGTGAGCAGGACGCACTACACTAACTTGTAGCTTTAGATGAATACAGTGCAGAGGTCTCACTACACTAACTTGTAGTTTTAGTGAACACTGTGAGCAGGACGCACTACACTAACTTGTAGCTTTAGATGAACACAGTGCAGATGTCTCACTACACTAACTTGTAGTTTTAGCTGAACACTGTGAGCAGGACGCACTACACTAACTTGTAGCTTTAGATGAACACGGTGCAGATGTCTCACTACACTACCTTGTAATTTTAGCTAAACACAGTGTAGTGCGTCCTGCTGACAGTGTTCAGCTAAAACTACTAGTTAGTGTAGTGAGACCTCTGCACAGTGTTCATCTAAAGCTACAAGTTAGTTTAGTGCGTCCTGCTCACAAACTTGTAGCTTTAGATGAACACTGTGCAGAGGTCTCACTACACTAACTTGTAGTTTTAGCTGAACACTGTGAGCAGGACGCACTACACTTACTTGTAGCTAGGGATGAGCCGAACACCCCCCTGTTCGGTTCGCACCAGAACATGCGAACAGGAAAAAAATTTGTTCGAACATGCGAACACCGTTAAAGTCTATGGGACACGAACATGAATAATCAAAAGTGCTAATTTTAAAGGCTTATATGCAAGTTATTGTCATAAAAAGTGTTTGGGGACCTGGGTCCTGCCCCAGGGGACATGGATCAATGCAAAAAAAAGTTTTAAAAACGGCCGTTTTTTCAGGAGCAGTGATTTTAATAATGCTTAAAGTCAAACAATAAAAGTGTAATATCCCTTTAAATTTCGTAGCTGGGGGGTGTCTATATTATGCCTGTAAAGGGGCGCATGTTTCCCGTGTTTAGAACAGTCTGACAGCAAAATGACATTTTGAAGGAAAAAACACATTTAAAACTACCCGCGGCTATTGCATTGCCGACAATACACATAGAAGTTCATTGATAAAAACGGCATGGGAATTCCCCACAGGGCAACCCCGAACCAAAATTTAAAAAAAAAATGATGTGGGAGTCCCCCTAAATTCCATACAAGGCCCTTCAGGTCTGGTATGGATATTAAGGGGAACCCCGGCCAAAATTTAAAAAAAAAATGACGTGGGGTTCCCCCTAAATTCCAAACCAGACCCTTCAGGTCTGGTATGGATTTTAAGGGGAACCCCGCGCCAAAAAAAAAAAAAACAGTGTGGGGTCCCCCCAAAAATCCATACCAGACCCTTATCCGAGCACACAACCTGTCAGGCCGCAGGAAAAGAGGGGGGACGAGAGTGCGGCCCCCCCCTCCTGAACCGTACCAGGCCACATGCCCTCAACATTGGGAGGGTGCTTTGGGGTAGCCCCCCAAAACACCTTGTCCCCATGTTGATGAGGACAAGGGCCTCATCCCCACAACCCTGGCCGGTGGTTGTGGGGGTCTGCGGGCGGGGGGCTTATCGGAATCTGGAAGCCCCCTTTAACAAGGGGACCCCCAGATCCCGCCCCCCCCTGTGTGAAATGGTAAGGGGGTACTTACCCCTACCATTTCACTAAAAACTGTCTCTTGTCATTTTTAACATTTTTGACAGTTTTTTAGTGAAATGGTAGGGGTAAGTACCCCCTTACCATTTCACACAGGGGGGGGCCGGGATCTGGGGGCCCCCTTGTTAAAGGGGGCTTCCAGATTCCGATAAGCCCCCCGCCCGCAGACCCCCACAACCACCGGCCAGGGTTGTGGAGATGAGGCCCTTGTCCTCATCAACAGGCATGTGGCCTGGTACGGTTCGGGAGGGGGGGCCACACTCCCGTCCCCCCCTCTTTTCCTGCGGCCTGCCAGGTTGCGTGCTCACCGTTTTTTTTTTTTTTTGGCGCGGGGTTCCCCTTAAAATCCATACCAGACCTGAAGGGTCTGGTGTGGAATTTAGGGGGAACCCCACGTCATTTTTTTAAAAAATTTTGGCCGGGGTTCCCCTTAATATCCATACCAGACCTGAAGGGCCTTGTATGGAATTTAGGGGGACTCCTACATCATTTTTTTTTTTTAATTTTGGTTCGGGGTTGCCCTCTGGGGAATTCCCATGCCGTTTTTATCAATGAACTTCTATGTGTATTGTCGGCAATGCAATAGCCGCGGGTAGTTTTAAATGTGTTTTTTCCTTCAAAATGTAATTTTGCTGTCAGACTGTTCTAAACACAGGAAACATGCGCCCCTTTACAGGCATACTATAGACACCCCCCAGCTACGAAATTTAAAGGGATATTACACTTTTATTGTTTGACTTTAAGCATTATTAAAATCACTGCTCCTGAAAAATGGCCGTTTTTAAAACTTTTTTTTGCATTGATCCATGTACCCTGGGGCAGGACCCAGGTCCCCAAACACTTTTTATGACAATAACTTGCATATAAGCCTTTAAAATTAGCACTTTTGATTTCTCCCATAGACTTTTAAAGGGTGTTCCGCGGCATTCGAATTTGCCGCGAACACCCCAAATTGTTCGCTGTTCGCAAGTTGAACTTGCGAACAGCCAATGTTCGAGTCGAACATGAGTTCGACTCGAACTCAAAGCTCATCCCTACTCACTGACTGTCCTGCCTAATCTAGCTAACTCAAATGAAATGACACTGTCTCTCTGTCTATCTATGTATCTCAACGCCTGAACACACTACACAGGGCCGCCGCGCAGGCGGCCTTATATAGTGTGGGGCGTGTTCTAAACCCCCTGAGCCATAATTGGCCAAAGCCACCCTGGCTTTGGCCAATTACAGCTCTCTCTACTGAAGACGCTGTGAATGGCCAAACATGCGGGTCATAGTGCATGCTTGGCCAATCATCAGCCAGCAATGCGCTGCGATGCCGCAGTGATATATGGGCCGTGACGCGCCACACGAATTTGGTGCGAACGGCCCATAATGTTCGGAATTCGGTGAACGACCGAACAGCCAATGTTCGAGTCGAACATGGGTTTGACTCGAACACGAAGCTCATCCCTAATTCTGCAACAAACACTGTTAGGAGACGCTGATGTCATCAATTCCAGCTACCTGTCTGTTGTCTGCTAAAATGTGTATTGTAAATAAGTCTCTAGTATGGGATCTAAGAGTCATTAGATCCCCACTGTTGTTTGTGTTTAATTAACTCTGCTATTGTGATACTGTTGATTGGATTTTCTGAACTACAAGACGGCCAGTCTGGCCTAAAGGTCATGTCTGAGTCATCTAGGCTGTCTAAAGGGATTAGTTAATTAGCTCGTGTTAATTAGGTTACAGCTGTATTGTTAGAGTAATATGAGCAGGAGGTCTGCACCTCCTATTTTAATGTAAAAAAGAGCCTGTATTTTGCAATAAAGAGAGATTCCTGGTTGAACTTACATACAGCCTGCCTGGTATTTGTTCTAAGCTATCACAACTGGGTTAGAACGGCACATAGCTGTAGTTCTAATCCCGGAGCATCGGATGACCGAACAATCAGATGTTGCGATCTGCAATCTGATTCTATTGCAGCAGAGGAGTGTTGGGAGAGTGGAACCGAGCGAGCAAGGGGCTCGTTACAATCACCTCTGTGGTTTTTATTTTTTGCGCTATAAACAAAAAAAGAGTGACCGTTTTGAAAAAAAACATTTTTTTTTACTTTTTGCTATAATAAATATCCCCAATTTAAAAAAAAAACGAATTTCTTCATCAGTTTAGGCCAATATATATTCTTCTATATATTTTTGGTAAAAAAAAAAAAATTACCATAAGAGTATATTTGATTGGTTTGGGCAAAAGTTATAGCATGTACAAACTATGAGAAAGATTTATGGCATTTTTAATTTTTTTTTATTTACTAGTAATGACGGTGATCTGCGATTTTTAGCGGTACTGTGACATTGCAACGGACAGATCGGACACTTTTGACACATTTTTAGGACCATTCACATTCATACAGCATCAGAGCTATAAATATAAACTGATTCCTGTGTAAATGTCACTGGCAGGGAAGGGGTTAACACTAGGGAGCAATCAAGGGGTTAAAATTGTGTTCCCTCAGTGTGTTCTAACTGTAAGGGGATGTGACTAACTAGAGGAGGAGACCTACTGTTGGTTCTACTTAGTAGGAACAAACAATATATCTTCTCTCCCCTGACAGAACAGGGATTTGTAAACGAACAAATCCCCGTACTGGCTCTCGTGCACATGATTGTGCCAGCCGCCCACATGCATCAGGTCCCCCGCTGTGCAGCGGGTGTGTGTGCGGCCTCTGGTGACTCTTAAAGGGGATGACGTTCCTGTACGGGATTTTGCGCAGCTGTGCCATCCTGCCGCATTATATCTGCGTGAAGCGGTCAGCAAGCAGTTTTACTTCTTAGACAAAACTATGGATAAGTGGTCGCCCTACAGTAGCCGCCCTGCAGACCCTTGGGGTCATACCTTGTTTGCTGAGCTGATTATGGAGCTCAGACTGGGAGATGTGTGGAGGGACAGATATCCTAACAGGAAATGTTACTCATGCTATTCCTCAACACATAGAGCACTATCACGTATTGATCTCTGCTTATGTAATCCTCTGGCTATGCATAGGGTTTCTCTGGTAGAATATGTCCCATGCAGTATATCGGATCACTCCCTCCTTAGGGCAATCATTTCTGTCCCGGGTAACCCAGGGGAGATATTCTGGAAGATGTCATGAAAGGAAGACACATATAGGGAGAGGTAGTGGATGCTGCTCACCCCAGAGGTACAAAAAAAGGAAAGGGTTCCTCCTGAGGGGCGGGGTTTTTAGGCAGCAAAGCGAATAGTTGGATAAATGGATATTTAGAAAAAATATATTTTTATTGATTTATGAACAAAAATTCTTGACATGATAGTTAAAAACATGAGCTCTAGTAGGAGAAGAAATTGATCCAGATCCACATTGCAAACAATAAATTATACAAAGACATTACATAAAAAAACATGTTAATGGTATAAAAGCCTGACACGATTCAACCCGTATGCATTGGGGTCTTCTTCAGAGGGTCGGTTTGCTAGAAAAAATATTACAGGTATACATGTCACATTTATTTGTGCAAAATGTATAAACCATACATACTATGGAATGCGGACACGTAATATAATTACCCAGTGAAAAGTGTATACAGGAAAAAGACGCCTCCTACAAAGTGATCCCTTAAAAACTTTTCACTTCCCAATAGGGATCTCTTTGTAGGAGGCCTCTTTTTCCTGGATACACTTTTCACTGGGTAATTATATTACGTGCAGCAGCGATACTTTGAAGAAGAGGAAAACACAGGCGATTTGCTGGCAGTAATTTCTCCTTTACAACACGCCAAACTTTATATAGATGTTGTTCAAGGCCCCACGGGGGAACGTATCCATGACTTGGAACAAATAACACCTGTATTTCAAGATTTCTTTAAGGATATTCACTCATCTAAGGTTAACCCTACAGGGGAGGAATTTCTGCAATTCTTGGACCAACGTCCTCTCCCAACTTTGTCTTCCACTGCCTGTAAAACATTGAATACACCCATTAAGATTGAGGAACTAGCGGAAGTGGTGGCGGTGGCTAATAGTAAATCCCCAGGTACTGATGGTCTCCCTGCAAAAATCTATAAGAGATATAGTGAGCCCCTTCTTCCCTTTCTGTTAAATACACCTAATGATGCTCTTAGATGTGGATGTCTTCCTTACTCTATGAACGAGGCTGTTATAGTGGTAATTCCGAAACCTGGACCCGACCCACTCCTACCTGATTCCTATAGGCCCCTATTCTCTAATAATCACTGATATTAAACTGTTGGCCAGGGTACTCGTAACCAGATTGGCAGGTGTAGTTTCTGAATTAGTACATTTGGACCAGTCAGGCTTTATATACCGGCTAGATCCACTGCACTGAATATACACAGGTTATTCCTGAATATCCAGCTTCCTGTAGATACTCCAGGCAACAGAGCAGTATTCTCCGTCAACGATGCCAAGGCCTTCAATCGTGTTGAGTAAAAATACCTTTTGCCGGTGCTGCGGAGGTTCAGAGTAGGAAAAACCTTTCTCTCCTGGGTGCAATTGCTGTATGCAGACCCTAAAGTGAGGGTCAGGATTAACCACTTGCCGACCGCCTCACGCCTATATACATGAGCAGAATGGCACGGGCAGGCAAAATCACGTACCTAGTACGTGATTGCCTTCCCGCGGGCGGGGGGTGCCAGCTGCGGGGGTGCCCCCCGGTGCCAGCTGCGGTCGGCATTTGGCTGGGAGAGTTGAGAGACGAGGGGGAGGCCATCCGATCGTGGCCCCCCCCTCGCGATCGCTCCCAGCCAATGAGAAACATCCCCTGCCTCTGTATAGTACACAGAGGCAGAGGATGTGATGTCATCTCTCCTCGGCTCGGGAGTTTCCGTTCCAGCGCCGAGGGGAGAAGACATGTAAGTAAGTGCACAACACTACACAACACAGTAGAACATGCCAGGCACACTAAACACCCCCGATCCCCCCATTGATCGCCCCCCGATCCCCCCCCAATCACCCCCCCGTCACAAACTGACACCAAGCAGGTTTTTTTTTTTTTTTTCTGATTACTGCATAGTGTCAGTTTGTGACAGTTAGAAGTGGTAGGACAATTAGGGTTAGCCCCCTGTAGGTCTAGGGTACCCCCCTAACCCCCCCTAATAAAGTTTTAACCCCTTGATCACCCCCCTCACCAGTGTCGCTAAGCGATCATTTTTCTGATCGCTGTATTAGTGTCGCTGGTGACGCTAGTTAGGGAGGTAAATATTTAGGTTCGCCGTCAGCGTTTTATAGCGTCAGGGACCCCCATATACTACCTAATAAATGTTTTAACCCCTTGATTGCCCCCTAGTTAACCCTTTCACGACTGACCACCGTATAACTGTTACGGGTGACGCTGGTTAGTTCGTTTATTTTTTATAGTGTCAGGGCACCCGCCGTTTATTACCGAATAAAGGTTTAGCCCCCTGATCGCCCGGCGGTGATATGCGTCGCCCCAGGCAGCGTCAGATTAGCGCCAGTACCGCTAACACCCACGCACGCAGCATACGCCTCCCTTAGTGGTATAGTATCTGAACACATCAATATCTGATCCGATCAGATCTATACTAGCGTCCCCAGCAGTTTAGGGTTCCCAAAAATGCAGTGTTAGCGGGATCAGCCCAGATACCTGCTAGCACCTGCGTTTTGCCCCTCCGCCCAGCCTAGCCCAGCCCACCCAAGTGCAGTATCGATCGATCACTGACACTTACAAAACACTAAACGCATAACTGCAGCGTTCGCAGAGTCAGGCCTGATCCCTGCGATCGCTAACAGTTTTTTTGGTAGCGTTTTGGTGAACTGGTAAGCACCAGCCCCAGGCAGCGTCAGGTTAGCACCAGTACCGCTAACACCCACGCACGCACCGTACACCTCCCTTAGTGGTATAGTATCTGAACGGATCAATATCTGATCCGATCAGATCTATACTGGCGTCCCCAGCAGTTTAGGGTTCCCAAAAACGCAGTGTTAGCGGGATCAGCCCAGATACCTGCTAGCACCTGCATTTTGCCCCTCCGCCCGGCCCAGCCCAGCCCACCCAAGTGCAGTATCGATCGATCACTGTCACTTACAGAACACTAAACGCATAACTGCAGCGTTCGCAGAGTCAGGCCTGATCCCTGCGATCGCTAACAGTTTTTTTGGTAGCGTTTTGGTGAACTGGCAAGCGCTAGCGGCCTAGTACACCCCGGTCGTAGTCAAACCAGCACTGCAGTAACACTTGGTGATGTGGCGAGTCCCATAAGTGCAGTTCAAGCTGGTGAGGTGGCAAGCACAAGTAGTGTCCCACTGCCACCAAGAAGACAAACACAGGCCCGTCGTGCCCATAGTGCCCTTCCTACTGCATTCGCCAATCCTAATTGGGAACCCACCGCTTCTGCAGCGCCCGTACTTACCCCCCATTCACATCCCCAACCAAATGCAGTCAGCTGCATGAGAGGCATTTTTATGTCCTCCCGAGTACCCCTACCCAACAAACCCCCCCAAAATAGATGTCGTGTCTGCAGCAAGCGTGGATATAGGCGTGACACCCGCTATTATTGTCCCTCCTGTCCTGACAATCCTGGTCTTTGCATTGGTGAATGTTTTGAACGCTACCATTCACTAGTTGAGTATTAGCGTAGGATACAGCATTCCACAGACTAGGCACACTTTCACAGGGTCTCCCAAGATGCCATCGCATTTTGAGAGACCCGAACCTGGAACCGGTTACAGTTATAAAAGTTACAAGTTTGCAAAAAAAACACAAACAAAAATAAAAAAAAATAGTTGTCATTTTATTGTTCTCTCTCTCTCTATTCTCTCTCTGGTGTTCTGCTCTTTTTTACTGTATTCTATTCTGCAATGTTTTATTGTAATTATGTTTTATCATGTTTGCTTTTCAGGTATGCAATTTTTTATACTTTACCGTTTACTGTGCTTTATTGTTAACCATTTTTTTGTCTTCAGGTACGCCATTCACGACTTTGAGTGGTTATACCAGAATGATGCCTGCAGGTTTAGGTATCATCTTGGTATCATTCTTTTCAGCCAGCGGTTGGCTTTCATGTAAAAGCAATCCTAGCGGCTAATTAGCCTCTAGAATGCCCCCCCCCACCGTCTTCCGTGTTTTTCTCTGGCTCTCCTGTCCCAACAGGGAACCTGAGAAAGCAGCCGGTGATTCAGCCAGCTGACCATAGAGCTGATCAGAGACCAGAGTGGCTCCAAACATCTCTATGGCCTAAGAAACCGGAAGCTACGAGCATTTTATGACTTAGATTTCACCGGATGTAAACAGCGCCATTGGGAAATTGGGAAAGCATTTTATCACACCGATCTTGGTGTGGTCAGATGCTTTGAGGGCAGAGGAGAGATCTAGGGTCTAATAGACCCCAATTTTTTCAAAAAAGAGTACCTGTCACTACCTATTGCTATCATAGGGGATATTTACATTCCCTGAGATAACAATAAAAATGATTTTAAAAAAATGAAAGGAACAGTTTAAAAATAAGATAAAAAAGCAAAAAAATAATAAAGAAAAAAAAAAAAAGCACCCCTGTCCCCCCTGCTCTTGCGCTAAGGCGAACGCAAGCGTAGGTCTGGCGTCAAATGTAAACAGTAATTGCACCATGCATGTGAGGTATCACCGCGAAGGTCAGATCGAGGGCAGTATTTTTAGCAGTAGACCTCCTCTGTAAATCTAAAGTGGTAACCTGTAAAGGCTTTTAAAGGCTTTTAAAAATGTATTAATTTTGTTGCCACTGCACATTTGTGCACAATTTTAAAGCATGTCATGTTTGGTATCCATGTACTCGGCTTAAGATCATCTTTTTTATTCCATCAAACATTTGGGCAATATAGTGTGTTTTAGTGCATTAAAATTTAAAAAAGTGTGTTTTTTCCACAAAAAATGCGTTTGAAAAATCGCTGCGCAAATACCGTGTGAAAAAAAAAATGAAACACTCACCATTTTAATCTGTAGGGCATTTGCTTTAAAAAAATATATAATGTTTGGGGGTTCAAAGTAATTTTCTTGCAAAAAAAAATAATTTTTTCACGTAATCAAAAAGTGTCAGAAAGGGTTTTGTCTTCAAGTGGTTAGAAGAGTGGGTGATGTGTGACATAAGCTTCTAAATGTTGTGCATAAAATGCCAGGACAGTTCAAAACCCCCCCAAATTACCCCATTTTGGAAAGTAGACACCCCAAGCTATTTGCTGAGAGTCATGTCGAGTCCATGGAATATTTTATATTGTGACTCAAGTTGCGGGAAAGAGACAAATTTTTTTTTTTTTTTTTGCACAAAGTTGTCACTAAATGATATATTGCTCAAACATACCATCAGGATATGTGAAATTACACCCCAAAATACATTCTGCTGCTTCTCCTGAGTACGGGGATACCACATGTGTGGGACTTTTTGGGAGCCTAGCCGCGCACGGGACCCTGAAAACCAAGCACCGCCTTCAGGCTTTCTAAGGGCGTAAATTTTTGATTTCACTCTTCACTGCCTATCACAGTTTCGGAGGCCATGGAATGCCCAGGTGGCACAACCCCCTCACCCAAATGACCCCATTTTGGAAAGTAGACACCCCAATTTGCTGAGAGGTATAGTGAGTATTTTGCAGACCTCACTTTTTGTCACAAAGTTTTGAAAATTGAAAAAAGAAAAAAAAAATTTTTTTTCTGGTCTTTCTTCATTTTCAAAAACAAATGAGAGCTGCAAAATACTCACCATGCCTCTCAGCAAATAGCTTGGGGTGTCTACTTTCCAAAATGGGGTCATTTGGGGGGGTTTTGTGCCATCTTGGCATTTTATGGCCTTCAAAACTGTGATAGGTAGTGTGGCGTGAAATCAAAAATTTATGCCCTTAGAAATCCTGAAGGCGGTGCTTGGTTTTCGGGGCCCCGTACGCGGCTAGGCTCCCAAAAAGTCCCACACATGTGGTATCCCCATACTCAGGAGAAGCAGCTGAATGTATTTTGGGGTGCAATTCCACATATGCCCATGGCCTGTGTGAGCAATATATCATTTAGTGACAACTTTTTGTAATTTTTTTTTTTTTTTTGTCATTATTCAATCACTTGGGACAAAAAAAATAAATATTCAATGGGTTCAACATGCCTCTCAGCAATTTCCTTGGGGTGTCTACTTTCCAAAATGGGGTCATTTGGGGGGGTTTTGTATTGCCCTGCCATTTTAGCACCTCAAGAAATGACATAGGCAGTCATAAACTAAAAGCTGTGTAAATTACAGAAAATGTACCCTAGTTTGTAGACGCTATAACTTTTGCGCAAACCAATAAATATACGCTTATTGACATTTTTTTTACCAAAGACATGTGGCCGAATAAATTTTGGCCTAAATGTATGACTAAAATTTAGTTTATTGGATTTTTTTTATAACAAAAAGTAGAAAATATCATTTTTTTTCAAAATTTTCGGTCTTTTTCCGTTTATAGCGCAAAAAATAAAAACGGCAGAGGTGATCAAATACCATCAAAAGAAAGCTCTATTTGTGGGAAGAAAAGGACGCAAATTTCGTTTGGGTACAGCATTGCATGACCGCGCAATTAGCAGTTAAAGCAACGCAGTGCCGAATTGTAAAAAGTGCTCTGGTCAGGATGGGGGTAAAATCTTCCGGGGCTGAAGTGGTTAACAGAGCTCTTTCAGATGTCTTTCCATTATTCAGGGGAACTAGACAGGGATGTCCTATTTCACCCCTGCTATTTACTCTGGTGTTGGAACAGCTAGCAGCCAAGATTAGAGCCTGCCCAGAGATTGTTCTATTCCATCAGGGCGGAAGGGAGGATGAACTCTCCCTTTACCCAGATGATACCCTGATATATCTGGGGGACACTGCTGGCTCCGTGGAATCTGTAATAAATATTATAAATCAGTTTGGGCAATACTCTGGGTTTTATTGCTGGATACTCTAGGGTCTCCTCTTCCAGATTCGGCATCTCAAGTGAAGGTAGTCCGTTCTTTCAAATATCTGGGGATCATAGTGACAGGGAATACTGGAGAATACATTAAGTTGAATCTCAAACCTATTCTACAGAAGTTTAACCAAAAATGCGCTAGCTGGTGTAAATTACCTTTGTCAGTATTGTAACGGGCACGGCTAATCTTGTCAAGATGGTGTGGGCTCCCCAAATACTATATATCCTGCATAATGCCCAAGTGTAGATTCCACATTACTGGGTTGACTGTATAGACTCCCAATATAGAGCGCTAATATGGAAGAATGGAGTGGCCCATATTAAACTAACTACACTACAGCACCCTAAGGACCTGGGCGGGGTGGCACATTGGACCCTTTCAGGACCTTGGTGATTAAATCCCTTGAGAAATATTCTGCGATGTCCCAGCTGGAGATCGGACTTCTGGAGGTGTCACCAGACTGCCCAACTGTGCAGCTAATTGTTAAACTATGGAAGGAGCTTAAGAAGAGAATGGGCATGACAGGTTTTCTGGAGTGTACCCCCATCTGGCGCAATAGATCATACCCTGGACTAGCCAAAATTCCCAGCTACTCAATATGGAAGAAGGCTGGAATTACTGTAAATATCTCTCACAATTGTTTGATGGGTCCACGATGAAAACATTCGACCAATTGCGACAGGAATTTCCTCATCTCCATAATAACTATTACCTGTATTTACAAGTAATGCTGTGTACATATGACTGGACTTTTCGACCGAACTGGTCGTGTGTGGGCTTCATCAGACCTTTTCTGTCGAAAAATCAGACGGACTTTAGAAATAGAACATGTTTCAAATCTTTCCTACGGACTCGAGTCCTATCGAAAAATCCGCTCATCTGTATGCTAGTCCGACGGATGAAAAACGACGCTAGGGCAGCTATTGGCTACTGGCTATGAAATTCCTTATTCTAGTCCGGTCGTACCTCATCACGTTCAAATCTGTTGGACTTTGGTGTGATCGTGTGTAGACAAGTCTGTTTCGATGGTACTCCATCGAAACTCTGTTGAAAAGTCCTTCAGAATTCAGTCTGTCGAAAAGTCTGGTCGTGTGTACGCGGCATAAGACATGATTTGAGAGTGCAGGGCAGAAGCTCAAATTTATTTATGTATTTTCATATATATACATGCACAATGGCATAAACATAATGGATACATATACATTAGCTTGGCAGCACATAAAAGATTGTAAATGTTGATAAATATAATACAAGGTGTTTCATATTGGCAGGCATTAGTACATCATATTCAAAAGAGCTGCTATAAGATAGTTACACATACACATTGATAATTGCAGAGTACTCAATGAATTTTAGATGTATAAAAGGTATCTATGGGCCAGTGAATAAGTAATGAGCCAGACTTGTCTGAGCACCCCATGGAAACTTAACGTGTTTCATGGCTATATGCCATTCATCAGGAGTTGGGTACAGAAGTAAACTGTAAATATAAATAAATACGTAGTATTAGTAAATATGTTCTACACCTTTAAAGGGAGAAAAGACCTCATGGGGAGAAAGAAATCTATACTCACAGGTCGGCTGAAGCACTGTGCTTGGCTAGCATCGAGGAGGATGGGGCCCCAAATGGTTGTCTGTTGCGGAGCTGAGGCAAGGAACCCCACCCCAGCCAAGTTTTTGCTACCTCAGACAAAAAGGGCAGTATTTCACGACTATATCCCTTTTTGTTATCACATATACAGGCCCCTAGCTTGCTACCTTGCAGGGATAAATGGTAATCATATTGATGGGGAAAGCTGGACACAAATCCTGGCTGCTGGTCTGTTAGTGTCCATATCTGCAGCACAGAAACGATCACATTTGTTTATCCTCCACCGGGCTTATAGAACTCCTATTCAACTGCATAGGTGGGGTAGGAGGGACTCCCCCTTGTGTCAAAAAGGCCAAATACACCCAGACACTCTGATCCATGTGTTGTGGAAGTGTGCAAATCTAGTAAGATACTGGCAAGACGTGGTCAGTGTCATTAAAAATGTCTATCAGTTACAGTTACTACTGTCCCCGGTCACTTGTTTGCTTGGTAATCTAGAAGAGGAAGTATACTCCCCGGCTACATATGTTGCCTTACTTAGACTACTTTATCTTGTCAGAAAATTGATGGCGCCCTACTGGCTCTCTCCTCAGGCACCTACGGCACACCAATGGATACAACAAATAAATGGTATACTGATCAGAGAGAAGCATGCATATCAGCATAGGAATGCAAGTGGTAAATTTACATAAATATGTCAGGAATGTCTGGAAACACCTGCAGTAGCTCCACCTCAGTTAGTCTATGATAGACTACTCCAGATGTGAGAACATTGTCTTAGATGAATTGGCTGATAGGGTGGTGGGGACAGATGGACATGGTGATGGGACGTCAGTCTACCATACACCTGGACTGCTTGCTCGAAGGACAACACACACTTTATACGTTGGTTTTAGTTTTATTTCCGTTTTATGTTCTATTTTTACGATAATGAACCCCATACTGCTGATGTAGAATATATTCCTAGATGTGATCTATAAACACTGTATATTGGTTTGATTCCTGTAATATATCGCTATTGATGTACTGTTTATCTTACCGGAAGTTCCTTCTAATCCGGTACTTTGTAGTTTTGTACTTATTTGCAATTTTGTACAATAAAAACTTTTTTTCTGATTTAAAAAAAAAAAGAGCATTAATGCCGAAGCATGGGGGCAGGGGTGGACTTTAGGGGCAGATTACCCCTAAGCTTCAGGATATATTTTTATTTACTTTTCTTGGCAGAGATTTTTTCATCCACATCGATCAGTGTGAACGGAGGAATCTGTTATGTTCCCCTTTCTTTCAGCTCATGGGCTGAACGAAAAAAAAGAATGGTACATGTATGCCCATCATTAGAAGTGGGTGGATGCAGGGCGGTATTTTAATGGTGGGCATACCACCGATCGATCGATGTGAATGGATGAATCTGTTAGGTTCTCTTTTTTCATTTAACCCATAGGCTGCATGAAAAAAGAACATTACAATATATGCCCAACAAGGACCAGCAATGTACTGGTATGTTGCTGGACTTTGAGTGGTTATACTGGAATGATGCCTGCAGGTTTAGGTATCATCGTGGTATCCTTCTTTTTAGCCTTTCATGTAAAAGCAATCCTAGTGGCTAATTAGCCACTAGACTGCTTTTACAAGCAGTGGGAGGGAACGTCCCCCCCAACCGTCTTCCTTGGTTTTTTCGGGCTCTCCTGTCCCACTGGGGAACCCGAGAATGCAGCCGGTGGTTCCGTCAGCTGACCATACAGCAGATCAGAGACCAGAATGGCTCCAATCATCTCTATGCCCTAAGAAACTGGAAGCTACGAGCATTTCATGACTTCAGTTTCACCGGATATAAACAGCACCATTGGGAACGCAACTTATCCCACCGATCTTGGTGTGGTCAGATGCTTTAGGGATGAGGAGAGATCTAGAGTCTAATAGACCCCAATTTAAAAAAAAAGAAATACCAGTCTCTACCTTTTGCTTTCATAGGGGATATTTACATTCCCTGTCATAACAATAAGAATGATAAAAAAAAATGAAAGGGACAGTGTGAAAAAAAAGGAAAAAAAAAAGAAAGCACCCCTGTCCCCCCGTGCACGCGTGCAAAGTATGATGTATGTAAACAGCAAGTGCACCATGCATGTGAGGTATCACCTTGAACGTCAAATCAAGGGCAGTAATTCTAGCAGTAGACCTCCTCTGTAAATCGAAAGTGGTAACCTGCAATGGCTTTTAAAGGCTTTTAAAAATGTATATAGTTTGTGCATAATTTTATATTATGTCGTTTTTGGTATCCATGTACTCGGCATAAGATCATATTTTATATTTCACCAAACATTTGGGCAATATAGTGTGTTTTTGTGCATTAAAATTCAAAAAAGTATTTTTTTCCCAAAAAATTAAGTTTGAAAAATCACTGCTCAAATACTTTGTGAAAAAAAAAATTGCAACACCCACCATATTAATTTGTGGGGCCTCTGCGTTAAAAAAAAATATATAATGTTTGGGGGTTCAAAATAATTTTCTTGCAAAAAGAACCTTATTTTCATGTAAACAAAATGTGTCAGAAAGGGCTTGGTGGTTCAAGTGGTTAGAAGAGTGGGTGATGTGTGGCATAAGCTTCTAATGTTGGGCATAAAATGCCAGGTCAGTTCAACCCCCCCAAATTACCCCTTTTTGGAAAGTAGACACCCAAGCTATTTACTAAGAGGCATGGTGAGTATTTTGCAGAACTCATTTGTTTTGGAAAATTAAGAAAGAAAAGGAAAATGTTTTTTTTTTCTTTTTTCAATTTTCAAAACTTTGTGACATAAAGTGAGAACTGTAAAACACTTAACATGCCTCTCAGCAAATATCTAGGGGTGTCTACATTCCAAAATGGGGGGTTTTGTGCCATCTTGGCATTTCATGGCCTCCGAAACTGTGATAGGTAGTGAGGAGTGAAATCAAAAATTGATGCCCTTAGAAATCCTGAAGGCGGTGATTGGTTTTCAGGGTCCTGTACGTGGCGAGACTCCCAAAAAGTCTTACACATGTGGTATCCCCGTACTCAGGAGAAGCAGAAGAATGTATTTTGGGGTGTAATTCTACATATAACCATGTCATGTGTGAGCAATATATCATTTTGTTTTTCTTTTCTTTTTTTGTCATTTTTCAATCACTTGTGACAAAAAATGAAATACTCAATGGGCTCAAAATGCCTCTCAGCAAATTCCGTGGGGTGTCTACTTTCCAAAATGGGGTCATTTGGGGGGTTTATACTGCCCTGTCATTTTAGCACCTCAATGAGATAGGCAGCCATAAACTAAAAGCTGCGTAAATTCCAGTAAATGTACCATAGTTTGTAGACATTATAACTTTTGCACAACCAATAAATATATGCTTATTGATTTTTTTATTTTACCCAAGACATGTGGCTGAATACATTTTGGCCTAAATATATGACTAAAATTGAGTTAATTGGATTTTTTTTATAACAAAAAGTAAAAATATTTTTTTTAAAAAAACATTTTCAGTCTTTTTTCATTTTTATTGCAAAAAATAAAAATCCCAGAGGTGATCAAATACCATCAAAAGAAAATTATATTTGTGGGGAAAAAAAGGACCCAAATTTCATTTGTGTACAGCATTGCATGACCGCGCAATTACCAGATAAAGCAGCTCACGGCCATATTGTAAAAAGTTCTCTAGTCATTAAGGGGGTAAATCCTTCCGGGGCTGAAGTGGTTAAGGTAAAAAACCTTCATCCTTTACATCCTCTGTAATAATTCCTGTAACATTCCTAGTATATGATATATATCTATGGAGATGCATCTGATTGCTGGATACACTAAAGAATGTAGGATGGAAGAATAAAGTGCTTTAATGTGAAGTGTCCCCCATGTGAATGTAGAATCCCATTGTAAATGTGGAATATCCACCAATATAGTACTTGTATCTCTAAGAGCCCTTGCACACTGGGGCGGTTTGCAGGCGCTATTGCGCTAATAATAGCGCCTGCAAACCGCCCCGAAAGTGCCGCTCCTTGCATTCCAGTGTGCAAGCCCCGAGGGCTTGCACACTGGAGCGATGCGCTGGCAGGACAGTAAAAAAAGTCCTGCTAGCCGCATCTTCGGAGCGGTGAAGGAGCGGTGTGTATACCGCTCCTTTACCGCTCCTGCCCATTGAAATCAATGGGACGGCGCGGCTATACCGCCGGCAATGCGCCTCTGCAGAGGCGCTTTGCGGTGGTATTTAACCCCTTCTCGGCCGCTAGCGGGGGGTAAAACCGCCCCGCTAGCGGCCGCATACCGGCCGCATACCGGCGGTAAAACGCCGCTAATAATAGCGGCGTTTTACCGCCGACGCCGCCCCCCGCCCCAGTGTGCAAGGGCTCTTATATATACCAGAAGTCTCAGCACTAAAGGCTGGAAATGTATATCCACCGCTCCCCCCTACATTCTCTATAAGGGATCCTTTTCCTGCCACAATCCAGTGACCTTCAATGGGAACTCCTGATTTGTGGAATTTAGGAAGGTGATGGAATATTGAGGTCACTGGGGTATCCACCATCAGAAATTCTGCTGTTTTATTTCATAACCCCCCCAGATCCTTTCCTTTATCTATCAATGTCAGGAGCCCCTGTATGAGACACTGTGTGAGGTCAAGCTTAATAACCAGTACTAGGGATGAGCTTCGTGTTCGAGTCGAACCCATGTTCGACTCAAACATGGTCTGTTCGCCTGTTCGCCGAATTGCAAACGATATGGGCCGTTCGCGCCAAATTCGAGTGGCGCGCCATGGCCCATAATTCACTGCGGCATAGCAGTGCATTGCTGGCTGATAATTGGCCAAGCATGCACTATGACCCACATGCTTGGCCAATCACAGCGCCATCTGTAGAGAGAGATGAAATTGGCCAAAGCCAGGGTGGCTTTGGCCAATTATGGCTCAGGGGGTTTAGTACACGTCCCACACTATATAAGGCCGCCTGCACGGCGGCCCTGTGTAGTGTGTAACGGCATTGAGAGACAGAGAGACAGTGTCATTTGATTAAGGTTAGATAGATTAGGCAGGACAGTCAGTCAGTTAGCTGCACTTATGCCCTGTACTCACAGTCGGACATTGATCGGACATTCCGACAAAAAAATCCATGGATTTTTTCCGATGGATGTTGGCTCAAACTTGACTTGCATACACACGGTAGCACAAAGTTGTCGGAAAATCCGATCATTCTGAACGCAGTGACGTAAAACACATACGTCGGAACTATAAACGGGGCAGTAGCCAACAGCTTTTGTCTCTTAATTTGTTCTGAGCATGCGTGGCACTTTGTCCGTCGGATTTGTCTACACACGATCGGAATTTAAAGGATCGGATTTTGTTGTCGGAAAATTTTATAGCATGCTCTCAAACTTTGTGTGTCGGAATTTCCAATGGAAAAAATCCGATGGAGCCCACACACGGTCGGAATTTCCGACAACAAGCTCCAATCGCACATATTCCGTCGGAATGTCCGACCGTGTGTACGGGGCATAACAGTGTATTGTGTATATATATGCATCCCAGGTGTTGTGTATATATATATATGTATATATATACACTGTATTCAGTGTAGCTAGATCCGTTCCTGTTATTATCTTCCTACTGACAGGCAGGCTTGTGTTGTTACAGTATTTACAGCTACCTGAAGAAAATTGCTGGTGTTCTTCTGATCCTATTAGTACCACAGTCAGGCAGCTAGACTATTTACAGTTAGTGTAGTGCGTTCTCCCCACAGTGTTCAGCTAAAGCTACAAGTTAGTTTAGTGTGACCTCTGCACAATGTTCAGCTAAAGCTACAAGTTAGTGTAGTGCACAGTGTTCAGCTAAAGCTACAAGTTAGTGTAGTGCTTCCTCCTCACAGTGTTCAGCTAAAGCTACAAGTTAGTGTAATGCATCCTCCTCACAGTGTTCAGCTAAAGCTATAAGTTAGTGTAGTGCGTCCTCCACACAGTGTTCAGCTAAAGCTACAAGTTAGTGTAGTGCGACCTCTGCACAGTGTTCAGCTAAAGCTACAAGTTAGTGTAGTGCATCCTCCTCACAGTGTTCAGCTAAAGCTACAAGTTAGTGTAGTGCGACCTCTGCACAGTGTTCAGCTAAAGCTACAAGTTAGTGTAGTGCAACTTCTGCACAGTGTTCAGCTAAAGCTACAAGTTAGTTTAGTGCGACCTCTGCACAATGTTCAGCTAAAGCTACAAGTTAGTTTAATGCGATCTCTGCACAGTGTTCAGCTAAAGCTACAAGTTAGTGTAGTGCGACCTCTACACAGTTTTCAGCTAAAGCTACAAGTTAGTGTAGTGCGTCCTCTGCACAGTGTTCAGCTAAAGCTACAAGTTAGTGTAGTGAAACCTCTGCACCGTGTTCATCTAAAGCTACAAGTTAGTGTAGTGCATCTTGCTCACAGTGTTCAGCTAAAACTACAAGTTAGTGTAGTAAGACCTCTGCACAGTGTTCATCTAAAGCTACAAGTTAGTGTAGTGCGTCCTGCTCACAGTGTTCAACTAAAACTACAAGTTAGTGTAGTGAGACATCTGCACCTTGTTTATCTAAAGCTACAAGTTAGTTTAATGCGATCTCTGCACAGTGTTCAGCTAAAGCTACAAGTTAGTGTAGTGCGACCTCTACACAGTTTTCAGCTAAAGCTACAAGTTAGTGTAGTGCGTCCTCTGCACAGTGTTCAGCTAAAGCTACAAGTTAGAGTAGTGCGTCCTCTGCACAGTGTTCAGCTAAAGCTACAAGTTAGTGTAGTGTGACCTCTGCACAGTGTTCTGCTAAAGCTACCTGTAGAAGGTTGGTGGTGTTTTCCTGGTCCTATCACTACCGCAGGCAGCTACATTATTTACACGTTAGTGTAGTGTGACCCCTGCACAGTGTTCAGCTAAAGCTACAAGTTAGTGTAGTGCTTCTTCCTCACAGTGTTCAGCTAAAGCTACAAGTTAGTGTAGTACGTCCTCCACACAGTGTTCAGCTAAAGCTACAAATTAGTGTAGTGCGTCCTCAACACAGTGTTCAGCTAAAGCTACAAGTTAGTGTAGTGCGTCCTCCACGCAGTGTTCAGCTAAAGCTACAAGTTAGTGTAGTGCGACCTCTGCACAGTGTTCAGCTAAAGCTACAAGTTAGTGTAGTACATCCTCTGCACAGTGTTCAGTTAAAGCTACAAGTTAGTGTAGTGCAACCTCTGCACAGTGTTCAGCTAAAGCTACAAGTTAGTGTAGTGCGACCTCTGCACAGTGTTCAGCTAAAGCTACAAGTTAGGTTTGTTTAGTGCGATCTTTGCACAGTGTTCAGCTAAAGCTACATGTTAGTGTAGTGCAACCTCTGAACTAGGGATGAGCCGATCACCCCCCTGTTCGGTTCGCACCAGAACAAGAACACACCATTAAAGTCTATGGGACACGAACATGAATAATCAAAAGTGCTAATTTTAAAGGCTTATATGCAAGTTATTGTCATAAAAAGTGTTTGGGGACCTGGGTCCTGCCCCAGGGGACATGGATCAATGCAAAAAAAAAGTTTTAAAACCCGCCGTTTTTTTCGGGAGCAGTGATTTTAATAATGCTTAAAGTGAAACAATAAAAGTGTAATATCCCTTTAAATTTCATACCTGGGGGGTGTCTATAGTATGCCTGTAAAGGGGCGCATGTTTCCTGTGTTTAGAACAGTCTGACAGCAAAATGACATTTCAAAGGAAAAAAAGTCATTTAAAACTACTCGTGGCTATTAATGCATTGCCGGTCTGACAATACACATAGAAGTTCATTGATAAAAACGGCATGGGAATTCCCCACAGGGGAACCCCGAACCAAAATTTAAAAAAAAAATGACGTGGGGGTCCCCCTAAATTCCATACCAGGCTCTTCAGGTCTGGTATGGATATTAAGGTGAACCGCTGCCAAAATTTAAAAAAAAAAATGATGTGGGGGGTCCCCCTAAATTCCATACCAGGCCCTTTAGGTCTGGTATGGATATTAAGGGGAACCCTGTGCCAAAATGAAAAAAAAAACGGTGTGGGGTCCCCCCAAAAATCCATACCAGACCCTTGTCCGAGCACGCAAACTGGCAGGCCGCAGGAAAAGAGGGGGGGACGAGAGAGCACCCCCCCTCCTGAACCATACCAGGCCACATGCCATCAACATTGGGAGGGTGCTTTGGGGTAGCCCCCCAAATCACCTTGTCCCCATGTTGATGAGGACAAGGGCCTCATCCCCACAACCCTGGCCGGTGGTTGTGGGGGGTCTGCGGGCAGGGGGCTTTTCAGAATCTGGAAGCCCCCTTTAACAAGTGGACCCCCAGATCCCGGCCCTCCCCCCTGTGTGAAATGGTAAGGGGTACAAACGTACTCTTACCATTTCACAAAAAAATTGTCAAAAATGTTAAAAATGACAAGAGACAGTTTTTGACAATTCCTTTATTTAAATGCTTCTTCTATCTTCCTTCATCTTCTTCTTCCTCTGGTTCTTCTGGTTCTTCCTCCGCGGCGTCTTCTTCCCTTCTTCTCCTCGGGCCGCTCCGCATCCATGGCATGGAGGTAGCCTCACGCCCTTCTCTTCATCTTCTTCTCTTCATCTTCTTCTCTTCATCTTCTTGTCTTCATCTTCTTTTCGGGCCGCTCCGCATCCATGCATGGAGGGAGGCTTTTTGATTTATGCCAACAAGCTCTCAGTTCCCAGCAAAATATCCTCTATCCCATGCCTATTATGGTATGGATTAGGTATATGGTTATAATTGTTGTGAAAACATAATGATCTCATCTGCATATGGGCCGGTATTCATTGTCCCAAGTACATTTTTGTAATTTAACTTATTATGATGTATGTTTTTTCCACTCAGGTCCGGACCTGGACTACCGGTCAAGCTGTCTCCCCCTCTGGGGGTAGCGATGCGGTACTGTGCCTCTTCCTGGCAGGAAGAGACAGGCGTAGGACCCTGCGCCTATCCACACGACCACTAGAGGGCTGGACCCTCTGGGTACGTAAATTCCCCCTGCCAGTGTCATTCCGAATCCTTCCGGGTGCCGTGTTCGTGCCTGCACGCGCATCGTGGTGCCCGCACATGCACGTTATGTCACGATGCCACGTAATTACGTTGGTAAGGATGGCGGAGCCAGGACAGCGTCCTTTGGAATGCCGGGTAACTTACACATGGAGTGTTGATAGCCAGCACTATCCCCGCACAGGTGAGTAGGGTGGGGGTGGCTGGCACACACCTGTGGTCATCACCAGCAGCCAATCAATGTTAGAGTCCTTTACATTTAAAGAGAGCAGGTCCCATACAGGGATCTGCACTGGACATTCGTAGCTCCAGCAGGAAGCACTATCCTCAAAGGGGGCTCCTGAAACACAGGTACTTTTCTATTCTCTACACTAGATTATTTTTTGTGTTGTCATTTTGATTGTAACAGGCTTTACAATCTCACACACAGCTATCACATACCCTTTTGGTGCAATCCACACAGTCTGCTTTCTGCACATTGGTGTGCTGCTACATGTTCGGCACTCCCAGGTAAATCACTTTAATCAATCCACACTTTGGCATTTCATGATTCCCTGACAACTATTGTTGTATTTTCTCACATTGTCATCTGCTCCTTTATTCACACACTGCTCATACAATCTGCAATGCACACCCCTCTCTCCTTCTTTCTTTCTTTTTTCTAGCAGTTCTTTTTCACTTACTTTCACTTTCCTCTGTTTTTTACACGCATCACCAATGCCTTTTTTTTTTCAGCCCAATTTCTACACACTTGCATCCTCCCGTTTCTGCTGATCAAGTCTCTCCTACTTCCACCTCCTTTCCCATGTGCCGTTTTTTCTTTTGTCCTCCTCTCCTTTTCCTTTGTCTTGTCCTAGGCCTAGACAGAACCTTCCCCTTTTTCTTTCCCCCCATCTTTGTGTCTTCCCCCCTTTTCCTTCTCTTTCCCCCCTTCCCCCTCCTCCCCCCTGTTCCCCCCCTCCCTCCCTCCCCTCCTTGCTTTCTTCCCTCACCATTCCCTTCATTCCTCACCAGTCTCCACATTTTTCCCTTCCCTTTCCTTTCCCCTTCCCCTTCCCCCCCCTACCTTCTTCCTCTTTCCTCCTTTGCCTCCTTCTCCTTTTCCTTTTCTCCTTTTTCTTTGTTTTTCTCACTCTTCTGTTTTTACTAACCGGTCATTTACTTTATTCCCCAATCTCCCCTTTTTAGTTCACAGTGCTCATACTGTATATCTATACACGTTTTATAATTTTCGATATGAATTTACAAAGATATTCTAACTTCGTTAAAATTTAGGCCCAACAGCCTTAAAAAACCCTATGATATTATCAATATCATTATCATTCGATTTATACAAGTTTATGGAAATTGATGACGCTATTCTCTCTGAATGCTTCCACTGATGTTGCTGCATGATGTTTAGGCCACGGATGCTCCTGATCCACTTGCCCCTTGCCGAATACGGGGGTTTTTCCTAGATGTAAGTCATCGCAAGTCGTGCAGTTTCTGCTTGGCTCCCTCTTTTGGGGTGCTGGTAGACCGGGGGGCCCTGGTGTTGGGACCGGATAGTGGAGGCTGCTCTGAAAATCGCAGGCTCAGGAGACACGGCTATACATATACCTTTGGTAATTATGTTTAAAAACTTTCATTATATATAATTGTGCTCATTATATACAACTGTACACAACCATATTGGTATTATTTCTTTATGTATACAAAATTCTCCCACAGCGCATGCATTTCCTCTGAAGAAGACCCGATGGGGTCGAAACGCGTCAGCCCTATCCAAGCGCTTTTGTAGTGTACGATTTATGTATAGCTATGTACATGCTCCTGTGCTTTTTATAACCTTATGTACACAGTTCATGTTTTTACTCTAATGTCCAATGTTTAATAAAGCTATCTTTAAACCATAGAACATCTGTATTGTTGTTCGCTGCCTTGAAAGCCCCTTTACTCTTGGGGTAAATTCCCGTTTTTAATAAATTGCATATAAGTCTTTAAAATTAGCACTTTTGATTTCTCCCATAGACTTTTAAAGGGTGTTCATCGGCATTCGAATTTGCCGCGAACACCCCAAATTGTTCGCTGTTCGGCGAAGTTGCGAACAGCCCATGTTCGAGTCGAACATGAGTTTGACTCGAACTCGAAGCTCATCCCTACTCTGCACAGTGTTCAGCTAAAGCTACAAGTTAGTGAAGTGCGTCCTCTGCACAGTGTTCAGCTAAAGCTACAAGTTAGTGTAGTGCGTCCTCTGCACAGTGTTCAGCTAAAGCTACCTGTAGAAAGTTGGTGGTGTTTTCCTGATCCTATCACTACCGCAGGCAGCTACATTATTTACACGTTAGTGTAGTGCAACCTCTGCACAGTGTTCAGCTAAAGCTACAAGTTAGTGTAGTGCGTCCTCCTCACAGTGTTCAGCTAAAGCTACAAGTTAGTGTAGTGCGTCCTCCTCACAGTGTTCAGCTAAAGCTACAAGTTAGTGTAGTGCGACCTCTGCACAGTGTTCAGCTAAAGCTACCTGTAGAAGGTTGGTGGTGTTTTCCTGATCCTATCACTACCGCAGGCAGCTACATTTTTTACACGTTAGTGTAGTGCGACCTCTTCACAGTGTTCAGCTAAAGCTACAAGTTAGTGTAGTGCGACCTTTGCACAGTGTTCAACTAAAGCTACAAGTTGAGGAGGCCGCGAGGATGGTGAGCAGTGACAGAGCATGCATCAGTGACACTGTCCCCCTTGTCCACCTGTTGGAGCACACGCTGCGTGGAATAATGGACAGGGCACTTGAGGCAGAACAGAGGCAGGAAGAGGAGGACTTCCTTAGCTCTCAAGGCCCCCTTTATCCAGACAGTGTTCCTGCGTGCCCGCCGATCACACAGGAAGAGGACGAGGAGGAGGATTGTGTCAGTATGGAGGTGGAGCCTGGCACTCAGCATCAGCAGCAGTCTTTAAGGGATCAGTCCCAAGAAACACATGGACTTGTACGTGGCTGAGAGGAGGTGGCTGCGGACCATGTCATTCTTAGTGACCCAGAGGACTCCGGATCGAATGCCTCAGCAAACCTACGCTGCATGGCCTCCCTGATCCTCGTATTCGTGGTATCAAGGAGAAGGACCAATACTGGCTGGCAACCCTCCTTGATCCACGTTACAAGGGTAAGGTTGCGGACCTTATCTTGCCATCGCAGAGAGAGCAGAGGATGAAACATCTTCGGGAGGCCTTGCAGAAAGGTCTGTGCAATGCGTTCCCAGAGACTGGGAGATTACAAACTCCTGTTTCTGGACAACATGTTGCTGAGGCTTCGGTCAGTCAAAGAAGGAGCGGTAGAGAAGGTCGCCGTCTGACCGATGCGTTCAGACAATTTTTTTTGTCCGCAGCCCCAAGGTATGAGCGGTTCCAGCAACCATCGCCAGCGTCTGTTTTACATGGTGTAGGAATACCTAGGGGCAAGATCTGACTTGGACACCTTTCCCACCGAAAATCCTCTGGGTTACTGGGTCTTGAGGATGGATGACTGGCCAGAGCTTGCACAGTATGCAATTGAGCTACTGGCCTGTCCTGCATCCAGCGTTCTTTCGGAACGCACATTCAGTGCTGCTGGAGGCTTTGTAACCGATCACAGGGTGCGTCTGTCCACTGACTCGGTCGATCGACTGACCTTCAAAAAAATGAATCAGTCTTGGATCACCACCAGATACCAAGCACCTGATGCTGATGTAACCGAATATTTTTTTTTGAAATGTCAGATCCCTTCAAAGACTGCTTATGCTGATTCTGAGTGACTATCCTGTTATGCTGAGTAATTATCCTCTTCCTCCTCAATGATCATGCTGATAGCTTATAAGAACATTTTTGGTTCTGGGCGCCGGCACCAGTGCCTAAGGCCCAATTTTTCAGCCCCTGTTTAACAGGGGCATGTAATTACAATTTTTGATGCAATACTTTGCAGCAGGGCTTGTTCCTGCATTCCAACTAGAGTATCTATGAGGGGTTGCAGTGTTGTGGCACCAGCACCAGTGCCTAAGGCCCAATTTTTCAGCCCCTGTTCAACAGGGACATGTAATTAGAATTCTTGATCTAATATTTCACAGCAGGGCCCGTTTCTGGGCCCACCAAGAGTAACTGTGAGGACTTACAGTGTTGTGCCACCAGCACCACCACTACCACCAAAGGCCCAATTTCTGCCCCTGTTCAACAGGGGCATGTAATTACAATTCTTGATCTAATATTTCACAGCAGGGCCCTGTGAGGGCTTACAGTGTTGTGGCCACAACAACACCTAAGGCCCAAATTTCTGCTGAGTATATAGGGCAGGCCCCTACTTTCAAACATCCAACTTACAAACGACTCCTACTTGCAAACGGAAGGAGACAACAGGAAGTGAGATGAAATCTACCCCTAGGAAGGGAAATTTTCTCCTGTAAGAGTTAATATGGGAAAAACTTTTCTCCTTTCCACTGATGCTTTATCACAAATCCTTGTTTCACTAAAAACCCCAAATTTTCTAAAAACATTTGTCATTGGGACAAAAAGTGAGGTGAAATCTTCTGAAGAGGAGCACAGACAGCAAAACAAATGTCACAGGGGTGATAACCCTTACCTATGTTTTCCAAAAAGCTTAAAAACATTTTTTTTTTGGCTGAAGTTACACTTTAAAAATGTACCAGTTCAAAATTACAAACAGATTCTACTTAACAACAATCCTACAGTCCCTGTCTTGTTTGCACCGCCTGTATACTGCTGTTCAGAGTATATAGGGCCTGGGGGCCCCACACCTTTCCTTTTTTAATTTGGGTGCGGGGTTCCCCTTAATATCCATACAAGACCCAAAGGGCCTGGTAATGGATTGGGGGGTACCCATGCCGTTTCTCTCACTGATTTTCATCCATATTGCCAGGACCCGACATTACATTAAAGCCGCAAGCAGTTTTAGATGACTTTTTCCTTTAAAAATTTCATTTTGTACAGGGACTGTTCTAAGCACGGGAAACACGCGCCACTTTACAGGCATACTATAGACACCCCCCAGGTACAATATTTAAAACAAATATTTCACTTTTTTTTTACTTTAAGCATCATTAAAATCACTGCTCCTGAAAAAAAGGGCCGTTTTTAAAAGTTTTTTTTGCATTGATACATGTCCCCTGGGGTAGGACCCGGGTCCCCAAACCCTTTTTAGGACAATACCATGCAAATTATCCTTTAAAATGAGCACTTTTGATTTCGAACGTTCGAGTCCCATAGACGTCAATGGGGTTCTAACGTTCGTGCAAATTTTCGGTCCGTTCGCAGGTTCTGGTGCGAACCGAACAGGGAGGTGTTCGGCTCATCCCTACCAGGTACATTAGGGGGTGACTGAGCTGTCACTGCGCCCCCTCTTTATACTGTGGAGACATAAGTACTACAACAGCTTCACCTTTATTAGCTTCCCTAATAACAAGATCTTTCCTCTGTATAACATTTTGTATATCCTGATATTCCGCTCTAGTGATGTTATGTTACTTTTCACTAAATGGGAATAATTCCTCATATTCATCTTATAATATAATATCATGTGTCTGGATTTGTCTCTGCAGGTTGGAGAAATGTGGTGTGACTTCCTCCAGCTGTGATGATCTCAGATCCATTCTTATCAATAATCAATCCCTCACCAGACTGGATTTATCAGGGAATAATCTGGAAGACTCTGGAATAAAACTTCTATGTGAGGGGCTCAGACATCCTGGCTGTACTCTGCAGGATCTGTGGTGAGAATTATCCTATAAATGATATAATATTCTGCAGGATTCTGGTATAAATCTTCTATGTGAGGGATCCAGACATGTCACCTAGATGAAAGTTATACAAAGACAGACTTCTGATTGGCCGGATACACTGGGAGTTCCCATCATAGTCCTTAAGGTCACTCATTGTTATTGGCTTTTATCCCCTCCCTCCTCCACTGACTATCAGAGATCAGACTTTGGCTGGGCTCACACTGGAGTTCACAGAGGCTCACAGCAGGGGGTCCGGTGCGTCTCCATTCACCATTTCATGTTCGATTTCAGACAGAATTTTGGGCTAAATTTGGACCTGAAACGGACCAGAAGACGCACCGGACTCCATATTCTCTTCATTTAGTGACCAATCATAGACAGATGGCCCTCAATTAGAATCTGGAAGGACAGAGCGAGCTTCTAGAGCAGAAGTGACCCCTAGATACCAATAAAATCCCCCCATCCTTGTAGATATAAAATTGTCACCTCACTGAGCCTCAAAGAGAAGTCCTAGTCATTTCATCTACAAGCCCAACAGGGGACAAGGCCGATACAGTGAGAAGATCCCGAACTGTCTGCCAGACATTGATTTATATCAGAGATCAGAGGAATCTATTTTATCTCTCATACAAAATAAAATATTAGTTGCAGAGAGATGGAAATAATTCCTCCTGATTGTACACATGTTGGTGTACATGTACATATAACATTGTATGTGTAGTGAGGAGAATCCAGGAGAAACCCCCAGAATGGTTCTATGGAGTCTGATCACACCAGACAAGCACTGATTGGTCTTGTTGGGATCAGACTGACATGCCGGGGTTAAAAATCGAATCCTCATCCATCAGAACCATTGATGACCCATTTAGCTCTGGCTCCTTCAGATCACAGGACCGGCTTGTGGGCTGGGCAGGGAACACCCCCAGGGTTGATTGTCTGATGGCTAAACTCCACCCACATCCATAAATTGAGGATCCTGAGATATGGATGGGGTGATTCCCATGGAGCCATTCTAACCGCTGAATAGCGGATGTTCCTGACTAGGGATGAGCCGAATACCCCCCTGTTCGGTTAGCACCAGAACATGCGAACAGGCAAAAAATGTGTTTGAACACGCAAACACCGTTAAAGTCTATGGGACGTGAACATGAATAATCAAAAGTGCTAATTTTAAAGGCTTATATGCAAGTTATTGTCATAAAAAGTGTTTGGTAACCTGGGTCTTGCCCCAGGGGACATGTATCAATGCAAAAAAAAGTTTTAAAAACGGACGTTTTTTCGGGAGCAGTGATTTTAAAAATGCCTAAAGTGAAACAATAAAAGTGTAATATTCCTTTAAATTTTGTACCTGGGGGGTGTCTATAGTATGCCTTTAAAGGGGCGCATGTTTCTGGTGTTTAGAACAGTCTGTTAGCAAAATGATATTTCAAAGGAAAAAAAGTAATTTTAAACTACTCGCGGTTAATAATGAATTGTCATAATGAATACACATAAAATTTCACTGATAAAGACGGCATCGGATTTCCCCACAGGGGAGCCCCGAACCAATTTTTTTTTTAAAACGGCGTGGGGTCCCCCTAGAAATCCATACCAGACCCTTATCTGAGCACACAACCTGGCAGGCCACAGGAAAAGAGGGGGGATGAGAGAGCGTCCCCCCTCCTGAACCATACCAGGCCACATGCCCTCCCCAAAGCACCTTGTCCCCATGTTGATGAGGACAAGGGCCTCATCCCCACAACCCTTGGTCGGTGGTTGTGGGGGTCTGCGGGCAGGGGGCTTATCGGAATATGGAAGCCCCCTTTAACAAGGGGACCCCCAGATCTCGCCCCCCCTGTGTGAAATGGTAATGGGGTACAAAATACCTGTACCATTTCACACAAAAAGTGTCAAAAATGTTAAAAATGACAAGAGAATTTTTGACAATTCCTTTATTTAAAGTCTTCTTCTTTCCATCTTCTTCGGGTCTTCTTTCTTCTATCTTCCTTTGGTTTCTTCCTCCATCTTCTTGTTCCTCTGGTTCTTCCTCCGATTCTCTGCTTCTTGCTCCGGTGTTCTCGTCCATCTTCCTCCGCGGCATCTTTTTCCCCGCTTCGTTCTCAGGCCGCTCCGCATCCATGGGAAGCTCCTGCTGTGTGATGCTTCCCCTCTTCTGACACCTCTTAAATAATGGAGGGCGGGGCCACCCTGTGACCCCGCCCCCCTCTGACGCATGGGGACTTGACGCGGACTTCCCTATGGGTTTCCCCGTGACATTTTTGACATTTTTGACACTTTTTTTGTGAAATGGTAAGGGTACTTTTGTACCCCATTACCATTTCACACAGGGGTCCCCTTGTTAAAGGGGCTTCCAAATTCTAAACCCCCCCATCCGCAGACCCCCACATCCACCGGCCAAGGGTTGTGGGGATGAGGCCCTTGTCCTCATCAACATGGGGACAAGGTGCTTTGGGGGACTACCCCAAAGCACCCTCCCAATGTAGAGGGCATGTGGCCTGGTACGGTTCAGGAGGGGGGGCGCTCTCTCGTCCCCCCTCTTTTCCTGCGGCCTGCCAGGTTGTGTTCTTAGATAAGGGTCTGGTATGGATTTTTGAGGGGACCCCACGCCATTTTTTTTTATTTTGGCACGGGGTTCCCTTTAAAATCCCTACCAGACCCTTCAGGTCTGGTAGGGATTTTGAGGGGGACCCCCACGCCATTTTTTCTTAAATTTTGGCGCAGGGTTCCCCTTAATATCCATACCAGACCTAAAGGGCCTGGTATGGAATTGAGGGGGACCCCCACGCCATTTTTTTTTTAAATTTTGGTTCGGGGTTCCCCTGTGGGGAAATCCCATGCCGTTTTCATCAATGAACTTTTATGTGTATTGTCGGACCAACAATTCATTAATAGCCACGAGTAGTTTTAAATGACTTTTTTTCCTTTGAAATTTAATTTTGCTGTCAGACTGTTGTAAACATGGGAAACATGTGCCCATTTACAGGCATACTATAGACACCCCCCAGGTATGAAATTTAAAGGAATATTACACTTTTATTGTTTCGCTTTAAGCATTATTAAAATCACTGCTCCCGAAAAAGCAGACATTTTTAAAACTTTTTTTGCATTGATACATGTCCCCTGGGGCAGGACCCAGGTCCCCAAACACTTTTTATGACAATACCATGCATATAACTGTGTAACTATGTAACAAACCACCTAACCACCTGATCCTGATTCTTCCAAATAATAATTACACAACAAAAATTATAATACAAAGAAAATACTACATACTATATATTTCTACTACTACCACAACCTGAGTGCTGTAACAATGTGTTGCAGCCTAATGAATTGGTATTAATACACTTTTCGCAGAAAACTAACAACTTTATACAGGTAATTGATACCAAAGCACTAGTGCTCTGACTGGCTGGTAATACCACAACCCCAGTGCTGTAAGTATGTGTTGAAAACTAACACAATATTAATTTCATTGATGCCAAAGCTCCAGCGCTGCAATTTGAACTTATTTTGATGCATATAAATTGGTATTAATACACTTTATGTAAAGAACACACAACTTTATACAGGTGATTGATACCAAAGTACCCGTGCTGTGACTGGCTGCTAAAATAACAAACATATTTTACTTACTGTCTCTGTAATAGTTTTGCACAGAGCAGCCCCGATCCTCCTCTTCTGGGGTCCCACTGCTGGTATTCCTGGCTCCTCCCCCTGGCTGAGAGCCCCCATAGCAAGCCGCTTGTTATGGGGGCACTTGTACATGCTCACTCCTGTGCCAGTTCTGTGTGTCCATAAAATTCCCCCCGCATTGGCTTTGATTAACAGCAGTAGAAGCTAATAGCTCCCCCTGCTGTGTCTGAACCAATGAGGATGGGAGAGAGCCAAGAGAGCCTCTGCTCTTGTGCACATTGCTGGATGGAGATCAGACCCAGGTAGTTATTGGGGGGATGGGGGAGGCCCATTCCCCTCAAACCCTTAAAAGGATTCCAACCTTCGCTAGCTATAGCTCTGGCTTTGCCTTGCAGGGATCTAACCTTATCCATATTGGCCTGAACTTTGTCACTAGTCCCCCTGATCCAGGTACAACAATCTTTACCTATGAATTCACATAATCCCCCCTTGGATGCCAACAGATATTCATGGCCCATATTTTAATAGAAGGGTCTTGATCTGTTCCTGTGGGATCTTCCTTGCACCTTCAACAGTTACATTGAACATCCCATCCACACTGGATGAGAAATTGTTCAATTGTTTCATAAGCTCAAGCCCCCATCCTATACAAGCAGGAAACCATGCCCAGACCTGGTCGAGGTTGGTGAACAATTCCCTTCTAGCTGTTCCTGCCATTCCTACCTTCTTTGGCGCCATCACATCCTCACGATCGGCCGCGACATAAGATGCTGGGACGAGTTTCACCCGGACGCATGAACCTCTTGCATTAGGGGGAATTACATTATAAGCTGTAGATCCACATAACTACCAAACTAAAGTTGAAGCACACTTGTGGGCTTCCTAGTTGTCCCGATACCCAAACTGGCAAGAACCAGTGCTATTGTTAAAACTATAACTAATTTTACCCTCTAGAAATGTATTGTTAAATTCTATTGATGTCAGGTTACCTTGAGGCTAGGTGACAGATGCACTCTGTAGGAGTCAGAAGTGCACCGCTGGGTAGTAGACCCTCGGACTGACTGCTGCGGATTGAACCCTCAGAGGTTTAGGAAGCAGGTCTACTGGATTAGTGACACAGATCCCACTGGGAGCTAGAGCATAGATTCCCCAGGGCGCGGAGTCTAAGAGCCAGCAGGTGTTCACCAGAGCCTTTAGTGGTAAGGATGGACTGCGCTGCAGTCTGGCTCCATGTCGCGGCCCCCAGGGTCTCACAGTTCACGCTCACGGTAGACTATAGGAGAAGAGGCAGGAGGCAGCAGGCTGGAACAACAAGGAAAGTAAGGGACAAGCCAAGGTCGGGGCCACAAACAGACAAGGACAACAGAGTTCACGCCAAAGTTCAGGGTCACAGGCAAACAGGGATGGTCGGGGACATGCCAAAGATCAGGGTCACGAGCAGACAGGAATAGTTAAGAACAGACCAAAGTGCTGGCTTGCAGTGCACAGGTTAATATAGGGTTCCCTGATAGAGTCTGGGGTGGGGCCATGCTTAGAGGAGAGGTTACAAAAGCAGTCAGGTGAGGGTCAGCTGGTCTCTAGAGATGAACACATGGAGACAGGTAAGCTGACCGACAAACTCTATTGCATAACCATGACAATTGACAAGTGTCTGTTTGGAGTTTTTTACTTGTTTTTTTAAAAATTCCTCATACCAATCTGAACATCATAGATAGCATGTACTGCTGACATCGCTGGGGTACTAAAGCTTGGTGGAGATTCAGAGTAGACCCAGCAATTGGTCCTGTTCACTTTCTTAGCTAGTTGGAGAATACACTTTAAACAATAAGTTGGGATGCTTTTCATCGTTACCCTTGATAAAATATACTAAACTAAAAAAATTCAAATAAACAAAGATAGTCCTCATTTTTTGGTGTGGTTGAGCAGCTTCTTGCAATGGGTGGCGTGGATCCAGTTGTCTCGTTCCTCAAGCTAATGACCCAGTCACATGGTTGGAAAGAATGTAAACCGGTATTGTGTCAGGGTCCAGGAGGGACTCATGAACCCTGCGGTGGACCTTTTGAAGTTCACGTTACAGTGCCTGCACCTACCATATCAGCTGAAAATGTGGACAGCTGCTGAGGAAAGTACAACCCTGTTTTTGGTTGACCTCCGAACAAACCTCTTATGGAGATAACCCAGACATGTGGGAACTCAATGAACCCTTTTTCACTTTTCACCGACTGTGGTCACTGAACCTGTGTGTGGCTTACCATCTGGGGTGTAATACCTGGAACCATTGACAAAAAGGTTCTTAGCGTCTGGGATGGGAGCCTCCTTTACCAGATACCAGATGGCTGTTTGCTGATTCAAATTCCATCAAAGAAAGACAATCGTAGAACATGTTGTCCTACTAAGTCACAAACTTGGTTAGAATTAGAAAGGTTAGTATTGTTGGTTTTAGAATGGTCATTCTTACCTTTATCCCCCCATTTCTTCCTCATTACAAACCGGAGGAAGAGACACAGGGTTTAGAATGGTGCAGAAAAAAAACAATGAAACAGCCTATTATACATTTACCCTCTTTTAGGCATGTGTATTTATGCATGTATACAGCTATCTACACCTTCAGAAACTCACTGGACCTGAAAAACATACTTATAACTCTACCCTTCATATTTAACCTGCAAAGAAAGGCAAATAATACAATATTCCTGAACACTGGTAAATTGTCACTGACATTCCTCAAAACGAAACCCTCTGTAACTTATTCCTACAAAAATACAACGGCCGCGATGCGTAGGAGGGCCGCCATGGTGGGTTCTAACATATTGCTACATACAAACAATTAGAAGACTAAAACATGAGACAAACATTTAGATACAAATGTGAGGGAGATATTTCATAGTTTTCAAAACAAAAATAAAAAAACAACTTGACGGAATGCTTCCTTCACTCTTTTCACAAAAGAAAAAAATCAATGGGAAAAACACGAGAGCAGCTCGAAAACCTTGCATGGGCCAGCCACACAAAGTTGAAAACAGGCGTGAGAATTTTAACCACACAAACGTGTACTACACATCCATCAACCCACTCATTACAGATTTCTGAAGCCACAGTCGAGCTACTTTCAAGGTATTTTTATTCTGGGGTCTGATATCTCCAGACATCAAAAGTACCTTCCAAAGGAATACACCTTACTGTACCCTCTGACCATATATGCCAATATTTAAGGAGTCTCATGTCTAGAGCCCAAAAACCCAGACCTCATGTACTATGCAGCTGTCTGACTGGTGTGGAGCCTCATTTTTTTCCTCCAACGCATGGATGGCCAACATTACCCATAACGATTTGAAAGGCTTATGACGTGTCCCTGCATCCAGGGTACCCTTGCACTAACTTTCGGAGCACTCCTGCCTAGTGCCTACTTTTACAGTACTGGCACCCGGCATTTCCGATTATCTTACACAGCCTCCCGGTATGCTAGAGTCTACTCCTCACAATTTACATGCTCTACTACTGATTTTCGGCAGCCCTATAAATGTGTTTGTCAGACAAACTACAAAGCACCATGAAATCATCCACTATTCAAAACAATATTATGGCTTCTATCTGTACCTAGATGTTACGACAATAACGTGGATGCCTCCCGTTTACTCTCTACCCAATACTGTATTACAGTATAAAACTTTGCAAAACAACTGGAGTTAAATTTAAAAACCAAAGTGATTTCCATCGTCCTTCCAAACATAAGTCCCTTTGTCCACATGCTTGTTTCAAAAGACCCCAAGCTCCTCCAACCAACTTCCTGTTGCTACATCACATCCTGCAAAAAACTTTCTGTTGTCTGCTCAGCTCTAAAAACCATCTAACTGGTTTATTTACATATCAATAGACAGGAAGGGGAAGCCTGGCTTCCCTGAACTTCATATATTGTCTATCAAGACACTAAAAAATCTATAGCCATCCCCTCTGGACTTTATAACATCATATAGGAAACTTCAACATCTTTAAAAGAACTTTTGTCTAGGAAAGGGTGGGATAAACCCCTCATATTGCAAATGGGAGGGAATCCCCCTCGACTCCCATATCCCCCTGGGCAGTCAGACCACAAGTTTTGAGCCCGAAATACCACACAACAACAACGCAACTAAAGCCAAAAAACTGAAACTCCTGCAAAAAGATGGCTCACCCTCACTAAATGCTGAGACCTGGCCCAAAAGCAGAGCAATTCCACCCAAAACCAAAACACAGCAGACAAGAAATGGCAGTTGCAACAAACGAAAACCAGGCCACGACAAAATGGTGGAAGAAATCCGGACTACAGCAAAATGGCCGACGAAAGCCGGACCACGACCACATGGTAGATGAAATCTGGACTGCAGCAAAATGGCAGACGAAAGCTGGACCACGAAAAAATGGTGGCATTAACACATGAAACGCAGTCGCTGATCCCGCCAAAACCAGCACAAATCAAGATTTCTTCACTAGAGAACCAAAATTTCTCCCCACAAAAACTGTCTACACAATTGAGACACCAAATGAACACTTGACCGTAGACAAACACTTCAGACTACATCAGCTAGCGCCCATAGGAGGCACAAAATAACATAGCTCAAACATACACTCCTGTTCCCAAATACAGACAATACTTCACTCTGAAAGTTGGAAGGTTAACAGATACACAGGACCAAGACAATGCTGCTTGCATGCTTGATCTTTTCATCTCAAAATCAAAGAACTCCCCCATGCTATCACTGATGCTATTGGCCAGCCCAGCAATTCATGGCCGCCCTTCCCCCCTCAGCCACATGGCCACTTGAATATGCGGCAGCCATTTTCAAACAAAACCTTTTTTAAATGACCATCAAAGTCCACCAAACCATCTGTGTCTTGAGTCAGTTAAACAATATACGTGTTGGTCCCATACATAGGTAATAATCACAGTTCATACATTTCTATTTCTCATACACATCACAAACTTATTACACAACATATAGTTTCTTATCAGCCTGCTCAGTCATACACACAATTAGGGATGAGCCGAACACCCCCCGTTTGGTTCGCATCCAGAACATGCGAACAGGCAAAAACTTCATTTGAACACGCAAACACCATTAAAGTCTATGGGACACGAACATGAAAAATCAAAAGTGCTAACTTTAAAGGCTTATATGAAAGTTATTGTCATAAAAAGTATTTGGGGACCTGGGTCCTGCCCCAGGGGAAATGTATCAATGCAAAAAAAAATGGCATGGGGTCCCCCCAAAAATCCATACCAGACCCTTATCCGAGCACGCAACCTGGCAGGCCGCAGGAAAAGAGGGGGGATGAGAGAGCCCCCCCCTTCTGAACTGTACCAGGCCACATGCCCTCAACATTGGGAGGGTGTTTTGGGGAAGCGGCCTGCCCCAAAGGACCTTGTCCCCATCCCCACAACCCTTGCCCGGTGGTTGTGGAGGTCTGCGGGCGGGGGGTTTATCGGAATCTGAAAGCCCCCTTTAACAAGGGGACCCCCAGATCCCAGCCCCCCCGTGTGAATTGGTAATGGGGAACAAATGTACCCCTACCATTTCACAAAAAAGTGTCAAAAATTTTAAAAAAGACAAGAGACGGTTTTTGACAATTCCTTTATTAATTTCTTCTTCCATCTTCTTTCTTCTGGTCTTCCTTCGGTGTTCTTCTTCTTCCTCCATCTTCTTCTTCCCCCGGTTCTTCCTCTGCTTCTTCCTCCGCACAATTCGCCTCAGTGGGAGTCTTCCACTGTGTGACGCTTCTGTTGAGGTGACAGTTTTTATATAATGGGGGAATGGGCCACCCTGTGACCCCGCCCCCTCTGATGCACGTGGCGTTCATGGGGACATCCCTATGGCTTTCATGTGATGTCAGAGGGGGCGGGGTCACCCAGTTATGTAATGGGTGACCCTGCCCCGTCTGACGCCATGGGGAAAGCCATAGGGAAGTCCCCGTAAATTCCCTGTGTCAGAGGGGATGGGATCACCGGGTGGCCCCGCCCTCTGTTATATAAGAACTGTCACCTCAACAGAAGCATCACACAGCGGAAGACTCCCACTGAGGCGGATCGCGCAGAGGACGAAGCGGAGAAGAAGCCGGAGGAAGATGCCGGACGAGAAGAGCGGAGGAAAAAAGGGAGGAAGAACCGGGGGAAGAAGAAGATGGAGGAAGAAGAAGAACACTGAAGGAAGATCAGAAGAAAGAAGATGGAAGAAGAAAAAGAAGAAATTATTAAAGGAATTGTCAAAAATCTTGTCTTTTTTAATACTTTTTTTGTGAAATGGTAGGGGTACATTTGTACCCCATTACCAATTCACACAGGGGGGCAGGATCTGGGGGTCCCCTTGTTAAAGGGGGCTTCCAGATTCTGATAGGTCCCCCGCCCGCAGACCCCCACAACCACTGGGGAAGGGTTGGGGGGATGAGGCCCTTCTCCCCATCAACATGGAGACAAGGTGCTTTGGGGGCTACCCCAAAGCACCCTAACAATGTTGAGGGCATGTGGCCTGGTATGGTTCAGGAGGGGGGCCGCTCTCTTGTCCCCCCTCTTTTCCTGCGGCCTGCCAGATTGCGTGCTCAGATAAGGGTCTGGTGTGGATTTTTGGGGGGACCCCACGCCATTTTTTTTTTATTTTGGCACGGGGTTCCCCTTAAAATCCATGCCAGACACGAAGGGCCTGGGGCCTGGTATGGAATTTAGGGGGACCCCCACGCCATTTAAAAAAAAAATGGCACAGGGTTCCCCTTAATATCCATAGCAGACCTGAAGGGCCTGGGGCCTGGTATGGAATTTATGGGGACCCCCACGCATTTTTTTTTTAAACTTTGGTTCGAGGTTCCCCTGTGGGGAAATTCCATGCCATTTTTATGAATGAACTTTTATGTGTATTGCCGGACCGACAATTCATTATTAATGAATTGTCGGTCCGGCAATACATAAAAAAGTTCATTGATAAAAACGGCATGGAATTTCCCCACAGGGGAACCACAAAACAAAATTTAAAAAAAAATGCGTGGGGGTCCCCCTAAATTCCATACGAGGCCTTTCAGGTCTGGTACAGATATTAAGGGGAACCCCGTGCCAATTTTTTTTTTTTAATGGCATGGGGGTCCCCCTCAAAATCCATACCAAACTCTTCAGGTCTGGTATAGATTTTAAGGGGAACCCTGCGCCAAAATTAGAAAAAAAATGGTGTGGGGTCCCCCAAAAATCCATACCAGACCCTTATCCAAGCACGCAACCTGACAGGCCACAATAAAAGAGAGGGGGACGAGAGAGCGCCCCCCTTCTGAACCATACCAGGCCACATGCCCTCAACATTGGGAGGGTGCTTTGGCTTTGGGGTAGCGGCCCCCCAAAGCACCTTGTTCCCATGTTGATGGGGAGAAGGGCCTCATCCCCACAACCCTTGCCCGGTGGTTGTGGGGGTCTGTGGGTGGGGGGCTTATCGGAATCTGGAAATCTGGAAGCCCCCTTACCAGACCTGAAGGGTCTGGTATGGATTTTGAGGGGGACCCCCACGCCATTTTTTTTAAATTTAGGTGCGGGGTTCCCCTTAATATCCACACCAGACCTGAAGGGCCTGGTATGGAATTTAGGGGGACCCCTATGCATTTTTTTAAATTTTGGTTGGGGGTTCCCCTGTGGGGAAATTTCATGCCGTTTTTATCAATGGACTTTTATGTGTATTGCCGAACCAACAATTCACTATAGCCGGCACTAGCGCTAGCACATTTAAATGACCTTTTTTTCCTTTAGAAATGTCATTTTGCACTTGGACTGTTCTAAACACGGGAAACACGCTCCACTTTACAGGCATACTATAGACATCCCCCAGGTATGAAATTTAAAGGAATATTACACTTTTATTGTTTCACTTTAAGCATTATTAAAATCACTGATCCCGAAAAAACTGACATTTTAAAAAAAAAATTTGCATTGATACATGTCCCTTGGGGCAGAACTCAGGTCCCCAAACACTTTTTATGACAATAACTTGCATATAAGCCTTTAAAATTAGCACTTTTGATTTCTCCCATAGACTTTTAAAAGGTGTTCCACGGCTTTCGAATTTTCCGCAAACACCCCAAAATTCTTCGCTATTCAGCGAACGGGCGAACAGCCAATGTTCGAGTCGAACTCATGTTCGACCCGAACATAAAGCCCATTCCTACACACAATACAGTTTCTTATCAGCCTGCTCAGTCATACACAGCATTCACTTTAGGTTTGGATTAAATGGGACCTATAGAGGATTTAAATATAGGTGCTCCCCCAATTAAAGACCTATTTACAATGACAAAAATATAACCTCCAATTAAAGTCCTGCCATTATATAGAAAGCAACAAAAAAAGAAAAGGTTCTTTGCCTAGCAGAACTTACCTCATACAGCGGACAGAGAATCAAGATCCCGAAGACAGAACAGCAAAAATGTTCAAAAAAACTTGAAGTATGGTTGTCTTACCATGGGCCCGCATTTTGCTTGTTCTGGTTCTGGATGTCTTTTCCTACTCGAGGTCCGCTGAATTAGGAAGATCTGTTGGCCTCCTTTCTTGCCCGACAATTCTGTGGTGGAAATTATAAGCTTCTCCTATAAGCAAATAATTCTGTGCGCTAATAAGCACAATCATAGCTCTCTTGTATAATGCTGGGAAAATGCACTTGTTCATCTCCAAGTAACACAGATAGACGCTGGTATCACGTTGAGCTTAGCAAAATCCTGCAATAAAACGATCTACTGCTTTTATTTATACTGTAAACATGAATAACAAAGGAAGCTGGTGGCATCAGAATCAGCCAGACACTTTCTTTCAAAAGAACCAATCACACACATGTATATATTCAAATAGAATTCCAGTAGTGACGTGTGCAGGTGGTCGTGTGCAGAGCCATGCGGTCAGCTTATTGTGAGACACAAAGTGTCTCACAATTTGAACACTACTTACAGGGCTCTGAACATGATCGTGTGCACATTCCTATCGCTACCAATGACGCGAGCCATACTCTATCATGGCTCAGTGGGCCATCATTTTTGTATGGTTATGCTATGGTTCCCATGTACCCAGATCTGTTGGCTAGGAGTGTTAATGCAGTCGCCATGAGGTGCCAAGTCTCCTGGTGAGGCATAAACGAACATCCCTAAAAGAGCAAACAGATTTGCCATGTCCACGGGAAGGTTTCCGCAGCCATTGGTCTTCCACCAATGTCTGTATGTGTGAATACGCTCACATGAGCACATTACAGCAAAACTGACACTGGGGGACATCTGAGATCATACATTAATAAAAATTTCCACAACACAACCCAGCTGGGGCGGACATGGAAGACTTGGATATTACACAAACCATACAAGCTTGAATGTACTCTTTGACATCCTTACAAAGAGAGGGCCACCAGTAGGGATGAGCTTCGTGTTCGAGTCAAACCCATGCACATTGTGTGTTCGGTAGTTCGCCGAATTACGAACGATATGGGCCGTTCATGCCAAATTCGAGTGGTGCGTCATGGCCCATAATTCACTGCAGCATCGCAGTGCATTGCTGGCTGATGATTGGCCAAGCATGCACTATGACAGTATGCTTGGCCAATCACAGCGCCGTCTGAACGAAGAGCCGTAATTGGCCAAAGCCAAGGAGGCTTTGGCCAATTATGGCTCAGGCGGTTTAGTACACGCCCCACACTATATAAGGCCGCCTGCACGGCAGCCCTGTGTAGTGTGTTCCGGCGTTCAGATAGAGAGATAGAGAGAGAGACACAGGCAGTGTCATTTGATTTAAGTTAGATAGAGTAGGCAGGTCGAGTCAGTTAGCTGCAGTTACAGTGTATTGTGTATATATATATATATGCATCCCAGGTGTTTTATATATATACATATATATACACTGTATTCAGTTTAGCTAGATCCTGTTCTTCTCTTCCTAATATACTGACAGGCAGGCAGGTGTTTTTACAGTATTTCCAGCTACTGTACTGTGTACCCTGCACAGTCTGACCTACAGTATAGCAACCTGCAGCCAGGTGCTTGTGTAGGCTTATTGAAGTATTTCCAGCTACTGTACTTTGTACCCTGCACAGTCTCACCTACAGTATAGCAACCGGCAGCCAGGTGCTTGTGTAGGCTCATTGAAGTATTTCCAGCTACTGTACTGTGTACCCTGCACAGTCTCACCTACAGTATAGCAACCTGCAGCCAGGTGCTTGTGTAGGCTCATTGAAGTATTTCCAGTTACTGTACTGTGTACCCTGCACAGTCTCTCCTACAGTATAGCTACCAGCAGCCAGGTGCTTGTGTAGGCTCTTGACGTATTTCCAGTTACTGTACTGTGTACCCTGCACAGTTGCACCTACAGTATAGCTACCTGAAGACAAGTGCAGGTGTTATCATACTATTAATACTACAGGTGAGGGGACGTGGCTACGCAGCGCATGTAGATCTCCTCTGCTCCGCCGAGAATCCGAGCATTAATCCTTCTAACCGTACATCCTAACCAGGTGACAAACCTGGAACGATCCACAGCATACCTGCAGTTGTAGCAACCTGTTTTATCGCTCAGCAGCCGGTCGGGAACCATGCCAAAATGGGGCAAAGACACAGGAGGCCTCCATGCTGATCAGGCCCAAGATGGCGCCCTGCCACAGCGCTCACAGAAGGAGAAATACAAGGAGGCGGCCCAGAAACTTTTATATGGCAGCAAAACCTCCAAGGAGCTGCAGTCTCTCCCATCTGACCCTGATGAGGAGGAGGGGGGCCGGCTGGATACGGATGACACAGTCCCCCTGGAGGATGCCAACGGATTGTCTCCAGACTGGACCACAGTGAGTACACCCAGGGATTTATTTAATGGATCCCAGGCACCTTCCCCACCACCAGATAACGCTGAGCCCACACTGAGAGACATCCTCTCAGCAATAACTACCTGCAATATGTCCACATTAACAAATGAAGTGAAAGGGATCAAAGCTGAAATTTCATTTGTGAGACAGGACAAGCAAAAAACTGAGAGAGCGTATGGCTGCCATAGAGGACAGGGTGAGTGCGATTGAGGATGACATAGCACCCATGCAGAGAGATCTCAAGTACAATTGCCATCTCACAGACCAACATGCAGCCCGTCTCGATGATTTGGAAAATCGCATGAGGAGAAACAACATCCATGCCCTGGGCATCCCTGAGCGAGCGGAGGGTAATAACTTGGTAAATTATATTGAAAACTGGCTGATTGATACATTCGGCAAAGAAACCTTTTCCCCGCTCTTCGCAGTAGAACGGGCGCACAGGGTCCCATCCCGCCCGCTACCACCGGGCAACCATCCCCGGGCATTTCTCTTTAAATTACTCAATTATAAGGATAGAGATGCCATCCTTTCTAAGGCCAGAACCATGGGAGGTACGCTGGCTATAGACAACTCCAAGATATCCTTATTTCCTGACTTTTCAGCTGAGCTGCAGAAGCAACATGCAAAGTTCATTGATGTAAAGAGAAGATTGAGGGAATTCAACTTGCCATATGCTATGCTGTATCAACTTCGTGTGGTCGCACTTGGGGAAACCCACTTCTTTGACCGACCTGCCTCGGCGGCACAGTGGTTGGATCGGGAGGACAGGGCGCTCAAAGCTAATAGGCCACAGCGCGGTGCTCCAGCCTTAGAGGTGACTCACACGCCATTTACAAGTGGTTCCGGTCTGGCCTCCCCTTACTGCTGCCGGCCTAAAGATTGGGTCAATGGATCCCCTCTTCTTTGATTTCCCCCGGGTTTTTGTTTGCATATTCTACCTACAGCAGACTGTTCATCTATTCATTTCTATAGCTAAGGTGGCTGAAGGAGAACACTCGTACTGACTACTACCCACATAGAGGGGTGCTCGGCACCCACCACGGATGTGAAACCCCTGCAAAAACTAACCTCAGGGTTGACCGGGAGTTTCCACTGCCTTCACCCCCCCACAGCAGTTGCGTGGGGACAGTTAGTATTGCAGCCAAATTGGCTGAGAGCCCAGTTGGCTCCTCAAGTTACTCTATTTGATATAATCAACTGTAACTTCAAGGTTTACTGTTATTTTTGTCTCTACTCTGACCCATTTGAATATCGTTCTATGCTATCCAGGAAGCTGGATTGCATACGAATCACTCATTATGCACATGGTAATAACTGCATGCATGTTATAGGTTATTCTTCCTTTGGTATGGTCGTATTTATCACCAGGACCCCTCAGGGGGCTCTACTGATCCTGACATTGACTCAGATATGTCAGAATGGCAGTTAAACTAACCATTCTGACATGGAATGTCCGTGGGCTGGGCACTCCGGTAAAGAGGATGGTGGTCCTTAGACATATTAGATCAGTGTTTCTCAACTCCAGTCCTCAAGGCGCACCAACAGGTCATGTTTTCAGGATTTCCACTATTTTGCACAGGTGATTTGATCAGTTTCATTGCCTTAGTAATTACCACAGCCGTTTCATCTGAGGGAAATCCTAAAAACATGACCTGTTGGTGCGCCTTGAGGACTGGAGTTGAGAAACACTGTATTAGATCAATGAATGCGGATATAATATGCCTACAGGAGCCCCACTTCTCTGCAGACCCAACCCCTAGCTTACGACCTCGCTTGTATGATAATCAATTTCATACCACTTACTCTAGGGGAATGAGCATACTAATATGGAAGGGCACTCAGTTTTATTGCTCTAAAAAACGTATAGACCCGGCAGGCAGATATGTATTCCTGTTGTGTACAATCCATGGTTTAAACTGCATTTTGGCCAGTATATATGTACCGCCACCATACTCATCAGAGATTCTCAAACACCTCGCAAGATTTGTGGCACAATACCAGGAGGTACCCCTACTGGCAGTAGGAGACTATAATAACTATTTAAATCATTTTAAAGATAAACTGCCTATTCCCGCTACGCCCTTTGCCAGAGTGCTTGAGGAGCTGGGACTGGTGGATATGTGGAGGTGTAAGCATTTATGAATGAATGAATGAATGATTTGTAAAGCGCTGCAAATGCGAACTGAATCGCCTCAAGGCGCTTGTCATTTAGATGACAAGAAATACTCGTGCTACTCGGCCTCACATGGAGGATTATCCAGGATAGATCTGGGACTAGGTAATGACAAAATGGTGCAACTAGTCACGGATTCAGGATACGCAGATAGACATATCTCTGACCACTCCTCATTTTGGATAACCATCTCATTACCAGATAGGGTCAGGTGACCGATTTGGAAACTTAACCCTTTCTGGCTATCGCTGTTCCCTGAACCGGACCCAATAGGGAATTTGCTTAAACTCTTCTTGCAGGATAACATTGGAACTGCCAAAATGGGGATGGTGTGGGATGCAGCAAAGGCCTTTCTGAGGGGACAGCTCATTAAAGCGATAACACGCATTAAAACAGACACTAAAGCTTGGGAAACAACAGTGAGAGGAATGGTCACCGAAACAGAGGACAATTACACTAACAACCCCACAGAGGACACTAAGAGAGCGTGGGCTAGGGGCACAGTCGATGTCTAGGCAACTTGCATTGCAGTTGGCAGAAAATAAACTTTTTTTCTGCAACAATCGCATTTTGAAGAAGGTGAGGCGACTGGGCACATGCTGGCAGTAATGGCGCGTGCACAACAGTCTTCCTCCCTTATTTCTGCCATCTGCGATGATCAAGAAACAGTGCGATCCTCCACCTCAGACATAATAAAGGTCTTCAGGGATTTTTATGCTGACCTGTACACTTCCAAGGTAGGACCCACTGAAATGGCGATTGAGGATTTTCTAGGGAAATGTGAGCTCCCCAGCTTGCCAGTAGAAGATAGGACCATGCTTAACGCACCCCTGACAGAAGAGGAATTGGCCATCGCCTTATCTCAATCTCAAAACAATAAATCACCAGGTATGGATGGCCTTCCCTCTGAAATATTCAAACGCTATGCCAGTACCCTGCTTCCCACATTACTGAAGGTTTATAATGAGGCATTTAGGGAGGGGTCTTTGCCTGATTCCATGAACGAGGTGATCATCATTGTCATACTAAAACCAGGCAAGGATGCAGGCTCCCCTGGCTCATATAGGCCCATATCATTGTTGACGTCTGACATTAAACTACTAGCCCGGATGTTAGCAAACAGACTGGCCAAAGTAATTCATAAGATTGTACACCGGGACCAATCCGGGTTCATCCCCACGAGATCCACGGCCCAGAATATTAGAAGGCTTTTTCTGAATTTGCAGCTTCCAGTAGACAACACAGGAAATAGGGTGATCTTTTCGCTGGATGCAGCTAAGGCCTTCAACAGTGTCGAGTGGCCTTACCTGTGGAAGGCGTTGCAGAACATGGGACTAGGCGACATTTTTATCAAATGGGTTAGACTTTTATATGCCGCGCCCACTGCTAGGATAAGAATAAATGGGGAACTGTCAGAACCCTTCCCATTATTTAGGGGCACCAGACAGGGGTGCCCTCTGTCACCCCTGCTGTTTGCCCTGGCCCTGGCACCTTTAGCAGCAAAAATTCGGGGGGAGGCTAATATTGTAGGTTTTCAAAGGAGCATGGGTACGGATATTGTGTCACTATACGCGGATGATACCCTTCTTTACGTAGGTGACACACAGGATACTCTGCAGGCAGTTATGTCCCTAATTAAAGATTTTGGGGAATTATCTGGCTTCTCTATTAACTGGGATAAGTCAGTGTTGATGCCACTTGACCCCTTAGACATCCCATTGCCGCCCTTTGCAGCGACAGTATAGTTAGTGAACTCATTTCGCTATCTGGGCATTCAAGTAACTCCAGACCCATCTACCTATATTAATCTGAATTTAGTACCCCTCCTAAATAGATTTTGTGCAAAATGCAACGCCTGGTGTAAGTTGCCTTTATCAGTAGTTGGTAGGATAAATCTTATCAAAATGGTATGGGCACCACAACTACTATATATATTTAATAACTCTCCAGTGTGGATACCTAGGAGATGGTTTGACAGAATCGAGTTTCAATTTAGAAAATTAATATGGTGCACAAAAATAAAGCTAGGATAAGATTGTCAACATTACAATATCATAAGGAAGAAGACGGACTTGCGGTCCCTCATCTAAGGACTTACTACCTTGCATCCCAGTTACAACAACTTGGAGGCTGGGGATTGCTAGACCCGAATGACCCCCTACTTCTCTATTGGAAGTAGTAGGTGAGAATACATCAGCATTGTCAGGGCTTGAAGCAGGATACATGCATTTAGACGCTGAGGCCCCCACGGTTAAATTACTGAAACATTGTGGTCCTACATCAAAAAATTACTGGATATAAAAGGTTTCTTAACCCATACACCCCTATGGCGTAACAGACAATTTAAGGAAATACTGAAACTTAAGGGATTTAAGAACTGGGAAGAAGTAGGCATAAAATTCATTTCACAACTATACCACGACAATACCCTTAAATCGTTTACTGAACTTCAAGTTGAATTTTATGATTCCTCGTAATAATTTCTACAAATATCTGCAGCAACGCCACGCCATACAAACACTGTCACGTTTCAACAAACAGACCATATGATCATAACAAATATTCTCATTGATGACGTCAAGAAGGGCATGATCTCTAGATGTTACAATACCCTCCTTGCCCAGATACAAGACCCCACTAAACTGTCCTGTAGACAACGGTGGGAATCAGATATAGGGGAGATTGATGGGGAGAGCTGGGAGCTTTGCCTTTCCAACGCTCCGGTGGTGTCAGTATCAGCATCCCAGAAACTTTCTCATCTTTATCTGATACACAGAGCTTATAGGACTCCTTTACAGCTTCACAAATGGGGAGTCAGGGACTCTCCCCTCTGCCCGAAATGTGAACGAGACCACGGTGATCTCTGCCATATGGTCTGGAAATGCCCTAAACTTTTCAGATATTGGAGGGAGATCTTAGACACGATCTCTGAAGTATATATGGTACCTAAAACAAGGGACCCGGTGGTCTGTATATTAGGAGCAATAGATGACGAGGTAATGCCCACACCCACTCGTACAGCGGTCCTAAGGTTACTGTATGTAACACGAAAGCTAATCGCCCAATTGTGGATCACTTCAAGGGTGCCCACCAGGGGACAATGGGTAGATAGTGTTAATAAACTATTAATCAAAGAGAAACTTGCATATCAACACAGGAAGGTCCCACAAAAATTCTATTCAATATGGCAAGCTTGGCTAGATGTCCCTGGTTTGGCCCCTCATCAACTGATTAAAGATCAATTACCGTATTTATCGGCATATAACACGCACAGGCGTATAACACGCACATTCATTTTAAGAGGAAAGTTTCAGGAAAAAAAATTACATTTTAAAAAAGGAACTTTGGGGGGAGGAGGAGCTGACGCCCAAAATGGCCGCTTAGGGAGATCGAGGGGCAAACACGCTGCAGATGCTGTAGACGCTGCTGAAGAGGAGAGCTTATGCCGGCTGATATGGATGCCTGCTTACCTACATGTCTCGGCTGTGTGACAGAGGATATCTCTGGTAGGAGACTGAGCCATAAGCGCGCCACAGCTGACAAGTGGTTGTGAGGAGACGCAAATAGATCCGGGAGATCAAGGAAGGATCGGTACCTGTCGGGCACTGGGAACGGTAACCGAGGACGGAACCGGAGATAGCGCAAAGCCGGGTGGGAGCCTCTGCCTGTCTGAACACACAGGCGGTGGGGGCGGCTCGCTGGGAGGACGCATACTCCGCTGGAGGTTCTCGGGATACAAACAGCAGGGACTGGAAACATCAGGTGATCTCCCGACGCTCAGGCTTCAGAATTCACATAGTGAAATTCACATAGTGAAACTTCAGCTATACGAACGGCATACCTAAACGAGGAAGGAAACCAAGAACCTCTATACCAGGTATGTCTATGGAAGACATGTAGAGATATAGCATAAATTGCATAAACTGCATAAGACTTTACCAGTAATTATAAAATGCCATCATTTTTAAACTGTCTTGAAAGTGTCTTACTGAGAAGATAAATAGGGCTCTGTGTAAGCATAAATACCTATGGGACATATGGAGTTTATTTGAAGAGGATAACTCATTATACGTGGAATAGACACCATTTAAGCAACACCCATCTGCCTCCCCAGCACTAATCAAGGGTCTGAGTGTAAAACGTTAAAAAAAAAGGTCTAATGGTCTAAAGCAATACCTTGATAAAAAGTGTGTTCACTTAAAAAGGAGGGGGAAAAGTGAAAGCGGTGAAAAGGGGAGAGAATAAAAGAGAATAAAAGAAAAGAGGCAGAAGGAGAAAGGAGAGAAAAAGTGGAGACAGAAGCCCTAATAAAAGTCCAAATAAAAAGATGGCACCCAAGAAAGGAAATAAAACACCTCAGCCACAAAAGAATAAGAAAGATAAAACGGAAAGTAAAAATAAAAACCCCACAGGGGCTCAATCTACTCAGACAGCGGATATAAAAGAGATTTTTCAACAAATGCAATTACAATCACCCCGGACAAATCTAGCTTTACATACATCACAGGAAATTTCAAATATTGCGGAAATATCGGTAATATCCAGATCATCAGGGGAAGAGTTAATGGTTCATCCTAGAAATAGTTCACCAATAGATACAACAGGCTCATCAAATGAACAAAAGGAAGAGGATAAGGAAAAATGGGATATGAGGACATACATTCAATCACTCCCAACCAGAGCAGACATGGACCAATACGTACACAGACTGCAGGAAACATATAAAACAGAGATTCAAGAACTTAAAATATCCACAAAAGATACACAAGAAAAAATGGCCAAAATAGATAACAGAGTATCAAAAACAGAACAAGAACTAACGAAGATAAAAAAAAAGGTACAAAAACAAGGGAATCAAATAAACCAATTAATAAATAGCTTAGGCGAGCAAGAAAATAGAAGCAGAAGATCCAATATAAGAATCAGAGGTTTAAAGGAAGAAGTGAATCCCAAGGACCTTATAACAACACTACAGAAAATCTTTCAGGAAATAATTCAGGATTTGGATATAAAAGATCTGATAATAGATCGTGCACATAGAGCAGCAGGAATGAAGAGATTAGATCCTAGCAAACCACGGGACATCATCTGTAAGATGCATTATGCACACATAAAAGATCGAATCATGCTAGCAGCACGTCAAAATAAAAATATCCAGTATGAGGGAGATCCATTACTATTCTTCCAAGACCTATCAAAATATACATTGGATCAGAGGAGAGCATTAAAACCTCTAGTGGAACAACTTAGACATTTTTTTTTCTCCCTCTCCTCCTCTCTCCCTCTCCCTTCGTGCTAAGCCTCTGTATCCCCCCCCGGTGATGGAGAGATTTTTTCCTCGTGGCGGGGGGGTGGGGGGTGGGGAGGTGAATATAAATATATGACCTATATAAATTTTAAGATTTCTACATTTGGGGAGACCACTCTTGTGCCCCCCCTTCACCCTTTGTATCCTCTCTCTCCTCTCTGCTAGCTCTGGATGAGGTTATAGGGAATGGTAAGCGGAGAGAGAAGAAGGTGAAATAAAGAAAAAGAAAGTAAACTTTGAAAATGCAGCGTGCGCCACCGATAGAGTGGTGGATTTTGGACGTTGGTGTCCATTTATCCCTTCATAGGGAACTTACTTTAGTTAGTAAGACAGACTTTTTATAAGTCAAATAGTCTTAGGGTATTTCAGGTGTTAAGTGTGTGTGTGTTTGTTTTTTTTTTTTTTCCCTTCGGATTCTGAATTATGAAAATATGCTCATACAATATAAGAGGTTTTAACTCAGCAACAAAAAGGTCTCAGGTTCTATATTCTCTCCATAAACAAAAAGTTGGGGTGATATTTTTTCAGGAGACGCATTTCCGCACAGACCATGTCCCTAATCTGCAAAACAGATTTTACACTACATGGTATCATGACTCCTTTTTGTACTCAAAATCAAAAGGTGTCTCCATTGCAATTCATAAGACAATACCACACCAAGTGCTGGAAGAATGGCGCAATAGGGATGGAAGAGCAATACTACTCAAACTTAGTATATATGGGAAAAAATATACTTTTATCAATATATACCTACCTAATCGGAATCAACATAAAATAGGAACACAAATACTGAAGGAGCTTATGGAAAAGGCGGAGGGAGTAATAATAATTGGGGGAGACTTTAACTTTGTATTAGACAAAGAGAAAGATACTACAGCACCTTCAGTAGTACAGTCAGGTAGGGAGAAAAAACTTTTTTTAGAAACAATGGCAAAATTTCAACTAATAGATATCTGGAGAGTTTTACATCCAACGGAAAAAGATTTCACGTTCCACTCAAAAGTTCATGGGACTTATCATAGATTGGACTTCTTTTTGATAAACCAGATGGGAATGGAGATAACTTTATCGACCGAGATAGGTAGCTCGTTATGGTCAGATCACGCACCAGTATTTTTGGTACTAGACCCACTTAAGAGTAAAAGCAGTAGGGGTAATTGGAAGCTTAATGATAATCTGCTATATGACGAGAATTGCGTGTCAGAAATTAGGAAGGTAATAACGGATTTTTTACATGACCATATAAAAGACACTACATCTCTGCCGAATCAGTGGGAAGCATTAAAATGCGTAATTAAAGGGTTTTTTATAAAACATGGGGCCAGATTGAAAAAAATAAAAAGTAATAGAATGATTCAGCTATCAAAAGAAATACCCAAAATAGAAACCCAACATAAACAAAACCCAACACGTGAAATATTAATGGAACTAACGGAAAAGAAAACAGAATTAAAAACACTGATAAATGAACAAACACTACGCATAAGAGATAGCAACCGGTCCTTATATTATCAACGGAGTAATAAACCAGGGAAACTTCTGGCAAGGGCCCTGCGCCATTGGGGCAATATAATGCCTATTATCAAGATCAAGTCAGAAAAAGGAGATATGAGGTACGACCCAAAAGGGATATTAAAGGAATTTAAGACCTTCTACACGAAATTATATAACATACCTAATGATGGCATAAAAAATGATCAGGATAGATTTCAGCAAAGTATTTATCAATATGTAAGAGAGACTGCACTACCTGTGTTGGGACCGACAGAAATAATACAATTAGAGCAGGACTTCTCGGAGATTGAGATACAAAAAGTAATTGATACATTAGTACCTGGGAAAAGCCCAGGCCCTGATGGCTTTACCCCAAGATTCTATAGAACATTCAAAGAAGAACTCATCCCCATATTGAAGCGGACCTTTAATGCAGTATCTACTTCAGAGCCCTTTGCTCCACAAAGTTTACAGGCCTATATTTCACTTATACCCAAACCAGAGAAGGATGATACTTTATGTGGAAACTATAGACCAATTTCCCTTACAAATATTGATCTAAGACTGTATTCTAAAATTATCGCCAACAGACTCACCCCTATAATGCCCACACACATACATCTAGATCAGGTGGGTTTTATAAGGGGAAGAGAGGCTAGAGATGATACTCTAAAAACACTTACACTGGTAGAATACGCACAGAGAGGTTCCATCCCATCCTGTCTATTGGCAATTGATGCTGAGAAAGCTTTTGACAGGGTGGGATGGAACTTCCTTAGAGAGACCCTGGTTCAGTGGGGGTTGGGTCCTGTACTTATGGATAAAATAATGGCCTTATATCAAAACCCAACGGCTAGGATCCGGGCAAATGGTGATTTATCGGAAGTAGTTCCAATAACAAACGGAACCCGGCAGGGATGCCCGTTATCCCCATTACTATATATACTAGTGATGGAACATCTATTAATAGCAGTTCGAGAAAACAAGGATATACAAGGAATTAAGGTGGGAGATATAGAGTACAAGATGTCAGTATATGCAGATGATATCCTGTTATATATTACAAATCCCTTAATATTATTACCAAATCTGATATCTGAATTTAAACGATTCGGCGCACTAAGTAGCTTTAAGGTAAATTATAATAAATCTGAAGCCTTAAATATTAATTTACCAACCACTATGGTGGAACTTCTTAAAAAGGATTTTTCTTTTAAATGGCAGGTAAATGCAATTAAATATTTAGGTACATATATCCCCACTGATCTTGATAAACTACAGGAATATAATTATGCTCCGATGGTGCAGAAAACCATGAGAACGTTACAACAATATGAAAAAGGTATATTTTCTTGGATGGGTAGAATAAGTATAGTAAAAATGGATATATTACCTAAAATATTATATACCCTACAAGCGATACCCATTTTTCCCTCAACAAACACCCTGAAAAAACTGCATAAGCTAATAGGAAAATTTATCTGGGGAGGCAAGACCCCCAGAATTAATAGAGCAGTGTTGAATAAAACTAAGAGAGATGGGGGCCTTGCTCTTCCAGATATAGATATGTACCTGAGAGCAATACTGATAACAAGAATAGTGGACTGGTTCCACAATAGGGACAACAAACAATGGGTAAAGCTCGAGGAAAAGATCACAGCCCTAAAATTGAAATCATTACCCTGGATAAAAAGAGAGCATAGACCACCGGATGGCGAAATGCCCTCTTTAGTGGTATCAACATTGAAAGTATGGGATATTATGATTAAGAAAGGGATTGGATCCACTGGTAGAGGACCCATGACTCCACTATTTAGTAATCCAGAATTTCCATTGGCACTCGAGTCTAAAACATTTCTTAAATGGAAGAGATGTGAAGATATCCAGAATTTCCATTGGCACTCGAGTCTAAAATATTTCTTAAATGGAAGAGATGTGAAGATACCAGGCTGGTGGAAACGATGGAAGAGAATAAACTCCTCCCACTGGAGAAGCTGGGTGTAGAATATAAAACAAAATGGATGCAGTATGGGATGCTCCAACGGTATATCACATCTCTAACAAAGGAGTCGGTAATAGATAGGCCCTTGACAATTTTAGAGAAAATTCTATTGCAAGAACACAGACCCACCCATGTCCTCTCTAAAATTTATAAATATCTGAATTCAGAAAATAAAGGAAAGGAGTTACCATATATTAAGAAATGGGAATCAGAGATAGGGATAGAAATCCCCAGGGAAAAATGGGAAAAGGCAATCATAGTAACCCATAAACTCTCGATATCCGCTAAACATCAGGAAAGAAACTACAAAATATTAGCCAGATGGTATAGATGTCTCATGGACCTACATAAAATGAACCTGGACAATGAGGATATCTGTTGCAGATGTCATAAAGCTCAGGGCACAATGTCACATATTTGGTACTATTGCTCAGAAATCCAACCATTCTGGCAGAAAATATTTGAGATATACAGAGCTATAGCAGGGACCGATTTATATCCGGAATTACAGGTGGCGATACTATCTATGATCCCAGGATCAGTGGGAAAAATAAAAAAGGGAATATTGAAATATTTTCTGACAGCGGCATGAACCATCATAGCAAGAAAGTGGAAAAGTATATGTGTGCCATCTGTAGCAGAGTGGGAGTGTGAGATGGCGGAGATGCGTGCCCTGGAGGAAAGAATGGTGATAGAGGAGGGGTTGAAGGTACAAATATTTAACACATGGGCCAAATGGGAAGAGTTTAGAGCCTCTTCGGGGCTTCTGAGAACAAGATAGAATCCTAATGGAAAATAATAGGAGGGAACTTTTTTTTTTTGTTGTGGCTTGTAGTATGAATGGGGGTGATTGAGTAGGGAGAGAGGACGGGGGTGGGTTTAAAATGGGGGCTGCACATCCTTGAATCAGTATTGCAATTAATTAGAAGGTAATAGAAACGTGAGTTAATGCTCTGATTAAGAAGTATAGATTTATTTTATGCCTTGGATGTTTTATATTTTATGCCTTATTTCTTTTTTTTTTCTTAATGTATGGAAAAAATGTTTTGATAAATAAAGATTGTAAAAAAAAAAAAAAGGAACTTTGAAGCAAAATAAGGGTCAGTGCCCATCTGCAGCCTCACCATTGCCATCAATGCAGCCTGATCAATGCCCATCTGCAGCCTCACAAGTGCCATCAATGCAGCCTCATCAGTCCACATCAATGCAGCCTCACCATTGCCATCAATGCAGCAGCCTCACCATTGCCATCAGTGCAGCCTGATCGATGCCCATCCGCAGCCCAAAGGGGACAGGGAGGGGGGCGGGACGAGCGCCGACAGAAAGTGAGAATCTCCTATGATAGACAGAACAGTGGTCCAATGGCGGCCCAGGAGACGGGAATTCCTATTACAGAGGCCGCCAAGTAAACAGGAGATTCTCACTGTATATAATCTGACGGTGCTCGTCCCGCCCCACTCCCTGTCCCCTCGAAGGCAGCTAAAATTGAAGTATTGGCATATAACACGCACGCACTATTTGCACCCGATTTTCATGGTGAAAAAGTGAGTGTTATACGCCAATAAATACAGTACTTTTAGGATAACTATAAGTTCAACGGCCACATGATAATTACCCTACACAGAGAAAATAATGTGCATAGGTTGACACTGATATTGTCAAAGGTCAGAGTATTTTAAATAAAACAGATCTATAGCCGAGACTTGAAAGGAAATAAGCACAATATGGGTTAATTACAAATGAAGTACCGTATGTCTTTTTTCTTTTTTTTCTTTTTATTTTATTCATTAGTTAATTGTTGTACTTATTCACTGCAACTAAATATAGTAGATGTCAAATGCTATAATCTTACTCTTTAATGGATACAGCAATACTATAATTCATGTGATCCGTTCTTACTGGTATGCATACACATACTCTGTATGTTTTAAATTCTGCGATGGTTCTTCCATTGTATGGTAAAAGTATAATGTGATACATGCCTGTCTGTATTGTTTGTTCTTTCTTTTTCTTTGAACAATAAAACTTTTTCTGATTAAAAAAAATAATAATAGTACAGGCAGGCAGTTGATTCTGCTAGCTGCAGTATAATCGGTATATATATATGTATGTATGTGTGTGTATATATATATATATATATATATATATATATATATATATATATATATATATATATATATATCCCAGTTTTGTGCAGCTCACTGCAGACCAATAGAATGTCTGGAAGGCCAACAAGGAGAGGCAGACAGTCACAAGCCAATAGAAGAGGGCAAGCAGGCTCTGTGTCTAAAGGCAACAGTGCTGGTCGTGGGCACGGTGCATACTCATCAGCACATGGGCGTGGGACACGCTTGGCCTTTTTTTCGGCAGCTGGCTGTGTTGAGCCACAACATGCGGAAGACTTGGTCGAGTAGATGACCAAGCCATCCTCATCCTGCTCATCCTCTCTCACCCAGGCTCAGTGTACTTTGTCTGGCAAAGCAGCTGCCAACCCGGCCTCTTCCCTCGGCTCAATGGCATCAGTGACTCCTTCCCTAGCCCCACCATGTCTTCCTGAGGAGTCCCTGTTTGACCACAGTGTTGGGTACATGCTCCAGGAGGATGCCCAGCATTTTGAAGGCTCTGATGATGGTACTGAGCTAGATGAAGGCAGTAACGGGAGCACGGACAGAGGGGGTACCCAAGAAGGACAGCAACCTGTCAGTCATGTTCCCCCTGCTGCAGCATACTGCCAGGTTTGCTCCAGTGATGAGGAGGGAGGGGATGATGAGGTCACTGACTCAACATGGGTGCCTGATAGGAGAGAGGAGGAGGAGGAGGCACATCACCAATGAGGCAGGATGCCCTCCAGGGGCCAGCCTAAGGGCAGCACACTGACTGCATCACACCGCAGAGCTCCGCATGTGCAGGGCGCTGCTGTCTCTGTGCGTTATTCAAAAAGTTCTTTGGTGTGGGCCTTTTTTGAGACGAGTGCATCAGATCGCACCGCTGCTATTTGCAACATATGTCTCAAGTGTATCTCACGTGGCCAAAACATCTCCCCCTTGAGCACCACATGCTTGACCAGACATATGTTGACCTGCAATGCAGTTCATTGGCAAGCGCACCTAAAAGGCCCACACCAAAGAACAAAGAGGACCTCTCCTTACTCCTCATCAGCTGAGATCTCCAACCCCACTATACCTTCAGTCCTCTCTGAGACCTGCACTGAGAGGAATGAAGGTGTAGAATTAGGTGTGTCACAGCCAAGTACTTGCGGGCAATCTGCTATCGGTACACCAACATCAGATTGTACCAGGCAAATTTCCCTGCCCCAGCTGCTGCACCGCCGAAAGAAGTTCGCTCCCAGCCATCCACATACCCAGCGGTTGAAAGCTAGTTGGCAAAATTGCTAGCACTTCAACTGCTACCTTTTCAGTTGGTAGACTCTGCCCCCTTCCGTGAGTTTGTGGTTCCTCAGTGGCAGGTTCCCAAACGCCACTTTTTCTCACGGAAGGCGATTCCGGCTCTCTACCGGCATGTGGAAGGCAATGTCTTGGCCTCGCTGGACAGGGCGGTCAGCAGTAAGGTGCATATTACTAGGCATGTGCATTTTGTTTCATTCCGAATCGAAATTCGGACAAATTTTTCATTATTCGGAAATTCGGATGCATCCGAATTTCCGAATTACAAAAGTAAAGAATTTAAACGAATCCGAAAAAAAACCGAATGAATTCGAAAACATATTCGAATTGAATTCGAAAACATATTCGAACCGAATTCGAAAACATCTTCAAATCAAATTCGAAAACAAATTCGAATCAAATTGGAAGACAAATTCAAATCGAATTCGAAAACATATTTGAATCAAATTTGAAGACAAATTCGAATCGAATTCGAAAAAAATTGAAAACGTTTTTCTAAAAAAAACAATAAGATAGAATATAAAATAATAAAGCAATAAAATAAAAAAAAAAAATATATATATATATATATATATATATATATATATATATATATATATATATATATATATATATATATATATATATATATATATATATATATATATATATATACAATTATATTTTCTGCTATTCTGTTTTTTTATTATTATTCTATTCTATTGTTTTTTATGCTTTTCTTTTCTATTATTTTATATTCTATAATAGTCTTTTCAATTCAAATTCATTCTATACGAAATTCGAATTTCGGAACATGGCTTCTGAAGTTTGAATTTCATATAGAATGATTTCGAATTTGAAGAGAAAAGATTAAAACAGAAAATAATAGAAAAGAATAGACTAGAAAAACAATAGAACAGAATATTCTGTTCTATTGTTTTTCTAGTCTATTCTTTTCTATTATTTTCTATTCTATTCTAATCTTTTATATTCAAATTTGATTTCGGTCTATATGAAATTCGAATTTTGGAAGATGTTTTATATATATATATATATATATATATATATATATATATATATATAAATTCTATTCAGTTTCATTGTTTTTCTATGCTATTCTTTTCTATTCTATTCTAAACTTTTCTATTCAAATTTGAATTCATTCTATACGAAATTCGAATTTCGGAAGATGGCTTCTTGAAAGTGGAATTTTGTATAGAATGAATTCGAATTTGAATAGAAAAGATTAGAATAGAAAATAATAGACTATACAAACAATAGAACAGAACAGAATAAAATATAATATATATCTATTTTATTCTATTCTGTTCTATTGTTTTTCTAGTCTTTTCTCTTCTACTCTATTCTAATCTTTTCTATTCAAATTCGAATTCATTTTATAAGAAATTCAAATTTCGGAAGATGGTTTTATATATATTTTTTTAATTTATTTTTTTTCTATGCTGGTCTATTGTTTTTCTATTCTTTTCTATTCTTTTCTATTTTATTCTAATCTTTTCTATTTGAATGCGAAATCATTCTATACGAAATTTGAATTTCTGAAAATGGTTATACAGAAACAGAATGAAATAGAATGAAATCGAATTCTAATAGAAATGACTAGAACAGAATAGAACAAAATTATATATATATATTATTATATATATATTATATATATTTCTTTCTATTCTGTTCTACTGTTCTACTGTTCTATTGTTTTTCTACTCTATTCTTTTCTATTAGAATATTTCTATATAACTATTTTCCGAAATTCGAATTTTGTATAGAATGAATTTGAATTTGAATAGAAAAGATTAAAATAGAGTAGAAAGAATAGACTAGAAAAACAATAGAACAGAACAGAATAAGATATAATATATCTAGTTTGTCTAGTTAATTATGTCTAGTTTTTCTAGTCTATTCTTTTCTATTATTTTCTATTCAAATTCGAATTCATTCTATACGAAATTCGAATTTCAGAAGCCATCTTCCGAAATTCAAATTTCGTATAGAATGAATTCAAATTCAAATAGAAAAGTTTAGAATAGAATAAAAAAGAATAGCATAGAAAAACAATAAAACAGAATAGAAAAAATATAATATATATATATATATATATATATATATATATATATATATATATATATATATATATATATATATATATATATATATATATATATATATATATATATATTATATTTTATTCTCTTGTGTTCTATTGTTTTTCTAGTCTATTCTATTTCTATTATTTTCTATTCTAATCTTTTCTATTCAAGTTCAAATTCATTCTATATGAAATTCTATTTTTAGAAGCCATTTTCCAAAATTCAAATTTCGCATTGAATTAATTCAAATTTGAATAGAAAAGTTTAGAATAGAATAGAAAAGAATAGCATAGAAAAAAAATATAATATATATATATATATATATATATATATATATATATATATATATATATATATATATATATATATATATATATATATATATATAAAATAATCTTCCAATATTGGAATTTGGTACAGAATGAATTCGAATTCGAATAGAAAAGATTAGAATACAATATATTATATTTTTTTCTATTCTGTTCTATTGTTTTTCTATGCTATTCTTTTATATTTTCTATTATATCCTAATCTTTTCTATTGGAATTTGATTTCATTCTATATGAATTTCAAATTTCGCAAAATGGTTATATATAGTTTACTTTTTCAAATTCAGTTAATGTTTTTTTTCGAATGTGGTAGAATTTTTTCGAATTTGACAGTTTTTTTCGAATGTGGTAGAATTTTTTCGAATTTGATAGTTTTTTTCGAATGTGGTAGAATTTTTTCGAATTTGACAGTTTTTTTCGAATGTGGTAGAATTTTTTCGAATTTGATAGTTTTTTTCGAATGTGGTAGAATTTTTTCGAATTTGACAGTTTTTTTTGAATGTGGTAGAATTTTTTCGAATTTGATAGTTTTTTTCGAATACGGTTGAATTTTTTCGAATGCGGTCAAATTTTTTCGAATACGAAACTAAACGAATTCCGAAAACGAATGTAACGAATACAACAAATTTAACTAAACAAATTTTGTTAAATAACGAATCGAAACTAAACTAAACAAATTTTTTCATCCTGCACATGTCTACATATTACCACTGACTCATGGTCCAGCAGGCATGGACAGGGACGTTACCTACGTTTCTTGGCGCATTGGGTGACTCTGCTGGCAGCTGGAAAGGATGCAGGACAAGGTGCAGTAGTGTTGGAGGTTGTTCCGCCACCAAAGGATAAAATAAAATAAAATCCTAAGAGTGTAGCAGCTAGAATACTGAGCGTCAAAATATCAAATCCCCCAAAAAATCTGTGTAAAAGGCAGTACAGCGCATGGAAATACAATATTAAATAAAACTAAATAAAATACAAAATAGTCCATGTTCTTCTTAATGAGACACAGCAGAATCAGCATAAATTCAGCAGAACTCCAGTGATAAAAGTGATATTCACAAAAAGATATGTGACTGTTGTGAGAAACCTCCACCACCGACAATACAGGCCGCTCACGTCAGCAGATGGACCCCTTAGTGAATCAGTCAGGTCTAAAACAGCAGTTCCCACATGGGATAATATCAACAGGATCATGTGCACTGATGTTGAATCGAATGCCGGTAATGTATCTAGTGCTCTCTGTATGCTGAATATAAATTTATTAGGAGAATAAAAATTTGCACTTGTTCCGCCACCACGCCTCCAAAATGCCACTACTGGTGATTCTGACACACCTCTCTCCTCCACCACCTCCTCTTCTTCTTCCTCCATGGCCTCTTCCTGTGCTTTGTCCTCGGAACCAGCGGTGCTCCGTAGGCGTTCAAGGGGCTACGCAAGTACACAGGCCAAAAGATGCCATGCGGTGCTTGAGCTGGTGTGCTTGGGGGACAGGAGCCACACTGGGGCAGAGATTCTGTCAGCTCTGCAGGGGCAGGTTGAGAGGTGGTTGACGCCACTCCGACTTAAGGCAGAAATGGTGGTTTGCGACAATGGCACCAACCTCCTCTCCGCCCTCCGACAGGGACAAATGACTCATGTGCCCTGTTTGGCTCACGTCCTTAACTTGGTGGTGCAGCGGTTCTTGGGCAGGTACCCGGGCTTACAGGATGTCCTGAGGCAGGCCAGGAAAGTCTGTGTGCATTTCTGCTGGTCATATAATGCCAGTGCTTGGCTGTCAGACCTCCAAAAGGAATTTAACCTGCCCAAGAACTGCCTAATCTGTGACATGCCCACCTGGTGGAACTCAACGTTGGCCATGCTACAGCGGCTGCACACACAGCAGAGGGCCATCAATGAGTACCTGTGCAACTATGGCACCAGGACAGGGTCAGGGGAGCTTGTTTTTTTTTCACCCACACCAGTGGGCCATGATCAGGGATGCATGCACTGTCCTGTCACCATTTGAGGAGGCCACGAGGATGGTGAGCAGTGACAGTGCATGCATCAGTGACACTGTCCCCCTTGTCCACCTGTTGGAGCACACGCTGCATGGAATAATGGACAGGGCACTTGAGGCAGAACAGAGGCAGAAAGAGGACTTCCTTAGCTCTGAAGGCCCCCTTTATCCAGACAGTGTTCCTGCGTGCCCGCCGATCATACAGGAAGAGGACAAGGGGGAGGAGAATTGTGTCAGCATGGAGGTGGAGCCTGGCACTCAGCATCAGCAGCAGTCTTTAAGGGATCATTTACAGTCCCAAGAAACCCATGCACTTGTACGTAGCTGGGAGGAGGTGGCTGCGGATCATGTCATCTTAGTGACCCAGAGGACTCCGGACCGAATGCCTCAGTAAACCTATGCTGCATGGCCTCCCTGATCCTGCAAAGCCTGCGGAAGGATCCTTGTATTCGTAGTATCAAGGAGAGGGATCAATACTGGCTGGCAACCCTCCTTGATCCACGTTATAAGGGTAAGTTTGTGGACCTTATCTTGCCATCGCAGAGGGAGCAGAGGATAAAACATCTTCGGGAGGCCTTGCAGAAAGGTCTGTGGAATGCGTTCCCAGAGACTGGGAGGTTACAAACTCCTGTTCCTGGACAACGTGTTGCTGAGGCTTCGATCGGTCAAAGAAGGAGCGGTGGAGAAGGTGGCCGTCTGACTGATGCGTTCAGACAATTTTTTAGTCCGCAGCCCCAAGGTATGATCGGTTCCAGCAACCATCGCCAGCGTCTGTTTTACATGGTGTAGGAATACCTAGAGGCAAGATCTGACTTGGACACCTTTCCCACCGAAAGTCCTCTGGGTTACTGGGTCTTGAGGATGGATCACTGGCCAGAGCTTGCACAGTATGCAATTGAGCTACTGGGCTGTCCTGCATCCAGCGTTCTTTTGGAACGCACATTCAGTGCTGCTGGAGGCTTTGTAACCGATCACAGGGTGCGTCTGTCCACCGACTCGGTCGATCGACTGACCTTCATAAAAATGAATCAGTCTTGGATCACCACCAGCTACCAAGCACCTGATGCTGATGTAACTGAATATTTTTTTTGAAATGTCAGATCCCTTCAAGACTGCCTATGCTGATGCTGAGTGACTATCCTGTTATGCTGAGTAATTATCCTCTTCCTCCTCAATGATCATGCTGATAGCTTGTAAGAACATTTTTGGTTCTGGCCGCCGCCACCAGTGCCTAAGGCCCAATTTTTCAGCCCCTGTTTAACAGGGGCGTGTAATTACAATTTTTGATGCAATTCTTTGCAGCAGGGCTAGTTCCTGTGCTCCAACTAGAGTATCTGTGAGGGGTTGCAGTGTTGTGGCACCAGCACCAGTGCCTAAGGCCCAATTTTTCTGCCCCTCTTCAACATGTAATTAGAATTCTTGATCTAATATTTCACAGCAGGGCCCGTTTCTGCGCCCACCAAGAGTAACTGTGAGGACTTACAGTGTTGTGGCACCAGCACCACCACCACCACCACCAAAGGCCCAATTTTTCTGCCCCTGTTCAACAGGGGCATGTAATTACAATTTTTGATATAATAATTCACAGCAGGGCCCGTTCCAGCGCCCACCAAGAGTAACTGTGAGGACTTACAGTGTTGTGGCACCAGCACCACCACCACCATCCCCAAAGGCCCAATTTTTCTGCCCCTGTTCAACAGGGGCATGTAATTACAATTCTTGATCTAATATTTCACAGCAGGGCCCTGTGAGGGCTTACAGTGTTGTGGCAACACCAACACCTAAGGCCCAAATTTCTGCTGAGTGAGATTAAATCTACCCCTAGGAAGGGAAATTCTCTCCTGTAAGAGTTAATATGGGAAAAACGTTTCTCCTTTCCACTGATGCTTTATCACCAATCCTTGTTTCACTAAAAACCCCAAATTTTCAAAAAAACATTTGTAATTGGGACAAAAAGTGAGGTGAAATCTTCTGAAGAGGAGCACAGACAGCAAAACAAATGTCACAGGGGTGATAACCCTTCCCTATGTTTTCCAAAAAGCTTAAAATAGATTTTTTGGCTGGAGCTATACTTACAAAATGTACCAGTTCAAAATTACAAACAGATTCTACTTAACAACAAACCTACAGTCCCTGTCTTGTTTGCACCGCCTGTATACTGCTGTTCAGAGTATATAGGGCCTGGTGGCCCCTCACTAGGGATGAGCCGAACACCCCCCTGTTCGGTTCGCACCAGAACATGCGAACAGGAAAAAAGTTCGCTCGAACACGCGAACACCGTTAAAGTCTATGGGACACAAACATGAATAATCAAAAGTGCTAATTTTAAAGGCTTATATGCAAGTTATTGTCATAAAAAGTGTTTGGGGACCTGGGTCCTGCCCCAGGGGACATGGATCAATGCAAAAAAAAGTTTTAAAAACGGCCGTTTTTTCAGGAGCAGTGATTTTAATAATGCTTAAAGTCAAACAATAAAAGTGTAATATCCCTTTAAATTTCGTACCTGGGGGGTGTCTATAGTATGCCTGTAAAGGGGCGCATGTTTCCCGTGTTTAGAACAGTCTGACAGCAAAATGACATTTCGAAGGAAAAAACTCATTTAAAACTACCCGCGGCTATTAATGAATTGCCGGTCCGACAATTCACATAAAAGTTCATTGATAAAAACGGCATGGGAATTCCCCACAGGGAAACCCCAAACCAAAATTAAAAAAAAAAAAATGACGTAGGGGGGTCCCCCTAAATTCCATATCAGGCCCCTCAGGTCTGGTATGGATATTAAGGGGAACCCCGGCCAAAATTTAAAAAAAAAAATGACGTGGGGTTCCCCCTAAATTCCATACCAGACCCTTCAGGTCTGGTATGGATTTTAAGGGGAACCCCGCGCCAAAAAAAAAAAACGGCGTGGGGTTCCCCCAAAAATCCATACCAGACCCTTATCCGAGCACGCAACCTGGCAGGCCGCAGGAAAAGAGGGGGGGACGAGAGTGCGGCCCCCCCCCTCCTGAACCGTACCAGGCCACATGCCCTCAACATTGGGAGGGTGCTTTGGGGTAGCCCCCCAAAACACCTTGTCTCCATGTTGATGAGGACAAGGGCCTCATCCCCACAACCGTGGCCGGTGGTTGTGGGGGTCTGCGGGCGGGGGGCTTATCGGAATCTGGAAGCCCCCTTTAACAAGGGGACCCCCAGATCCCGGCCCCCCCCTGTGTGAAATGGTAAGGGGGTACTTACCCCTACCATTTCACTAAAAAAGTGTCAAAATAGTTAAAAATGACAAGAGACAGTTTTTGACAATTCCTTTATTTAAATGCTTCTTCTATCTTCCTTCATCTTCTTCATCTTCTGGTTCTTCTGGCTCTTCTGGTTCTTCCTCCGGCGTTCTCGTCCAGCATCTCCTCCGCGGCGTCTTCTATCTTCTTCTCCTCGGGCCGCTCCGCACCCATGGCATGAGGGGAGGCTCCCGCTCTTCTCTTCATCTTCTTCTTCATCCTCTTACCCCCTTACCATTTCACACAGGGGGGGGCCGGGATCTGGGGGTCCCCTTGTTAAAGGGGGCTTCCAGATTCCGATAAGCCCCCCACCCGCAGACCCCCACAACCACCGGCCACGGTTGTGGGGATGAGGCCCTTGTCCTCATCAACATGGGGACAAGGTGTTTTGGGGGGCTACCCCAAAGCACCCTCCCAATGTTGAGGGCATGTGGCCTGGTACGGTTCAGGAGGGGGGGGGGCCGCACTCTCGTCCCCCCCTCTTTTCCTGCGGCCTGCCAGGTTGCGTGCTCGGATAAGGGTCTGGTATGGATTTTTGGGGGAACCCCACGCCGTTTTTTTTTTTTTTTTTTTTTGGCGCGGGGTTCCCCTTAAAATCCATACCAGACCTGAAGGGCCTGGTATGGAATTTAGGGGGACCCCCCACGTAATTTTTTTTTTTTAAATTTTGGTTCGGGGTTTCCCTGTGGGGAATTCCCATGCCGTTTTTATCAATGAACTTTTATGTGTATTATCGGACCGGCAATTCTTTAATAGCCGCGGTAGTTTTAAATGAGTTTTTTCCTTCGAAATGTCATTTTGCTGTCAGACTGTTCTAAACACGGGAAACATGCGCCCCTTTACAGGCATACTATAGACACCCCCCAGGTACGAAATTTAAAGGGATATTACACTTTTATTGTTTGACTTTAAGCATTATTAAAATCACTGCTCCTGAAAAAACGTCCGTTTTTAAAACTTTTTTTTGCATTGATACATGTCCCCTGGGGCAGGACCCGGGTCCCCAAACACTTTTTATGACAATAACTTGCATATAAGCCTTTAAAATTAGCACTTTTGATTTCTCCCATAGACTTTTAAAGGGTGTTCCGCGGCATTCGAATTTGCCGCGAACACCCCAAATTGTTCGGTGTTCGGCGAACTTGCGAACAGCCAATGTTCGAGTCGAACATGAGTTCGACTCGAACTCGAAGCTCATCCCTACCCCTCACCTTTCCTTTTTTTAATTTGGGTGCGGGGTTCCCCTTAATATCCATATGAGACCCAAAGGGCCTGGTAATGGACTGGGGGGTACCCATGCCGTTTTTCTCACTGATTTTCATCCATATTGCCAGGACCCGACATTACATTAAAGCTGCAAGCAGTTTTAAATGACTTTTATTCCTTTAAAATTTCATTTTGTGCACGGACTGTTCTAAGCACGGTAAACACGTGCCACTTTACAGGCATACTATAGACACCCCCAGGTATGATATTTAAAGCGGAGTTCCACTCAAATTTTTAACTTAATCTTACCCCCTTCAGTTAATTGCATAGATGTTCAAATGCTACACGAAAACATTTTTTATCGCTGTAATTACCTTTATATTGTACTTTATTGTGGCACTTCCTGTCTCTCCTCCCATGGGAGTAGGCGTGTTTATTGCCTTTCCCCGGCACCGCACTGTCTCCTGGGAGCTTAGTGTCAGGCTGTGAATGAACAGCATTCACCGCATCCAGGAAATCAATGCTTGTGGGCTTCACATGCCCACAAGCAAGATGGAAACAGCCAGCATCACATTTTTTAAGTTATTCTTCAGCATGAAAACAGAGGCGGAAAGATTACACCCAAACTGTGAGTATTATTTTGGGATTAGCAAAGTGTCTCAATGACCTAAAAAAAAAAAAAAAAGATTGGTCGCCGGACTCACGCTTTAAAGGAATATTTCACTTTTTTTTTTTACTTTAAGCATCATTAAAATCACTGCTCCCGAAAAAACGGCCGTTTTTAAAACTTTTTTTGCATTGATACATGTCCCCTGGGGCAGGACCCGGGTCCCCAAACCTTTTTTAGGACAATACCATGCAAATTAGCCTTTAAAATTAGCACTTCTGATTTTGAACGTTTGAGTCCCATAGACGTCAATGGGGTTCCAACGTTCGTGCAAATTTTCGGTCCATTCGCAGGTTCTGGTGCAAACCGAACCGGGGGGTGTTCTGCTCATCCCTAGCCACCAGTAGTGATGCTAAAGAAGGTCATAAATACAATGTATATCAGAATGTCCAGAAAACTTGGAGTCATGTGCCCACACGAGGAGTTTTTTGACAAAGTGTGGGAACCACAAAAGTTTTACCTGAAGGAGGCTGCGCAGGCCGGAGCGGAGTAGTGGCTAAAATTCGATGCAAAGGGATGATGGGACCAGGATCTAGGTGATTCTCAGAATTGTTGACATCGAACGACCTGGACAAGGCATCGGCATGAACATTTTTGACACCAGGATGAAAGGTAATGTTGAAGTTGAAGCGGGCGAAAAAGAGAGCCCAGCGAGCTTGGCGTGGGTTCAATCGTTTTGCGGATTGTAAATACTGCAGATTTCTATTATCAGTATAGATGGTGATGCAATGGTGTAGCCCTATAGTAGATGTCACCATTCTTGAAGAGCTATTTTAATAGCCAGTAGCTCACGGTCCCCAATGGAATAATTCTTTTCTGCATTCGAAAACTTCTTGGAAATTAATCCGCAAGGCTGAGACTTGCCCTTCTGAGCTTGGAGAAAGACGGCACCAACTCCTACTGGAGAGGCATCAACCTCCATAGAAAAGGGTTTCGTAATGTCCGAATGTAGGAGAATTGTAGCAGAGAGGAAGGCTGCCTTGAGTTTGTGGAAAGCATCAATGACTTCAGGGGACCAGAGCCTCTCATTGAGACCCTTGCGGGTGAGAGATGTAATAGGAGCCACCAAAGTGGAGTAGTTACGAATGAATTGGCAATAGTAATTGGTGAAGCCCAAAAAGTGTTGGGTGGCTTTAAGACCAGAGGACTGAGGCCACTCAGAGATGGCCCGAAGTTTGGCTGGGTCCATGAGGAGGCCTATTAGGCCTCTCATATTAATGAGATTATGTAGCCCAGGAATGGAACTTGTGTTTGTTCACATAGGCACTTCTCCAATTTAGCATAGAGACAATTGTCTCGTATTCGCTGCAGCACAGCTTTCACATAGAGACGATGGGTGAGTAAGTCTGGGGAGAAAATAAGAATATCATCCAGATATACAATAACAGACATACAGAAGTTTGCGGAAGATCTCATTAACCAAGTTTTGGAAGACAGCTGGGGCATTACATATTCATAATGTCCGCCCCTGGTGTTAAAGGCGGTCTTCCACTCGTCTCCTTCCTGGATTCTTATTAAATTGTAGGCCCCTCTAAGATCCAATTTAGTGAAAATATGAGAACCCCGCAGTCTGTCAAAGAGTTCCAAAATTAAAGGAAAAGGGTATCGGTTCTTCACGGTGATGGTGTTAAGGCCCCTGTAGTCGATGCATGGATGGAGTGAATCATTTTTTTTCCCTACAAAGAAAAACCCAACTCCAGCAGGTGAGTTGGATTTCCTGATGAAACCTTTTTGCAGGTTTTTCTGAATGTATTCAGACATGGCTTGTGTCTCTGGGATAGATAGAGTGTAGACTCGGCTTCGGGGAGGAGAGGTCCCTGGTAACAGATCAATGGAGCAGTCATAGTCTCTGTGAGGAGAAAGGCGATCAGTGGACTTTTTTCAGAAAACATCATTGAAGGACTGATATTAGGAAGGCAAGATGGGAGTTGTGGAGGTTTCAGCCAGAGGGATGGAAGGAGGCGGTAGTACCTTGGAAACACATCATTCATGACACTGAGGGCCCCAAGCTAATACTTGTCCAGAGTTCCAGTCAAGATTCGAGGAGTGTTTCTGCAACCATGGGAGGCCCAGAATGATGGGACTGGAGGATTTAGGCAGAATTAGGAAAGAAGTTTTCTCACCATGCAAAACCACAATGCGTAACTCAGTAGCAGGGGTTTTAAACCTGATGGGGCCCATTGGCAAGAAGGAGCCATCTACTGCCATCAAAGAGAGGGGTATAGCCAGGGCAACAAAGGAAATGCCCAACTCGCAAGCCAAAGATTGTTCAATGAAATTCCCGGCTGCTCCAGAGTCCACATATGCAGAGAGTTGATAGGCATTTTGAGCCCAATGGATAGACACGGGTAGGGTAAAATGAGAGAAGCTGACAGAATTAAAGGATCGGTCTAGATCACCTCCCTCAGAGTGACCTAGACCCTGGAGTTTCCCGGATGAGCTGGACAGGAGTTCAAAAGATATCCTTTACTGCCACAATAAAGGCACAAGCTCAAACCCATGTGGCGGGCACATTCCTCTGGAGTGGGGCAAGTTTGCCCAAGCTGCATCGGTTCTTCCAACGTTTGAGAGGTTCCATAAGTCTTTGGACTACCTGTGCTGGATGGCCAGCAGGAGGACGACTGGATCCGGATCTCTCCAGGGCCCGCTCCTGGAAGCGAATGTCTGTTTGAATGCTCAAGGCAATTAAATCATTAAGTGTGGTAGAAGTGGTGTGTCCAGCGAGTTCATCCCTTACACGCTCAGATAGGCCTTTCCAGAAGGTAGCGGTAAGAGCTTCATTATTCCGTTTGAGTTCAGCGGCCAGCTTACGGAAGTGAACTGGGTATTGCCCGACTGTCATTCCTTGCTGTCGAAGATGAAGGAGGCCCCCAGCAGCAGAAGACACTCTGCCGAGCAGGGTTTTAATCTTTTTCAAAATTTTGTATGTGATGCAGGTTTTCCGTGAGGATGAGTCTGCTAGGGGGTTGGGGGGGGAAGTTAAAATCCCCTCCCAGGATAAGGCAACCCTTTGTGAATCCTTGGAGAGCTCTTATCATTTTCTGGCAAAAGGTTGCGTGTGACGTATTGGGGAAGTATGTATTGGCTAGTGTGATAGGTGCACCACCATAAGTCCCCCTAATGAAGATATATCTGCCCTCTGGGTCTGCTAGGCGGTCTGTCATTATAAAGGGGGCCTCTTTGCTCACCAATATCGTCACGCCTTTTGATTTGGCGGAGTCGTTAGTGGCATGGTGTGCCTCAATAAAAAACGAGTTTGTCAGTTTTGGGATCTAGTTAGTCTTAAAATGGGTTTCTTGTAGAAAAGCGAAATACGGCCTACCTTTTTTGAGCTCCCTCAGAAGTGTAATCCTTTTCTCTGGTACATTCAGCCCTCTTACATTGTGCGATATAATCGTGGGGGCACACCCCAATGAGGAGTATGCCATCCGGGACACTCCTGGGTGTGTGGCATCGATCCGAGCTTGTAAGAAAGTAGAGCTGAGAGCCTTGAGAGGTTCTCTAGTCAGGGAGGGGGAAGGTGTGGGAAGGTGGGGAGGAACGGTGAATAGAGCTTGGAAGAAATAGATAGGAGGGTTATAAGAACACTTTAGTATACTTTGTAAAACCAAAGTAAACAGTTAGTGGTTCTGGGGAGGTAGTCCTACCTCAGAGCCACTTTGTGGTAACGTGGCCTGACTGCAGCAGATCTTAGGGGGTGTAACATCGGGGGTTGGTTTAACCTAAAGGTAGAGCTTACCAGTGAGCTGAGTCCATGCCAGATATGCAGTTTTAAGGGCTTGTAGGCCCACTTTTATTAAAGAAAGAAAATGTCTGATAACAGAAGAGTTGCCCACACAGGGGTTTCATCTTTCCACAGCAACAGTGTAAGTTCAATCAAAAATACCAAGCCACCTGGCTCTCTTTAGCAGCACTGCTGCTCAGACTTATGCTTCAGCCCTCTGGCCTCTATAACAGAATTCCTGTACACCCAGTACCTCAGCACTCTTTTACAGCTTCCTTTTCCAGCCCACAGCCTTGGACCCTCTGTCTACTCTGACAGACAGATCTGTGCAGACATGCACACTTCTCCCTTGCTTGCCAGGACTCCTCGGGAGGGTGGAGCCCAGAACTATGGTCAGGTGTCTACAAATAGCCCAACACACACCTGACCAGTCAGTATGCTGGTGGATCTCAAAACCTGGACCCAGGACTGGGGATTTCATCCCACCCGGATCGCTACAAAATCCCCGGGCTTCAGGTCCCAAAGTGGACTTTAGTAAACAATGAGGAAACTGAAAAGCCAGTTTCCTCCCAAATAAGCAAATAAACTGGAGCCCCTCAACCTGCCTGGTTGAGAATCCTGTGTCCAAATACTGGTGGGGTATCACACCACCACAGGGGGGTATAGACTCCTATCTCAAATGAGTTTGGAGTCGTTATGTCCCTATATCTCCTGTGGTCAGGTAAGAGGCAGAAAAACAAAGCAAGTAATTGTGTTTGTATTAAAAACTGTCTTGAACATGTAGTCGGAGAGGCCCAGCCTGTATATAGCAAATGTTCCCATTAACATTAAACGTGAGAAAACATTAACTGGGATGCGGAATCATTAACTTTATCTATTCTTAAAGAAAAGAAAGGTATGTTAAACAATGTTATAACATTCTAACAAAAGATCCGGACATAGAAAGTTTTGTTGAGATCAAATAATCCTTCAGCACCTTGAGGCAGGAAAGAGGAATCTAGAGGTTATTGCGTTGGTTGTGAGTTCCTCATGTGACCCAGAAGGATAAATATCCACACTCAAGGTTTGGGGCCAGACCTCCGGGTGTAAGTGTCCTTGGTTGGAGGTTGGCGATTTTGGCCAAGTGTTATGGCAAATGCCTCAACGGGTTTGGGTAGGTCACTTATTCTGTAAAGCAAGTTCCATGGGATCAGACTCTGTCATCCTGCATGTTCCTCAATGTTCCATGCACGAGTCGCATGAGTCAGTTCTCATATATGGTATAACCAAAATTGTTCCATGTTATAGTTCAGGTAAGGAGCTCTCTCTGTCAAATGAGGGAATCTGTAAGCTGTGACTCCTGCCAGGTAGGGTGAAGACAAAGTTTATGTCCCAACTGTTCAGGGAGTGTTATAGCAGAAAGGGTGTTTTGTCAAGCCGAGTCACTGCAAAGCCTTTCCTGCATTAAAAGTATTATGCAGGGGTGTTATACTGTTGCGGGAAATATAACAGTCATTGCCACAATAAATGAACAAGTCAAATGGAATATATGTTGCAGACGTAGCTGTGTGACCTATTTATTGACTGGAGGCTGCACTCGTGATACCTATACCATGAGCACTTCAAAGGATTAGAAGGTCAGGTTGTAATTGCCATGTGTCCAGGCTTGAATAAGGTGAGGCGTGAGGTTGTGGGGTAACTTTGTCAATTTTGGGGGTTGCCTTCTTAAGCTGCAATTGAAAGGTGTATGCCCTCTATGCCCCAAGGGGTAATATGATTTCAAGTTACCAGGCAGGAGCTCAGGGGCAGGCTGGGCTGGGGGGCAGGGATGCAATTGCCCCCTGGGCCACTCTGATATGCTGTGCAAATGCCGCTGTATCATCAGCTGTATCATCAGCTAAATACCACACATGTGCAGTTCTTGAGTTGGCTGAGTCCAGTACTGTGAGCCAGTGATGTCTTCTTGTCAGGGTTGACAGTCTGTGTTACAGAGCACAGCACAGCCCCACCCAGCCCCTCCCTCCTCCACACGATTGGCTGGCAGAGGGTGGACCTGCTCTCTCTTTCCCCGCCCCCACACTTCGGGCAGCCCGTGTGCTGTCTGTGAAGAGGATGTGCGGGGCAGGAAAGTTAAATCTGAGCGGTCGGCTGGAATCAGTGAGTCTCCTGGGAGGCTGGGACCGTCCAAGTAAGTGAACTCCTCCTCCCTCCCCCTCTCTGCAGCCAAAGAGTTTTTTTTTCTAGCAGCCTGTGACACTACCTTGCTTGCCCTCCTAGGTGTTATGATGTGGGCTCACACTGGCATGCTGCGGTTTGGCTGCAGTGCTGGTGTACTGGCAGTCTTCCTGCATGTTGCCCCCGGCTCCATAGAGGTTGCAAATTTTTACTGCATGTTCTTAAAGTGCACAAAATGTTCTGCATGCTGCATCTTTGGTGCAATTCCAGAAAATGCAGCAAAAATGTGCAACCTAAAAGAAGTCTGAGGAACTATGGCTATGGAAACACCCCAATACACCAGTGTGAGCCCAAAGGCTTGTATTCACTTGCAGCAGGCACTGCCACTTCTCTGAAAAGTGCTGCATGCTCAGGTCACTTTTCAGAGGCATTTGACAGGCAGTGAGAAGTTGATATCACATTTCCTCCCTGCCTGTTTTAACCCCCTAAATGCCAATCCCTGCAGGTAATGACACGGTTCACTTTGAACTCCACCTCATTTCCATGATTCTCTGCAGGTATTAGATGGGCTCTCACCTTGTTTGCACATCTAATACCTAAGGGTACTTTCACACTGGGGTGGTGTGGGCGGTAGTGGCAAAGCGCTGCTTGTTTTAGTGGCAATTTACCGTTGTTTTAGCAGCTGCTAGCGGGGGCACTTTTAACCCCCGCTAGCGGCCGAAGAAAGGGTTAAAACTGCACGTGTTGCATTCATTTCAATGGGCAGGGCACCTCTCCCAAACCGCCCAAATAATGCTGCTTGCAGGATTTTTCAGAATGTCCTGCAAGTGCACCACCCCAGTGTGAAAGCACTCGGGGCTTTCACACTGGGGTGGCATGAGAGGCAGTTTACAGGCGCTATTTTAGGCACTAAAACGCCTGTAAAGCACCTTCAGTGTGAAAGTACACTAAAGAGAGTTCTGGAAATAAGGTGGAGTTCAAAGTGAATTTCTACACCTAAGTGGAGCACCCCTTTCAGAAGATTTGAGGATATTATTAAACCCAGAGACTGGTGGACTTAGGCCACCATAGACAGATTGAAATTCTGCCGGTTAAGCAGAGATTTCAATCGGTCTATGTGCAGACTGGTTGTACAGAATTCGATCTATGAAGTGACTTCAGTACAACCAGCGTGTCTATTTATTTTTTTGGCAATCACTGCTGGCTGCTATAGCTGCCGGTAGTGATCACTGTATTCTGATGGCTTGAAAACTTTCACCTCAGAGCACACACCGACTAATGGCTCTTATTGGCGTACACACGGTTAGACTTTTTGACCGGACTTGTCCAACGGACGCCGACGGACCAAATCTGGCAGACAATCCGATCGTGTGTGGGCTTCACCGGACCTTCAGCAGACTTTTCCAGTCGCAAATCTGACAGACTTTAGATTTGGAATATGCTTCAAATCTTTACGTCGTAACTCAGCCGGACCCAGAAAGCCGCTCGTCTGTATGCTAGTCCAACGGACAAAAAACGACGCTAGGGCAGCTATTGGCTACTGGCTATCAACTTCCTTATTTTAGTCCGGTATACTTCATCACGTACGAATCTGTCAGACTTTGGTGTTATCGTGTGTAGGCAAGTCCGGTCATTAGAAAGTCCGTCGAAAGTCTGTCGGACAGGCTGTCGGACAGGCTGTCGGACTTTTGTAGCCAAAAAGTCAGACCGTGTGTACGCGGCATTACGGTAAAACAAGTGCCAGGCTTCCCTAGCATTACACCTGTGGGGCTGTGACCAAGTCTGGGCACAAACTAGCACAGGCTCCTGGAAACAAATGAGGGTGGCCAGTAAGAGGAGAGCTGGGATATGACATTACTTACCTCATATCCCTGCCACTCCTAAACCTGTTTTACTGCAGCACCAGGCCCATGATGCCCTTAATCTGGCCGGTGCTCCGGCATGCGCCTACATGTGCTTTTCTGACTACCTGCAATTGACACAGGAGGAGCCTGCACCCTGGTGAATCTGGTGGTCATGCCGAGGAGACAGCGGGACTTGCTTGTTTAGCCTGCTGCACTCACTGTGACTCTCGGCTACTCTGCTTGCTTGGCTTGCCCAGTGGTGTGGTGCTCACTCACCAGACATGCTCCAGACTCCACAGGTAGCGCTTAGTGTGGTGGCAGTGACAGCACAATCTTTAGTCTCCATCTTCCTGCAGTCTCATTGGTCTGTGTACTGGGTGTGGGGAAGGGGCAAGCTCTTTTTCTCAGTCTCTCTGGGGGCAATCATGCAATCTCTCTCTGAGAGACTGCTCCACAATGATTGACTGCTTCACACTGCCTGCACAGAGAGTGACCGCTTCACACTGCCTGCACAGAGAGTAACCGCTTCAAGCTGCCTGCACAGAGAGTGACCAATTCACACAGCAGGCAATGTGGAGCAGTCTCTCTCTGTGTAGGCAGTGTGAAGCTGTCTCTCTCTCTGTGCAGGCAGTGTGAAGCAGTCACTCTCTCTGTGCAGGCAGTGTGAAGCGATCTCTCTCTGTGTAGGCAGTGTGAAGTGGTCTCTCTCTGTGCAGTCAGTGTGAAGCTGTCTCTCTCTGTGCAGTCAGTGTGAAGCTGTCTCTCTCTGTGCAGTCAGTGTGAAGCTGTCTCTCTCTGTGCAGTCAGTGTGAAGCTGTCACTCTCTCTGTGCAGTCAGTGTGAAGCTGTCACTCTCTCTGTGCAGGCAGTGTGAAGCTGTCACTCTCTCTGTGCAGGCAGTGTGAAGTGGTCACTCTCTCTGTGCAGGCAGTGTTACGCGGTCTCTCTTTGTGCAGGCAGTGTGAAGCTGTCTCTACCTCTGCAGGCAGTGTGAAGCTGTCTCTCTCTCTGCAGGCAGTGAGAAGTGGTCTCTCTTTGTGCAGGCAGTGTGAAGCGGTCACGCTCTCTGTACAGGCAGTGTGAAACTGTCTCTCTCTGTGCAGGCAGTGTGAAGCTGTCTCTCTCTCTGTGCAGGCAGTGTGAAGCGGTCTCTCTCTGTGCAGGCAGTGTGAAGCGGTCTCTCTCTGTGCAGGCAGTGTGAAGAAGTCTCTCTCTCTGCAGGCAGTGTGAAGCTGTCTCTCTCTCTGCAGGCAGTGTGAAGCTGTCTCTCTCTCTGCAAGCAGTGTGAAGCTGTCTCTCTCTGTGCAAGCAGTGAGAAGCTGTCTCTCTCTATGCAGGCAGTGAGAAGCTGTCTCTCTCTTTGTGCAGGCAGTGTGAAGCCGTCACTCTCTCTGTGCAGGCAGTGTGATGTGGTCTCTCTCTCTCTGTGCAGGCAGTGTGAAGTGTGAAGCGGTCACTCTCTCTGTGCAGGCAGTGTGAAGCTGTCTCTCTCTCTGCAGGCAGTGTAAAGATGTCTCTCTCTGTGCAAGCAGTGTGAAGCTGTCTCTCTCTGTGCAAGCAGTGAGAAGCTGTCTCTCTCTCTGCAGGCAGTGAGAAGCTGTCTCTCTCTTTGTGCAGGCAGTGTGAAGCTGTCTCTCTCTGTGCAAGCAGTGAGAAGCTGTCTCTCTCTCTGCAGGCAGTGAGAAGCTGTCTCTCTCTTTGTGCAGGCAGTGTGAAGCCGTCACTCTCTCTGTGCAGGCAGTGTGAAGCGGTCTCTCTCTCTGCAGGCAGTGAGAAGGTGTCTCTCTCTCTGTGCAGGCAGTGAGAAGCTGTCTCTCTCTCTGTGCAGGCAGTGTGAAGCGGTCACTCTCTGTGTGCAGGCAGTGTGAAGCGGTCACTCTCTGTGTGCAGGCAGTGTGAAGCTGTCTCTCTCTGTGCAGGCAGTGTGAAGCTGTCTCTCTCTGTGCAGGCAGTGTGAAGCGGTCTCTCTCTCTGCAGGCAGTGAGAAGCTGTCTCTCTCTCTGTACAGCCAGTGTGAAGTGGTCTCTCTTTGTGCAGGCAGTGTGAAGCGGTCTCTCTCTGTGTGCAGGCAGTGTGAAGCTGTCTCTCTCTGTGCAGGCAGTGTGAAGCTATCACTCTGTCTGTGCAGGCAGTGTGAAGTGGTCACTTTCTCTGTGCAGGCAGTGATAAGCTGTCTCTCTCTGTGCAGGCAGTGTGAAGTGGTCTCTTTTTGTGCAGGCAGTGAGAAGCTGTCTCTCTCTCTCGCTCTGAGCAGGCAGTGAGAAGTGGTCTCTCTCTCTGCAGGCAGTGAGAAGCTGTCTCTCTCTCTGTGCAGGAAGTGTGAAGCTGTCTCTCTCTCTGTGCAGGCAGTGTGAAGCTGTCTCTCTCTCTGTGCAGGCAGTGTGAAGCTGTCTCTCTCTGTGTGCAGGCAGTGTGAAGCAGTCTCTCTCTGTGCAGGCAGTGTGAAGCAGTCTCTCTCTGTGCAGGCAGTGTGAAGCAGTCTCTCTTTGTGCAGGCAGTGTGAAGCTGTCTCTCTCTGTGTGCAGGCAGTGTGAAGCCGTCTTTCTCTCTGTGCAGGCAGTGTGAAGCTGTCTCTCTCTCTGCAGTCAGTGAGAAGCTATCTCTCTCTATACAGGCAGTGTGAAGCGGTCACTCTCTCTGTACAGGCAGTGTGAAACTGTCTCTCTGTGCAGGCAGTGTGAAGCTGTCTCACTCTCTGTGCAGGCAGTGTGAAGTGGTCTCTCTCTGTGCAGGCAGTGTGAAGCTGTCTCACTCTGTGCAGGCAGTGTGAAGGAGTCTCTCTTTGTGCAGGCAGTGTGAAGCTGTCTCTCTCTGTGTACAGGCAGTGTGAAGAGGTCTCTCTCTTTGCAGGCAGTGTGAAGCTGTCTCTCTCTGTGCAGGCAGTGTGAAGCTGTCTCTCCCTGTGTGCAGTCAGTGTGAAGCAATCTCTCTCTGTGCAGGCAGTGTGAAGCGGTCTCTCTCTGTGCAGGCAGTGTGAAGCAGTCTCTCTTTGTGCAGGCAGTGTGAAGCTGTCTCTCTCTCTCTGTGCAGGCAGTGTGAAGCGGTCTCTCTCTGTGCAGGCAGTGTGAAGCAGTCTCTCTTTGTGCAGGCATTATGAAGCTGTCTCTCTCTGTGTGCAGGCAGTGTGAAGCGGTCTCTCAGTGCAGGTAGTGTGAAGCTGTCTCTCTCTCTGTGCAGGCAAGGGAGAAGCGGTCTCTATTTGTGCAGGCAGTGAGAAGCTGTCTCTCTCTGTGCAGGCAGTATGAAGCAGTCTCTCTTTGTACAGGCAGTGTGAAGCTGTCTCTCTCTGTGTGCAGGCAGTGTGAAGCGGTCTCTCTATGTGCAGGTAGTGTGAAGCGGTCTCTCTGTGCAGGCAGTGTGAAGCTGTCTCTCTCTGTACAGGCAGTGTGAAGCGGTCACTCTCTGTACAGGCAGTGTGAAGCGGTCACTCTCTCTGTACAGGCAGTGTGAAACTGTCTCTCTGTGTGCAGGCAGTGTGAAGCGGTCTCTCTCTGTGCAGGCAGTGTGAAGCGGTCTCTCTGTGCAGGCAGTGTGAAGCTGTCTCTCTTTCTGTGCAGGCAGTGTGAAGTGGTCTCTTTTTGTGCAGGCGGTGATAAGCTGTCTCTCTCTCTCTGTGCAGGCAGTGAGAAGCTTTCGCTCTCTCTGTGCAGGCAGTGTGAAGTGGTCTCTCTCTCTGCAGGCAGTGAGAAGCTGTCTCTCTCTCTCTGTGCAGGCAGTGTGAAGCTGTCTCTCTCTGTGTGCAGACAGTGTGAAGCTATCTCTCTCTGTGTGCAGGCAGTGTGAAGCGGTCTCTCTCTGTGCAGGCAGTGTGAAGCGGTCTCTCTCTGTGCAGGCAGTGTGAAGCGGTCTCTATTTGTGCAGGCAGTGAGAAGCTGTCTCTCTCTGTGCAGGCAGTGTGAAGCAGTCTCTCTTTGTACAGGCAGTGTGAAGCTGTCTCTCTCTGTGTGCAGGCAGTGTGAAGCGGTCTCTCTCTGTGCAGGTAGTGTGAAGCGGTCTCTCTGTGCAGGCAGTGTGAAGGAGTCTCTCTCTGTGTACAGGCAGTGTGAAGAGGTCTCTCTCTTTGCAGGCAGTGTGAAGCTGTCTCTCTCTGTGTAGGCAGTGTGAAACTGTCTCTCTCTGTGCAGGCAGTGTGAAGCTGTCTCTCCCTGTGAGCAGTCAGTGTGAAGCAATCTCTCTCTGTGCAGGCAGTGTGAAGCGGTCTCTCTCTGTGCAGGCAGTGTGAAGCAGTCTCTCTTTGTGCAGGCAGTGTGAAGCTGTCTCTCTCTCTCTCTGTGCAGGCAGTGTGAAGCAGTCTCTCTCTGTGCAGGCAGTGTGAAGCAGTCTCTCTTTGTGCAGGCATTATGAAGCTGTCTCTCTCTGTGTGCAGGCAGTGTGAAGCGGTCTCTCAGTGCAGGTAGTGTGAAGCTGTCTCTCTCTCTGTGCAGGCAAGGGAGAAGCGGTCTCTATTTGTGCAGGCAGTGAGAAGCTGTCTCTCTCTGTGCAGGCAGTGTGAAGCAGTCTCTCTTTGTACAGGCAGTGTGAAGCTGTCTCTCTCTGTGTGCAGGCAGTGTGAAGCGGTCTCTCTCTGTGCAGGTAGTGTGAAGCGGTCTCTCTGTGCAGGCAGTGTGAAGCTGTCTCTCTCTGTACAGGCAGTGTGAAGCGGTCACTCTCTGTACAGGCAGTGTGAAGCGGTCACTCTCTCTGTACAGGCAGTGTGAAACTGTCTCTCTCTGTGCAGGTAGTGTGAAGCTGTCTCTCTCTGTGTGCAGGCAGTGTGAAGCGGTCTCTCTCTGTGCAGGCAGTGTGAAGCGGTCTCTCTGTGCAGGCAGTGTGAAGCTGTCTCTCTTTCTGTGCAGGCAGTGTGAAGTGGTCTCTTTTTGTGCAGGCGGTGATAAGCTGTCTCTCTCTCTCTCTGTGCAGGCAGTGAGAAGCTTTCGCTCTCTCTGTGCAGGCAGTGTGAAGTGGTCTCTCTCTCTGCAGGCAGTGAGAAGCTGTCTCTCTCTCTCTGTGCAGGCAGTGTGAAGTGGTCTCTCCCTCTGCAGGCAGTGAGAAGCTGTCTCTCTCTCTGTGCAGGCAGTGGGAAGCTGTCTCTCTCTCTGTGCAGGCAGTGTGAAGCTGTCTCTCTCTGTGTGCAGGCAGTGTAAAGCTATCTCTCTCTGTGTGCAGGCAGTGTGAAGCGGTCTCTCTCTGTGCAGGCAGTGTGAAGCGGTCTCTCTCTGTGCAGGCAGTGTGAAGCGGTCTCTGTTTGTGCAGGCAGTGAGAAGCTGTCTCTCTCTGTGCAGGCAGTGTGAAGCAGTCTCTCTTTGTACAGGCAGTGTGAAGCTGTCTCTCTCTGTGTGCAGGCAGTGTGAAGCGGTCTCTCTCTGTGCAGGTAGTGTGAAGCGGTCTCTCTCTGTGCAGGCAGTGTGAAGCTGTCTCTCTCTGTACAGGCAGTATGAAGCGGTCACTCTCTGTACAGGCAGTGTGAAGCGGTCACTCTCTCTGTACAGGCAGTGTGAAACTGTCTCTCTCTGTGCAGGTAGTGTGAAGCTGTCTCTCTCTGTGTGCAGGCAGTGTGAAGCGGTCTCTCTCTGTGCAGGCAGTGTGAAGCGGTCTCTCTGTGCAGGCAGTGTGAAGCTGTCTCTCTTTCTGTGCAGGCAGTGTGAAGTGGTCTCTTTTTGTGCAGGCGGTGATAAGCTGTCTCTCTCTCTCTGTGCAGGCAGTGAGAAGCTTTCGCTCTCTCTGTGCAGGCAGTGTGAAGTGGTCTCTCTCTCTGCAGGCAGTGAGAAGCTGTCTCTCTCTCTGTGCAGGCAGTGGGAAGCTGTCTCTCTCTGTGTGCAGGCAGTGTGAAGCTATCTCTCTCTGTGTGCAGGCAGTGTGAAGCGGTCTCTCTCTGTGCAGGCAGTGTGAAGCGGTCTCTCTCTGTGCAGGCAGTGTGAAGCGGTCTCTCTCTGTGCAGGCAGTGTGAAGCGGTCTCTCTCTGTGCAGGCAGTGTGAAGCGGTCTCTCTCTGTGCAGGCAGTGTGCAGCAGTCTCTCTTGTGCAGGCAGTGTGAAGCTGTCTCTCTCTCTGTGCAGGCAGTGTGAAGCTGTCTCTCTTTCTGTGCAGGCAGTGTGAAGTGGTCTCTTTTTGTGCAGGCGGTGATAAGCTGTCTCTCTCTCTCTCTGTGCAGGCAGTGAGAAGCTTTCGCTCTCTCTGTGCAGGCAGTGTGAAGTGGTCTCTCTCTCTGCAGGCAGTGAGAAGCTGTCTCTCTCTCTGTGCAGGCAGTGTGAAGTGGTCTCTCTCTCTGCAGGCAGTGAGAAGCTGTCTCTCTCTCTGTGCAGGCAGTGGGAAGCTGTCTCTCTCTCTGTGCAGGCAGTGTGAAGCTGTCTCTCTCTGTGTGCAGGCAGTGTGAAGCTGTCTCTCTCTGTGTGCAGGCAGTGTGAAGCTATCTCTCTCTGTGTGCAGGCAGTGTGAAGCGGTCTCTCTCTGTGCAGGCAGTGTGAAGCGGTCTCTCTCTGTGCAGGCAGTGTGAAGCGGTCTCTATTTGTGCAGGCAGTGAGAAGCTGTCTCTCTGTGCAGGCAGTGTGAAGCAGTCTCTCTTTGTACAGGCAGTGTGAAGCTATCTCTCTCTGTGTGCAGGCAGTGTGAAGCGGTCTCTCTCTGTGCAGGTAGTGTGAAGCGGTCTCTCTGTGCAGGCAGTGTGAAGCTGTCTCTCTCTGTACAGGCAGTATGAAGCGGTCACTCTCTGTACAGGCAGTGTGAAGCGGTCACTCTCTCTGTACAGGCAGTGTGAAACTGTCTCTCTCTGTGCAGGTAGTGTGAAGCTGTCTCTCTCTGTGTGCAGGCAGTGTGAAGCGGTCTCTCTCTGTGCAGGCAGTGTGAAGCGGTCTCTCTGTGCAGGCAGTGTGAAGCTGTCTCTCTTTCTGTGCAGGCAGTGTGAAGTGGTCTCTTTTTGTGCAGGCGGTGATAAGCTGTCTCTCTCTCTCTGTGCAGGCAGTGAGAAGCTTTCGCTCTCTCTGTGCAGGCAGTGTGAGGTGGTCTCTCTCTCTGCAGGCAGTGAGAAGCTGTCTCTCTCTCTGTGCAGGCAGTGGGAAGCTGTCTCTCTCTCTGTGCAGGCAGTGTGAAGCTGTCTCTCTCTGTGTGCAGGCAGTGTGAAGCTATCTCTCTCTGTGTGCAGGCAGTGTGAAGCGGTCTCTCTCTGTGCAGGCAGTGTGAAGCGGTCTCTCTCTTTGCAGGCAGTGTGAAGCGGTCTCTCTCTTTGCAGGCAGTGTGAAGCTGTCTCTCTCTGTGTGCAGGCAGTGTGAAGCGGTCTCTCTCTGTGCAGGCAGTGTGAAGCGGTCTCTCTGTGCAGGCAGTGTAAAGCTCTCTCTCTCTCTCTCTGTGCAGGCAGTGTGAAGCGGTCTCTCTTTGTGCAGGCAGTGAGAAGCTGTCTCTCTCTCTCTATGCAGGCAGTGAGAAGCTGTCTCTCTCTCTGTGCAGGCAGTGTGAAGTGGTCTCTCTCTCTGTGCAGGCAGTGTTAAACGGTCACTCTCTCTGTGAAGGCAGTGTGAAGCTGTCTCTCTCTGCAGGCAGTGTGAGGCTGTCTCTCAGTGCAGGTAGTGTGAAGCTGTCTCTCTCTCTGTGCAGGTAAGGGAGAAGCGGTCTCTATTTGTGCAGGCAGTGAGAAGCTGTCTCTCTCTGTGCAGGCAGTGTGAAGCTGTCTCTCTTTGTGCAGGCAGTGTGAAGCTGTCTCTCTCTGTGTGCAGGCAGTGTGAAGCGGTCTCTCTCTGTGCAGATAGTGTGAAGTGGTCTCTCTGTGTAGGCAGTGTGAAGCTGTCTCTCTCTGTACAGGCAGTGTGAAGCTGTCTCTCTCTGTACAGGCAGTGTGAAGCGGTCACTCTCTGTACAGGCAGTGTGAAGCGGTCACTCTCTCTGTACAGGCAGTGTGAAACTGTCTCTCTCTGTGCAGGTAGTGTAAAGCTGTCTCTCTCTGTGTGCAGGCAGTGTGAAGCTGTCTCTCTCTGTGCAGGCAGTGTGAAGTGATCTCTCTATGTGCAGGCAGTGTGAAGTGGTCTCTCTCTGTGCAGTCAGTGTGAAGCTGTCTCTCTCTGTGCAGTCAGTGTGAAGCTGTCTCTCTCTGTGCAGTCAGTGTGAAGCTGTCACTCTCTCTGTGCAGGCAGTGTGAAGCTGTCACTCTCTCTGTGCAGGCAGTGTGAAGTGGTCACTCTCTCTGTGCAGGCAGTGTTACGCGGTCTCTCTTTGTGCAGGCAGTTTGAAGCTGTCTCTCCCTCTGCAGGCAGTGTGAAGCTGTCTCTCTCTCTGCAGGCAGTGAGAAGTGGTCTCTCTTTGTGCAGGCAGTGTGAAGCGGTCACGCTCTCTGTACAGGCAGTGTGAAACTGTCTCTCTCTGTGCAGGCAGTGTGAAGCTGTCTCTCTCTCTGTGCAGGCAGTGTGAAGCGGTCTCTCTCTGTGCAGGCAGTGTGAAGAAGTCTCTCTCTGTGCAGGCAGTGTGAAGCTGTCTCTCTCTCTGCAGGCAGTGTGAAGCTGTCTCTCTCTCTGTAAGCAGTGTGAAGCTGTCTCTCTCTGTGCAAGCAGTGAGAAGCTGTCTCTCTCTATGCAGGCAGTGAGAAGCTGTCTCTCTCTTTGTGCAGGCAGTGTGAAGCCGTCACTCTCTCTGTGCAGGCAGTGTGATGTGGTCTCTCTCTCTCTGTGCAGGCAGTGTGAAGTGTGAAGCGGTCACTCTCTCTGTGCAGGCAGTGTGAAGCTGTCTCTCTCTCTGCAGGCAGTTTAAAGATGTCTCTCTCTGTGCAAGCAGTGTGAAGCTGTCTCTCTCTGTGCAAGCAGTGAGAAGCTGTCTCTCTCTCTGCAGGCAGTGAGAAGCTGTCTCTCTCTTTGTGCAGGCAGTGTGAAGCTGTCTCTCTCTGTGCAAGCAGTGAGAAGCTGTCTCTCTCTCTGCAGGCAGTGAGAAGCTGTCTCTCTCTTTGTGCAGGCAGTGTGAAGCCGTCACTCTCTCTGTGCAGGCAGTGTGAAGCGGTCTCTCTCTCTGCAGGCAGTGAGAAGGTGTCTCTCTCTCTCTGTGCAGGCAGTGAGAAGCTGTCTCTCTCTCTGTGCAGGCAGTGAGAAGCGGTCACTCTCTGTGTGCAGGCAGTGTGAAGCGGTCACTCTCTGTGTGCAGGCAGTGTGAAGCTGTCTCTCTCTGTGCAGGCAGTGTGAAGCTGTCACTCGGTCTGTGCAGGCAGTGTGAAGTGGTCACTTTCGCTGTGCAGGCAGTGATAAGCTGTCTCTCTCTCTGCAGGCAGTGTGAAGCTGTCTCTCTCTCTCTGCAGACAGTGAGAAGCTGTCTCTCTCTGTACAGGCAGTGTGAAGCGGTCACTCTCTCTGTACAGGCAGTGTGAAGCGATCTCTCTCTATGCAGGCAGTGTGAAGCGATCTCTCTCTATGCAGGCAGTGTGAAGCTGTCTCTCTCTCTGTGCAGGCAGTGTGAAGTGGTCTCTTTTTGTGCAGGCAGTGAGAAGCTGTCTCTCCCTCTCTCTCTCTCTGAGCAGGCAGTGAGAAGTGGTCTCTCTCTCTGCAGGCAGTGAGAAGCTGTCTCTCTCTCTGTGCAGGAAGTGTGAAGCTGTCTCTCTCTCTGTGCAGGAAGTGTGAAGCTGTCTCTCTCTCTGTGCAGGCAGTGTGAAGCTGTCTCTCTCTCTGTGCAGGTAGTGTGAAGCTGTCTCTCTCTGTGTGCAGGCAGTGTGAAGCAGTCTCTCTCTGTGCAGGCAGTGTGAAGCAGTCTCTCTCTGTGCAGGCAGTGTGAAGCAGTCTCTCTTTGTGCAGGCAGTGTGAAGCTGTCTCTCTCTGTGTGCAGGCAGTGTGAAGCCGTATTTCTCTCTGTGCAGGCAGTGTGAAGCTGTCTCTCTCTCTGCAGTCAGTGAGAAGCTATCTCTCTCTGTACAGGCAGTGTGAAGCGGTCACTCTCTCTGTACAGGCAGTGTGAAACTGTCTCTCTGTGCAGGCAGTGTGAAGCTGTCTCACTCTGTGTGCAGGCAGTGTGAAGTGGTCTCTCTCTGTGCATGCAGTGTGAAGCGGTCTCTCTCTGTGCAGGCAGTGTGAAGGAGTCTCTCTTTGTGCAGGCAGTGTGAAGCTGTCTCTCTCTGTGTACAGGCAGTGTGAAGAGGTCTCTCTCTTTGCAGGCAGTGTGAAGCTGTCTCTCTCTGTGTAGGCAGTGTGAAACTGTCTCTCTCTGTGCAGGCAGTGTGAAGCTGTCTCTCCCTGTGTGCAGTCAGTGTGAAGCTGTCTCTCTCTGTGCAGTCAGTGTGAAGCTGTCACTCTCTCTGTGCAGGCAGTGTGAAGCTGTCACTCTCTCTGTGCAGGCAGTGTTACGCGGTCTCTCTTTGTGCAGGCAGTTTGAAGCTGTCTCTCCCTCTGCAGGCAGTGTGAAGCTGTCTCTCTCTCTGCAGGCAGTGAGAAGTGGTCTCTCTTTGTGCAGGCAGTGTGAAGCGGTCACGCTCTCTGTACAGGCAGTGTGAAACTGTCTCTCTCTGTGCAGGCAGTGTGAAGCTGTCTCTCTCTCTGTGCAGGCAGTGTGAAGCGGTCTCTCTCTGTGCAGGCAGTGTGAAGCGGTCTCTCTCTGTGCAGGCAGTGTGAAGAAGTCTCTCTCTGTGCAGGCAGTGTGAAGCTGTCTCTCTCTCTCTGCAGGCAGTGTGAAGCTGTCTCTCTCTCTGCAAGCAGTGTGAAGCTGTCTCTCTCTGTGCAAGCAGTGAGAAGCTGTCTCTCTCTCTATGCAGGCAGTGAGAAGCTGTCTCTCTCTTTGTGCAGGCAGTGTGAAGCCGTCACTCTCTCTGTGCAGGCAGTGTGATGTGGTCTCTCTCTCTCTGTGCAGGCAGTGTGAAGTGTGAAGCGGTCACAATCTCTGTGCAGGCAGTGTGAAGCTGTCTCTCTCTCTGCAGGCAGTGTAAAGATGTCTCTCTCTGTGCAAGCAGTGTGAAGCTGTCTCTCTCTGTGCAAGCAGTGAGAAGCTGTCTCTCTCTCTGCAGGCAGTGAGAAGCTGTCTCTCTCTTTGTGCAGGCAGTGTGAAGCTGTCTCTCTCTGTGCAAGCAGTGAGAAGCTGTCTCTCTCTCTGCAGGCATTGAGAAGCTGTCTCTCTCTTTGTGCAGGCAGTGTGAAGCCGTCACTCTCTCTGTGCAGGCAGTGTGAAGCGGTCTCTCTCTCTGCAGGCAGTGAGAAGGTGTCTCTCTCTCTGTGCAGGCAGTGAGAAGCTGTCTCTCTCTCTGTGCAGGCAGTGAGAAGCTGTCTCTCTCTCTGTGCAGGCAGTGAGAAGCGGTCACTCTCTGTGTGCAGGCAGTGTGAAGCGGTCACTCTCTGTGTGCAGGCAGTGTGAAGCGGTCACTCTCTGTGTGCAGGCAGTGTGAAGCTGTCTCTCTCTGTGCAGGCAGTGTGAAGCTGTCACTCTGTCTGTGCAGGCAGTGTGAAGTGGTCACTTTCTCTGTGCAGGCAGTGATAAGCTGTCTCTCTCTCTGCAGGCAGTGTGAAGCTGTCTCTCTCTCTCTGCAGACAGTGAGAAGCTGTCTCTCTCTCTGTGTAAGGCAGTGAGAAGCGGTCACTCTCTGTGTGCAGGCAGTGTGAAGCGGTCACTCTCTCTGTACAGGCAGTGTGAAGCGATCTCTCTCTATGCAGGCAGTGTGAAGCAATCTCTCTGTGCAGGCAGTGTGAAGCTGTCTCTCTCTCTGTGCAGGCAGTGTGAAGTGGTCTCTTTTTGTGCAGGCAGTGAGAAGCTGTCTCTCTCTCTCTCTCTCTCTCTGAGCAGGCAGTGAGAACTGGTCTCTCTCTCTGCAGGCAGTGAGAAGCTGTCTCTCTCTCTGTGCAGGAAGTGTGAAGCTGTCTCTCTCTCTGTGCAGGCAGTGTGAAGCTGTCTCTCTCTCTGTGCAGGTAGTGTGAAGCTGTCTCTCTGTGTGCAGGCAGTGTGAAGCAGTCTCTCTGTGTGCAGGCAGTGTGAAGCAGTCTCTCTCTGTGCAGGCAGTGAGAAGCTGTCTCTCTCTCTGTGCAGGCAGTGAGAAGCTGTCTCTCTCTCTGTGCAGGCAGTGAGAAGCGGTCACTCTCTGTGTGCAGGCAGTGTGAAGCGGTCACTCTCTGTGTGCAGGCAGTGTGAAGCGGTCACTCTCTGTGTGCAGGCAGTGTGAAGCTGTCTCTCTCTGTGCAGGCAGTGTGAAGCTGTCACTCTGTCTGTGCAGGCAGTGTGAAGTGGTCACTTTCTCTGTGCAGGCAGTGATAAGCTGTCTCTCTCTCTGCAGGCAGTGTGAAGCTGTCTCTCTCTCTCTGCAGACAGTGAGAAGCTGTCTCTCTCTCTGTGTAAGGCAGTGAGAAGCGGTCACTCTCTGTGTGCAGGCAGTGTGAAGCGGTCACTCTCTCTGTACAGGCAGTGTGAAGCGATCTCTCTCTATGCAGGCAGTGTGAAGCAATCTCTCTGTGCAGGCAGTGTGAAGCTGTCTCTCTCTCTGTGCAGGCAGTGTGAAGTGGTCTCTTTTTGTGCAGGCAGTGAGAAGCTGTCTCTCTCTCTCTCTCTCTGAGCAGGCAGTGAGAACTGGTCTCTCTCTCTGCAGGCAGTGAGAAGCTGTCTCTCTCTCTGTGCAGGAAGTGTGAAGCTGTCTCTCTCTCTGTGCAGGCAGTGTGAAGCTGTCTCTCTCTCTGTGCAGGTAGTGTGAAGCTGTCTCTCTGTGTGCAGGCAGTGTGAAGCAGTCTCTCTGTGTGCAGGCAGTGTGAAGCAGTCTCTCTCTGTGCAGGCAGTGTGAAGCTGTCTCTCTCTGTGTGCAGGCAGTGTGAAGCCGTATTTCTCTCTGTGCAGGCAGTGTGAAGCTGTCTCTCTCTCTGCAGTCAGTGAGAAGCTATGTCTCTCTGTACAGGCAGTGTGAAGCGGTCACTCTCTCTGTACAGGCAGTGTGAAACTGTCTCTCTGTGCAGGCAGTGTGAAGCTGTCTCACTCTGTGTGCAGGCAGTGTGAAGTGGTCTCTCTCTGTGCATGCAGTGTGAAGCGGTCTCTCTCTGTGCAGGCTGTGTGAAGGAGTCTCTCTTTGTGCAGGCAGTGTGAAGCTGTCTCTCTCTGTGTACAGGCAGTGTGAAGAGGTCTCTCTCTTTGCAGGCAGTGTGAAGCTGTCTCTCTCTGTGTAGGCAGTGTGAAGCTGTCTCTCCCTGTGTGCAGTCAGTGTGAAGCTGTCTCTCCCTGTGTGCAGTCAGTGTGAAGCGGTCTCTCTCTGTGCAGGCAGTGTGAAGCGGTCTCTCTCTGTGCAGGCAGTGTGAAGCAGTCTCTCTTTGTGCAGGCAGTGTGAAGCTGTCTCTCTCTCTCTGTGCAGGCAGTGTGAAGCGGTCTCTCTCTGTGCAGGCAGTGTGAAGCACTCTCTTTGTGCAGGCATTATGAAGCTGTCTCTCTCTGTGTGCAGGCAGTGTGAAGCGGTCTCTCAGTGCAGGTAGTGTGAAGCTGTCTCTCTTTCTGTGCAGGCAAGGGAGAAGCGGTCTCTATTTGTGCAGGCAGTGAGAAGCTGTCTCTCTATGTGCAGGCAGTGTGAAGCAGTCTCTCTTTGTACAGGCAGTGTGAAGCTGTCTCTCTCTGTGTGCAGGCAGTGTGAAGCGGTCTCTCTCTGTGCAGGTAGTGTGAAGCGGTCTCTCTGTGCAGGCAGTGTGAAGCTGTCTCTCTCTGTACAGGCAGTGTGAAGCGGTCACTCTCTGTGCAGGCAGTGTGAAGCGGTCTCTCTCTGTGCAGGCAGTGTGAAGCTGTCTCTCTCTGTGTGCAGGCAGTGTGAAGCGGTCTCTCTCTGTGCAGGCAGTGTGAAGCGGTCTCTCTGTGCAGGCAGTGTAAAGCTCTCTCTCTCTCTCTCTCTGTGCAGGCAGTGTGAAGCGGTCTCTCTTTGTGCAGGCAGTGAGAAGCTGTCTCTCTCTCTCTGTGCAGGCAGTGAGAAGCTTTCGCTCTCTCTGTGCAGGCAGTGTGAAGTGGTCTCTCTGTCTGCAGGCAGTGAGAAGCTCTCTCTCTCTCTGTGCAGGCAGTGTGAAGCTGTCTCTCTCTCTGTGCAGGCAGTGTGAAGCTGTCTCTCTCTGTGTGCAGGCAGTGTGAAGCTATCTCTCTCTGTGTGCAGGCAGTGTGAAGCTATCTCTCTCTGTGTGCAGGCAGTGTGAAGCTATCTCTCTCTGTGTGCAGGCAGTGTGAAGTGGTCTCTCTCTGTGCACACAGTGTGAAGCGGTCTCTCTCTGTGTAGGCAGTGTGCAGCAGTCTCTCTTGTGCAGGCAGTGTGCAGCAGTCTCTCTTGTGCAGGCAGTGTGAAGCTGTCTCTCTCTCTGTGCAGGCAGTGTGAAGCTGTCTCTCTCTCTGTGCAGGCAGTGTGAAGCTGTCTCTCTCTCTGTGCAGGCAGTGTGAAGCTGTCTCTCTCTCTCTCTGCACACAGTGAGAAGCTATCTCTCTCTGTACAGGCAGTGTGAAGCGGTCACTCTCTCTGTACAGGCAGTGTGAAACTGTCTCTTTCTGTGCAGGCAGTGTGAAACTGTCTCTCTCTGTGCAGGCAGTGTGAAGCTGTCTCTCTCTCTGTGCAGGCAGTGTGAAGCGGTCTCTCTCTGTGCAGGCAGTGTGAAGCGGTCTCTCTCTGTGCAGGCAGCGTAAAGCGGTCTCTCTCTTTGCAGGCAGTGTGAAGCTGTCTCTCTCTCTGTGTGCAGGCAGTGTGAAGCGGTCTCTCTCTGTGCAGGCAGTGTGAAGCGGTCTCTATGTGCAGGCAGTGTAAAGCTCTCTCTCTCTCTGTGCAGGCATTGTGAAGCGGTCTCTCTTTGTGCAGGCAGTGAGAAGCTGTCTCTCTCTCTCTATGCAGGCAGTGAGAAGCTGTCTCTCTCTCTCTGTGTAGGCAGTGTGAAGTGGTCTCTCTCTCTCTGTGCAGGCAGTGTTAAACGGTCACTCTCTCTGTGAAGGCAGTGTGAAGCTGTCTCTCTCTGCAGGATGTGTGAGGCTGTCTCTCTCTCTGCAGGCAGTGAGAAGCTGTCTCTCTCTGTGCAGGCAGTGTGAAGCTGTCTCTCTCTCTGTGCAGGCAGTGTGAAGCTGTCTCTCTCTGTGCAAGCAGTGTGAAGCTGTCTCTCTCTGTGCAGGCAGTGTGAAGCAGTCTCTCTTTGTGCAGGCAGTGTGAAGTTGTCTCTCTCTGTGTGCAGGCAGTGTGAAGCGGTCTCTCTCTGTGCAGGCAGTGTGAAGCGGTCTCTCTGTGCAGGCAGTGTGAAGCTGTCTCTCTCTCTGTGTAGGCAGTGTGAAGCGGTCTCTCTTTGTGCAGGCAGTGAGAAGCTCTCTCTCTCTCTCTCTCTGTGCAGGCAGTGAGAAGCTGTCTCTCTCTCTCTGTGTAGGCAGTGTGAAGTGGTCTCTCTCTCTGTGCAGGCAGTGTTAAACGGTCACTCTCTGTGTGAAGCTGTCTCTCTCTGCAGGATGTGTGAGGCTGTCTCTCTCTCTGCAGGCAGTGAGAAGCTGTCTCTCTCTGTGCAGGCAGTGTGAAGCTGTCTCTCTCTCTGTGCAGGCAGTGTGAAGCTGTCTCTCTCTGTGCAGGCAATGTGAAGCTGTCTCTCTCTGTGCAGGCAGTGTGAAGCAGTCTCTCTTTGTGCAGGCAGTGTGAAGTTGTCTCTCTCTCTGTGCAGGCAGTGTGAAGCGGTCTCTCTCTGTGCAGGCAGTGTGAAGCGGTCTCTCTGTGCAGGCAGTGTGAAGCTGTCTCTCTCTCTGTGCAGGCAGTGTGAAGCGGTCTCTCTTTGTGCAGGCAGTGAGAAGCTGTCTCTCTCTCTCTGTGCAGGCAGTGAGAAGCTGTCTCTCTCTCTCTGTGTAGGCAGTGTGAAGCGATCTCTCTCTATGCAGGCAGTGTGAAGCAATCTCTCTGTACAGGCAGTGTGAAGCTGTCTCTCTCTCTGTGCAGGCAGTGTGAAGTGGTCTCTTTTTGTGCAGGCAGTGAGAAGCTGTCTCTCTCTCTCTCTCTGAGCAGGCAGTGAGAAGTGGTCTCTCTCTCTGCAGGCAGTGAGAAGCTGTCTCTCTCTCTGTGCAGGAAGTGTGAAGCTGTCTCTCTCTCTGTGCAGGCAGTGTGAAGCTGTCTCTCTCTCTGTGCAGGCAGTGTGAAGCTGTCTCTCTCTGTGTGCAGGCAGTGTGAAGCAGTCTCTCTCTGTGCAGGCAGTGTGAAGCAGTCTCTCTCTGTGCAGGCAGTGTGAAGCAGTCTCTCTCTGTGCAGGCAGTGTGAAGCTGTCTCTCTCTGTGTGCAGGCAGTGTGAAGCCGTCTTTCTCTGTGTGCAGGCAGTGTGAAGCTGTCTCTCTCTCTGCAGTCAGTGAGAAGCTATCTCTCTCTGTACAGGCAGTGTGAAGCGGTCACTCTCTCTGTACAGGCTGTGTGAAACTGTCTCTCTGTGCAGGCAGTGTGAAGCTGTCTCACTCTGTGTGCAGGCAGTGTGAAGTGGTCTCTCTCTGTGCAGGCAGTGTGAAGCGGTCTCTCTCTGTGCAGGCAGTGTGAAGGAGTCTCTCTTTGTGCAGGCAGTGTGAAGCTGTCTCTCTCTGTGTACAGGCAGTGTGAAGAGGTCTCTCTGTTTGCAGGCAGTGTGAAGCTGTCTCTCGCTGTGTAGGCAGTGTGAAACTGTCTCTCTCTGTGCAGGCAGTGTGAAGCTGTCTCTCTCTGTGTACAGGCAGTGTGAAGAGGTCTCTCTCTTTGCAGGCAGTGTGAAGCTGTCTCTCTCTGTGTAGGCAGTGTGAAACTGTCTCTCTCTGTGCAGGCAGTGTGAAGCTGTCTCTCCCTGTGTGCAGTCAGTGTGAAGCGGTCTCTCTCTGTGCAGGCAGTGTGAAGCGGTCTCTCTCTATGCAGGCACTGTGAAGCAGTCTCTCTCTGTGCAGGCAGTGTGAAGCGGTCTCTCTCTGTGCAGGCATTGTGAAGCAGTCTCTCTTTGTGCAGGCATTATGAAGCTGTCTCTCTCTGTGTGCAGGCAGTGTGAAGCGGTCTCTCAGTGCAGGTATTGTGAAGCTGTCTCTCTTTCTGTGCAGGCAAGGGAGAAGCGGTCTCTATTTGTGCAGGCAGTGAGAAGCTGTCTCTCTATGTGCAGGCAGTGTGAAGCAGTCTCTCTTTGTACAGGCAGTGTGAGGCTGTCTCTCTCTGTGCAGGCAGTGAGAAGCAGTCTCTCTGTGTGCAGGCAGTGTGAAGCGGTCTCTCTCTGTGCAGGTAGTGTGAAGCGGTCTCTCTCTCTGTGCAGGCAGTGTTCAACGGTCACTCTCTCTGTGAAGGCAATGTGAAGCTGTCTCTCTCTGCAGGCAGTGTGAGGCTGTCTCTCTCTGTGCAGGCAGTGAGAAGCTGTCTCTCTCTGTGCAGGCAGTGAGAAGCTGTCTCTCTCTGTGCAGGCAGTGTGAAGCTGTCTCTCTCTGTGCAAGCAGTGTGAAGCTGTCTCTCTCTGTGCAGGCAATGTGAAACTGTCTCTCTCTGTGCAGGCAGTGTGAAGCAGTCTCTCTTTGTGCAGGCAGTGTGAAGTTGTCTCTCTCTGTGTGCAGGCAGTGTGAAGCGGTCTCTCTCTTTGCAGGCAGTGTGAAGCAGTCTCTCTTTGTGCAGGCAGTGTGAAGTTGTCTCTCTCTGTGCAGGCAGTGTGAAGCGGTCTCTCTCTTTGCAGGCAGTGTGAAGCAGTCTCTCTTTGTGCAGGCAGTGTGAAGCGGTCTCTCTCTGTGCAGGCAGTGTGAAGCGGTCTCTCTGTGCAGGCAGTGTGAAGCTGTCTCTCTCTGTGCAGGCAGTGTGAAGCTGTCTCTCTCTCTGTGCAGGCAGTGTGAATCGGTCTCTCTCTGTGCAGGCAGTGTGAAGCAGTATCTCTTTGTGCAAGCATTATGAAGCTGTCTCACTCTGTGTGCAGGCAGTGTGAAGCGGTCTCTCTCTGTGCAGGCAGTGTGAAGCGGTCTCTCAGTGCACGTAGTGTGAAGCTGTCTCTCTCTCTGTGCAGGTAAGGGAGAAGCGGTCTCTATTTGTGCAGGCAGTGAGAAGCTGTCTCTCTCTGTGCAGGCAGTGTGAAGCTGTCTCTCTTTGTACAGGCAGTGTGAAGCTGTCTCTCTCTGTGTGCAGGCAGTGTGAAGCGGTCTCTCTCTGTGCAGGTAGTGTGAAGTGGTCTCTCTGTGCAGGCAGTGTGAAGCTGTCTCTCTCTGTACAGGCAGTGTGAAGTGGTCACTCTCTGTACAGGCAGTGTGAAGCGGTCACTCTCTCTGTACAGGCAGTGTGAAACTGTCTCTCTCTGTGCAGGCAGTGTGAAGCTGTCTCTCTCTCTGTGCAGGCAGTGTGAAGCGGTCTCTCTCTGTGCAGGCAGTGTGAAGCGGTCTCTCTCTGTGCAGGCAGCGTAAAGCGGTATCTCTCTTTGCAGGCAGTGTGAAGCTGTCTCTCTCTCTCTGTGCAGGCAGTGTGAAGCGGTCTCTCTCTGTGCAGGCAGTGTGAAGTGGTCTCTATGTGCAGGCAGTGTAAAGCTCTCTCTCTCTCTCTGTGCAGGCATTGTGAAGCGGTCTCTCTTTGTGCAGGCAGTGAGAAGCTGTCTCTCTCTCTCTATGCAGGCAGTGAGAAGCTGTCTCTCTCTCTCTGTGTAGGCAGTGTGAAGTGGTCTCTCTCTTTGTGCAGGCAGTGTTAAACGGTCACTCTCTCTGTGAAGGCAGTGTGAAGCTGTCTCTCTCTGCAGGATGTGTGAGGCTGTCTCTCTCTCTGCAGGCAGTGAGAAGCTGTCTCTCTCTGTGCAGGCAGTGTGAAGCTGTCTCTCTCTCTGTACAGGCAGTGTGAAGCGGTCTCTCTCTCTGTGCAGGCATTGTGAAGCGGTCTCTCTCTGCAAGCAGTGTGAGGCTGTCTCTCTCTCTGCAGGTAGTGAGAAGCGGTCTCTCTCTGTGCAGGCAGTGTGAAGCTGTCTCTCTCTGTGAAGGCAGTGTGAAGCAGTCTCTCTTTGTGCAGGCAGTGTGAAGCTGTCTCTCCTTGTGTGCAGGCAGTGTGAAGCGGTCTCTCTCTTTGTGCAGGCAGTGAGAAGCTGTCTCTCTCTTTGTGCAGGCAGTGTGAAGCTGTCACTCTCTCTGTGCAGGCAGTGTGATGTGGTCTCTCTCTCTGTGCAGGCAGTGTGAAGTGTGAAGTGATCACTCTCTCTGTGCAGGCAGTGTGATGTGGTCTCTCTCTCTGTGCAGGCAGTGTGAAGTGTGAAGCGGTCACTCTCTCTGTGCAGGCAGTTTGAAGCTGTCTCTCTCTCTGCACACAGTGAGAAGCTATCTCTCTCTGTACAGGCAGTGTGAAGCGGTCACTCTCTCTGTACAGGCAGTGTGAAACTGTCTCTCTCTGTGCAGGCAGTGTGAAGCTGTCTCTCTCTCTGTGCAGGCAGTGTGAAGCGGTCTCTCTCTGTGCAGGCAGTGTGAAGCGGTCTCTCTCTGTGCAGGCAGTGTGAAGCGGTCTCTCTCGTTGCAGGCAGTGTGAAGCTGTCTCTCTCTCTGTGTGCAGGCAGTGTGAAGCGGTCTCTCTCTGTGCAGGCAGTGTGAAGCGGTCTCTATGTGCAGGCAGTGTAAAGCTCTCTCTCTCTCTCTGTGCAGGCATTGTGAAGCGGTCTCTCTTTGTGCAGGCAGAGAGAAGCTGTCTCTCTCTCTCTATGCAGGCAGTGAGAAGCTGTCACTCTCTCTGTGCAGGCAGTGTGAAGCTGTCTCTCTCTGCAGGCAGTGTGAGGCTGTCTCTCTCTCTGCAGGCAGTGAGAAGCTGTCTCTCTCTGTGCAGGCAGTGTGAAGCGGTTGCTCTCTCTGTGCAGGCAGTCTGAAGCTGTCTCTCTCTGTGCAGGCAATGTGAAGCAGTCACTCTCTCTGTGCAGGCAGTGTGAAGCTGTCTCTCTCTCTGTGCAGGCAGTGTGAAGCTGTCTCTCTCTGTGCAAGCAGTGTGAAGCTGTCTCTCTCTCTGCAGGCAGTAAGAAGCTGTCTCTCTCTGTGTGCAGGCAGTGTGAAGCGGTCACTCTCTCTATGCAGGCAGTGAGAAGCTGTCTTTCTCTTTGTGCAGGAAGTATGAAGCGGTCACTCTCTGTGCATGCAGTGTGAAGCGGTCTCTCTCTATGCATGCAGTGAGTAGCTGTCTCTCTCTGTGCAGGCAGTGTGAAGCTGTCTCTCTCTCTGTGCAGGCAGTGTGAAGCGGTCACTCTCTCTATGCAGGCAGTGTGAAGCGGTCTCTCTCTCTGCAGGCAGTGAGAAGCTGTCTCTCTGTGCAGGCAGTGTGAAGCTGTCTCTCTCTCTGTGCAGGCAGTGTGAAGCAGTCTCTCTTTGTGCAGGCAGTGAGAAGCTGTCTCTCTCTCTCTGTGCAGGCAGTGAGAAGCTGTCTCTCTCTCTGTGCAGGCATTGTGAAGCGGTCTCTCTCTCTGTGCAGGCAGTGTGAAGCTGTCTCTCTCTCTGCAGGCAGTAAGAAGCTGTCTCTCTCTGTGTGCAGGCAGTGTGAAGCGGTCACTCTCTCTATGCAGGCAGTGAGAAGCTGTCTTTCTCTTTGTGCAGGAAGTATGAAGCGGTCACTCTCTGTGCATGCAGTGTGAAGCGGTCTCTCTCTATGCATGCAGTGAGTAGCTGTCTCTCTCTGTGCAGGCAGTGTGAAGCTGTCTCTCTCTCTGTACAGGCAGTGTGAAGCGGTCACTCTCTCTGTGCAGGCAGTGTGAAGCTGTCTCTCTCTCTGTGCAGGCAGTGTGAAGCTGTCTCTCTCTGTGCAAGCAGTGTGAAGCTGTCTCTCTCTCTGCAGGCAGTAAGAAGCTGTCTCTCTCTGTGTGCAGGCAGTGTGAAGCGGTCACTCTCTCTATGCAGGCAGTGAGAAGCTGTCTTTCTCTTTGTGCAGGAAGTATGAAGCGGTCACTCTCTGTGCATGCAGTGTGAAGCGGTCTCTCTCTATGCATGCAGTGAGTAGCTGTCTCTCTCTGTGCAGGCAGTGTGAAGCTGTCTCTCTCTCTGTGCAGGCAGTGTGAAGCGGTCACTCTCTCTATGCAGGCAGTGTGAAGCGGTCTCTCTCTCTGCAGGCAGTGAGAAGCTGTCTCTCTGTGCAGGCAGTGAGAAGCTGTCTCTCTCTCTCTGTGCAGGCAGTGAGAAGCTGTCTCTCTCTCTGTGCAGGCATTGTGAAGCGGTCTCTCTCTCTGTGCAGGCAGTGTGAAGCTGTCTCTCTCTCTGTGCAGGCAGTGTGAAGCGGTCTCTCTCTGTGCAGGCAGGGTGAAGCAGTCTCTCTCTGTGCAGGCAGTGTGAAGCGGTCTCTCTCTTTGCAGGCAGTGTGAAGCTGTCTCTCTCTCTGTGTGCAGGCAGTGTGAAGCTGTCTCTCTCTCTGCAGGCAGTGTGAAGCGGTCTCTATGTGCAGGCAGTGTAAAGCTCTCTCTCTCTCTATCTGTGCAGGCATTGTGAAGCGGTCTCTCTGTGCAGGCAGTGTGAAGTGGTCTCTCTCTCTGTGCAGGCAGTGTTAAACGGTCACTCTCTCTGCAGGCAGTGAGAAGCTGTCTCTCTCTGTGCAGGCAGTGTGAAGCTGTCTCTCTCTCTCTGTGCAGGCAGTGTGAAGCTGTCTCTCTCTCTCTCTGTGCAGGCAGTGTGAAGCTGTCTCTCTCTGTGCAAGCAGTGTGAAGCTGTCTCTCTCTGTGCAAGCAATGTGAAGCTGTCTCTCTCTGTGCAGGCAGTGTGAAGCAGTCTCTCTTTGTGCAGGCAGTGTGAACTTGTCTCTCTCTGTGTGCAGGCAGTGTGAAGCGGTCTCCCTCTGTGCAGGCAGTGTGAAGCGGTCTCTCTGTGCAGGCAGTGTGAAGCTGTCTCTCTCTCTGTGCAGGCAGTGTGAAGCGGTCTCTCTTTGTGCAGGCAGTGAGAAGCTGTCTCTCTCTCTCTGTGCAGGCAGTGAGAAGCTGTCTCTCTCTCTCTGTGCAGGCAGTAGGAAGCTGTCTCTCTCTCTGTGCAGGCAGTGTGAAGTGTGAAGCGGTCACTCTCTCTGTGCAGGCAGTGTGAAGCTGTCTCTCTCTCTGCACACAGTGAGAAGCTATCTCTCTCTGTACAGGCAGTGTGAAGCGGTCACTCTCTCTGTACAGGCAGTGTGAAACTGTCTCTCTCTGTGCAGGCAGTGTGAAGCTGTCTCTCTCTCTGTGCAGGCAGTGTGAAGCGGTCTCTCTCTGTGCAGGCAGTGTGAAGCGGTCTCTCTCTGTGCAGGCAGTGTGAAGCGGTCTCTCTCTTTGCAGGCAGTGTGAAGCTGTCTCTCTCTCTGTGTGCAGGCAGTGTGAAGCTGTCTCTCTCTGTGCAGGCAGTGTGAAGCGGTCTCTATGTGCAGGCAGTGTAAAGCTCTCTCTCTCTCTCTGTGCAGGCATTGTGAAGCGGTCTCTCTTTGTGCAGGCAGTGTGAAGTGGTCTCTCTCTCTGTGCAGGCAGTGTTAAACGGTCACTCTCTCTGTGAAGGCAGTGTGAAGCTGTCTCTCTCTGCAGGCAGTGTGAGGCTGTCTCTCTCTCTGCAGGCAGTGAGAAGCTGTCTCTCTCTGTGCAGGCAGTGTGAAGCTGTCTCTCTCTCTCTGTGCAGGCAGTGTGAAGCTGTCTCTCTCTGTGCAAGCAGTGTGAAGCTGTCTCTCTCTGTGCAGGCAATGTGAAGCTGTCTCTCTCTGTGCAGGCAGTGTGAAGCAGTCTCTCTTTGTGCAGGCAGTGTGAAGTTGTCTCTCTCTGTGTGCAGGCAGTGTGAAGCGGTCTCTCTCTGTGCAGGCAGTGTGAAGCGGTCTCTCTGTGCAGGCAGTGTGAAGCTGTCTCTCTCTCTGTGCAGGCAGTGTGAAGCGGTCTCTCTTTGTGCAGGCAGATAGAAGCTGTCTCTCTCTCTCTGTGCAGGCAGTGAGAAGCTGTCTCTCTCTCTGTGCAGGCAGTATGAAGTGGTCTCTCTCTCTGTGCAGGCAGTGTGAAGTGGTCACTCTCTCTGTGCAAGCAGTGTGAAGCTGTCTCTCTGTGCAGGCAGTGTGAAGCTGTCTCTCTCTCTGTGCAGGCAGTGTGAAGCGGTCTCTCTTTGTGCAGGCAGTGAGAAGCTGTCTCTCTCTCTCTGTGCAGGCAGTGAGAAGCTGTCTCTCTCTCTGTGCAGGCAGTGTGAAGTGGTCTCTCTCTCTCTGTGCAGGCAGTGTGAAGCGGTCACTCTCTCTGTGCAGGCAGTGTGAAGCTGTCTCTCTCTGCAGGCAGTGTGAGGCTGTCTCTCTCTCTGCAGGCAGTGAGAAACTGTCTCTCTCTGTGCAGGCAGTGTGAAGCGGTCGCTCTCTCTGTGCAGGCAGTGTGAAGCTATCTCTCTCTCTGTGCAGGCAGTGTTAAGCTGTCTCTCTCTGTGCAAGCAGTGTGAAGCTGTCTCTCTCTCTGCAGGCAGTGAGAAGCTGTCTCTCTCTGTGTGCAGGCAGTGTGAAGCGGTCACTCTCTCTATGCAGGCAGTGAGAAGCTGTCTTTCTCTTTGTGCAGGAAGTATGAAGCGGTCACTCTCTCTGTGCATGCAGTGTGAAGCGGTCTCTCTCTATGCATGCAGTGAGAAGCTGTCTTTCTCTGTGCAGGCAGTGTGAAGCTGTCTCTCTCTCTCTGTGCAGGGAGTGTGAAGCGGTCACTCTCTCTGTGCAGGCAGTGTGAAGCTGTCTCTCTCTGCAGGCAGTGTGAGGCTGTCTCTCTCTCTCTGCAGGCAGTGAGAAGCTGTCTCTCTCTGTGCAGGCAGTGTGAAGCGGTCGCTCTCTCTGTGCAGGCAGTCTGAAGCTGTCTCTCTCTGTGCAGGCAGTGTGAAGCAGTCACTCTCTCTGTGCAGGCAGTGTGAAGCTATCTCTCTCTCTGTGCAGGCAGTGTTAAGCTGTCTCTCTCTGTGCAAGCAGTGTGAAGCTGTCTCTCTCTCTGCAGGCAGTGAGAAGCTGTCTCTCTCTGTGTGCAGGCAGTGTGAAGCGGTCACTCTCTCTATGCAGGCAGTGAGAAGCTGTCTTTCTCTTTGTGCAGGAAGTATGAAGCGGTCACTCTCTCTGTGCATGCAGTGTGAAGCGGTCTCTCTCTATGCATGCAGTGAGAAGCTGTCTTTCTCTGTGCAGGCAGTGTGAAGTTGTCTCTCTCTCTGTGCAGGGAGTGTGAAGCGGTCACTCTCTCTCTGCAGGCAGTGGGAAGCGGTCTCTCTCTCTGCAGGCAGTGAGAAGCTGTCTCTCTGTGCAGGCAGTGTGAAGCTGTCTCTTTGTCTGTGCAGGCAGTGTGAAGCGGTCTCTCTTTGTGCAGGCAGTGAGAAGCTGTCTCTCTCTCTGTGCAGGCAGTGTGAAGCTGTTTCTCTCTCTGTGCAGGCAGTGTGAAGCGGCCTCTCTTTGTGCAGGCAGTGAGAAGCTGTCTCTCTCTCTCTGTGCAGGCATTGTGAAGCGGTCTCTCTCTCTGTGCAGGCAGTGTGAAGCAGTCACTCTGTCTGTGCAGGCAGTGTGAGGCTGTCTCTCTCTCTGCAGGTAGTGAGAAGCTGTCTCTCTCTGCAGGTAGTGAGAAGCTGTCTCTCTCTGTGCAGGCAGTGTGAAGCTGTCTCTCTCTGTGCAGGCAGTGTGAAGCAGTCTCTCTTTGTGCAGGCAGTGTGAAGCTGTCTCTCTCTGTGCAGGCAGTGTGAAGCAGTCTCTCTCTATGCAGGCAGTGAGAAGCTGTCTCTCTCTTTGTGCAGGCAGTGTGAAGCCGTCACTCTCTCTGTGCAGGTAGTGTGATGTGGTCTCTCTCTCTGTGCAGGCAGTGTGAAGTGTGAAGCGGTCACTCTCTCTGTGCAGGCAGTGTGATGTGGTCTCTCTCTCTGTGCAGGCAGTGTGAAGTGTGAAGCGGTCACTCTCTCTGTGCAGGCAGTGTGAAGCTGTCTCTCTCTCTGCACATAGTGAGAAGCTATCTCTCTCTGTATAGGCAGTGTGAAGCGGTCACACTCTCTGTACAGGCAGTGTGAAACTGTCTCTCTCTGTGCAGGCAGTGTGAAGCTGTCTCTCTCTCTGTGCAGGCAGTGTGAAGCTGTCTCTCTCTGTGTGCAGGCAGTGTGAAGCGGTCTCTCTCTGTGCAGGCAGTGTGAAGCAGTCTCTCTCTTTGCAGGCAGTGTGAAGCTGTCTCTCTCTGTGTGCAGGCAGTGTGAAGCTGTCTCTCTCTGTGTGCAGGCAGTGTGAAGCGGTCTCTCTCTGTGCAGGCAGTGTGAAGCGGTCTCTATGTGCAGGCAGTGTAGAGCTCTCTCTCTCTCTCTGTGCAGGCATTGTGAAGCGGTCTCTCTTTGTGCAGGCAGTGTGAAGTGGTCTCTCTCTCTGTGCAGGCAGTGTTAAACGGTCACTCTCTCTGTGAAGGCAGTGTGAAGCTGTCTCTCTCTGCAGGCAGTGTGAGGCTGTCTCTCTCTGCAGGCAGTGTGAGGCTGTCTCTCTCTCTGCAGGCAGTAAGAAGCTGTCTCTCTCTGTGCAGGCAGTGTGAAGCTGTCTCTCTCTCTGTGCAGGCAGTGTGAAGCTGTCTCTCTCTGTGCAAGCAGTGTGAAGCTGTCTCTCTCTGTACAGGCAATGTGAAGCTGTCTCTCTCTGTGCAGGCAGTGTGAAGCAGTCTCTCTTTGTGCAGGCAGTGTGAAGTTGTCTCTCTCTGTGTGCAGGCAGTGTGAAGCGGTCTCTCTCTGTGCAGGCAGTGTGAAGCGGTCTCTCTGTGCAGGCAGTGTGAAGCTGTCTCTCTCTCTGTGCAGGCAGTGTGAAGCGGTCTCTCTTTGTGCAGGCAGTGAGAAGCTGTCTCTCTCTGTGCAGGCAGTGAGAAGCTGTCTCTCTCTCTGTGCAGGCAGTGTGAAGTCATCTCTCTCTCTGTGCAGGCAGTGTGAAGTGGTCACTCTCTCTGTGCAGGCAGTGTGAAGCTGTCTCTCTCTGCAGGCAGTGTGAGGCTGTCTCTCTCTCTCTGCAGGCAGTGAGAAGCTGTCTCTCTCTGTGCAGGCAGTGTTTAGCTGTCTCTCTCTCTGTGCAGGCAGTGTGAAGCTGTCTCTCTCTGTGCAAGCAGTGTGAAGCTGTCTCTCTGTGCAGGCAGTGTGAAGCAGTCTCTCTTTGTGCAGGCAGTGTGAAGTTGTCTCTCTCTGTGTGCAGGCAGTGTGAAGCGGTCTCTCTCTGCAGGCAGTGTGAAGCGGTCTCTCCGTGCAGGCAGTGTGAAGCGGTCTCTCTTAGTGCAGGCAGTGAGAAGCTGTCTCTCTCTCTGTGCAGGCAGTGAGAAGCTGTCTCTCTCTCTGTGCAGGCAGTATGAAGTGGTCTCTCTCTCTGTGCAGGCAGTGTGAAGTGGTCACTCTCTCTGTGCAGGCAGTGTGAAGCTGTCTCTCTGTTCAGGGAGTGTGAATCTGTCTCTCTGTGCAGGCAGTGTGAAGCTGTCTCTCTCTCTGTGCAGGCAGTGTGAAGGGGTCTCTCTTTGTGCAGGCAGTGAGAAGCTGTCTCTCTCTCTCTGTGCAGGCAGTGAGAAGCTGTCTCTCTCTCTGTGCAGGCAGTGTGAAGTGGTCTCTCTCTCTCTGTGCAGGCAGTGTGAAGCGGTCACTCTCTCTGTGCAGGCAGTGTGAAGCTGTCTCTCTCTGCAGGCAGTGTGAGGCTGTCTCTCTCTCTGCAGGCAGTGAGAAGCTGTCTCTCTCTGTGTAGGCAGTGTGAAGCGGTCGCTCTCTCTGTGCAGGCAGTCTGAAGCTGTCTCTCTCTGTGCAGGCAGTGTGAAGCAGTCACTCTCTCTGTGCAGGCAGTGTGAAGCTATCTCTCTCTCTGTGCAGGCAGTGTTAAGCTGTCTCTCTCTGTGCAAGCAGTGTGAAGCTGTCTCTCTCTCTGCAGGCAGTGAGAAGCTGTCTCTCTCTGTGTGCAGGCAGTGTGAAGCGGTCACTCTCTCTATGCAGGCAGTGAGAAGCTGTCTTTCTCTTTGTGCAGGAAGTATGAAGCAGTCACTCTCTCTGTGCAGGCAGTGTGAAGCGGTCACTCTCTCTATGCAGGCAGTGGGAAGCGGTCTCTCTCTCTGCAGGCAGTGAGAAGCTGTCTCTCTGTGCAGGCAGTGTGAAGCTGTCTCTCTGTCTGTGCAGGCAGTGTGAAGCGGTCTCTCTTTGTGCAGGCAGTGAGAAGCTGTCTCTCTCTCTGTGCAGGCAGTGAGAAGCTGTCTCTCTCTCTGTGCAGGCAGTGTGAAGCTGTTTCTCTCTCTGTGCAGGCAGTGTGAAGCGGCCTCTCTTTGTGCAGGCAGTGAGAAGCTGTCTCTCTCTCTCTGTGCAGGCAGTGAGAAGCTGTCTCTCTCTCTGTGCAGGCATTGTGAAGCGGTCTCTCTCTCTGTGCAGGCAGTGTGAAGCAGTCACTCTCTCTGTGCAGGCAGTGTGACGCTGTCTCTCTCTGCAAGCAGTGTGAGGCTGTCTCTCTCTCTGCAGGTAGTGAGAAGCTGTCTCTCTCTGTGCAGGCAGTGTGAAGCTGTCTCTCTCTGTGCAGGCAGTGAGAAGCTGTATCTCTCTTTGTGCAGGCAGTGTGAAGCTGTCACTCTCTCTGTGCAGGCAGTGTGATGTGGTCTCTCTCTCTGTGCAGGCAGTGTGAAGTGTGAAGCGGTCACTCTCTCTGTGCAGGCAGTGTGAAGCGGTCTCTGTGCAGGCAGTGTGAGGCTGTCTCTCTCTCTGCAGGCAGTGTGAAGATGTCTCTCTCTCTGCAGGCAGTGAGAAGCTGTCTCTCTCTGTGCAAGCAGTGTGAAGCTGTCTCTCTCTGTGTGCAGGCCGTGTGAAGCGGTCTCTCTCTCTGTGCAGGCAGTGTGAAGCGGTCACTCTCTCTATGCAGGCAGTGTGAAGCGGTCTCTCTCTCTGCAGGCAGTGTGAAGCTGTCTCTCTGTCTGTGCAGGCAGTGTGAAGCGGTCTCTCTTTGTGCAGGCAGTGAGAAGCTGTCTCTCTCTCTCTGTGCAGGCAGTGTGAAGCTGTTTCTCTCTCTGTGCAGGCAGTGTGAAGCGGTCTCTCTTTGTGCAGGCAGTGAGAAGCTGTCTCTCTCTCTGTGCAGGCAGTGAGAAGCTGTCTCTCTCTCTGTGCAGGCATTGTGAAGCGGTCTCTCTCTCTGTGCAGGCAGTGTGAAGCAGTCACTCTCTCTGTGCAGGCAGTGTGAAGCTGTCTCTCTCTGCAGGCAGTGTGAGGCTGTCTCTCTCTCTGCAGGTAGTGAGAAGCTGTCTCTTTGTGCAGGCAGTGTGAAGTTGTCTCTCTCTGTGCAGGCAGTGTGAAGCAGTCTCTCTTTGTGCAGGCAGTGTGAAGCTGTCTCTCTCTGTGCAGGCAGTGTGAAGCAGTCTCTCTTTGTGCAGGCAGTGTGAAGCTGTCTCTCTTTGTGTGCAGGCAGTGTGAAGCGGTCTCTCTCTATGCAGGCAGTGAGAAGCTGGCTCTCTCTTTGTGCAGGCAGTGTGAAGCCGTCACTCTCTCTGTGCAGGCAGTGTGATGTGGTCTCTCTCTCTGTGCAGGCAGTGTGAAGTGTGAAGCGGTCACTCTCTCTGTGCAGGCAGTGTGAAGCGGTCACTCTCTCTGTGCAGGCAGTGTGAAGCGGTCACTCTCTCTGTGCAGGCAGTGTGAAGCTGTCTCTCTCTCTGCAGGCAGTGTGAAGATGTCTCTCTCTCTGCAGGCAGTGAGAAGCTGTCTCTCTCTGTGTGCAGGCAGTGTGAAGCGGTCTCTCTCTGTGCAGGCAGTGTGAAGCGGTCTCTCTGTGCAAGCAGTGTGAAGCTGTCTCTCTCTCTGTGCAGGCCGTGTGAAGCGGTCTCTCTCTCTGTGCAGGCAGTGTGAAGTGGTCACTTTCTCTGTGCAGGCAGTGTGTAGCTGTCTCTCTCTGCAGGCAGTGTGAGGCTGTCTCTCTCTCTGCAGGCAGTGAGAAGCTGTCTCTCTCTGTGCAGGCAGTGTGAAGTGGTCACTCTCTGCAGGCAGTGTGAGGCTGTCTCTCTCTCTGCAGGTAGTGAGAAGCTGTCTCTTTGTGCAGGCAGTGTGAAGCTGTCTCTCTCTGTGCAGGCAGTGTGATGCAGTCTCTCTTTGTGCAGGCAGTGTGAAGCTGTCTCTCTTTGTGTGCAGGCAGTGTGAAGCGGTCTCTCTCTATGCAGGCAGTGAGAAGCTGGCTCTCTCTTTGTGCAGGCAGTGTGAAGCCGTCACTCTCTCTGTGCAGGCAGTGTGATGTGGTCTCTCTCTCTGTGCAGGCAGTGTGAAGTGTGAAGCGGTCACTCTCTCTGTGCACGCAGTGTGAAGCGGTCACTCTCTCTGTGCAGGCAGTGTGAAGCTGTCTCTCTCTCTGCAGGCAGTGTGAAGATGTCTCTCTCTCTCTGCAGGCAGTGAGAAGCTGTCTCTCTCTGTGTGCAGGCAGTGTGAAGCGGTCACTCTCTTTGTGCAGGCAGTGTGAAGCTGTCTCTCTCTCTGTGCAGGCAGTGTGAAGCGGTCTCTGTTTGTGCAGGCAGTGAGAAGCTGTCTCTCTCTCTCTCTGTGCAGGCAGTGAGAAGCTGTCTCTCTCTCTGTGCAGGCAGTGTGAAGCGGTCACTCTCTTTGTGCAGGCAGTGTGAAGCGGTCACTCTCTCTGTGCAGGCAGTGTGAAGCTGTCTCTCTCTGCAGGCAGTGTGAGGCTGTCTCTCTCTCTGCAGGCAGTGAGAAGCTGTCTCTCTCTGTGCAGGCAGTGTGAAGCAGTCACTCTCTCTGTGCAGGCAGTGTGAAGCTGTCTCTCTCTGTGCAGGCAGTGTGAAGCTGTCTCTCTCTCTGTGCAGGCAGTGTGAAGCTGTCTCTCTCTGTGCAAGCAGTGTGAAGCTGTCTCTCTCTCTGCAGCTAGTGAGAAGCTGTCTCTCTCTGTGTGCAGGCAGTGTGAAGCGGTCACTCTCTCTATGCAGGCAGTGAGAAGCTGTCTTTCTCTTTGTGCAGGAAGTATGAAGCGGCCACTCTCTCTGTGCATGCAGTGTGAAGCGGTCTCTCTCTATGCATGCAGTGAGAAGCTGTCTCTCTCTGTGCAGGCAGTGTGAAGCTGTCTCTCTCTCTGTGCAGGCAGTGTGAAGCGGTCACTCTTTCTATGCAGGCAGTGTGAAGCGGTCTCTCTCTCTGCAGGCAGTGAGAAGCTGTCTCTCTGTGCAGGTAGTGTGAAGCTGTCTCTCTGTCTGTGCAGGCAGTGTGAAGCGGTCTCTCTTTGGGCAGGCAGTGAGAAGCTGTCTCTCTCTCTCTGTGCACGCTGTGTGAAGCTGTTTCTCTCTCTGTGCAGGCAGTGTGAAGCGGTCTCTCTTTGTGCAGGCAGTGAGAAGCTGTCTCTCTCTCTCTGTGCAGGCAGTGAGAAGCTGTCTCTCTCTCTGTGCAGGCATTGTGAAGCGGTCTCTCTCTCTGTGCAGGCAGTGTGAAGCAGTCACTTTCTCTCTGCAGGCAGTGTGAAGCTGTCTCTCTCTGCAGGCAGTGTGAGGCTGTCTCTCTCTCTCTGCAGGTAGTGAGAAGCTGTCTCTCTCTGTGCAGGCAGTGTGAAGTGGTCTCTCTTTGTGCAGGCAGTGTGAAGCGGTCACTCTCTCTGTGCAGGCAGTGTGAAGCGGTCACTCTCTCTGTGCAGGCAGTGTGAAGCTGTCTCTCTCTGTGCAGGCAGTGTGAAGCTGTCACTCTGTCTGTACAGGCAGTGTGAAGTGGTCACTTTCTCTGTGCAGGCAGTGATAAGCTGTCTCTCTCTCTCTGCAGGCAGTGTGAAGCTGTCTCTCTCTCTGTGCAGACAGTGAGAAGCTGTCTCTCTCTGTACAGGCAGTGTGAAGCGATCTCTCTCTATGCAGGCAGTGTGAAGCGATCTCTCTGTGCAGGCAGTGTGAAGCTGGCTCTCTCTCTGTGCAGGCAGTGTGAAGTGGTCTCCTTTTGTGCAGGCAGTGAGAATCTGTCTCTCTCTCTCTCTGTGCAGGCAGTGAGAAGCTTTCTCTCTTTCTGTGCAGGCAGTGTGAAGTGGTCTCTCTCTCTGCAGGCAGTGAGAAGCTGTCTCTCTCTCTCTGTGCAGGCAGTGTGAAGCTGTCTCTCTCTCTGTGCAGGCAGTGTGAAGCTGTCTCTCTCTCTGTGCAGGCAGTGTGAAGCTGTATCTCTCTCTGTGCAGGCAGTGTGAAGCGGTCTCTCTCTGTGCAGGCAGTGTGAAGCAGTCTCTCTCTGTGCAGGCAGTGTGAAGCAGTCTCTCTTTGTGCAGGCAGTGTGAAGCAGTCTCTCTTTGTGCAGGCAGTGTGAAGCTGTCTTTCTCTCTGTGCAGGCAGTGTGAAGCTGGCTCTCTCTCTGCAGTCAGTGAGAAGCTATCTCTCTCTGTACAGGTAGTGTGAAGCGGTCACTCTCTCTGTACAGGCAGTGTGAAACTGTCTCTCTGTGCAGGCAGTGTGAAGCTGTCTCACTCTGTGTGCAGGCAGTATGAAGTGGTCTTTTTCTGTGCAGGCAGTGTGAAGCGGTCTCTTTTTGTGCAGGCAGTGAGAAGCTGTCTCTCTCTCTGCAGGCAGTGTGAAGATGTCTCTCTCTCTGCAGGCAGTGAGAAGCTGTCTCTCTCTCTCTGTGCAAGCAGTGTGAAGCTGTCTACTCTCTGTGCAAGCAGTGAGAAGCTGTCTCTCTCTGTGCAGGCAGTGTGAAGCTGTCTCTCTCTCTGCAGGCAGTGAGAAGCTGTCTCTCTCCTGTGCAGGCAGTGTGAAGCGGTCTCTCTCTGTACAGCCAGTGTGAAGTGGTCTCTCTTTGTGCAGGCAGTGTGAAGCTGTCTCTCTCTGTGTGCAGGCAGTGTGAAGCGGTCTCTCTCTGTGCAGGCAGTGTGAAGCGGTCTCTCAGTGCAGGTAGTGTGAAGCTGTCTCTCTCTCTGTGCAGGTAAGGGAGAAGCGGTCTCTATTTGTGCAGGCAGTGAGAAGCTGTCTCTCTCTGTGCAGGCAGTGTGAAGCTGTCTCTCTTTGTGTGCAGGCAGTGTGAAGCGGTCTCTCTCTATGCAGGCAGTGAGAAGCTGTCTCTCTCTTTGTGCAGGCAGTGTGAAGCCGTCACTCTCTCTGTGCAGGCAGTGTGATGTGGTCTCTCTCTCTGTGCAGGCAGTGTGAAGTGTGAAGCGGTCACTCTCTCTGTGCAGGCAGTGTGAAGCGGTCTCTCTCTCTGTGCAGGCAGTGTGAAGCTGTCTCTCTCTCTGCAGGCAGTGTGAAGATGTCTCTCTCTCTGCAGGCAGTGAGAAGCTGTCTCTCTCTGTGCAAGCAGTGAGAAGCTGTCTCTCTCTGTTTAGGCAGTGTGAAGCGGTCTCTCTCTCTGCAGGCAGTGAGAAGCTGTCTCTCTCTCTGTGCAGGCAGTGTGAAGCGGTCTCTCTCTGTACAGCCAGTGTGAAGTGGTCTCTCTTTGTGCAGGCAGTGTGAAGCGGTCACTCTCTCTGTGCAGGCAGTGTGAAGCGGTCACTCTCTCTGTGCAGGCAGGGTGAAGCTGTCTCTCTCTCTGCAGGCAGTGTGAAGATGTCTCTCTCTCTGCAGGCAGTGAGAAGCTGTCTCTCTCTCTGCAGGCAGTGAGAAGCTGTCTCTCTCTCTGTGCAAGCAGTGTGAAGCTGTCTCTCTCTGTGCAAGCAGTGAGAAGCTGTCTCTCTCTGTGCAGGCAGTGTGAAGCGGTCTCTCTCTCTGCAGGCAGTGTTAAGCTGTCTCTCTCTCTGTGCAGGCAGTGTGAAGCGGTCTCTCTCTGTACAGCCAGTGTGAAGTGGTCTCTCTTTGTGCAGGCAGTGTGAAGCGGTCTCTCTCTGTGTGCAGGCAGTGTGAAGCTGTCTCTCTCTGTGCAGGCAGTGTGAAGCTGTCACTCTGTCTGTACAGGCAGTGTGAAGTGGTCACTTTCTCTGTGCAGGCAGTGATAAGCTGTCTCTCTCTCTCTGCAGGCAGTGTGAAGCTGTCTCTCTCTCTCTGCAGACAGTGAGAAGCTGTCTCTCTCTGTACAGGCAGTGTGAAGCGGTTACTCTCTCTGTACAGGCAGTGTGAAGCGATCTCTCTCTATGCAGGCAGTGTGAAGCGATCTCTCTGTGCAGGCAGTGTGAAGCTGGCTCTCTCTCTGTGCAGGCAGTGTGAAGTGGTCTCCTTTTGTGCAGGCAGTGAGAAGCTGTCTCTCTCTCTCTCTGTGCAGGCAGTGAGAAGCTTTCTCTCTTTCTGTGCAGGCAGTGTGATGTGGTCTCTCTCTCTGCAGGCAGTGAGAAGCTTTCTCTCTCTCTGTGCAGGAAGTGTGAAGCTGTCTCTCTCTCTGTGCAGGCAGTGTGAAGCTGTCTCTCTCTCTGTGCAGGCAGTGTGAAGCTGTCTCTCTCTGTGTGCAGGCAGTGTGAAGCGGTCTCTCTCTGTGCAGGCAGTGTGAAGCGGTCTCTCTCTCTGTGCAGGCAGTGTGAAGCAGTCTCTCTCTGTGCAGGCAGTGTGAAGCAGTCTCTCTTTGTGCAGGCAGTGTGAAGCTGTCTTTCTCTCTGTGCAGGCAGTGTGAAGCTGGCTCTCTCTCTGCAGTCAGTGAGAAGCTATCTCTCTCTGTACAGGTAGTGTGAAGCGGTCTCTTTTTGTGCAGGCAGTGAGAAGCTGTCTCTCTCTCTCTCTCTCTCTCTCTGTGCAGGCAGTGAGAAGCTTTCTGTCTTTCTGTGCAGGCAGTGTGAAGTGGTCTCTCTCTGTGCAGGCAGTGTGAAGCAGTTTCTCTTGGTGCAGGCAGTGTGAAGCTGTCTCTCTCTGTGCAGGCAGTGTGAAGCAGTCTCTCTCTGTGCAAGCAGTGAGAAGCTGTCTCTCTCTGTGCAGGCAGTGTGAAGCGGTCTCTCTCTCTGCAGGCAGTGTTAAGCTGTCTCTCTCTCTGTGCAGGCAGTGTGAAGCGGTCTCTCTCTGTACAGCCAGTGTGAAGTGGTCTCTCTTTGTGCAGGCAGTGTGAAGCGGTCTCTCTCTGTGTGCAGGCAGTGTGAAGCTGTCTCTCTCTGTGCAGGCAGTGTGAAGCTGTCACTCTGTCTGTACAGGCAGTGTGAAGTGGTCACTTTCTCTGTGCAGGCAGTGATAAGCTGTCTCTCTCTCTCTGCAGGCAGTGTGAAGCTGTCTCTCTCTCTCTCTGCAGACAATGAGAAGCTGTCTCTCTCTGTACAGGCAGTGTGAAGCGGTTACTCTCTCTGTACAGGCAGTGTGAAGCGATCTCTCTCTATGCAGGCAGTGTGAAGCGATCTCTCTGTGCAGGCAGTGTGAAGCTGACTCTCTCTCTGTGCAGGCAGTGTGAAGTGGTCTCCTTTTGTGCAGGCAGTGAGAAGCTGTCTCTCTCTCTCTCTGTGCAGGCAGTGAGAAGCTGTCTCTCTCTCTCTCTGTGCAGGCAGTGAGAAGCTTTCTCTCTTTCTGTGCAGGCAGTGTGATGTGGTCTCTCTCTCTGCAGGCAGTGAGAAGCTTTCTCTCTCTCTGTGCAGGAAGTGTGAAGCTGTCTCTCTCTCTGTGCAGGCAGTGTGAAGCTGTCTCTCTCTCTGTGCAGGCAGTGTGAAGCTGTCTCTCTCTGTGTGCAGGCAGTGTGAAGCGGTCTCTCTCTGTGCAGGCAGTGTGAAGCAGTCTCTCTCTGTGCAGGCAGTGTGAAGCAGTCTCTCTTTGTGCAGGCAGTGTGAAGCTGTCTTTCTCTCTGTGCAGGCAGTGTGAAGCTGGCTCTCTCTCTGCAGTCAGTGAGAAGCTATCTCTCTCTGTACAGGTAGTGTGAAGCGGTCTCTTTTTGTGCAGGCAGTGAGAAGCTGTCTCTCTCTCTCTCTCTCTCTCTCTCTGTGCAGGCAGTGAGAAGCTTTCTGTCTTTCTGTGCAGGCAGTGTGAAGTGGTCTCTCTCTGTGCATGCAGTGTGAAGCAGTTTCTCTTGGTGCAGGCAGTGTGAAGCTGTCTCTCTCTGTGCAGGCAGTGTGAAGCAGTCTCTCTCTGTGTGCAGGCAGTGTGAAGTGGTCTCTCTCTGTGCAGGTAGTGTGAAGTGGTCTCTCTGTGCAGGCAGTGTGAAGCTATCTCTCTCTGTACAGGCAGTGTGAAGCGGTCACTTTCTCTGTGCAGGCAGTGTGAAGCTGTCTCTCTCTGTGTGCAGGCAGTGTGAAGCGGTCTCTCTCTGTGCAGGTAGTGTGAAGTGGTCTCTCTGTGCAGGCAGTGTGAAGCTGTCTCTCTCTGTACAGGCAGTGTGAAGCGGTCACTCTATCTGTGCAGGCAGTGTGAAACTGTCTCTCTCTGTGCAGGCAGTGTGAAGCAGTCTCTTTTTTGTGCAGGCAGTGTGAAGCTGTCTCTCTCTGTGTGCAGGCAGTGTGAAGCGGTCTCTCTCTGTGCAGGCAGTGTGAAGCGGTCTCTCTCTGTGCAGGCAGTGTGAAGCAGTCTCCCTTTGTGCAGGCAGTGTGAAGCTGTCTCTCTCTGTGTGCAGGCAGTGTGAAGCGGTCTCTCTCTGTGCAGGCAGTCTAAAGCAGTCTCTCTGTGCAGGTAGTGTGAAGCTGTCTCTCTCTCTGTGCAGGCAGTGTGAAGGGGTCCCTATTTGTGCAGGCAGTGAGAAGCTGTCTATCTCTCTGTTCAGGCAGTGAGAAGCTGTCTCTCTCTCTGTTCAGGCAGTGAGAAGCTGTCTCTCTCTCTGTGCAGGCAGTGTGAAGTGGTCTCTCTCTCTGTGCAGGCAGTGTGAAGTGGTCACTATCTCTGTGCAGGCAGTGTGAAGCTGTCTCTCTCTTTGTGCAGGCAGTGTGAAGCTGTCTCTCTCTGTGTGCAGGCAGTGTGAAGTGGTCTCTCTCTGTGCAGGCAGTGTGAAACGGTCTCTCTCTGTGCAGGCAGTGTGAAGCTGTCTCTCTGTGCAGGCAGTGTGAAGCTGTCTCTCTCTCTGTGCAGGCAGTGTGAAGTGGTCTCTTTTTGTGCAGGCGGTGATAAGCTGTCTCTCTCTCTCTGTGCAGGCAGTGAGAAGCTTTCTCTCTCTCTGTGCAGGCAGTGAGAAGATGTCTCTCTCTCTCTGTGCAGGCAGTGTATAGCTGTCTCTCTCTGTGCAGGCAGTGTGAAGCTGTCTCTCTCTGTGTGCAGGCAGTGTGAAGCTGTCTCTCTCTGTGTGCAGGCAGTGTGAAGTGGTCTCTCTCTGTGCAGGCAGTGTGAAACGGTCTCTCTCTGTGCAGGCAGTGTGAAGCGGTCTCTCTGTGCAGGCAGTGTGAAGCTGTCTCTCTCTCTGTGCAGGCAGTGTGAAGTGGTCTCTTTTTGTGCAGGCGGTGATAAGCTGTCTCTCTCTCTCTGTGCAGGCAGTGAGAAGCTTTCTCTCTCTCTGTGCAGGCAGTGAGAAGATGTCTCTCTCTCTCTGTGCAGGCAGTGTATAGCTGTCTCTCTCTGTGTGCAGGCAGTGTGAAGCTGTCTCTCTCTGTGTGCAGGCAGTGTGAAGCTGTCTCTCTCTGTGTGCAGGCAGTGTGAAGCGGTCTCTCTCTGTGCAGGCAGTGTGAAACGGTCTCTCTCTGTGCAGGCAGTGTGAAGCGGTCTCTCTGTGCAGGCAGTGTGAAGCTGTCTCTCTCTCTGTGCAGGCAGTGTGAAGTGGTCTCTTTTTGTGCAGGCGGTGATAAGCTGTCTCTCTCTCTCTGTGCAGGCAGTGAGAAGCTTTCCCTCTCTCTGTGCAGGCAGTGAGAAGATGTCTCTCTCTCTCTGTGCAGGCAGTGTATAGCTGTCTCTCTCTGTGCAGGCAGTGTGAAGCTGTCTCTCTCTGTGTGCAGGCAGTGTGAAGCGGTCTCTCTCTGTGCAGGCAGTGTGAAGCGGTCTCTCTCTGTGCAGGCAGTGTGCAGCAGTCTCTCTTGTGCAGGCAGTGTGAAGCTGTCTCTCTCTCTGTGCAGGCAGTGTGAAGCTGTCTCTCTCTCTACACACAGTGAGAAGCTATCTCTCTCTGTACAGGCAGTGTGAAGCGGTCACTCTCTCTGTGCAGGCAGTGTGAAGCAGTCTCTCTTTGTGCAGGCAGTGTGAAGCTGTCTCTCTCTGTGTGCAGGCAGTGTAAAGCGGTCGCTCTCTCTGTGCAGGCAGTCTGAAGCTGTCTCTCTGTGCAGGCAGTGTGAAGCAGTCACTCTCTCTGTGCAGGCAGTGTGAAGCTGTCTCTCTCTCTGTGCAGGCAGTGTGAAGCTGTCTCTCTCTCTGTGCAGGCAGTGAGAAGCTTTCGCTCTCTCTGTGCAGGCAGTGTGAAGTGGTCTCTCTCTCTGCAGGCAGTGTGAAGCTGTCTCTCTCTGTGTGCAGGCAGTGAGAAGCTGTCTCTCTCTGTGCAGGCAGTGAGAAGCTGTCTCTCTCTGTGCAGGCAGTGTGAAGCTGTCTCTCTCTATGCAGGCAGTGTGAAGCTGTCTCTCTCTCTGCAGGCAGTGTAAAGCGGTCTTTCTCTGTGCAGGCAGTGTAAGCTCTCTCTCTCTCTCTCTCTCTCTCTGGGGCAATGTGGAGTGGTCTCCCTCCCTCTCTCTCTGTACGGGGAATGTGGTGTAGATGGATGGAGAGCTGATTTGGTGGTTCAATGGGCCACTTGACTGGACTTGCCCCCCAGGCCAAAGGCTGCCAGCCCTTCCCTGCAGGAGCTCCTGACTCGTCCTCTTCTAAAGCTCTAGAGGAAGCCATTTTTGAATTTGGGGTCCCCCGTGTGAGCTGGGGCCTCTGCTGTGTTTTGACCTTTTAGTGGCTTGTTTGTCGGGAGAGGAGTTCGGGGATCTTTCTGTGCTCCCTTCTGCACAAACTCCTGGTACCAGTCAGGGAGAGCTATAGGTTCCAGATTAAGGGACTCGTAGAAGTCTGTAAAATCAATAGGGGTGCGGAGGATGTGTTGTTTCCCTGTCAGTGTGACAACCAGGGCAAAGGGAAATCTCCATGTATATTTCATCTCTTTCTCCCTTAGTTTGTCCAGCAGGGGCGCAGGGCCCTTCAGTTCCTTAAAGTTTTCTGGGAGAGATCCTGGAACAACATGATAGTCTCCCCTATTGAAGATAATGTAGTCATTTCTCCTGGCTTTGGACATTATGGCTTCTCTTAGTTGGAAGCTTTGCAGACAACAAATTATATCTCTCTCTCTCTGTGCAGGCAGTGTATAGCTGTCTCTCTCTGTGCAGGCAGTGTGAAGCTGTCTCTCTCTGTGTGCAGGCAGTGTGAAGCGGTCTCTCTCTGTGCAGGCAGTGTGAAGCGGTCTCTCTCTGTGCAGGCAGTGTGCAGCAGTCTCTCTTGTGCAGGCAGTGTGAAGCTGTCTCTCTCTCTGTGCAGGCAGTGTGAAGCTGTCTCTCTCTCTACACACAGTGAGAAGCTATCTCTCTCTGTACAGGCAGTGTGAAGCGGTCACTCTCTCTGTGCAGGCAGTGTGAAGCAGTCTCTCTTTGTGCAGGCAGTGTGAAGCTGTCTCTCTCTGTGTGCAGGCAGTGTAAAGCGGTCGCTCTCTCTGTGCAGGCAGTCTGAAGCTGTCTCTCTGTGCAGGCAGTGTGAAGCAGTCACTCTCTCTGTGCAGGCAGTGTGAAGCTGTCTCTCTCTCTGTGCAGGCAGTGTGAAGCTGTCTCTCTCTCTGTGCAGGCAGTGAGAAGCTTTCGCTCTCTCTGTGCAGGCAGTGTGAAGTGGTCTCTCTCTCTGCAGGCAGTGTGAAGCTGTCTCTCTCTGTGTGCAGGCAGTGAGAAGCTGTCTCTCTCTGTGCAGGCAGTGAGAAGCTGTCTCTCTCTGTGCAGGCAGTGTGAAGCTGTCTCTCTCTATGCAGGCAGTGTGAAGCTGTCTCTCTCTCTGCAGGCAGTGTAAAGCGGTCTTTCTCTGTGCAGGCAGTGTAAGCTCTCTCTCTCTCTCTCTCTCTCTCTCTCTGGGGCAATGTGGAGTGGTCTCCCTCCCTCTCTCTCTGTACGGGGAATGTGGTGTAGATGGATGGAGAGCTGATTTGGTGGTTCAATGGGCCACTTGACTGGACTTGCCCCCCAGGCCAAAGGCTGCCAGCCCTTCCCTGCAGGAGCTCCTGACTCGTCCTCTTCTAAAGCTCTAGAGGAAGCCATTTTTGAATTTGGGGTCCCCCGTGTGAGCTGGGGCCTCTGCTGTGTTTTGACCTTTTAGTGGCTTGTTTGTCGGGAGAGGAGTTCGGGGATCTTTCTGTGCTCCCTTCTGCACAAACTCCTGGTACCAGTCAGGGAGAGCTATAGGTTCCAGATTAAGGGACTCGTAGAAGTCTGTAAAATCAATAGGGGTGCGGAGGATGTGTTGTTTCCCTGTCAGTGTGACAACCAGGGCAAAGGGAAATCTCCATGTATATTTCATCTCTTTCTCCCTTAGTTTGTCCAGCAGGGGCGCAGGGCCCTTCAGTTCCTTAAAGTTTTCTGGGAGAGATCCTGGAACAACATGATAGTCTCCCCTATTGAAGATAATGTAGTCATTTCTCCTGGCTTTGGACATTATGGCTTCTCTTAGTTGGAAGCTTTGCAGACAACAAATTATATCTCGGGGGGGGCTGTATCTGGTCCTCTGGCCCTGAGAGCTATGTGAGCTCTGACAAACTCAATTCCTGTGTCCTCCTCCCTCTCCAGCAAGCTGTTGAATACTCTCTGTAGGGCTGGCACTATCTTGGCTGATTCTACAGATTCAGGGATACCCCTCACCCTGATATTATTCCTCCTGCCCCTGTTGTCCAGGTCCTCATGGTGCCTATTCACTTCTATCAGGTGTGAGGAGTGGGAGTTTGCTATGCTTTCAAGTCTGAGCAACCTTCTGTCTCTGTATCTCAACTGCTGCCAGTTTCTCTGTGAGGACTAATAAGTTCGATTTGAGGTCAGTTATTGCAGCTGAGAAGGTAGATTTTATGTCAGCAGCAAAGCCTGACATGTCCGCATAAGTCAGGGGGAGATTGATCTGTTTGAAACGCCTACCTTCTTCCTCTGTTGCTGATTGCGAGTCCTCAGTGTATGCATCCTCTTCTCCCTGAGTCCGCGCCATCTTAGATCCCGCCATGCTGCCTCGTGCGGTCATCTACCTATTGAACATTTCTGCTATGTTCCCAGCTGGGAAATCTGCCGTGTTGCGCCGGGATTGCGTCTGTGGTGTTTGGGCAGCCTGCCTGTCCATTTCCAGGTCGATCTCTTCCGGGTGTAGTGCCTCAGGCCGAGTCTCTCCACGGAGCTCCTTTAGTGTGCAGCCATCTCCGCTGCACACCAAGCCACGCTCCCCTATTGGATTTTTTAAAATTAAAAAAAGTAGAAAATATAATTTTTTTCAACATTTTCTGTCTTTTTTCATTTACATTGCAAAAAATAAAAATCCTATAGGTGATCAAATACCACCAAAAGAAATCTCTATTTGTAGGAAAAAAGGACACAAATGTTGTTTGTGTACAGCATTGCATGACCGCGCAATTACCAGTTAAAGCAGCGCAGTGCCAAATTGTAAAAAGTTCTCTGATCATTAAGGGGGTAAATCCTTCCGGGGCTGAAGTGGTTAAGGTAAAAAATCTTCATTCCTTACATCCTCTGTAATAATTCCTGTAACATCCTAGTATATGATCTATATCTATGGAGATGATATCTGATTGCTGGAGACACTAAAGAATGGTGGATGGAAGAATAAAGTGCTTTAATATGAAGTGTCCCCATGTGAATGTAGAATCCCATTGTAAATGTCGAATATCCACCAATATAGTACATGTATCTCTAATATATCCCAAAAGTCTGTGCACTAAAGGCTGGAAAAGTATATTCACCCCTCCCCCTACATTCTCTATAAGGGATCCTATCCCTGCCACAATCCAGTGATCTTCAATGGGAACTCCTGATTTGAGAACTTTAGGAAGGTGATGGAATATTGGGGTTACTGGGGTATCCACCATCAGAAATTCTGCTGTTTTATTTCATAAACCCCCCAGATCCTTTCCTTTATCTATCAATTTCAGAAGCCCCTGTAAGAGACACTGTGTGAGGTCCTGCTTAAAAACCGGGTACATAAGGGGGTTACTGAGCTGTCACAGTGCCCCCTCTTTATACTGTGTAGACATAAGTACTACAACAGCTTCACCTTTATCAGCTTCTCTAATAACAAGATCTTTCCTTTGTATAACATTCTGTATATCCTGATATTCCGCTCTAGTGATGTTATGTTACGTTTCACTAAATGGGAATAATTCCTCATATTCATCTTATAATATAATATAATGTGTCTGGATTTGTCTCTGCAGGTTGGATGGATGTGGTGTGACTTCCTCTGGCTGTGATGATCTGGGATCCATTCTTATCAATAATCGATCCCTCACCACACTTAATTTATCAGGGAATAATCTGGAAGACTCTGGAATAAAACTTCTATGTGAGGGGCTCAGACATCCTGGCTGTACTCTGCAGAGTCTGGGGTGAGAATTATCCTATAAATGATATAATATCCTGCATTAGACCCCTTTCACACCGAAGGCGTTTTGCAGGCGCTATAGCATTAAATATAGTGTCTGCAATCTGCCCTCAAACAGCTGCAGCATTGTCTCCAGTGTGAAAGCCCAAGGGCTTTCACACCGGAGCGCTGCGCTGGCAGGACGGGAAAAAAAGTCCTGCCAGCAGCTTCTTTGGAGTGGTGAAGGAGCGGTGTGTTTACCGCTCCTCCACCGCTGCTCCCCATTGAAATCAATGGGGCAGCGCTGGGATACCGCCGGCAAAACGCTGCTATTGCGGCACATTGCTGGTGGTTTTAACCCTTTCTCGGCCGCTAGCGGGGTGTAAAAGCGCCCCACTAGCGGCCAAAATGCGCCGCTAATCCGACAGTAAAATGGTAAAAATAGCGGCGTTTTACCGCCGACGCTTTGGGCGGCCCGGTGTGAAAGGGCTCTAATTCTGGTATAAATACTCTATGTGAGGGACCCAGACATGTCACCTAGATGAAAGTTATACAAAGACAGACTTCTGATTGGCCGGTTACACTGGGAGTTCCCATCATAGTCCTTCAGATCACTCGCTGTTATTGGCTTTCATCCCCTCTCCCCTCCACTGACTATCAGAGATCAGACTTTGGCTGGGTTCACACTGGAGGTCACAGTGGCTCAAAGCAGGGGGTCCGGTGCGTCTCCATTCACCACTTCAGGTCCGATTTCTGCCCGAATTTGGACCCGAAACAAACCAGAACACACACAGGACTCCGTATTCTCTTCATTCAGTGACCAATCATAGACAGATGCTCCTCAATTAGAATCTGGAAGGACAGAGCGAGTCTCTAGACCAGAAGTGACCCCTAGATGCCAATAAAATCCCCCCATCCTTGTAGATATAAAATTGTCACCTGGAATAACAAAAAAATTCTGCGCGGCCAAAAAAGGGTAAAGATAAGCAGCTAACACAACCAATATGATGTAGGCATATAACAACAAACAAAACTTATGTGTAGCGCTAAAAAGTAAATGTCCAACCAATGATTAAAGGTATCACAGAAAACGTAAAAAAAGTCCTCCGTATATGTAAGACTCATAAATAGGTAGATGTATTTTCAGTGACTTCGTGCAAGGAACATATCACATGTGTGACATCTGGGGTTAACACAGAAGAGACGCACCACCACCAACAATAGGGAGGCTTACCAAATGGCGTGGACCCAAAAGGACGTACGCCCAACTGGGTCAAATCAGGCTTGGGTGGTGGGTATTGATGGATGTTCCAGAGAAGTGATGGAAGTAGAAGTCTGGAAGTAGACCGGGAGCTAGTAGGTCCCTCAGGATAATGTTGAAAAGCAAATGGCCATAAAATGTAATAAGAAGGAGAGAAGCCACATAGTGTAATTCCGTAAAAAAATATACCAAATTTATTAAAACAAGGGTACACTCACATGAAGTTCTAAAATCAGCGCTGTAAAAAGAATGGCGGCAGTGGGGTCCTACCCGACGCGTTTCGTCCTCGATGTCTAAGAGGTAATCATTGGTTGGACATTTACTTTTTAGCGCTACACATAAGTTTTGTTTATAAAATTGTCACCTCACTGAGCCTCAAAGAGAAGTCCTAGTCATTTCATCTACAAGCCCAGCAGGGGACGAGGCCGATACAGTGAGAATATAGAAAAAGGGGGAAAAAAACTGCGCTATATGGTATTAGGATATGAAAAAAATGGTGAATAAAGCAGCAATTCTAACAATAGAACACCAATTGTTAATACAAATTAAAAAGAAAAAAAGAATTGCGCTAAATAAGTGAAAAATGTTACATGAATTAAGCAGTGACAAAATTAAAAAAAAACACAATTAATGCACAGAGTAAATGTGAATAAAAATGAATGAAACCTCGTGAAAACTGCTTGTAGTCCAAAAAATAAATCTTAAACTGCAGTGAAAGAGGTGTCCCTAAACCACCAATATAAAAACAAAGTCCAAGTGATTGACAAATATTCATCTGTGAAAAACGGGAAGGAATCCACCACCAAGAATAGAAGGGGTCACTCCTTACCGAATGGCCACGATCCCCCACTACAGATGTTCATAGCTCGCAGATACACATTAGCACTGGCAATAGGAACCCACATCAGCATCCACTAGGGGTCGTCACACCGTCAGTTTTGAACTCGTGGAAGGGACATATCATAAAACAAAAATGGAACTCACATAGCGTAAAACCATAAAAAACTTTATTCCAAAACTCATAAAATGAACACTTACAGTATTCCAGAGAAAAAAGAGCCTTAAGTCCGGTCCGTTGGCCGTGTGGACTCGGACAAACCCGTCCTACTGGAATGGAGCACAGATTGGAGGTGACGTCAGCACGTCATCTAGCTCCGCCCTAAGCGTTTCGTGACATCATCACGTCTTCCAGGGGCACAGGCTGTGCACTACGTCACCTCCTTAAGTAGTCTCAAATCTAACCAAGCCTCATTATGAGCCCCGGTCTATCTAAAGATCAACAGATGCCACACCACAGATCACGACTTCCGGGTACATATCTCGGCATAGATTACTAACAATGGAACCAAAAGTTGCTACCGCTGTACATAAACTATTTTACATACGGAAATCTTCTAGACGTTCATAAACCATAAGTCCACTGAATGTTAAAATCTGTGAAAATATATATAAAAATATAAAAAGATATAAAAGATTTTTAAATTTAAATAAACTGGAATTTTATTAGTATGTTTTGAGTAATCGCAGACCAAAGCATTATCGATCATCAAAATTAAATATTGCAAAAAAATTTTTTTTTAAAAAACAATCAAGAAAATTTGTATATTTTGCAACTCAAATGCCGGAAATGGAATTAATTTCACATCGTAGTCACCAGTAAGGTTTCACTATCAAAAATTGACAGCGGCATCTAGTGGGTGATTGTGAGAATGCAACCCAAAACTACCAATTTCAATATAATTAATTGAAACGGAAGATAAAAATATATAAAATATATGAAAATTGTGTATAAAAGAAGCGGGGAAATTATGTTTAAGAGAGACCTTGGATGAATAGCTTAATCCAGATAGACAGAGGCCAAATGAAACCAATATCCACATATAACACTCCGAAATTATCACTCAATAACAATAGTGATTCCTAATGACAAAAAACAAAATTGTAGGTGAGTGGTCATACGATAAACCAATATGTCCTATAATACATATGTAGGTAGAATTGATAAGGAACCTCCATAAACATAAAGATTATCTGTTCTATTAAGAATTATTTATGAATGCATTTACATCTGTATCCACATTTAACCCAAAAGGGACATAAGTTCTTAATCTGTATATCCAAGACATTTCGCACTTAGAAATCTCCCTTATCATTGAACTCCCTCTCCAGTGGGGTCTGTACTTGGTAATCCCCACATAGAGGGTGTTGGAGGGGTCTCTACTGTGCACTTCATCATAATGTCTCGACACAGGATGCTGGTCAAAACCTCTTCTGATGTTATTTATGTGTTCGGTTAACAAAAATGGAACTCACATAGCGTAAAACCATAAAAAACTTTATTCCAAAACTCATAAAATGAACACTTACAGTATTCCAGAGAAACGTTATTTATGTGTTCGGTTAATCTGACCTTAAGAGCCCTTTTAGTCCTTCCTACATATTGCAGTCCGCAGGGGCATTGTATAAGATAAACAACCCGCTCGGACGTGCAAGTTATGAAAGGTTTCACCTCATAAACCAGTGAGGTACTGGTGGAGGTGAACTGACAGATTTTTCTATCCCTACATCTATTAAGGTAACAAAATTGGCAGCTCCTACACCTATAGTACTCCGTGAGGTCATGAAAAAAACATCTATTGATATTAGGTGGATCCTGAACTGTGGGAGCGACTCTATTGCCCAAAGTAGAAGCTCCTTTGAACACAATACGGGGATTCTTAGGTAGAACTGTGTTAAGGACTGAATCAGGGGTCAAGATGTGCCAATGCTTTCTAACTAAGTCCTTGACCTGGCGATACTGTGTGGAAAATGTTGTAATAAATGGTAGGATAAAATTACCATTAACAGCCTGTCGTTGACCTGATCCCAACAGCGATGATCTATCTCTACCTCGTACTGTCTCCAATGATCTTGACAGTACATCCTGATTGTACCCTTTCTCCATGAACCTCTTGGTTAAAATGGCTGCTTGATTATCAAAGGTCTCAATTTCGGTACAATTGCACCGAAGGCATGTATATTGTCCTAGAGGGACCGCTCTCAACCAGGGTTCATAGTGGCAGCTGTCGAGAGGGATATATGAGTTTTTATCGGTTGCCTTGAAATAAGTGGAGGTCACTAGTTTGTTATCCTGGACCTTGATTTTAAGATCAAGAAAGTTAATCTCCACCTCACTGGCTTCAAAATTCAATTTGATGCCCCTGTCATTCTCGTTAAGGAAAGCCATAAAGCATAGGAGTTCAGCTTCACTGCCATCCCATAGGAGGAGGACATCATCAATGTACCTGGCCCATAAGACAACCTGTGGTCTATCTTGGGCCTTGACGACGTCCTCCTCCCACTTGGCCATGAATAGGTTAGCCAAACTGGGGGCATATTTTGCCCCCATGGCCACACCCCTATCCTGGCGAAAAAACTGGTGATCGAACCAGAAATAGTTGTGGCCGGTGGCATAATTAAGCAATTCCATAATAAAGTTAATTTGAGATGGAACAAGGCCAGAGTCCCTGGCTAGATACATACCGACTGCCTCTAATCCCAGGTTATGGGGTATGATAGTATAGAGTGAGGTCACGTCAGCCGTGACAACCATAGACCTGGCTTAAATGTAATCTGGGACAGCATATTGATCATTTGTGTAGTATCTTTCACAAATGAGGGAACATTCTGGACTAAGGGCTGTAGGAAGTGGTCTATATACTTACCCACCCGTGACGTGATCGAATCAATACCACTGACGATTGGATGCCCCGGGGGCAAGTTAGGCTTTTGTGGATTTTTGGGAGGTAATAGATTACCGGAGTGCGAGGAGCACTCGGTACTAAGAACAGTTTTTCTTTTTTATCCAAAATCCCATCACGGTAATCCTTATCCATGATAGCCTCCAACTCTTTTTTATACTTGACCACAGGATCCCTATTAAGGGAAGTATACGTATCCATGTCATCCACGATACGGTGCATCTCTTTCAGATAATCGCTCCGATCTAGGATGACTATCCCCCCACCCTTGTCTGCGGGGCGGATAACCAAGGATTTATTATTACACAGAGATTTGAGACCTATTTCAAGATCCCTATGCATTTTACCTTTCTGACTTTAATTAGTTCCAAATCCCTCAACATAACGTCTCTAAATATTTACATATTTACAGATACAGTGAGAAGGCCCCAAACTGTCTGCCAGACATTGATTTATATCAGAGATCAGAGGAATCTATTTTATCTCTCATACAAAATAAAATATTAGTTGCAGAGAGATGGAAATAATTCCTCCTAATTGTACACATGTTGGGGTACATGTACATATAACATTGTATGTGTAGTGAGAATAGAATCCAGGAGAAACTCCCAGAATGGTTCTATGAGGTCTGATCACACCAGACAACCACTGATTGGTCTTGTTGGGATCAGACTGACATGCCGGTGTTGGAAATCCAATCCTCATCCATCAGAACCATTCATGGCCCATTTAGCTCTGGTTCCTTCAGAACACAGGATCGGCTTGTGGGCTGGGCAGGGAACACCCCCCAGGGTTGATTGGCTGATGGCTAAACTCCACCCACATCTATAAATTGAGGATCCTGAGATATGGACGGGGTGATTCCCATGGTGCCGGTCTAACCGGTGAATAGCAGATGTTCCTGACATGTTTCTGTCACAGGATAATCCTCAGAAAAAATAGGATTTTTTATAACCGCTTACCTGTAAAATCCTTTTCTTTCGATGGACATCACGGGACACAGAGCCTCAGTAATAACTGATGGGTTATATAGGTATCACTAGGTGATTGGACACTGGTCACACCCTAAACAAGAAGTTCAACCCCCTATATAATCCCTCCCCTTGCAGGGATACCTCAGTTTTGTAGTCAAGCAATATAAGTGTATTAGAAGAGGGGCGGGACCTCTGTGTCCCATGATGTCCATCGAAAGAAAAGGATTTTACAGGTAAGCTGTTATAAAAAATCCTATTTTCTTTCTTGAACATCACGGGACACAGAGTCTCAGTAATAACTGATGGGATGTCCCAGAGCAATGCTACCTGAGGGGAGGGGAACCACAACCAAGTAGGGTGCAATCAGACCTGAGGACCCAGTACCACTGCCTGCAGCACACTATGCCCAAAGGCAATATCCTCATGCCTTCTCACATCCACCTGATAAAATCTGGTGAATGTATGAACTGAAGACCAGGTTGCGGTCTTCAGTTCTTCACTGTCCAAGAAGCACCAATAGCTCCTGTGGAATGTGCTTTGATCTGAAACGGAGTAATCTTCTGTTTCAAACCGTAAGCCTGAATAATCAATTGTCGAATCCATTTAGAAATGGTAGATTTTGATGCTGCCTGTCCTCTATTGGGACCCTCTGGCAGCACGAACAAAACATCTGTTTTGCGAATTTGAGCAGTTGCTTCCAGATAGGCCTTGACTGCTCTTACTACATCCAAAGAATGTAGTGACCTTTCTTATGAAGAACAGGGATCTGGAAAAAAGGAATACAGAACAATGTCTTTGTTTAGATGAAAATCTGAAACCACCTTCGGTAAAAAACTAGGACGAGGGTGCAATACCACTCTATCCTTCTGCATAATCCAATAAGGCTCATTACAGGAAAGAGCTGCTAATTCTGATACTCTTCTAGCAGAAGAGATGGCTACCAGAAAAATTTACTTCCTTGTCAGCAAGACCAAAGGAATCTGACGTATTGGTTCAAAGGGCTGTTTCTGTAAAACAGACAACATCAACCTACCTTCTTCCTCTGTTGCTGATTGCGAGTCCTCACTGTATGCATCCTCTTCTCCCTGAGTCCGCGCCATCTTAGATCCCGCCATGCTGCCTCGTGCGGTCATCTACCTATTGAACATTTCTGCTATGTTCCCAGCTGGGAAATCTGCCGTGTTGCGCCGGGATCGCGTCTGTGGTGTTTGGGCAGCCTGCCTGTCCATTTCCAGGTCGATCTCTTCCGGGTGTAGTGCCTCAGGCTGGGTCTCTCCATCTCCGCTGCACACCAAGCCACGCTCCCCTATTGGATTTTTTAAAATTAAAAAAAGTAGAAAATATAATTTTTTCATTGCAAAAAATAAAAATCCTATAGGTGATCAAATACCACCAAAAGAAATCTCTATTTGTAGGAAAAAAGGACACAAATGTTGTTTGTGTACAGCATTGCGTGACCGCGCAATTACCAGTTAAAGCAGCGCAGTGCCAAATTGTAAAAAGTTCTCTGGTCATTAAGGGGGTAAATCCTTCCGGGGGTGAAGTGGTTAAGGTAAAAAATCTTCATCCCTTACATCCTCTGTAATAATTCCTGTAACATCCTAGTATATGTTCTATATCTATGGAGATGATATCTGATTACTGGAGACACTAAAGAATGGTGGATGGAAGAATAAAGTGCTTTAATATGAAGTGTCCCCATGTGAATGTAGAATCCCATTGTAAATGTGGAATATCCACCAATATATTACTTGTATCTCTAATATATCCCAGAAGTCTGTGCACTAAAGGCTGGTAAAGTATATCCACCCCCTCCCCCTACATTCTCTATAAGGGATCCTATTCCTGCCACAATCCAGTGATCTTCAATGGGAACTCCTGATTTGAGGACTTTAGGAAGGTGATGGAATATTGGGGTTACTGGGGTATCCACCATCAGAAATTCTGCTGTTTTATTTCATAAACCCCCCAGATCCTTTCCTTTATCTATCAATTTCAGAAGCCCCTGTATGAGACACTGTGTGAGGTCCTGCTTAATAACCGGGTACATAAGGGGGTGACTGAGCTGTCACAGCACCCCCTCTTTATACTGTGTAGACATAAGTACTACAACAGCTTCACCTTTATCAGCTTCCCTAATAACAAGATTTTTCCTTTGTATAACATTCTGTATATCCTGATATTCCGCACTAGTGATGTTATGTTACTTTTCACTAAATGGGAATAATTCCTCATATTCATCTTATAATATAATATAATGTGTCTGGATTTGTCTCTGCAGGTTGTGGGGATGTGGTGTGACTTCCTCTGGCTGTGATGATCTGGGATCCATTCTTATCAATAATCGATCCCTCACCGCACTTGATTTATCAGGGAATAATCTGGAAGACTCTGGAATAAAACTTCTATGTGAGGGGCTCAGACATCCTGGCTGTACTCTGCAGAGTCTGGGGTGAGAATTATCCTATAAATGATATAATATCCTGCATAAGACCCCTTTCACACCAAAGGCGTTTTGCAGGCGCTATAGAGTTTAAAATAGTGCCTGCAATCTGCCCTCAAACAGCTGCAGCATTGTCTCCAGTGTGAAAGCCCAAGGGCTTTCACACCGGAGCGCTGCGCTGGCAGGACGGGAAAAAAAGTCCTGCCAGCAACTTCTTTGGAGTGGTGAAGGAGCGGTGTGTTTACCGCTCCTCCACCGCTGCTCCCCATTGAAATCAATGGGGCAGCGCTGGGATACCTGCTGGCAAAACGCTGTTATTGCGGCGCATTGCGGGCGGCTTTAACCCTTTCTCGGCCGCTAGTGGGGGGTAAAAGCGCCCCACTAGCGGCCAAACTGCGCCGCTAATCCGACGGTAAAATGGTAAAAATAGCGGCGTTTTACCGCCGACTCTTTGGGCGGCCCGGTGTGAAAGGGCTCTAATTCTGGTATAAATACTCTATGTGAGGGACCCAGACATGTCACCTAGATGAAAGTTATACAAAGACAGACTTCTGATTGGCCGGTTACACTGGGAGTTCCCATCATAGTCCTTCAGATCACTCGCTGTTATTGGCTTTCATCCCCTCCCTCCTCCACTGACTATCAGAGATCAGACTTTGGCTGGGTTCACACTGGAGGTCACAGCGGCTCACAGCAGGGGGTCCGGTGCGTCTCCATTCACCACTTCAGGTCCCATTTCTGCCCGAATTTGGACCCGAAACAGACCAGAACACACACAGGACTCCGTATTCTCTTCATTCAGTGACCAATCATAGACAGATGCTCCTCAATTAGAATCTGGAAGGACAGAGCGAGTCTCTAGACCAGAAGTGACCCCTAGATGCCAATAAAATCCCCCCATCCTTGTAGATATAAAATTGTCACCTGGAATAACAAAAAATTTCTGCGCGGCCAAAAAAGGATAAAGATAAGCAGCTAACACAACCAATAGGATGTAGGCATGTAACAACAAACAAAACTTATGTGTAGCGCTAAAAAGTAAATGTCCAACCAATGATTAAAGGTATCACAGAAAACGTAAAAAAAGTCCTCCGTATATGTAAGACTCATAAATAGGTAGATGTATTTTTAGTGACTTCGTGCAAGGAACATATCACATGTGTGACATCTGGGGTTAACACAGAAGAGACGCACCACCACCAACAATAGGAAGGCTTACCAAATGGCGTGGACCCAAAAGGGCGTACGCCCAACTGGGTCAAATCAGGCTTGGATGGTGGGTATTGATGGATGTTCCAGAGAAGTGATGGAAGTAGAAGTCTGGAAGTAGACCGGGAGCTACTATGTCCCTCAGGATAATGTTGAAAAGCAAATGGCCATAAAATGTAATAAGAAGGAGAGAAGCCACATAGTGTAATTCCGTAAAAAAATATACCAAATTTATTAAAACAAGGGTACACTCACATGAAGTTCTAAAATCAGCGCTGTAAAAAGAATGGCGGCAGTGGAGTCCTACCCGACGCGTTTCGTCCTCGATGTCTAAGAGGTAATCATTGGTTGGACATTTACTTTTTAGCGCTACACATAAGTTTTGTTTATAAAATTGTCACCTCACTGAGCCTCAAAGAGAAGTCCTAGTCATTTCATCTACAAGCCCAGCAGGGGACGAGGCCGATACAGTGAGAATATAGAAAAAGGGGGAAAAAAACTGCGCTATATGGTATTAGGATATGAAAAAAATGGTGAATAAAGCAGCAATTCTAACAATAGAACACCAATTGTTAATACAAATTAAAAAGAAAAAAAGAATCGCGCTAAATAAGTGAAAAATGTTACATGAATTAAGCAGTGACAAAATTAAAAAAAAAAACACAATTAATGCACAGAGTAAATGTCAATAAAAATGAATGAAACCTCGTGAAAACTGCTTGTAGTCCAAAAAATAAATCTTAAACTGCAGTGAAAGAGGTGGCCCTAAACCACCAATATAAAAACAAAGTCCAAGTGATTGACAAATATTCATCTGTGAAAAACGGGAAGGAATCCACCACCAAGAATAGAAGGGGTCACTCCTTACCGAATGGCCACGATCCCCCACTACAGAGGTTCATAGCTCGCAGATACACATTAGCACGGGCAATAGGAACCCACATCAGCATCCACTAAGGGTCGTCACACCGTCAGCAGTGAACTCGTGGAAGGGACATACCATAAAACAAAAATGGAACTCACATAGCGTAAAACCATAAAAAACTTTATTCCAAAACTCATAAAATGAACACTTACAGTATTCCAGAGAAAAAAGAGCCTTAAGTCCGGTCCGTTTGCCTTGTGGACTCGAACAAACCCGTCCTACTGGAATAGAGCACAGATTGGAGGTGACGTCAGCACGTCATCTAGCTCCGCCCTAAGCGTTTTGTGATATCATCACATCTTCCAGGGGCACAGGCGGCGCACTACGTCACCTCCTTAAGTAGTCTCAAATCTAACCAAGCCTCATTATGAGCCCCGGTCTATCTAAAGATCAACAGATGCCACACCACAGATCACGACTTCCGGGTACATATCTCGGCATAGATTACTAACAATGGAACCAAAAGTTGCTACCGCTGTACATAAACTATTTTACATACGGAAATCTTCTAGACGTTCATAAACCATAAGTCCACTGAACGTTAAAATCTGTGAAAATATATAAAAATATAAAAAGATATAAAAGATTTTTAAATTTAAATAAACTGGAATTTTATTAGTATGTTTTGGGTAACCGCAGACCAAAGCATTATCGATCATCAAAATTAAATATTGCAAAAAATTTTTTTAAAAAAAAACAATCAAGAAAATTTGTATATTTTGCAATTCAAATGCTGGAAATGGAATTAATTTCACATCGTAGTCACCACTAAGGTGTCACTATCAAAAATTGACAGCGGCATCTAGTGGGTGATTGTGAGAATGCAACCCAAAACTACCAATTTCAATATAATTAATTGAAACGAAAGATAAAAATATATAAAATATATGAAAATTGTGTATAAAAGAAGCGGGGAAATTATGTTTAAGAGAGACATTGGATGAATAGCTTGATCCAGATAGACAGAGGCCCAATGAAACCAATATTCACATATAACACTCCGAAATTATCACTCAATAACTATAGTGATTACTAATGACAAAAACCAAAATTGTAGGTGAGTGGTCATACGATAAACCAATATGTCCTATAATACATATGTAGGTAGAATTGATAAGGAACCTCAATAAACATAAAGATTATCTGTTCTATTAAGAATTATTTATAAATGCATTTACATCTGTATCCACATTTAACCCAAAAGGGACATAAGTTCTTAATCTGTATATCCAAGACATTTCACACTTAGAAATCTCCCTTATCATTGAACTCCCTCTCCAGTGGGGTCTGTACTTGTCAATCCCCACATAGAGGGTGTTGGAGGGGTCTCTACTGTGCACTTCATCATAATGTCTCGACACAGGATGCTTGTCAAAACCTCTTCTGATGTTATTTATGTGTTCGGTTAATCTGACCTTAAGAGCCCTTTTAGTCCTTCCTACATATTGCAGTCCGCAGGGGCATTGTATAAGATAAACAACCCGCTCGGACGTGCAAGTTATGAAAGGTTTCACCTCATAAACCAGTGAGGTACTGGTGGAGGTGAACTGACAGATTTTTCTATCCCTACATCTATTAAGGTAACAAAATTGGCAGCTCCTACACCTATAGTACTCCGTGAGGTCATGAAAAAAACATCTATTGATATTAGGTGGATCCTGAACTGTGGGAGCGACTCTATTGCCCAAAGTAGAAGCTCCTTTGAACACAATACAGGGATTCTTAGGTAGAACTGTGTTAAGGACTGAATCAGTGGTCAAGATGTGCCAATGCTTTCTAACTAAGTCCTTGACCTGGCGATGCTGTGTGGAAAATGTTGTAATAAATGGTAGGCTAAAATTACCATTAACAGCCTGTCGTTGACCTGATCCCAACAGCGATGATCTATCTCTACCTCGTACTGTCTCCAATGATCTCGACAGTACATCCTGATTGTACCCTTTCTCCATGAATAGGGATGAGCCGAACACCCCCCTGTTCGGTTCGCACCAGAACATGCGAACAGGAAAAAAGTTCGCTCGAACACGCGAACACCGTTAAAGTCTATGGGACACGAACATGAATAATCAAAAGTGCTAATTTTAAAGGCTTATATGCAAGTTATTGTCATAAAAAGTGTTTGGGGACCTGGGTCCTGCCCCAGGGGACATGGATCAATGCAAAAAAAAGTTTTAAAAACGGCCGTTTTTTCAGGAGCAGTGATTTTAATAATGCTTAAAGTCAAACAATAAAAGTGTAATATCTCTTTAAATTTTGTACCTGGGGGGTGTCTATAGTATGCCTGTAAAGGGGCGCATGTTTCCCCTGTTTAGAACAGTCTGACAGCAAAATGACATTTCGAAGGAAAAAACTCATTTAAAACTACCGCGGCTATTAATGAATTGCCGGTCCGACAATACACATAAAAGTTCATTGATAAAAACGGCATGGGAATTCCCCACAGGGAAACCCCGAACCAAAAAAAAAAAAAAATGACGTGGGGGGGTCCCCCTAAATTCCATACCAGGCCCTTTAGGTCTGGTATGGATATTAAGGGGAACCCCGGCCAAAATTAAAAAAAAAAAAATGACGTGGGGTTCCCCCTAAATTCCATACCAGACCCTTCAGGTCTGGTATGGATTTTAAGGGGAACCCCGCGCCAAAAAAAAAAAAAAAACGGCGTGGGGTTCCCCCAAAAATCCATACCAGACCCTTATCCGAGCACGCAACCTGGCAGGCCGCAGGAAAAGAGGGGGGGACGAGAGTGCGGCCCCCCCTCCTGAACCGTACCAGGCCACATGCCCTCAACATTGGGAGGGTGCTTTGGGGTAGCCCCCCAAAACACCTTGTCCCCATGTTGATGAGGACAAGGGCCTCATCCCCACAACCGTGGCCGGTGGTTGTGGGGGTCTGCAGGCAGGGGGCTTATCGGAATCTGGAAGCCCCCTTTAACAAGGGGACCCCCAGATCCCGGCCCCCCCCCTGTGTGAAATGGTAAGGGGGTACTTACCCCTACCATTTCACTAAAAAAGTGTCAAAATAGTTAAAAATGACAAGAGACAGTTTTTGACAATTCCTTTATTTAAATGCTTCTTCTATCTTCCTTCATCTTCTTCATCTTCTGGTTCTTCTGGCTCTTCTGGTTCTTCCTCCGGCGTTCTCGTCCAGCATCTCCTCCGCGGCGTCTTCTATCTTCTTCTCCTCGGGCCGCTCCGCACCCATGGCATGAGGGGAGGCTCCCGCTATTCTCTTCATCTTCTTCTTCATCCTCTTCTCTTCTTCATCTTCTTCATCTTCTTCATCTTCATCTTCTCTTCTTAATTTTCTTCTGCGGGCCGCTCCGCATCCATGTATGGAGGGAGGCTCCCGCTGTGTGACGGCGTCTCCTCGTCTGACGGTTCTTAAATAACGGGGGGCGGGGCCACCCTCTGACGCACGGGACATGACGGGACTTCCCTGTGGCATTCCCCGTGACGTCACAGGGAAGTCCCGTCAAGTCACCGTGCGTCAGAGGGGGGCGGGGTCACCGGGTGGCCCCGCCCCCCGTTATTTAAGAACCGTCAGACGAGGAGACGCCGTCACACAGCGGGAGCCTCCCTCCATGCCAGCATGGCTGCGGAGCGGCCCGGAGAAGAAATGAAGAAGGAAGAAGAGATGAAGAAGAAGAAGATGAAGAAGAGAAGAGGATGAAGAAGAAGAAGATGAAGAGAAGAGCGGGAGCCTCCCCTCATGCCATGGGTGCGGAGCGGCCCGAGGAGAAGAAGATAGAAGACGCCGCGGAGGAGATGCTGGACGAGTACGCCGGAGGAAGAACCAGAAGAGCCAGAAGAACCAGAAGATGAAGAAGATGAAGGAAGATAGAAGAAGCATTTAAATAAAGGAATTGTCAAAAACTGTCTCTTGTCATTTTTAACTATTTTGACACTTTTTTAGTGAAATGGTAGGGGTAAGTACCCCCTTACCATTTCACACGGGGGGGCCGGGATCTGGGGGTCCCCTTGTTAAAGGGGGCTTCCAGATTCCGATAAGCCCCCCGCCCGCAGACCCCCACAACCACCGGCCACGGTTGTGGGGATGAGGCCCTTGTCCTCATCAACATGGGGACAAGGTGTTTTGGGGGGCTACCCCAAAGCACCCTCCCAATGTTGAGGGCATGTGGCCTGGTACGGTTCAGGAGGGGGGGCGCACTCTCGTCCCCCCCTCTTTTCCTGCGGCCTGCCAGGTTGCGTGCTCGGATAAGGGTCTGGTATGGATTTTTGGGGGAACCCCACGCCGTTTTTTTTTTTTTTTTTGGCGCGGGGTTCCCCTTTAAAATCCATACCAGACCTGAAGGGTCTGGTATGGAATTTAGGGGGAACCCCACGTCATTTTTTTTTTTAAATTTTGGCCGGGGTTCCCCTTAATATCCATACCAGACCTGAAGGGCCTGGTATGGAATTTAGGGGGACCCCCCCACATCATTTTTTTTTTTTTTAATTTTGGTTCGGGGTTTCCCTGTGGGGAATTCCCATGCCGTTTTTATCAATGAACTTTTATGTGTATTGTCGGACCGGCAATTCATTAATAGCCGCGGTAGTTTTAAATGAGTTTTTTCCTTCGAAATGTCATTTTGCTGTCAGACTGTTCTAAACACGGGAAACATGCGCCCCTTTACAGGCATACTATAGACACCCCCCAGGTACGAAATCTAAAGGGATATTACACTTTTATTGTTTGACTTTAAGCATTATTAAAATCACTGCTCCTGAAAAAACGTCCGTTTTTAAAACTTTTTTTTGCATTGATACATGTCCCCTGGGGCAGGACCCGGGTCCCCATACACTTTTTATGACAATAACTTGCATATAAGCCTTTAAAATTAGCACTTTTGATTTCTCCCATAGACTTTTAAAGGGTGTTCCGCGGCATTCGAATTTGCCGCGAACACCCCAAATTGTTCGGTGTTCGGCGAACTTGCGAACAGCCAATGTTCGAGTCGAACATGAGTTCGACTCGAACTCGAAGCTCATCCCTATCCATGAACCTCTTGGTTAAATTGGCTGCTTGATTATCAAAGGTCTCAATTTTGGTACAATTGCACCGAAGGCGTGTATATTGTCCTAGAGGGACCGCTCTCAACCAGGGTTCATAGTGGCAGCTGTCGAGAGGGATATATGAGTTTTTATCAGTTGCCTTGAAATAAGTGGAGGTCACTAGTTTGTTATCCTGGACCTTGATTTTAAGATCAAGAAAGTTAATCTCCACCTCACTGGCTTCAAAATTCAATTTGATGCCCCTGTCATTCTCGTTAAGGAAAGCCATAAAGCATAGGAGTTCAGCTTCACTGCCATCCCATAGGAGGAGGACGTCATCAATGTACCTGGACCATAAGACCACCTGTGGTCTATCTTGGGCCTTGACGACGTCCTCCTCCCACTTGGCCATGAATAGGTTAGCCAAACTGGGGGCATATTTTGCCCCAATGGCCACACCCCTATCCTGGCGAAAAAACTGGTGATCGAACCAGAAATAGTTGTGGCCGGCGGCATAATTAAGCAATTCTATAGTAAAGTTAATTTGAGATGGAACAAGGCCATATAATTCGTTCCAAATCCCTCAACATAACGTCTCTAAATATTTACATATTTACAGATACAGTGAGAAGGCCCCAAACTGTCTGCCAGACATTGATTTATATCAGAGATCAGAGGAATCTATTTTATCTCTCATACAAAATAAAATATTAGTTGCAGAGAGATGGAAATAATTCCTCCTAATTGTACACATGTTGGGGTACATGTACATATAACATTGTATGTGTAGTGAGAATAGAATCCAGGAGAAACTCCCAGAATGGTTCTATGAGGTCTGATCACACCAGACAACCACTGATTGGTCTTGTTGGGATCAGACTGACATGCCGGTGTTGGAAATCCAATCCTCATCCATCAGAACCATTCATGGCCCATTTAGCTCTGGTTCCTTCAGAACACAGGACCGGCTTGTGGGCTGGGCAGGGAACACCCCCCAGGGTTGATTGGCTGATGGCTAAACTCCACCCACATCTATAAATTGAGGATTCTGAGATATGGACAGGGTGATTCCCATGGTGACAGTCTAACCGGTGAATAGCGGATGTTCCTGACATGTTTCTGTCACAGGATAATCCTCAGAAAAAAATAGGATTTTTTATAACAGCTTACCTGTAAAATCCTTTTCTTTCGATGGACATCACGGGACACAGAGCCTCCTGGACGAGAACGCCGGAGGAAGAACCAGAAGAGCCAGAAGAACCAGAAGAAGAAGAAGATGAAGGAAGAAAGAAGAAGCATTTAAATAAAGGAATTGTCAAAAACTGTCTCTTGTCATTTTTAACATTTTTGACAGTTTTTTAGTGAAATGGTAGGGGTAAGTACCCCCTTACCATTTCACACAGGGGGGGGGCCGGGATCTGGGGGTCCCCTTGTTAAAGGGGGCTTCCAGATTCCGATAAGCCCCCCGCCCGCAGACCCCCACAACCACCGGCCACGGTTGTGGGGATGAGGCCCTTGTCTTCATCAACATGGGGACAAGGTGCTTTGGGGGGCTACCCCAAAGCACCCTCCCAATGTTGAGGGCATGTGGCCTGGTATGGTTCAGGAGGGGGGGGGCCGCACTCTCGTCCCCCCCTCTTTTCCTGCGGCCTGCCAGGTTGCGTGCTCGGATAATGGTCTGGTATGGATTTTTAGGGGGACCCCACGCCGTTTTTTTTTTTTTTTGGGCGCGGGGTTCCCCTTAAAATCCATACCAGACCTGAAGGGTCTGGTATGGAATTTAGGGGGAACCCCACGTCAATTTTTTTTTTAAATTTTGGCTGGGGTTCCCCTTAATATCCATACCAGACCTGAAGGGCCTTGTATGGAATTTAGGGGGACTCCCACATCATTTTTTTTTTTAAATTTTGGTTCGGGGTTGCCCTGTGGGGAATTCCCATGCCGTTTTTATCAATGAACTTCTATGTGTATTGTCGGCAATGCAATAGCCGCGGTAGTTTTAAATGAGTTTTTTCCTTCAAAATGTCATTTTGCTGTCAGACTGTTCTAAACACGGGAAACATGCGCCCCTTTACAGGCATACTATAGACACCCCCCAGGTATGAAATTTAAAGGGATATTACACTTTTATTGTTTGACTTTAAGCATTATTAAAATCACTGCTCCTGAAAAAACGGCCGTTTTTAAAACTTTTTTTTGCATTGATCCATGTCCCCTGGGGCAGGACCCAGGTCCCCAAACACTTTTATTGACAATAACTTGCATATTAGCCTTTAAAATTAGCACTTTTGATTATTCATGTTCGTGTCCCATAGACTTTAACGGTGTTCGCGTGTTCGAACGAATTTTTTTCCTGTTCGCATGTTCTGGTGCGAACCGAACAGGGGGGTGTTCGGCTCATCCCTAATGGTGAGTATTGCTTGACTTTCATTTATTTTCTATATATATTTTTCATCTTTATCCATAGCATACTAAGGCTGCTTAAATATGGACCTCCCGTACTGATATTCTAAGGCTGCCATTTGGAGTACCACCTTTTGGAGACTTTGAAGCCGCGATGTTCTCCTTCTAGTTTTGTTCATAAGGCTTTATTAGCCCTCAACAATATACTCTGATTCAATTTAAGGTAAAATATATCCCTACCCTTTTCTGATATCTGCCCCTTGAGTGTGCTATGAATCATTTATGAATATTTTTTTTTTACTTTTTATTCATTATATATATATTTTTTTTCTTTCTTTTTTCCTTTTTACAGTTAGCCTTTGGCTAATGTATTTTACATATCAGCACCTCTGTTGACCATAATGGGTTGGTAGATCCTAAATGGGTGAGACGTATCCAGTTACCTATGAATGTGAACCACATGTTTTTTTCTTACATCTACAATCTGCTTGCTACTTCTTTTCAATTTTTTGATGTGCTTGGGTAAGCGAGTTCCATCTATGATGATTTAAATTTCCTATAATAAATTGTTCACTATCATGGACAAACAACACAACATATAACATTTACAAGATGATTATTATAATAATTTTTTAAATCTTTTGATTATTGAAATTCTATTGGAGACACTTTTTTGAATTATATGATAAGATTCTTTTCTTATGTATGCAATAATTTTCTGTTTTAGTCTAAGAAGCATATGTATTGTATGCGTTGTTTTTGAGTTGTCTGATTTATGTATTCTTTCTCTTTTATTCATAGTATGTCACATATGTACCAAAACTCCTGATGAAGCTCATGAATTGAGCGAAACATGTTGAGTGGTATTCATGAAGTGGTTTTGTCAATCTCATGCAATAATTGATTGATTTAGATTGAAAAATTGCTGTTTTTTAATTCTGTGGTGATATTTTGTAATAGAAATTTTGAATAAAAGATTTATATATATTTTTTATATAGTTGCATACATTGTTTGTTTTTGTTTTTTTTTTTTTTTTTTTTTATTTGATCTGATACTATAAGCACCTTAAAAGTCCCAGGGGTAAATTTACCACAATTCCCTCTATTTATATATATGTTCTGGAAGAGAGGTTGGACTTGGGTATATATATATTTAAGGCTGTCTACATAGCGGCCGTGTATAGAGTGTGACTGTGGACAGAGATAGATTGAGCTAGATTAGGCAGGCAGGTTAGTTAGTTGCAGTGATTGTGATGTGTATTTGATGTGTGTATGTATATGTACATATATTTATATATATATATATATATATATATATATATATATATATATATATATATATATATATATATATATATATAATATATGTACACATACATACACACATCAAATACACATCACATTCACTGCAACTAACTAACCTGCCTGCCTAATCTAGCTCAATCTATCTCTGTCCACAGTCACACTCTATACATGGCCGCTATGTAGACAGCCTTAAATAGTGTGGGGTGTGGACTTCGTCCCCCTGAGCCATGATTGGCCAAAGGCACACTGTCTTTGGCCAATTATCGCTCTCTCTGCAGAGCTCGCTGTGATTGGCCAAAGCATGCACCTGACCTGCATGCTTTGGCCACTCATCAGACACTAATGCACTGTGCTCTCACAGTGCATTATGGGGCATTCTGCGGCACTTGAATTTCCCGCGAATGTCCCATATTGTTCGACTCGAACATCAAGCTCATCCTTACCCTTGACTTTTATTTGCTGTTTTTCACAGAAGATCTGTAGAGATCTATTGTGAACAAAAGCAATTTATATGCTGGTCAATTTATCGCCGCAAATCGTCATTTGACCCTTTCCAGAGAATGTGGCTGGAAACCTATTACGGTTCCCGAATTTAAGACCTTTCTGGGCCTATTTTTCCTCATGGGCATTACTAAAAAGTGTGAGCTGCGGTCATATTGGTCCACTGACCCAATTCACCATATGCCCGTGTTCTCTGCTTCCATGACCAGGACTAGATATGAGCAAATCTTGTGGTTTATGCACTTCAACGACAATGAACTCTGTCGTCCTCGGAGTGATTCTGAAAACGATCGGCTCCACAAAATACTTCCCCTCTAAAACCACTTCAACCAACAATTTGAAGCCTTGTTTATTCCCGATCAATTTGTCTGCATTGATGAGTCCCTAATTAAATTTTCTGTCCACCTTTCTTTCAAACAGTATTCCCCCAGCAAGCGTGCCAGATATGGGGTCAAGATGTGTAAGCTCTGAGACAGGGCCACAGGCTATACATGTAGTTTTCTGGTTTACGAGGGAAAAGATAGTCACGTGGAGCCCCACAACTGCCCAGACTACATAGGGAGCAGCGGTAAGATTATTTGGGACTTGGTGTCACCCTTATTCAGAAAGGGGTACCATTTATATGTGGACAATTATTACACAAGCGTGACACTTTTTAGTCACCTTTTTGATTCTGGAATTGGCACCGTGCGATCTAATCACCAGGGCTTCCCCCAACGACTTGTAGATTCCCAACCTAGACTGGGAGAGAGCCTGCTTGAAGTGTAATAAATTGCTTGCAGTGAAGTGGAGGGACACACGGAATGTTTTCGTTCTGTCCTCCTTTCACACAGATACGACGGTCCAAATTCCAACAGTGACTAGTGTTGTTGAGAAGCCCCTCTGTGTCCACAAATACAACCTTAACAAGGGAGGGGTGGACTTCAAGGACCAGATGATGGCGTTGTACTTAATTGCCCATAAGACCAGACGCTGGTACAATAAAGTGTCTGTATACTTATTTCAATTGGCTCTGCTGAACGTTTATGTGCTATACAAAGTAACAGGATGAACTGGATCCTTCCTAAAATTCCAGGAAGAGATCATCACAGCCCTTTTGTATCCAGACGGTGCGGTGTCCAACTTCCCAATGCAAATGCAGTGAGCCGGCTACATGAGAGGCATTTTCTGGATGTCCACCCTGGTACCCCTACCCAAAGAGCACCACAAAGAAGATGTCGTGTCTGTATAAAATGTGGATATAGGCGTAACACCCGCTTTTATTGTCCCTCCTTTCCTGACCAACCTGGTCTCTGCATTGGTGAATGTTTCCATCGCTACCATACACTAGTGGAGTATTAGAATAGGGTACAGCACGGCACAGTCCTAGGGCACACTTACACAGGGTCTACAAAGATGTTAGATGGCCATCACATTTTGAGAGACCCTTACCTGGAACGTTTATAGTTACAATAAATATGTAAAAAAAGAAAAAAAAAACATAAAAAGAAAAAAAAGATGCAGGTCAATGATCCGGTGAGCTGGGTGATGCAGGATCAGCAGCAGGCTGGAGCCGGGTCAGACAAGCCGGGTCAAACACAGGTAATCAGGTAAATAATGCCCCGTACACATAGTCGGATTTTCCGATGGGAAATGTCCGATCGGAGCGTGTTGTCGGACATTCCGACCGTGTGTGGGCTCCATCGGATTTTCTGACACACAAAGTTTATGAGCAGGCTATAAAATTTTCCGACAACAAAATCCGATCGCGTCAATTCCGACCGTGTGTGGCCAGTTCCGACGCACAAAGTGCCACGCATGCTCAGAAGAAATTCCGAGACGGAACAGCTCGGTCTGGTAAGATTAGCGTTCAGAATGGATCTAGCACTTTTGTCAGGCTGCAATGTTTTAAATTGTTTAATGCAGCACACTCTCTTCTTCTTTATAATGCTATAAGAATGAAGTAGTTTTGCTGCTCATATTCACACAGACTTCTCACAAACTTCTTTCTTTATTATTTCTGTTGATTTCATCAATATAATATTTTTATTAGTCACATCTGACTCAAAATTTTTTTTTTTTTGTATTTTTTTTGTTAATATTTTTTTCAAGCCTGATCTTGTATTTTTTTTTAACTCCAGAATATTTTTGGGTGTGCTTTGTGTATCAAGTTACCACAACATCATTATTATCTTGTATTATAAGATTGCTTGGTGTTGGTGTCTCTTGTTAATTTCACATTGTATTTTTGAAATGTACCTGCCTCCTCACAAACAAACTATCCTTTTTGAAGGAAAACACACATAGGCGAGTATAATGGAAAAAAAATCCTTTATTAAGGGCTCAGAACCAAACAAACAGGGAGGCAACGCTGGAGAAACAGCAGAAATTGGTGAAGCCTTTGGCCCCCAGGGCACACATCAATTACCGTATTTATCGGCGTATAACACGCACTTTTTTCCCCTTAAAATCAGGGGAAAGTCGCAGGTGCGTGTTATACGCCGATCCCCGCCGATCCTGAGCTGTCAAATGTCAAAATCGCGGACAGCGATTTGAAAATGGCGCCGCCGGAGCCGAAGTACACAGAGCGGCTCGGACCTACTCGGATAGCTCCGCTCCGGACTACGAGTGGAGCCGAAAGTAAACGAGAGCCGCCGGAAAGAGCCGAGGACCGGCTCTGTGTACTTCGACGCCAGCGGCGCCATTTTCAAATCGCGGACCGCGATTTTGAAGCCCTGGAAGCAGGGACAGGGGATCCCAGGCTGCACTGGGGCAAGGCTGCACTGGGGCAAGGCTGCACTGGGGAAGGCTGCACTGGGGAAGGCTGCACTGACAAGGCTGCACTGGGGAAGGCTGCACTGACAAGGCTGCACTGGGGAAGTCTGCACTGGGGAAGGCTGCACTGACAAGGCTGCACTGGGGAAGGCTGCACTGGGGAAGGCTGCACTGACAAGGCTGCACTGACAAGGCTGCACTGGGGAAGGCTGCACTGACAAGGCTGCACTGGGGAAGGCTGCACTGACAAGGCTGCACTGACAAGGCTGCACTGACATGGCTGCACTGACAAGGCTGCAATGAAGGGCATTTAAATGTAAGTTTTTTTCCCTTCAACTTCCCTCCTAAAAGTTTTTTTTCCCTAAAATTCCCTCCTAAATTGGGGTGCGTGTTATACGCCGGTGCGTGTTATACGCCGATAAATACAGTATTTTCAGGCAAAATTGGTGGCCTGAGGAGTCCTTATCTAAGGGAGTGCAGTCTGGTCCAGAAGTCCAAGAGAATCATGAAAGCAGCAGATGACATGTATGTCCCCAGGCTGTGGTCATACAAGAGCCTGCATCTTTTGTCAGACCAGACTGAACCCAGGGTCATCACTCTCTGGTCTTCCTTCTACGCTGTGTCTGTGATGGTGGAGTTGTGGCAGGAGGAGGAGGATGGTCCAACTCACACAGGTGGGTAATGGGGGTGATTTCACCCCTCACCCCCTTAGTTAAGGTTTTATAACACACATGAGGCATTGGCCCTCCTGCATGTCCTTCAGTTTGGTGGCAGCCATGCAGGCAAAGGCCTCTTCTGGAGTGGGGAAGGCTCTGAGGGATGCAGAAGCCTCCTGAATCAGCCTGAGCACTGAATCCTACACATTACTCCCCTTCCTGGTTCTTTTGTTTGGAAGGCGGAGGGGCGGGACCTGCGACTCTGGCCTTTTCCTGGCTGCCACTTAGCCCCGCCTCCTCCTGTGTGCCACATTCCACAGCCTCCTCCTGTGTGCCACATTTCACAGCCTCCTCCTAGCTGAGGTCTTCCTGTGTATGAAAAAGGGACATAGGGGCATAGTTTGAGTTTTTTATTCATCAATCACACACAATTTTCACCTCATGATTATTGCAAATTGAATGTAAACAAATATAACAGACTATCCTTCTTACTAGTGTAAGAGTAGAGAGGGGTTCCCTGACTCCAGTCTGGTCTGACAGAAATCGCAGTCTCTCATAGTACCACAGCTTGGGGACATAAACATCATCTGCTGCAGCTCCAGACCTCTGGGAATCTGTGACCTTCTTGCGCTCCCTAAGATATGTGCTCCTCAGGCCACCAATTTTGGCTTTTAAATAGGGGATGGTTGCTGTGGGGACCACCGGCTTCACCAACTCCAGCAGTTTCTCCAGCGCTGCCTGCCTCTTTTGTTTATTATTGTATTGGGGGTGTTTCACCTGCCACAGATGGGGCAGCTCCCTGTACTTGTCTATAAACAGGGGGAGGAAGTTGTGGTCATTGAAGCCATCCATTTTCTCTGCAAGACACAAGACAAACCCTAATGTCAGGCTCAAGTCTCCTAATCTTGTCACAATATAGGCCTCAATCTAGAAGCAGTATAGGCCCAAGTTTAAATCTTACCTTCGTTATCACGATCGGTGCCTCCGATACTCCTTCCTCCACTCACAGATCGTATGTACTATGCACGATCGTCCGTGTTACGCTTTATATACACTGCGCATGCGTGAAACTCCTACCGCCCCGACGTTCTTTCTAATCTATTCCCTGCCCCTTCTCATTCGGCGCAGTGGGGGAAGAGCACATAGCGGAGACACAACAGGTGCGTGCTAATTACAGCAACGAGGAGGAGGAGGAGGAAAGGCCGGAGCCAGAATTGTCTGGATCCCAGAGGAGAAGATTTAAGGCATCGAATATGTCCTTTGTAGAGATGGTGGAGATGGTCAACATAATGAAGAGTGCCGACAATGACGGGAAGTATGGACCTTACCCCAACCCCAATGTCAGAAAGGCCAAGATCATGGCGAAAGTTGTGAAGAGTCTGCACCGAAATTTTGGGGTACGACAATCCAAGGATCAACTCAGGAAGCGGTGGTCGGTCCTCAAATTAAGGGAGCATGAGCAGTACAGAAGGATCAGGAGAGTGCTGCAAAAACAGTAGTTGTCCTGTGTTCCTATCCTTTATTTTTATAACGTTCGTTCTGCTCCATGTGCTTTTCTTAACTGTTGTACAGTTTAAAATGGCAACTTTCATGTTCATGGGCACATTGTTCGTTCGTAGGAAACATTGTTCGTTCGGCCAATAAAACACCATGTTTTGGCCAGATGCATTTGAATACATTTTTGCTAGCCTACTTCTCTTAAAATAATTTTGGTGTCTAGATGGGTTTGTAACTAGAATGAAATGCAAACTAGATTCTGTGTAAGGAGAGGACACTCAGCAGCTGTTTACACATCTGGACACTGGAGCACTAGAGTGGGACACCAGAACACCCTTTTTTATTAGGGGGCTCACACAGGTGCTCCAGTGTATACTATAGGGGGGTCTCCATCTGTGAAGCTTGTACAAGCTTGACAAAGGAAAACAATATTCCTTCATCTTGGAACTCTGCCAATTATACCCCACTTCCAAGCAATGTTTCATATTCCTATTTCTGCCATCAAATATCTGTGTGCTAAGTATACCTATTTTTTTTACATAGGGGAGAAAAGACTCAGAGGACACCCCTTATCTGAGGAGACAACTGACCCCCCACCTCAGGAAGAAGTGGAAATGCCACAAACCCAACAGGAGGAGGAGGAAGGAGAAGTGGTGGAAATTGTCACCACAACAGGTGAGTATCTGCGACCACAGGCTCAGGAAAGAGATGGATGGTGGCATATTCATAATGCATGGTGTGTTTTTGTTTCTATATTTTTAGGTGATCGTGATGTTGTGGATGAAGGTCATTTCACCAGTGAGAGTGCCCAGATCCTGATCGGGGAGATCATGGGGTGTAATAGGGACTTGGAAAACATCAAGCAAAACATCAATGATGTTCAAAACAAAATGAAGAACATCATTGATGTTTTAGGGAGAGTTTATAACACCTCCAAATCCCTAACTTTGTTGTCCTTTTTTTAATGAAAAAATGTTAAACATTTTTTGACATATTATAGAAAAGCCAAATTTTGAAGATGCACACAGTGTGTCAACATGTGCTATCTGCCATCACGGGAGATCAATGTAGGCGTTTTGGGGGTGCAACCCCTTCCTTAATAATAAAGTAGCTGAGAGGAAGGGGTTGCACCCCCAAAACACGTCCCTTGATCCCCCGTGATGGCAGCTAGCACATGTTGATATTCGGCAATTTGTGTGTTTTACCTTAAATGGACATTTCTACTTTTATTAATGTGAAACAAAAAATTGTTATACAACAAACATGTTTTTTTTTAAAAAAACCTTTTATAAATGCACATGTGATTGTGCTGGTATTAAAAAGATTGATAATCAAGAATGTGTGGATTATTCTTTCAATGCTCCAAAACTTTGGGTGTGGTAAAATTGGTGTTTATTGTGACAATGGGGGTTATTTCCTAAGGGAAAATCCACTTTGCACTACAAGTGCAGTTTCAGTGCAGTCTCAAGTGCACTTGTAGTGCAAAGTGTCTTTGCCTTTAGTAAATAACACCCAACAGTGCTTTCTAATGTTACACAATCATGCCATTTTCAGGACTACCCACATTTTTTAACAGAGAAAAGTTTTATTGAACAATAAGACAGTACAGATTTAGGAGTCATACATAAGATTGTTGCTAAATACACTTCTAGAATTTTACAGTAATATATACTCATTCAATTATGTGCATATTGTCCCCTAACATGTTATGTTATAGTGTAACCAAGGATCTTATGAAAGTTACTGGTGCTAATATAAGTGAAGTAACGTCAGAAGCATTCATATGAAAAATAGAATTAAAGAAGGGCTGAAAAATCCCATCCTGTGTGATGATGGCTAGTCCCCGACTCCTCGACCAGAAACAAGGAGAGGAGGGGATGCGGGGGGGAATGTGGGAAGCGAAGTGGAGATAGGAGGGGGGGGCAAAAAAAAGGGGGGCAGCATCATCCTCATCTCACTTTAATAATAAGCAGACTTTTTTGTCGCACCAGAGTTAGGTATCTAGCACCAGCTAGTTCTCACCTCGTTATGCAAGATAAATTACAAGTGTTAGCCTTCCTAATAAATCAGCAATCCTCAGCACTGCTCATCCACATGCATTTACCCAGTTCATCCAAATTTTGTTGTATTTTTGTGGGCAGTTTCTACTTTCATAAGTAAGTCTATACAGGGGTAACACACCATTGATTGATTTCTGCAATGCTTCTATAGATGGGGTTTTTTTTTGTTTCCACCTAAGGAGTATCTCCCTCCTAGCATAAAATAGGGAGTAGGTTAGGCAAAGTTTAACATAGCGGTCTCCCTCTATATCATCTAAGTGGCTCAGTAACATGGTTAAAAGATCAAGCGGTATTTTGATTCCGCATATTGTGCCTAAGATATCTGCCACTGAGGTCCAATACGGGCGTAACTTAATGCATGACCCGACTACATGAAAGAAGGAGCCCACCTCTAAACCACATCTATTACAGCTGGGGCTAAGCCCAGGATATATATTAGCCAGCCTTTGTGGCATGTAATATGCTCTGTGCAAGAATTTTAATTGAACAAACCTGTCTCTGGCTGCAATCTTAGAGGGGATGAAAGCCGTCAGGCACTCCTCCCATTCCTCCTCCCCCAAAGAAGGGATATCAACTTGCCACCTTGCCATTGACCTATTTGTTTTTACATCATGTGCCACTGTGAGGTGTAAGTATAGGATTGAAAGAGGCTTATCCAGCATTCCCAAAATCAGGACACGCTCAATCGGGTCTGGTTCGAGCGTCACCTGGGAGGGAAACTGCGCTCTGAGAGAGTGATGTAACTGCCTATATCTGAACAAGAAGGTTTGTGGCAACGCATGGTTCAACTTCAGCTCCCGGAACGAAACTATACCCTCCCTTTGGATAACTTGTTTTAATTTAACAATACCTTTCTTGGCCCAACTCGCCGGATCAGGGATAGTAAGTAGGTGAGGGAGCATGGGATTAGCCCATAGTGGGGTGTGCAGGGAAATAGAGGATTGCCCCAGGAGAGCGGCTCTGGAGGTATTCCATACCTGGATGGTAGTCCTCATAGGACCTGTAACTACAGCGCTAGCTTTTACTCCTCTATATGGCAGATTGGATAAGGCTGCGTAGGACCCTAAGATATCCGCCTCAAGAGTGACTGCTGGGTTGAGTTGGGGTTGCGAGAACCACCACCTCACCGTTACTAGGACAGCAGCCCAGTAATACATCAGGAAGTTGGGCAATGCCAAGCCTCCACTATATAAAGGAGGATAAAGTATGTGTTTTGCTACTCTCCATGACTTCCCTGCCCAGAGGAAGGAGATCACTACACTTTCCAACCGCCGAAAGAATGATTTAGGAACTGGTACTGGAGTGTGCCGAAAAAAATATAAACATTTTGGCAGGTATACCTACCGGGGTCAGCGGGAGTGACTTCCAGGTAGAGCACTTCTGTTGGAGTTGAGAAAGTAGTGGAAATACATTCTTTTCTAGGTAGCCAGATAAATCATTCCCCACTCTCACCCCCAAGTATTTGAGCTCCTGCGTCCACTGTAAAGGAGTTCCAGTGTCCACCAGGGGCATTGTTGGATTAAGGGGTAAATGGACCGATTTATTCCAATTAATTCTAATTCCAGAAAAGTAACCAAATTTGTCAATGATTGCTAGGGCTGCTTTAAGGGAATCAGAGGCATCTGCCAAATACAGAAGGGAGTCATCAGAGTACAATGAAAGTTTCTCCACCAAGGGGCCTACTCGGAGCCCCCTGACCGAGTCATCCACCCTCAGAAGGGCTGCGAGGGGCTCCAACGCTAGGGGACAATAGACACCCTACCTCGTACCTCTCCCCAGCGTGAACGCCCCGGAAAGCATCCCATTGGTGCGGACTCTAGCTGTTGGGTGGGAGTATAGCAGTCTGAGCCAAGCCAAAAATTTAGGGTCCGAACCCAAATCTGCCAAGGACTTCCCAAAAGTAGCCCCAACTCAACCAAGTCGAAAGCCTTCTTGGCGTCGAGTGAGGCCACCACTCCCTGCCCATGGGAGGAGGCTATCGCTATATGTGTATGTAAGTGTCGGATATTTATGTCTGTACTCCTCCCAGGCATAAATCCCGTCTGGTCTGGGTGTATTAGGGCTGTGATGACCGTATTGAGTCTGTTTGCCAATATTTTGGCAAGAATTTTTGTATCTACATTAAGTAGAGATATGGGACGATATGATGAACAGAGAGTCGGATCTTTCCCCGGCTTGGGGATAACAGTTATTACCACCTCATGCATGGAATCTGGAAGATGTACTTCCTCCATAGATTTGGCAAATAATATTTGAAGGTTAGGGGCTAGTTGTTCAGCATAGAGTTTGTAAAACTCTACCGGGAAACCGCCCTGTCCCGACGTTTTACCTGTTTGCATCATTTTTAGAGCCTTATGTATTTCCTCAATTTTGATGGGGTCATTTAGCTTGTTAGCATATGTTGGGGTGAGAGTCAGGATGTCCACCCTGTCCAGGTAAGCTCTGAGTTCCTCCATTTCATAAGACACCCTAGAGCTATACAATGTTTGATAAAAGGAGGAGAATTCCCGGTTAATTTCGGCTGGGGTGGAAAGTAGTGAGTGATCTGCCGCCCGAATCTGCCCTATAGACATTCCCACGGTCTGCTCCTTGGAGAGCCAGGCTAGCAAGTGACCTGTCTTTTCCTCTTGCTCAAATATTCTTTGTGTTTGATGGAGGAGCTTCTTTTGTGTCAGAGAGGTCCTTAACAGGAGAGTCTCTCGCAAAAAAGACTGCAACTGGGCATAGGACTGTGGGCTTGGCGACCTGATGTATAATGCCTCCTGCCTTGTCGCCTCCGCTTCTAGATTGGTAAGTTCCTCCCTTCGTTCCTGACTTACTTTTGCTATTATTTTTTGGCATTGTCCCCTGTAGAATACCTTAAAAGCATCCCATACGGAGGAGGCCGAAGCTGTATCCGCGTTTATCCCCCAGAACGAGTCCAGTTCCTCTCTGTATTTTGGCTCCACCTCCATGTCCGAGACCCAGTATCTCGACAGTCTCCAAAGTTTGTCCGAGGGAGCCAGCGAGAGATCTAACTCCAATAGGAGCGGAGCGTGATCCGAAATACCTCGGGGGAGGATCCTGATATCTTGAACCTTGGGAAGAACCGGACCTCCCGCATAGACAAGATCAATGCGGGAAAAAGTTTTGTGAGAGGCAGAGTGGCATGTATATGCTCTATCTTGGGGAAATTTCCAACGCCACAGGTCAAAAAGGCCATAGGTGTCTGCCCAGTCTGCAAGCCCCCTGCAGGACATACCAGCAGGAAGCAACCTATCCATGTCTGCATCTGGCACAAGATTAAAGTCCCCCAGGATAACTACATTCTCAGTGGAAAATTCAGCGATTTTTGATGTTATCTGGTTCAGAGTTTGAAGAGAAGCTGGAGGTGGGAGGTACAGGCCTACTATTACCTAGGGTATATGATGGATTAGTGCATGGATCACCACAAACCTACCATTAGGGTCTAGAGCCAAATCGAGGAGCCTGAAAGGGAGTGATTTGAGGATTAAAATGCTTACCCCTCTAGAAAAGGTAGAATAGGTCGAATGGTAGTGGTATCCCACCCATGGCTTTTTAAGGGTCAACATCTTCTTTCCAACTAAATGTGTCTCCTGGAACACACAGATATGAGGTTGGTAGGACTTGACAAATTGGAACACCAGAGAATGTTTAATAGGTGAGTTAAGGCCTCTGATGTTCCAGGAGATTATCTTAAGAGAAGACATCTATATGACTAGCAAATAATGGAGGGTGACAAATATGCAATAGGCTTTCCTCGATCAGGTGTCCAGACCCGTAAAGATCTATAGGGGACCTTGAGAACCAGAGTGCTGTGGCATGAGCATCCATCATCAATACTGTCTTATACCATAAAGAAAAAAAAGAAAATTGAAATACAAACAATAAGAACAGATGTCCTCAGCGATGTCTATGACGAAACTCGTACGATGGCGCCACACACGCTACGTCATTTCCGCAAACTAGGCCGGTGGAACGCAGGTGGAGCGCAGATGCTTGGTTACTTCCACCTTGCGGTACGGGCTATTCGACTAATTTATCCATTTTAGCGGTTTACGGTAGTCACATCAAGTCCATTAACCCTTGCCCTTGATGTGTGTATATTCAAAATATACTGTTTGCTGCTGTATTACTACAGCCAGCTGCGCTGGTTTGTAGTATTTTTATTTGAAGATTTTTATTTGAAGAAATCTATGTTGGAATAAATTCAATTTTTAATTACTACACTATGGGAGTCCACCATTCCTTCTTTTCATGTGAGTAACAAAGCTCCATTCTCCTGTGTATGCTGAGGAACACCCCGTGAAACCCATCCATTACGCTGGCAGGGAGATCGTAGAGGCCACAGCTGCATGCGAATTACCCCTTTGGGGTGAATGGATCTGGTGAGTGGGGATCCGTGAGGGGGAGCACCAAGTCACCAAGTCACCAGGACATTGAATGCACTCAAGTCACGTTTTTGAATTATTTTTATTTTTTATTTCTCACTATGGTGAAGACTTCTTCACAATTATGGACTGCCTACTATTTGTGCAATGTTATAAATAATTAATTTACAACAGATCAAGAGCTAATTTAACTCAACGTTTAAATGATTTTTGTTTACTGACACGTAAATGTTCACTTTTATGTTTACTGATAATTTTTGGTTATCTTGAGGTTACCATCACCTATATATTGTTTCACAGGTGTAATAATATATACCACTAAAGTGGGTGCACGTATATGCAAGGTTATACTATGTATGGTCTCATTCACATGTTATGCACGTAACTTCAGGGTAGGCCTACCTATCAGTATTATCACATATGGTGAAGAGGCTGCAATATTTAATATATTTTTTTATATATATATTTTTTATGATTTCCTATCACTCTATATTTCTATTCAATACTCACTTTTGCTGAACATCCCCTGTAGGGAATGTCGCTAGCTTACCGCTGTCAGGTATCTTGCTTACGCCGGGGGGGCAACCCGGCTTGGAGCCAGGGTACTGGTCTTTATTGCTATAGCCACTTTCTATTTCTCACCTGCCCAAATAAGCCCTAGGGAGCGCCATTACCCCATTTATGTACATATCCAGTTCTGAAGCACCTGTGGATGTTTCCTTAGGGGGGCTGCATACCTATATATTGTCCTAAGCACAGTCATTATACTTTATTCTATGCCATTCTGGAGATGCCTGTAGAACTCCATCTGGGCGATGACTCCACCATCCGGCATCCGGCCATTCTTCCCCACGTCCACATACAGGAACTCGTAAGTAGCTGACACCACCGCCAACATCACAATACTATTGAACCCCTTAATGTTGTAATAGTATGAGCCCGAGTTGGGTGATGGGACAATGTGGACGTGTTTCCCATCAATTGCCCCTCCTCAGTTAGGAAAGTCCCACCGCTGGGCAAAGTGGGAGGCCACAGTCTACCATTCCTGTGGGTTGGAAGGAAACTGTGAAGTCAAACAAGAAAAATAAATTAATCATTTTGCACATAAACATGGAAAGCAGATTAGACACAAACATTCTTGGCCAACATCAGTATAACATTTATTTTATGGAGTATTTAAAGACCAAGGTATAAGGTCCACCTATCAGATTCCTCCTCCCCCCCTCTCATGGGCCATTTGTAAAATTTTATGGGGGGGATGTTTTGGACAGGTAACCCTCTCCACTTCATTCAGAGATGAATGCCTAAGGGCCCTTTCACACGTGCAGACCATTCATTAGGTCAGTTCAGTCACTTTTTTTTATAATCAGTTGTTGTCAGTAAACATCAGTTTTCATCCATTTTCATTTCCATTTTACGTCCGTTGTCATCTGTTGTCATCCGTTTACATCCGTTTTTCATCCGTTTATGTCCTTTTTTTCAGAACTGTATTTAATCAGTTTTTCATCAATTATGGGAATTTTCCCATGATTCTTTGTATTCCCCAGCATGCATTGTGCTTCCCATGCTGCTTTGTGGTTTCAGCTTGCTTTGTGTTTTTCTGATTCCTTGCTGTAGTGTACGTGCTTATTTAGAGCAATGGATTTGGTCAGATTTTTTGAGCATGTGACATTATTTGCTAACTTATTGGAGGAGACAGAAAAGCATGACCAGGAAGATTTCTGCAATAAGACGCAGGTACTGGACACATCCCATGCTGCTCAAGAGGCCCACTGAAGTTTTTTGCTCTGCAGTATCCCACCAAATTTTTTAATTTTTACGCAAATGTCTGTACCAACATTTGAATTTATATTAGAAAAGTTGCATCCCCGTTTGGAAAAGATGAACACGGATATGAGACATTGTGTGCCACCAGAGGAGCGACTTCTGTTTACCCTGAGGTAAGCCAGCCAGCCTTTCTGCTTGATTATGTCCAGCATAATGTAGGATTCCTTTCATCATTTGTTCTACTCCTCCTAGGTTTCTGGCATCTGGACTATCCTATACGTCCCTAAACCATTACTTTTTGGTGGGAACCTCTACAATTTCTAGAATTGTGCATGACACCTGTCAAGCAATATGGGAGGAGCTTCAGTGTACTGCAATGCCTGTTCCAGATACATCCATGTGGCAGGAAATTGCAAATGGGTTTTGGAAGAAGACCCAATTCCCTAATTGTGTTGGAGCCCTGGATGGGAAACACATCTGAATTCAGATGCCACCTAGATCTGGCTCACAATATTTTAACTATAAGAAATACTTCTCCTTTGTGCTTATGGCAATCTGTGACAGTAATTATAAGTTTGGAGCTTTAGATATTGGGGCATATGGACGTACTGCATACTCAAGAGTGTTTACAACATCAGCAATGGGGAGAAGACTACTTGAGGGCCACTTTCATTTGCCATCAGACAAACCTCTTCCAGGAACTGTAGGGCCAGATATGCCACATGTGCAAATGAGGCATTTGCACTTTCTAGGCATCTCCTAAGGCCTTATGCCAGGCACAAACTAACTCCCCCCCAAAAAATTGTAACTATCGGTTGAGTCATGCAAGGTGCCTTATTGAATGCACCTTTGGCATTTTGACCAGCAAGTGGCGCATATTCCATAGAACAATTCAACTGAGCCTGGAGAATGCCGAACTAGCTATACAAGCATATTGTGTCCTCCATAACATTATACATGAGAAAGAAGGAATTACTGTTGAGGAATAGGGATGAGCTTCGAGTTTGAGTCAAACTCATGTTCGACTCGAACATCGGCTGTTCGCCAATTCGCCGAACAGCGAACAATTTGGGGTGTTCACAGCAAATTCGAATGCAGCGGAACACCCTTTAAAAGTCTATGGGAGAAATCAAAAGTGCTAATTTTAAAGGCTTATATGCATGGTACTGTTTTTTCAGGAGCAGTGATTTTAATAATGCTTAAAGTGAAACAATAAAAGTGTAATATCCCTTTAAATTTCGTAGCTGGGGGGTTTCTATAGTATGCCTGTAAAGGGGTGCATGTTTCCCGTGTTTAGAACAGTCTGACAGCAAAATGACATTTCAAAGGAAAAAAAGTCATTAAAAACTACTCGCGGCTATTAATACATTGCCGGTCCGACAATACACAAAAAAGTTCATTGATAAAAACGGCATGTTTCCCACAGGTTAACCCCGAACCAAAATTAAAAAAAAAAATGACGTAGGGGTCCCCCTAAATTCCATACCAGGCCCTTCAGGTCTGGTATGGATATTAAGGGGAACCCCGCGCCAAAAAAAAAAAACGGCGTGCGGCCCCCTTAAAAATCCATACCAGACCCTTATCCGAGCACGCAACCTGGCAGGCCGTAGTAAAATGAGGGGGGACGAGAGAGCACCCCCCCTCCTGAACCTTACCAGGCCACATGCCCTCAACATTGGGAGGGTGCTTTGGGGTAGCCCCCAAAACACCTTGTCCCCATGTTGATGAGGACAAGGGCCTCATCCCCACAACCCTGGCCAGTGGTTGTGGAGGTCTGCGGGTGGGGGGCTTATCGGAATCTGGAAACCCCTTTAACAAGGGGACCCCCAGATCCTGGCCCTCCCCCCTGTGTGAAATGGTAAGGGGATACAAAAGTAACCCTACCATTTCACAAAAAAACTGTCAAAAATGACAAGAGACAGTGTTTGACAATTCCTTTATTTAAATGCTTCTTCTTTCTTGTTTCTTCTATCTTCCTTCATCTTCTTCTTCTTCTGGTTCTTCTGGCTCTTCAGGTTCTTCCTCCGGTGTTCTCGTCCAGCATCTCCTCCGTGGCATCTTCTTCCCTTCTTCTCCTCAGGCCGCTCCGCATCCATGGCATGAAGGGAGGCTCCCGCTCTTCTCTTCATCTTCTTGTCTTCATCTTCTTGTCTTCATCTTCTTTTTGGGCCACCAGGCACTTTATTAGGTACAATTTGCTAGTACCATGTTTGACCCCCTTTTGGTACCCTGCATTGTATTTGTTTTCCCATAAAAAATGGAAATTCAATAGTTTGACGAAATAATACATTTTCACGTTAGCAGTATAGCAGTCTTGTGACCTCTATCAGTGTATGATTAAAGCTTGTTGTTTTCAGTCTCCTAGTGCCAACATCGATCATCACTCACCCTAGGACCATCACATTCATTTGTATCAGTTGTTTTTGGTTTATATATTTTTTTTACTAGTAATGGCCGTGATCTGCGATTTTTATTGTGACTGCAACATTATGGCGGACACATTTGTGGGACCATTGTCATTTATACAGCAATCGGTGCTATAAAAATGCACTGATTCCTGTGTAAATGACACTGGCAGTTAAGGGGTTAACCACTAGGGGGCGGGGAGGGGTTAAGTCAGTACTAGGGAGTGTTTTCTAACTGTAGGGGGATGGGCTAGCTGTGACACTACACTGATCTCTGCTCCCGATGACAGGGAGCAGAGATCAGTGACACTGTCACTAGGCAGAACGGGGAGATGTTTGTTTACATCGGCATCTCCCCGTTCGTCCTCTCTGTGAGGCGATTGCGTGTATCCCTGCGGCGATCGAGTCCGCGGGACCTGTGACACTACTCACGGAGCTACGCGGTTTAGGAGATATTTGCTTAAAACACGTAAACTACGGCGCCTGACTAGGCGTGCCGTTTCTGAAGGCGATCGTGCCGTGACTGGTGGCTCCCGCACGCATGATGTAATCAAGGCTATGGCCAGTCACAGCACCAGAGCCGCGATACCCGGAAGTCACTCCAGGAGTGATGACGGTGATGAGGGAGGGGAACGAGGGCCGCTGCAGGGGCTTCAATCTCAGGTAAGTAATTCATAATAAGCTAGTATGCTATGCTTATTGATTATTTTGACTAGGCCAAATAATTTATTATAGGGGAGAAATTATGTATTTACTTACCTTCCTAAGTCCATCACACATCTCAAGAAGTCCAGCATCTCAAAGAAGGGGCTTTTTTTTCTGGACGATCCTGCTCCGCTCCGACTTAGCTACCTCTTTCAGCTCCCGCCTATAGCGGTCTCTTAGGGATCTCCACCTTGTCATGATTTTTTTGCCTGCATAGGAACAGTAGACACAATGAATTGATAGAACTCCAACATGACAATTACGTATACTATTTAAAACTCATATGTGGAATACAGTGGTATTTTTGTCAGTTTTACATATAGGTAAGCCTATAAAAAGGCTTCACTAGAAGTACTGTAATTATCTCTGCGCCGTTTAGGATATATTTGCTGTACACTGCGGGATGACAACGTGGCAGGTGACATGACCATGTGACGTGGCCAGGTCACATAGCAGGTGGCGTTTGCAAATGACATGGCCAGGTGATGTTTGCAGGTGTTGTGGCAGGTGACGTGGCAGGTGGCGTTTGCAGGTGACGTGGCCAGGTGACGTGGCAGGTGGCGTTTGCAGGTGACGTGGCCAGGTCACATGGCAGGTGACGTTTGCAGGTAATGTGGCCAGGTCACATGGCAGGTGACGTTTGCAGGTAATGTGGCCAGGTCACATGGCAGGTGACGTGGCCAGGTGACGTGGCAGGTGGACAATCCACAACTTGTGGCAGGTCATGTGGCAAGTGACATGCTAAATACAAAAATAAGCTAAACGAGGCTCAACGCGGCATGCAAATGTGACAAAACGGGCATTTCTAAACACCGGTTTCAAACTTCGTTCAGAAGAGTTTGCACCAGCGAATTGTGTACATGGGGCCTAATGTAGGAGAAGAGTGCTGGAATTTGCATGGTGAGTTGGACTACAATTATCAGGATGCTGACATATGGGTGTACTACAAGTTTAACCATGCCAACCCACCCTATCCCACAAACTGCTTACCACGTATCTGACGGTGTCTATTACTGAGCGACAACCAGTTTGGTGTGACCTCCTCGAATATTTCTTCCCACTTCATGCTTGTGCTGTTTCGGTCGCTGTATTCTGCACTTCTCTTGTCCCATAATGCTGGCCTGTCGTGCACAAGTTGGATGAGCTGCTCATGGGATACATCTCTCCCCATTTCTTATCTTTCTCCTCTCTCCAGGCACTAGGCAGCAAGTGCTTGTGCATGTGACTTTACTAATGACCACTACCTGGGTCATAGGTTAATTGTAATATATGCATATTAAATTACATATTTTGATGAAAAACTGATGTCAGCAGATCGGATGTTAACGGATTGTCCGCCAACATCCGTTTTTCGTCAGTTCTGTTTTTTTTACGGAATAAAAATAGGGTTTTCTTCCGTCCAACAAAACATAGCTTAACCGAGACGGATGTAGCATTGATGTCCGTTTTAATCCGTAAATGGATGTATGAAAAAACGGATGAACGGTCCGCAAGTGTGAAAGGGCCCTAAATAATGTGTATTACTTTGGCCAGCCCCTCCTTACTTTACACTATTGGCAGCCCACTGGACAGGTAAGAAATGTCATAATACAAAGAGATAAATACACACTGTACACATTTTAGAACATTTTTACATTCTGCTATTACCTATCAAGATAATAATAGGATACAAAAACTTTAAACAGTTGGGGGGAGGGAGGGTTCCAAATGATTTAGGGACCCAAAAAAAAAAGCCTCTGGCACTCTGCCAGAATTTCAAACACACATCACAATTTTACACATTTTAGGGGTTTTTAGGGTTTATAGATTGGATATATATATATATCTATATATATAGATATATATATATGTATGTATGTGTGTATATATATATATATATATATATATATATATATATATATATATATATATATATGTATGTATGAAAATACTTTTATACTATTGTTACAAATAAAAAATGATTACTATATACTCTACCTCCACAAGTCAATTGCCTCATTTAAAGTCCCACACTCCCTTTTTATGTACTGTGTTTTATTGTTAACCATTGTATGCTTTGCAGGTACACCATTCATTTGCAGCACAGGTTTATTTATTATGACATCAACAGGGTTTTGCTCTAACGATATGTAAATCCGTGACTCCAGCGCTGTAGGAGGTGATTTTACCACCACAGTTAAAAAAAGCATATATGCCGAAGCGTAGGGGTATATATTTTTGTTTAATTTTCTTGGCAGTGATTTCTTCATCCACATTGATGTGAATGGAGGTATGAACCAAAAAAAAGAATGGTGCATGTATGCCTATCATTAGAAGTGGGTGGATGAAGGGCGGTATTCTAATGGTGGGCAAACCACCGATCGATCAATGTGAATGGAGGAATCTGGCTGCATGAAAAAAAAGAACATTACAATATATGCCCAACAAGGACCACACTGGTATGTTGCTGGACTTTGAGTGGTTATACTGGAATGATGCCTGCAGGTTTAAGCATTACGGATGAGCCGAACACACCCCGGTTCGGTTCGCACCAGAACCTGTGAACGGACCGACAATTTGCACGAACTTTAGAACCCCATTGACGTCTATGGGACTCGAACATTCGAAATCAAAAGTACTAATTTTAAAGGCTAATTTGCATGGTATTGTCCTAAAAAGGGTTTGTGGACCCGGGTCCTGCCCCAGGGGACATGGACCAATGCAAAAAAAGTTTTAAAAACGGCTGTTTTTCGGGAGCAGTGATTTTATTGATGCTTAACCACTTCCCGCCCGCCCTATAGCGGATTGACATCCGGGAAGAGGTTCAGTTATCCTGACTGGGCATCGTATGACGTCCAGCAGGATAACATGCCGCCACGCGCCCACGGGGGCGCCCATCGCGGCGATCGGTGGAGCGGTGTGTCAGTCTGACACACCGCTCCACCGATCTTGGTAAAGAACTTTACTTTACCACGTGATCAGCCGTGTCCAATCATGGCTGATCACGCTGTCAATAGGAAGAGCCGTTGATCGGCTCTTCCTCACTCGCGTCTGACAGACGCGAGTAGAGGAGAGCCGATCGGCGCCTCTCCTGGCGGGGGGGCTGTGCTGATTGTTTATCAGTGCAGCCCCCCCTCAGATCACCAAACTGGACCACCAGGGATCGCCACTAGGACCACCAGGGAAGGGGCAACATGTGGATGGCCAGGTATGTACCCCATGGCCATCCACATGTGCCCAGTGTGACCAATCTGTGCCAATCAGTGCCCACAAATGGGCACCATTATGTTGCAGTGATGCCCAGCAATGCCACCCTTAGGGGCATCACTGCAAACAATCAGTGCCACCCATCAGTGCCCATCCGTGCCCATCTGTGCCAACTATCAGTGCCATCCATAAGTACCCATCAATGCTGCCTATGAGTGCCCATCGGTGCCACCTATGAGTGCCTATCAGTGCCGCATACCAGTGCCACCTATCAGTGCCCATCAGTGCCGCCTATCGGTGCCCATCAGTGCCACCTCATCAGTGCCAACTCATTGGTGCCACCTCATCGGTGCCCATCAGTGCAGGCTATCCCCCCTTCAGTCTATTATGAATGCTGCTGCTAGACTAATACACCTCACTAATCGATCTGTGACTGCTGCTCCTCTCTGCCAATCCCTTCACTGGCTTCCCCTCCCCCACCGTGTAAAATTCAAAATGCTAACCATAACATACAAGGCCATACACAACATCGCCCCCATCTATATCACCAACTTATCTAGAGATATCGCCCCCTCCGCTCCTCCCAGGACCTCCTGCTCTCTAGCTCCCTTGTTACCTCCTCCCATGCTCACCTTCAGGACTTCTCCAGAGCCTCTCCCATCCTCTGGAATTCCCTGCCCCAGTATGTCCGATCAGCCCCTACCCTGTCCACCTTTAGGAGATCCTTGAAAACTCATTTCTTCAGGGAAGCCTATCCCACACCCACATAACTGTCCCTGAGCCACCCCCATCAAATCATTCTTTGCAGCTATTACCTTTTATACCACCACCCCCTCCCTTTAGAATGTAAGCTCTACGAGCCGGGCCCTCCTGTACCTTTTGTATTGAACTGTACTGTAATTGTGTTGTCCCCCTTATACATTGTGAAGCGCTGCGTAAACTGTTGGCGCTATATAAATCTCGTATAAAAATAATATAATAATCAGTGCAGCCATATCAGTGCCCGTCATTGAAGAAGAAAACTTACTTATTTACAAAAAGTTTTAACAGAAACAAAGAAACTTTTTTCAAAATTTTCTGTCTTTTTTTATTTGTTGCGCAAAAAATAAAAAACGCAGAGGTGATCAAACACCACCAAAAGAAAGCTCTATTTGTGGGAACAAAATGATAAAAAAATTGTTTGGGTATAGTGTAGCATGACCGCGCAATTGTCATTCAAATTGCGACAGTGCTGAAAGCTGAAAATTGTCCTGGGTGAGAAGGTGTCTAAGTGCCTGGTATTGAAGTGGTTAAAGTAAAAAAAAAAGTGAAATATTCCTTTAAATATCGTACCCGGGGTGTGTCTATAGTATGCCTGTAAAGTGACGTGTGTTTCCCATGTTTAGAACAGTCCCTGCACAAAATGTCATTTTTAAAGGAAAAAATCTCATTTAAAACTGCTTGCGGCTTTAATGTAATGTCGGGTCCTGGCAATATGGATGAAAATCAGTGAGACAAACGGCATGGGTACCCCCCAGTCCATTACCAGGCCCTTTGGGTCTTGTATGGATATTAAGGGGAACCCCGCACCCAAATTAAAAAAAGGAAAGGTGTGGGGCCACCAGGCCCTATATACTCTGAACAGCAGTATACAGGCGGTGCAAACAAGACAGGGACTGTAGGTTTGTTGTTACCGTATATACTTGAGTATAAGCTGAGTTTTTGAGCCCTTTTTTTGGCTGAAAAAAGCCGCCTCGGCTTATACTCGAGTCAGTAATGAAATATGCCTGAAATGGAGGAGAAAAAGGGGCGGGGCCGCACCGCTGGGTGACGCTCGTGAATGGCCCGGCGCCCCTGTGAGTTTCTCCTCCCTCTAATGCTTTGTGATATCGCCGTGCAGCCGCATAATGATGTCCCACCTCTTCTTGTGTCCTCTCCCTCCCTCCCATGCTGTGTCAGATCGCTGCGCAGCCACCCACATAGCGATGTCCCGCCTCCTCTTGTGACAGATAGCACAGTGATCCAATGCTAGGAATCACTGTGCCGTGTGTCATAGGAGGTGGGACATCGCCACCGCCACTGCACGGTGATCTGACACAGCGGGACGACCTCACATGTGGTGAGTGAACTACTGTACTTGTACAGTTCTGCTCCACAATAACTCCCACATGTATGTGACTTTTTTAAAATATTGATGTTATTCCAGATGTTATTCTGGATGTCACTGCAGAGAGAAAAGCAGCTCTATGGTCCACTCACGAGGAGTAGCAAGCTCAGGTACTCCAGCACAAAGCCCCTCATCAATTCCCTACCCTCCTGATCCATACTGGTGTTGGCCCACCTCTTACAGTTATTAGAATTCTCTGCTATCAATCATTTTTGCCCTTTGTCGTGTGTTGGTGTGACCTTTAGGGCTGGTGTCAGGCACTATACTTCTGTTCCCATGAAAGAACACATCCCCAACATCCCTTTAGAAGTTCATGCTGGCGATTGGGTGCTATTGGTACCTGTGCAATCTGCCGATTACTCGGTTATGCTCTGTGTAATCAGGGAACTGATCAGCAGAATGCACGTCTAAAATCTGTAGAACCCAGTAGCCAGCAGGGAGGAACATGCACATCTAAAGGGAAACTGAGGACATGTTCTTTCATATAATGAGCAGTTGTCAGTCCACCCACGAAGAGCACCTAGAGCCTCCCCTGATTGGGAACAATTGGTGTGCTAACGTTCAGCAGGCATTAAAAGCAAAGGAGGATGTAGACCAATAGATCTACCAGGTCAAGTCACAGGGGGTTCCCTCTCCCTGTTCAGGAGGAAACTGACCTGGAGGGGGATGGGGAGTGTAATGAGCCCCTGCTCACTCAGTTCCACTCTCCTGACACTCCTCTGCAGCTATAGAATCAGATTTCAGATCCCAACATCTAACGGTTTGGTCATCCAATGCTCCGGGATTAGAACTACAGCTATGTGCCGATCAAATGCAGTTGTGATAGCTCAGAACAAACGGCAGGCTGTATGTAAGTTCAAACAGGGATCTCACTTTTATTGATGCACACAACACACTTTTATACACAGCAGTTTGAACACCCCGCCCCCAACAACCACTTTCCTATTGGTCAATTATAAAGTACACTTTAGTCTTCACTCAAGTCCTCTTGTCCATGCAAATGAGGACTTGAAACAAGGTCAGCAGAGTGGTCCGATAGCTTGAATAGGTGGACTGATATGTGTAATGACACAGAGAAGCCCCAGGGGGTAATTAACATACATAAACAAATGGTCAAACACAGAACAATGCCTTCCTTCCAGACCAAGGAGCCGTCTGGAGGGGGTTAGCCTTAAGACAGGGCAGACAACCCCCCCACTGTGTAATAGAATCAAAGGAGAAATACTTCAGTATTCCAAGCTTCATGACAATCCAGTATTCCAATGTTCATGACAATACTCCCCCCTGAGAAACAGTCCAACAGCCACAGTGGGACCCCCAACGGGTCAACTCGAGGATGTTGGAAAAGTAGTCTTAAGGTTCCAGTTCTGTCTGCTGGGATAACCCATCCGCATTCCCATTTTGAGGCCCTGGCCTATATTGTATGGTGAAATTGTACGGTTGCAAAGCCAGGCTCCACCTTAGTAATCGGCCATTCTCTCCCGCCACCCGGTTAAGCCATATCAAGGGATTGTGGTCCATCATGACGGTAAAAGAGCGTCCATACACATAGGGCTGCAATTTCTTTAAAGCCAAGACTAAGGCCAAACACTCTTTTTCCACGGCAGCATATCCAACTTCACGGGGTAACAACTTACGGCTGAGATACGCCAACAGGTGCTCTTTCCCGTCATCGCCAACTTGACTTAGTACGGTTCCCAGTCCGAACATGGAGGCATCTGTATGAATGACAAAGCGTTTGTTAGGGTCGGGTGCCGCCAGTATGGGAGCTTGCGTTAGGGCAGTTTTTAACTGATGAAACACTGTCTCGCACTCCGGGGACCAACCGACCTGTCTAGGGAGAGTCTTTTTGGTCAGGTCCGTCAGGGGTTTAGCTATGTCACTATAGTGGGGTACAAACTTCCTGTAGTACCCTGCTGTCCCTAAAAATGCAAGTACCTGGGTCTTGGTTCTGGGACCTGGCCAGTTTAGGATGGCCTCGATTTTTGCAGGTTCTGGCCTCTGCTTCCCACATCCCACTCTATGTCCCAGATACTGCACCTCAGACATCCCGATATTACATTTGTCTGGCTTCAGGGTCAGGTTAGTGGCTCGGATCCTATCTAGCACTATTTCCAGGTGTCTAAGATGTTCCTCTCATGTCTGGCTTTAGATTGCGATGTCATCAAGATATGCGCATGCAAAATCTTGCAGACCATCGTGGAGTTCATCTATCATCCGCTGGAAGGTAGCCGGAGCATTCTTCATCCCGAATGGCATTACCCGAAACTGGTAAAAGCCGAACGGGGTGATGAAGGCCGACTTTGTAATTGCTTCCACTTCCAAGGGAATCTGCCAGTAGCCCTTACATAAGTCAATAGTCGTCAGATAATGTCCCTGAGCTATTTTGTCCAGCAATTCGTCCACTCGGGACATAGGGTAGACATCTATCACAGTACAGTCATTCAGTCGCCTATAGTCCACACAAAATCAGGTCGTGCCATCCCGTTTTGGGACTAATACTACAGGGGAAGCCCAGGGGCTTGCCGATGGTTCAATCACCCCTAACTCGAGCATCTCCCTAATCTCTGCTCTCATCCCTTTTTGCACTGCCCTGGAAATCCTATAGGCTGGTTGTCTCAGGGGCTTCTGCCCGGGGGTCTCTACCTTGTGCACAGCTATGTGAGTGTACCCAGTGTGTGCCGAGAACATCTCCTGCCGGTCCTGGAGTAATTCTCTGGCCTGTTCTCGTTCTTGGGATCCTAATCTATCTCCTAGCCGTATATCTTCCACACCCCTGGAACAGTTACTGATTTCGGGAAGCTCCAGTATCGGTAGATATTTAGAGTCCCCGGTGGCAGGAGCGCATATGGCGGCTACGGCCTCAGTCCTCTCATGATAGGCCTTCATCATATTAATGTGGAACGTCCTCTTAATTTTTGTGTCTACACAGCTGGCAACCACGTAGGTGGTATCGCACAGCTGTTTTACCACCAGATAGGGGCCCTGCCAGGAGGCCTGTAATTTATTTTGCTTCAGAGTTTGAGTACCAGGACTTTCTGTCTGATATAAAAGGTGCGATTCCGCACAGACCGATCATACCAAACCTTCTGCTGCCTCTGGGCCGATTGCATATTCTCATGGCCTAGATCGGAAAGTTTCTGCAGGCGCTCCCTGAGTTCGAAGACATAACTAAGGATGGGGAGGCCTTCTGGGTCCTCTACCCCCTCCCACTGGGCCCTCACTAAGTCTAAGGGCCCCCTAACCCTTCGCCCATACAACAGCTCAAATGGGGAAAACCCTGTGGACTCTTGGGGTACCTCTCTATAGGCGAACAGTAGATGGGGAAGATATTTCTACCAATCCTTCCTACTCTCCACGAAGGCCCGAAGCAGCTGCTTCAAGGTCCCGTTAAATCTCTCACACAGCCCGTTAGTCCGAGGGTGGTAGGGGGTGCTCTGGAGGGGTTTAATCCCACAGACGCCAGAGCTGCTGCGTCAGCTCGGCTTTGAACTGGGCACCCTGATTGGACAATATCTCCTGGGGAAACCCTACCCTAGTGAATACCCGCAGTAAGGCATCTGCTACTGTATCAGCCTGGATATTGGATAAGGGAATGGCCTCTGGGTAGCGGGTGGCGTAATCCACCACTGTAAGAATATACTTCTTCCCAGAGGCACTGGGGTGGGCCAGTGGGCCTATAATATCAACAGCTATGCGGCTAAAGGGTTCTCTAATGATCGGCAGGGGTTGCAGCGAGGCTTTTGGGTGATCCCCTGTCTTCCCTACTTTCTGACAAGTCTCACAGGTCCGGCAGTATTCTCGCACCTCAGCATGTAACCTGGGCCAGAAGAACGCATGAGACAACTGACTCCGGGTCTTAGCTATCCCTAAATGTCCGACCAAGGGGATGTCGTGAGCCAGCCACAATAGCTTGCATCTGTATTTCTGGGGTACAACTAGCTGTTTGTGGGGACCCTGTCGCTTACCGGTACCCATTCCCTCGGTGTAACGATATAGAAACCCCCCTCCCACTCTATTCTGTCTTCCCCCAACCCCCCTGGATCCTTTCCTGTCCTGTCCCGGTAACCAGCTAATGTTGGGTCATTCTGAGTCTCTTGCCTAATGTCGGAGGGAGAATCCCAGGACACAGGGTTGTCAAGTCGGGGTAATGTAGGAGGATTTGGTCTTACCTGGGTCCCCATGGAAGTGGAGTTGCCTTGAAGTTGGCTCTGACGTCGGGTGGTCGCGGCCTCTGGGGCATATGAGGAAGTCAAATGCCCCAAATCATTCCCCAAAAGTACTACCGTGGGTAACTCACGTAGTAATCCCACTCGCACTTGTCGCTCCCCTGAGCCCCAATCCAAGAGGACTTGGGCGGTGGATAAACGTAGCACCTTGCCCCCTGCTACCCTGACTGCAACAGTCTGGCCGGTCCGGGCCGACTGGGGAATCATGTGAGGCTGGATGAGGGTAATTGTAGCCCCGGAATCGTGGAGTCCCTGGGCCGGCTGCCCATTAACCCATACTGCCTGACGATGGTGCTGCCGAGTATCTCCGGCAGCAGCTTGGATGGGATCAGCCTCAAAAAGTTCGCGAAACTCTTCCTGAACATCTCGATGGTTGGGCTCGTTCTGGAAGCAATGAGCCACTGGTCTGGATGGATGAGCAGTCTCTCGGTACCTCGTGGATCGGGTAGGACATTATTGCTGCAGATGACCGGTTTGGTTACAGGTATAGCACTTAGGTCCGTTAGGAGGGTTGGGTCTGGTTGGGGGTCTAGAGGTAGACCACTGAGGTACTGAAGTTGGATTAGAGGCTGGTAAACTGGGCCCGAGATAGTGGATAGCGCTCGCTTTCGCCTGACCTTCGAGAGTCCAGATATTCATCAGCCAAAGTAGCCGCTTGCTGTACAGTCTGTGGTCACTTATCTCGCACCCAATCCTGTACTACCGGAAGGGTGTGGTTAAAGAACTGTTCTAGGAGTACTAGCTGGGTGATGTCCTCTATGGTATGAGCGTGGCTTCCCTGGAACCAGCCCTTAAGGTTTCACTGCAGACGATGTGCCCACTCCACGTATGTCATGTTGGCTTGTTTCCAGGATTCTCTAAACTTACTTCGACTGGCTTCGAGTGTAATGGCAAATCAGGCTAGCAGAGCTTCTTTTACTCGGTCATAATCTTTAGCGTCCTCGTCCTCCAGGGCCCGATACGCATCGGCTGCTCTGCCAGTCAAATTACTCGCCAGTAAGGCAACCCAATCTTGGGACAGTACATTATGTATCTGGCATAGTCTCTAAAAGTCCTGCAGGAAAGCTTCAATTTCCTCCTCTCCTTCCTTAAATAGTTTGAACGCCCGAAAGGGCAACTTACGGAAGGGCGCTGTATCTTTAGGTGTTGTCTTTGATTGCCTTATTTCCGCCATTCTCCGCCCCTTTTGCCGCTCTAGTTCTCTCTCTTGTCGCTCATCCTGCAGCTGGATGTCTCTAATGGCATTCTGTATGGTGGTCTCTGATGGGTTAGCACCATATAATGCCAACTGCTCTTGAACTCTTTGCTGAAACAAGTCTTCAACTGACCAGGGTCCCGCATCACCATCCCTCTGATCCATCTTGGCTAGCTCACTGATCAGGGTGGCCTTGTTCTTTGTCCCACCGGTCCCTCCACGGCTCTCAAGTAAGTCTTTCAGCGTGGCTCTCCTGCAGGCTGCATAGCTGGTCATTCACTGTGGTGGTGTGGAGTGTCCCAGTAACTGGAGAACAAATCCCACTGCTGCCAACCAATGTAACGAGCCCCTTGTTCGCTCGGTTCCACTCTCCCGACACTCCTCTGTGGCTATAGAATCAGATTGCAGATCGCAACATCTGATGGTTCGGTCATCCAATGTTCCGGGATTAGAACTACAGCTATGTGCCGTTCTAATCCAGTTGTGTAGCTCAGAACAAACACCAGGCAAGCTGTATGTAAGTTCAACCAGGAATCTCTTTTATTGCAAAATACAGGCTCTTTTATACACTAAAATTGGAGGTGCATACCTCCGGCTCATATTACTCTGAACACACACCTGTGACCAGAAACCTAATTAACATGGGCTAATTAACTAATCCCTTTAGATAGCCTAGATGACTCAGATATAACCTTTAGGCCAGACTGGCCGTCTTGTAGCTCAGAAAACACAATCAACATTATCACGAATCAACACAGACTCTTCTTCACACAATAGCAGAGTTAATTAACACAAACAACAATGGGGATCTAATGACTCTTAGATCCCATACTAGAGACTTATTTACAATACACATTCTAGCAGACAACAGACAGATAGGTGGCTGAAATTGACATCAGCGTCTCCTAACAGTATTTGTCCCAGCATTATGAATCAGCCACTATTCCAAGCTTCATGACAGTCTACTTTCCAAAATGGGGTCATTTGGGGGGATTTGTGCTATATTGGCATTTTATGGCCTCAAACTGTGATAGGTAGTGAGGAGTGAAATCAAAAATTTACACCCTTAGAAATCCTGAAGGCGGTGATTGGTTTTGGGGTCTTGTACACGGCTAGACTTCCAAAAAGTCTCACACATGTGATATCCCCGTACTCAGGAGAAGCAGCAGAATGTATTTTGGGGTGTAATTCCACATATACCCATGTCATGTGTGAGCAATATATCATTTAGTGACAACTTTGTGTACTTTTTCTTTCTTTTATCATTTTTCAATCACTTGTGACAAAAAAAAAAATATTCAATTTGCTCAACATGCCTCTCAGCAAATTCCTTGGGGTGTCTACTTTCCAAAATGGGGTGATTTGGGGGGTTTGTACTGCCCTTTCATTTTAGCACCTCAAGAAATTAGATTAAAGTAAAAGCTGTGTAAATTCCAGTAAATGTACCCTAGTTTGTAGACACAATAAATATACGCTTATTACATTTTTTTACCCAAGACATTTGGCTGAATACATTTTGGCCTAAATATGACTAAAATTGAGTTTATTGGATTTTTCTTATAACAAAAAGTTGAAATTTTTTTTTTTCAAAATTTTCGGTCTTTTTTAATTTATATTGCAAAAAATAAAAATCCCAGAGGTGATAAAATGCCACCAAAATAAAGTTCTATTTGAGGGAAAAAAGAACACAAATGTTGTTTGTGTACAGCATTGCATGACCGCACAATTACCAGATAAAGCAGCGCAGTGCCAAATTGTAAAAAGTCCTCTGGTCATTAAGGGGGTAAATCCTTTCGGGATTAAAGTGGTTAAGGTAAAAAACCTTCATCCTTTACATCCTCTGTAATAATTCCTGTAACATCCTAGTATATGATCTATATCTATGGAGATGATATCTGATTGCTGGAGACAATTGTCAGGGAAATGCCAGAATCAGGGCCTGTCAATATAGGCATTTCCCCATGCGCCTGCGTGGTAGAATTGCACATCGGCACGTACCATTTCACAGTCAGCGGGTACGAGCGCGTGTTCCGAACGGATCCGCTCACGTGGGTGCACGACGCAGCGCATCGTTACGAACGCGTGCACGCACATCGGGACGTTCCCCTGGCGGGCCTATATAAAGACGGCTATGGCCTGTGTTTTGTTGCTGGTTTGTCTTTTCAGCTCCTGTAACCTGCTCCTGAATCCGTGTACCTGTGCCTACCCGTTGTGACCCGGACCAACCCCGACTCTGCTTGAACCTCTCTTGTGCTTGACCTTCGGCTGCCTTCTGGACTTCGCTACCTGCCTGATTACCTGTGTTTGACCCTCGGCCTGCTCCTGGACTTGCTTCTGCCTTACCCTACTGTGGATTATCTGCCTGCCTGATTACCTGTGTTTGACCCTCGGCCTGCTTCTGGACTTGCTTCTGCCTTACCCTACTGTGGATTATCTGCCTGCCTGATTACCTGTGTTTGACCCTCGGCCTGCTCCTGGACTTGCTTCTGCCTCAACCTACTGTGGATTATCTGCCTGCCTGGCCACCTGTGTTTGACCCCCGGCTGGTTCCTGGACTTTGTCTCAACCTTACCCAGTGTTGGACTTTTGCCTACTTGCATACCGGTGTTTGACCCTCGGCCTACCTTCCAGACGTCTGCCTTGTGGTTGACCCTCAGTACCCGGCTCAGCTACCCAGCATGGATCTCTTCCCTACCTGAAGAATCGCCCAGCTCCTCTACTACCTGCTGGCGACCCGTGCTTCTTCGTGCCCAATACCCGCTGTGCCACTTCCAGAGGGTATCGTGCGCTCAGCTGCAAGGGGAGCCTCTCTCAGCAACTCGGCCTTGGTGAGTACCTGACAGTACAAACCAGCCATGAGCGAGGCCGACAGAGCTGGCTCTCCCCTTGAGGCACTCTGCCAGCAAGTCACAGCCCTCACCCAGGCTGTCCAGAGACTCCAAGATGGCTACTTTCAGATTGAGGGTCGTCTGCAACATCTAACCACATTTCCTAACCCCTCGGACGCCGCATCAGCATCTGCTAGTGGAACATCTCCCTCTCGGGATCAAGCCAACCCGGCTTCTGCAGCAGTAATGGCCTTACCAGGGTTCCCATTTCGGAACGATTCTCCGGTAACCGGAAGAAGTACAGGGCATTTAGAAACGCTTGCCTACTATACTTTGCCCTTCAACCCAGGACTTTTTATTCTGAGACTGTAAAAGTGGGGTTAATTATCTCTTTGCTTTCTGACGAACCGCAATCCTGGGCTCACAACCTCCTTGAGCAGAAGAGTCCCCTCCTTGACTCTGCAGATGCATTTTTTGTCTCCATGGCCCAGCTATACGACGATCCTCAGCGTACTGCCACGGCTGAGTCCGTCCTGCATACCCTGACCCAGGGAAAGAGACCAGTGGAAGATTACACTGTGGAATTTCGAAAATGGTCAGGGGACACCAGCTGGAATGAGGCTGCATTAAAATATCAGTATCGCCAGGGACTCTCTGAGATCCTAAAGGATGAACTGGCTCGAGTGGATACCCCAGCCTCTCTAGAAGACCTGATCCAGCTCGCTATTAAACTGGACAGACGCCTCCGGGAACGTCGCAGCGAGCGTTTCCAGTCTCCAAGGCCCACTTGGATGATGCCACGGGTACCACCTGTTCCTGCACCCCCTACAACTTCTTCGTCATCCTCTTATGGTGAGCCCATGCAACTGGGTCTAGTTCGACCCCCACTCTCTCCTGATGAAAAGCTCCGCCGGCGCCAGGCCAACCTTTGTCTATATTGTGGAGGAGCTGGTCACTTCCTAAACAACTGCCCTGTGAGACCCAGTAAGTACCGCACTCGGTCTGCCACCAACTTTCAAGTCGCTAATTCAAGCCCGTCTCATCTTGTCCTCATGATCTCATTACAGGTGGCGGAAGAGAAGGTCCGGTTGCCAGCCATCGTTGACTCAGGAGCCTGCAGTTGCTTCTTGGATGCATCTTTGGCCCAAAACCTGCACATCCCTCTCCGAGTTAAGGAGCAACAGCTACAAATCCACCTGGCAGATGGATCCCTACCCTGTTCTGGCCCTGTCACACAGGAAACGAGGCCTATCCTCACTCATATAGACTCAGATCACTCCGAATTTCTTTGCTTTGACATTATAAGTTCACCGATGTTTCCCATTATTTTGGGGTTTCCATGGTTGCAGGCCCATAATCCCCAGATAAACTGGAGCAATAAAGAAGTCCTCTTCTCTTCCATATACTGCTCTCAACACTGCTTTTCACCAAAATACGACAGAATGGTTCCATGTCTAACGTTACAACCAGTACCGGATAATCTCCAACATGTCCCAGCAGCATACCATGAATTCCTGGACATCTTTGATAAGAAGAAAGCTGACAGTGTACCTCCACACCGACCCTATGATTGCCCCATCGACCTCCTACCCGGTTCCGAGATCCCCTTCGGCCGCATTTTCCCTCTATCAGAGATCGAGCTAGAAGCTCTTCGCTCCTACATCAATGAAAATCTTGAAAAGGGATTCATCCGGGCTTCTTCTTCTCCAGCTGGAGCGGGAATCTTTTTTGTGGAGAAAAAGGATGGATCCTTGAGGCCTTGTGTGGACTATAGGGAGCTTAACAAAGTTACCATCAAGAACAGGTACCCGCTTCCTCTTATTCCTGAACTGTTCCAGCGTCTCCGAGCCGCCCAGATCTTTACTAAATTAGATCTCCGGGGGGCGTACAATTTGGTTCGGATACGAGAAGGAGATGAATGGAAGACAGCTTTCCGGTCCAGATTCGAGCATTTCGAATATTTGGTGATGCCTTTTGGTCTCTGCAATGCCCCGGCTACGTTTCAACATCTAGTCAATGACATCTTCCGTGAGTATCTAGATAACTTTGTAATTGTTTATCTCGATGACATCCTGATCTTTTCCACCACTTTAGAAGCACATCGTACCCATGTGAAGAAAGTACTCTCGGTCCTCAGAAGACATGGCCTATACTTAAAGGGAGAAAAATGTGACTTCGAGAAAACCACCATCCAGTTCCTTGGATTCATTATTTCAGTAGGAGGGGTCGCAATGGATCCGCAGAAAGTTAGGGCCATCCAGGAATGGCCAGCTCCCATAGATAAAAAGGGAATTCAGCGATTCGTTGGCTTCGCCAATTTCTATCGCAGATTTATTAAAGGTTTCTCCTCTATCATCTCCCCTATTACTCAACTAACTCGCCAGCAGACTAGATTCCAATGGTCCCCAGATGCTCAAGAAGCCTTCGATGAACTAAAGAGACTGTTTATATCGGCTCCCGTCCTCCAACATCCCAACCCAGTCCTACCCTATGTGCTTGAAGTGGATGCTTCGGAGTCAGCAATAGGGGCAATCCTGTCTCAGAGAAGTGGCCAAAAAGCCTTGCTCCATCCGGTGGCCTTTGCCTCTCGCAAGCTCACCCCTCCTGAGAAGAATTATGATGTCGGGGATCGAGAGTTACTTGCTATAAAGTTTGCCTTAGAAGAGTGGAGATATCTGCTGGAAGGGGCTTCCCAACCCATCATGATCTTCACTGACCACCGTAACCTAGAATATCTTCGAACAGCTAAACGCCTCCGACCTCGTCAGGCCCGTTGGGCTTTATTCTTCTCCAGGTTTAACTTCCATATTACCTATCGACCTGGCTCCAAGAACGGGAAGGCGGACGCACTTTCCCGTATGTTCCCAGAAACCAGTGGACCGGAAGAACCCGGAACCATCCTAGCTCCTCACCACTTTCTCAGCCTGGTTCAGCCCAACCTTAGGTCAATTATTATACAGGCCTCCAGTCAATGTACAGAACCTGAAGTATCCGCCCTAGAAAAGAAGGATGGTCTGCTATGGGCCCAGGACAAGGTATTTGTGCCACTCCCAGTAAGACTTCAGATTCTTCAAACCTTCCACGATCACAAGTTGGCAGGACATTTTGGTATACAAAAGACCTCCGAACTAATTAATCGCTCGTTCTGGTGGCCGGGGTGGAGACAAGACTGCAGAAGTTATATCCAATCTTGCATCACTTGCCAACGCAATAAGGGATCTAATGCCAAATCATGGGGACTTTTAAAGTCTTTATCTATACCAGAACGTCCCTGGACAGAGGTCTCTATGGACTTTATTGTCGATCTGCCTCCTTCCGAGAAGTTTACTACCATCTTAGTGGTTGTTGACCGCCTTTCAAAGATGGCCCACTTCCTGCCATTGGTAGGCACCCCCTCTGCTTCCATAACCGCAGAGGTTTTTATAAAAGAAGTAGTGAGACTCCATGGCGTTCCCCACAACATTGTATCCGATAGGGGGATTCAGTTCACGTCAAGATTCTGGAAGGATATGTGCAAGTCCTTAGAAATCAAGACATCCCTTTCTTCCGCCTATCACCCACAAAGTAATGGCCAGACAGAAAGAACAAATCAATCTTTAGAGCAATACCTTCGATGTTTCTGCTCCTGGTCCCAGGACAACTGGTCTTCCCTCTTACCGTGCGCAGAGTTCGCCTACAACAATTCTGTACATTCCACCATCAACCAAACACCTTTCTGGGCAAACTATGGTTTTCACCCTTCCTTTCTCCCGGATTCTATTCCCGAAGTCACTACTCCCGCAGTACAAGACTGTATACGTGCTATTCAAACAAACTTTTTGCAAATTCAGGAAATGATGAAGAAAGCTCAAGAAAGTTATGAAAAATTCTATAACAGGGGAAGAAGAAGTAACCCAAGTTTCAAGGTTGGAGATAAAGTTTGGCTATCAGCCATCAACCTCAAATTGCCTTGCCCATCACGCAAATTAGGGCCAAAATTCATTGGTCCTTTTGAAATTAAGAGAGTTGTAAACCCCGTGGCTTTTGAACTGACCTTACCTAATTCTTATCGGATACATCCGGTGTTCCATGCCTCCTTACTAAAACCGGTCACTCCTAACTCTTTTCCAGGAAGGGAAGAACTACCTCCTCCACCAATCCGGATTGAAGGGGAGGAAGAATTCGAAGTGGAGGCAATAGTAGATCACAAATGGAGGGGGGGGGCAGGAACAATATCTAGTTAAATGGAAAGGGTACCCCCCGGAGGACAATTCTTGGGAGCCCGCTAGTAATATTCATGCCCCTCGTCTAGTGCGAGAGTTTCACAGAAGACATCCTGGGATCCGAGCTAGGTTGGGCACCCGGAGGTTGCCCCTTGGGGGGGGCACTGTCAGGGAAATGCCAGAATCAGGGCCTGTAAATATAGGCATTTCCCCATGCGCCTGCGTGGTAGAATTGCACATCGGCACGTACCATTTCACAGTCAGCGGGTACGAGCGCGTGTTCCGAACGGATCCGCTCACGTGGGTGCACGACGCAGCGCATCGTTACGAACGTGTCCACGCACATTGGGACGTTCCCCTGGCGGGCCTATATAAAGACGGCTATGGCCTGTGTTTTGTTGCTGGTTTGTCTTTTCAGCTCCTGTAACCTGCTCCTGAATCCGTGTACCTGTGCCTACCCGTTGTGACCCGGACCAACCCCGACTCTGCTTGAACCTCTCTTGTGCTTGACCTTCGGCTGCCTTCTGGACTTCGCTACCTGCCTGATTACCTGTGTTTGACCCTCGGCCTGCTCCTGGATTTGCTTCTGCCTTACCCTACTGTGGATTATCTGCCTGCCTGATTACCTGTGTTTGACCCTCGGCCTGCTTCTGGACTTGCTTCTGCCTTACCCTACTGTGGATTATCTGCCTGCCTGATTACCTGTGTTTGACCCTCGGCCTGCTCCTGGACTTGCTTCTGCCTCAACCTACTGTGGATTATCTGCCTGCCTGGCCACCTGTGTTTGACCCCCGGCTGGTTCCTGGACTTTGTCTCAACCTTACCCAGTGTTGGACTTTTGCCTACTTGCATACCGGTGTTTGACCCTCGGCCTACCTTCCAGACATCTGCCTTGTGGTTGACCCTCAGTACCCGGCTCAGCTACCCAGCACGGATCTCTTCCCTACCTGAAGAATCGCCCAGCTCCTCTACTACCTGCTGGCGACCCGTGCTTCTTCGTGCCCAATACCCGCTGTGCCACTTCCAGAGGGTATCGTGCGCTCAGCTGCAAGGGGAGCCTCTCTCAGCAACTCGGCCTTGGTGAGTACCTGACAACAATAAAGAATGGGGGATGGAAGAATAAAGTGCTTTAATGTAAAGTGTCCCCCATGTAAATGTAGAATCCCATTGTAAATGTGGAATATCCACCAATATAGTACTTGTATCTCTAATAGGGATGAGCCGAACACCCGCCTTTTCGGTTCGCACCAGAACATGCGAACAGGAAAAAAGTTTGTGCGAACACGCGGACACCGTTAAAGTCTATGGGACACGGACATGAATAATCAAAAGTGCTAATTTTAATTGTCATAAAAAAAGTGTTTGGGGACCTGGGTCCTGCCCCAGGGGACATGGATCAATGCAAAAAAAAGTTTTATAAACGGCCGTTTTTTCAGGAGCAGTGATTTTAATAATGCTTAAAGTCAAACAATAAAAGTGTAATATCCCTTTAAATTTCCCTTTAAAAATCTCCCACGTCTTTTTTTTTTTTATTTTGGTTCGGGGTTCCCCTGTGGGGAATTCCCATGCCGTTTTTATCAATGAACTTCTATGTGTATTGTCGGCAATGCAATAGCCGCGGGTAGTTTTAAATGACAATAACTTGCATATAAGCCTTTTAAAATTAGCACTTTTGATTTCTCCCATAGACTTTTAAAGGGTGTTCCGCGGCATTCGAATCAGCGAACTTGCGAACAGCCAATGTTCGAGTCTAACATGAGTTCGACTCAAAGCTCATCCCTAATCTCTAATATATCCCAGAAGTCTCAGCACTAAGGGCTGAAAATGTATATCCACCCCTCCCCCCTACATTCTTTATAAGGGATCCTATTCCTGCCACAATCTGATGATCTTCAATGGGAACTCCTGATTGGTGGACTTTAGGAAGGTGATGGAATATTGGGGTCACTGGGTATCCACCATCAGAAATTTTGCTGTTTTATTTCATAAACCCCCCAGATCCTTTCCTTTATCTATCAATTTCAGAAGCCCCTGTATGAGACACTGTGTGAGGTCCTGCCTAATAACCGGGTACATAAGGGGGTGACTGAGCTGTCACAGCGCCCCCTCTTTATACTGTGTAGACATAAGTACTACAACAGCTTCACCTTTATCAGCTTCCCTAATAACAAGATCTTTCCTCTGTATAACATTCTGTATATCCTGATATTCCGCTCTAGTGATGTTATGTTACTTTTCACTAAATGGGAATAATTCCTCATATTCATCTTATAATATAATATCATGTGTCTGGATTTGTCTCTGCAGGTTGGTGGAATGTGGTGTGACTTCCTCTGGCTGGGATGATCTCCAATCCATTCTTATCAATAATCGATCCCTCACTGCACTGTATTTATCAGAGAATAATCTGGAAGACTCTGGAATAAAACTTCTATGTGAGGGGCTCAGACATCCTGGCTGTACTCTGCAGGGTCTGAGGTGAGAATTATCCTATAAATGATATAATATTCTGCAGAATTCTGGTATAAATCTTCTATGTGAGGGACCCAGACATGTCACCTAGATGAAAGTTATACAAAGACAGACTTCTGATTGGCCGGTTACACTGGGAGTTCCCATTATAGTCCTTCAGGTCACTCGATGTTATTGGCTTTCATCCCCTCCCCCTCCACTGACTATCAGAGATCAGACTTTGGCTGGGATCACACTGGAGGTCACAGCGGATCACAGCAGGGGGTCCGGTGCATCTCCATTCACTGTTTCAGGTCCGATTTCAACATAATTTTGGGCTGAATTTGGTCCTGAAACAGACCAGAAGACGCTCAGGACTCCGTATTCTCTTCATTCAGTGACCAATCATAGACAGATGGTCCTCAATTAGAATCTGGAAGGACAGAGCGAGCCTCTAGACCAGAAGTGACCCCTAGATGCCAATAAAATCCCCCCATCCTTGTAGATATAAATTGTTACCTCACTGAGCCTCAAAGAGAAGTCCTAGTCATGTCATCTACAAGCCCAGCAGAGGACGAGGCCGATACAGTGAGAAGACCCCGAACTGTCTGCCAGACATTGGTTTATATCAGAGATCAGAGGAATCTATTTTATCTCTCATACAAAATAAAATATTAGTTGTAGAGAGATGGAAATAATTCCTCCTGATTGTAGACATGTTAGGGTACATATACATATAACATTGTATGTGTAGTGAGGAAGAAATCCAGGAGAAACCCCCAGAATGGTTCTATGGAGTCTGATCACACCAGACAAGCACTGATTGGTCTTGTTGGGATCAGACTGACATGCCGGGGTTGGAAATCCAATCCTCATCCATCAGAACCATTTATGGTCCATTTAGCTCTGGTTCCTTCAGAACACAGGACCGGCTTGTGTGCTGGGCTGAGAACATCCCCCAGGGTTGATTGGCTGATGGCTAAACTCCATAAATTGAGGATCCTGAGATATGGACGGGGTGATTCCCATGGTGCCGGTGTTCTGCCGAATAAGTTCCGCTCGGTGGATAAGTTCCTCACTGTACTGCGCATGCGCAGTACGATCCGGCGGAAATAGCCGAAGCGGAACAGCTGGAAATCAGCTGTACACGGCGCCTGTAAGAGGCCCCCTCGCGGGCTCGCTTCGCTCGCCACGCTTCGGGCACGGCCTCGCTGCACTCGGCACTTTTAGATTCCCCCTCCAGGTCCACTTGGATGGTGGGGAAGGAATCTGGACCCAGAGCGCAGGCGCCGTGTACAGCCGATTGTGGATTTTGAGCTTCGGCTATCTCCGCCGGCTGACAGTAGTTGGTACTGCGCAAGCGCTGCGCCTGCGCAGTACAGGGGAGGAACTTATCCGCCGAGGGAACTTTCTCGGCAAGACACCGGTCTAACCGGTGAATAGCGGATGTTCCTGACATGTTCCTGTCACAGGATAATCCTCCGAAAAAGTTTATTTCTGTTTTATTCTCCAGACAGCCAGACTGTGTCTGTCCTTTTGTCTTTGTTGTATTTTCTGTCATTCTTTATCTTTGTACATATTTTATACACTAAATAACAAACTAGTGTAGCTCTGCTCTATATTACACAGACAGACAACCTACCTGCACACAGAGGTAAGTGTTATTACAACCCCAGTGTTACTATACGGCTGTATAACTATGTAACAAACCACCTAACCATCTGATCCTGATACTTTTAAATAATAATTACACAACAACAATTATAATACAAAGCAAATACTACATACAATATATCTCTGCTACTACCACAACCTCAGTGCTGGAACAATGTGTCGCAGAATAATGAATTGGTATTAATACACTTTATACAGAACTCTCCCTCCCAGCCCAAATTCCCGCCCACAACCACACCCAAACCCCACCCCAAACCACGCCCAAACTCCACCCCCAGACACACCTTCCTTATGCCCTGTACACAAGGTCGGACATTGATTGGACATACCGACAACAAAATCCATGGTTTTTTTTCCGACAGATGTTGGCTCAAACTTGTCTTGCATACACATGGTCACACAAAGTTGTCAGAAAATCGTTCTGAACACGGTGACATAAAACACGTACGTCGGGACTATAAACGGGGCAATAGCCAATAGCTTTCGTCTCTTAATTTATTCTGAGCATGCGTGGCACTTTGACCGTCGGATTTGTCTACACACGATCGGAATTTAAAGGATCGGATTTTGTTGTCGGAAAATTTTATAGCCTGCTCTCAAACTTTGTGTGTCAGAAACTCTGATAAAAAAAAGTCTGATGGAGCCCACACACGATTGGAATTTCCGACAACAAGCTCCGATCGCACATATTCAGTCGGAAAGTCCGACCGTGTGTACAGGGCATTACAGAGAGAAGTACAGTTCCCTCAAATAACTGTAATAAGTGAGGCCTTAGAACTGTGTATCACACAAGCCGCATGGTTCAGGAATGTGTAACACACAAAGTACAAGACTCAGGGCTGTATAGGGCTCAGAAGTGTGTATTGTGCAATTGTGAGAAGTGCATATCACACGGGGTGCAGAAAAAAAACAGCAAACAGGATAGTACTTACATTCAATGCAAAGCGTTCCTTGTTCTCAGAAATATGGAGCATATAGACCAGTGTACAGAGTGCATGGGTCAGGAATATGTAACATAGAGCCCAGCACACAGAGAGCAGCGGTAAAGTGTATAATATGCAGTCCAGCATACAGAGTGCAGGGCTCAGGGGTATGTAATGCAAAACCCATTGTACAGAGTACATCATTCAGGAGTACCATCCCAAGGCCTTAGATATGTAACATACAGCACAGCACAGAGTATATCACATCTGAGTATGTAATGTACAAGGTAGGGTTGTCCCCATAACACTTTTCTAAGACCGAGTACAAGTACTCACCGATACCGATTACCGATACTTTTCTTCAAGTACTCACCGATACCGATTACCGATACTTTTATTTTTAATGTCACGTGACAGTGTTTTTTTTTAATATCTTCCCCTTGAGACAGGGAAAGAGACAGAGACGGAGGATAGAGATTCCCCAGTCCCTTTCTCTGCAGCCTCAGCTGTACTGAGAATGAATGGAGAGAAGACAGCGGCTCCTCTCCATTCATAAACTGACACATCGTAATCACAGGAGAATCAAAGTATCAGTTATGTGAATGGAGAGTCAGCTGACTGTCCATATAGAAAAGGAAGGAGGAGGACATGGAGAGGGACAGCAGGATGGAGGGGGACAGCAGGACGGAGGGGGACAGCAGGACGGAGGGGGACAGCAGAGGGGGACAGCAGGACGGAGGGGGACAGCAGAATGGTACAGCGGGACGGAGGGGGACAGCGGGACGGAGGGGGACAGCGGGACGGAGGGGGACAGCGGGACGGCAGGACAGAGGGGGACAGCGGGACAGCAGGACGGAGGGGGACAGCAGAATGGCACAGCAGGACGGAGGGGGACAGCAGAATGGGACAGCAGGACGGAGGGGGACAGCAGAATGGGACAGCAGGACGGAGGGGGACAGCAGAATGGGACAGCAGGACGGAGGGGGACAGCAGAATGGGACAGCAGGACGGAGGGGGACAGCAGAATGGGACAGCAGGATGGAGGGGGACAGCAGAATGGGACAGCAGGACGGAGGGGGACAGCAGAATGGGACAGCAGGACGGAGGGGGACAGCAGAATGGGACAGCAGGATGGAGGGGGACAGCAGAATGGGATAGCAGGGCGGAGGGGGACAGCAGAATGGGACAGCAGGACGGAGGGGGACAGCAGAATGGGACAGCAGGACGGAGGGGGACAGCAGAATGGGACAGCAGGACGGAGGGGGACAGCAGAATGGGACAGCAGGACGGAGGGGGACAGCAGAATGGGACAGCAGGACGGAGGGGGGCAACAGAATGGGACAGCAGGACGGAGGGGGGCAGCAGAATGGGACAGCAGGACGGAGGGGGACAGCAGAACAGGACGAAGGGGGACAGCAGAACGGGACAGCAGGATGGAGGGGGACAGCAGAATGGAGGGGGCATGGAGGGGGACTGGAGGAGGATGCGTTGACAGTCAGCGGTCTTGTGTGGGGGAGTTATAAGCACTGATCACAGCTGTATAGATTTCACTAAAGCAGCTGAAAGCCGCGGGGGGAGAAGCTTGTACCTCCCCCCACTCACCGATCACTGCTGACTGTCCAGGTATCGGGTGAAGCATCGGGAGCGTTTCCCCGAGTACAAGTACTTGGGGAAATGCTTGCTATTGGTGCCGATACTGATACTAGTATCGGTATCGGGACAACCCTAGTACAAGGTGTTACAAACTTCTCACCGCTGGACCCTGCACACTGTGCCATACATTACGTACTCTTGGCCACTAACTCTGTATGCTTTAGACCTCTTTCACACTGAGGTACTTTACATGCATTTTTGCTCTAAAAATAGCATCTGTAAACAGCCTCTTCTGCAGGCCCAGTGTGAAAGTCCGGGTGCTCTCACTACAGGGCGGTGCGCTTGCAGGACAGGAAAAAAAAAGTCCTGCAAGCAGCATCTATACACCCCTCCCCCACCGCCCCTGCCATTGAAATGAATGGGCACCGCTTTCAAAGTGCCTTAAAAGCATTTTGAAAGCAGCGCTAAGTGGTCGCTTGTAACCCCTTTTTAACCCAAAGCGCTGCTATAACAGCTGTAAAGCGCCGCTAGTTTTAGCATTTTACCACTAATGCCCACACTGCCCCAGTGTGAAAGGGATCTTACTGTTCCCCAGTAAATTTCCCTAGTCTTCCCCCTCAAGTATCCCCCCAAAAGTAACCATCAAATCCTCACTTCTGCTTATCTCTTTGCTTACCTCTGTGTCCCCCATCCACAACTCACCTCTGCAACCCTCATCCACATCTCACCTCTTCTTTCCCTGTCCACAGCTCCACTCTGCACCCCTATCCACAACTCACCTCCCCCATCACACGTCTGCACCCCTCTAACTACAGCTTACCCCCCAGTCCACAACTCACCTCTGCAACCCTCATCAACAGCTCACCTCTTCTTTCCCTGACCGCAGCTCCACTCTGCACCCCTATCCACAACTCACCTCCCCCTTCACACATCTGCACCCCTCTAACTACAGCTTACACCCCCAGTCCACAACTCACCTCTGCACTTCCATCCATATTATCTCTGCTCCCCTTCTGCACCCCCATCTAAAGCTCACCCCAATCCACAGCTCTCACCTTTTGCCACCCACCTCTGCACCCCCAGCTTCCCCTACAGCTCTCACCTCTACACAACCTCCCCCACCCTCCACAGCTCTGCCTTCTGCAGCTCTTACCTCTGTACAAAGCTCCCTTCCCAGTTCTCCTCTCTGGACACATTTCACCCCCCTCTCACTACACAATCACCCCCCTTCTTTCACAGTTATCCTCTCACTGTGAATTCAGTCTCTGGAGGTCTCTCTCCCCCTCCCCTCTGTTTTTCATCTCACCTTTTCCACTGCTGTTCGAGTGCTCCAGTCCATGTTTTATGTGCGGGATTTTCAGACGATTGAGAACTGTAGCTGGGGCGGAGTTTCAGGACTTCTCTGCTCCATTCTACAGTGTGAGAAGAGGCGGGGACAGAAGCTGCTGCTTGAATCAACACAGGTAGTTGTATGTAGAAATGGAGTCGGTGAGGATTTCCTCTCAGTGGTGCCACATCCAAAAACTTGTTAGAAACAAAATAAATACCCCTAAGGGGGACTTTTAAGACAATTGTATATATAAATCGGAGCTCCGGGAGAAATGTTACTTTGTAGATAAACCTCCCCCTATAATCCTCATGATGAATGTATTCTAGTAAAGGTACGCTGTAATCCAAAGTCCGCTTTGTATTTTTGCAGCATTGTTTTCTTACTTTTGTAAGTCCCAGCAGGCCGCCGCCATCTCATATGTGGGCATCTGAAGCCAGACTGTATCTCTTCCTGTACTCCATGGTTACCCAGCATGCACCTCCAGATCTCGCACATGCTCAGAGCAGCACGAGCCATGTAATAGGTTGATGGTCGGGTTTCCATAGCAACAGCAGTGTCAGAGGAAGTTCCCGCCCCTTAGCTATGGAAACCTCCCCTCCCCCTCCAGGAAGCTGGAAGTTTATCTACATTTACAAAAATTATAAATCTAGAAATACAAAAATCTCCTGAAAAAGGTAATTTCTTTATAAAAGATAATTGTAAATGATATCCCTTGTTTCTGTACAGAATATATATATATATATCTCTATATCTCTATCTATATCTATATCTATTGGCGTATAACACGCACTTTTTTCCCCTTAAAATCAGGGGAAAATCGCAGGTGCGTGTTATACGCCGATCCCCTGTGATCTCAAGCTGTCACATTTTCAAAATCGCCGACCGCGATTTGAAAATGGGGCCGCCGGCGCCGAAATACACAGAGCCGGTCCTCGGCGGCTCTCGTTCACTTTCGGCTCCACTCGTAGTCCCGAGCAGAGCTATCCGAACCTACTCGGCTAGGTTCGGATAGCTCCGCTCGGGACTACGAGTGGAGCCGAAGGTGAACGAGAGGCGCCATTTTCAAATCGCGGTCGGCGATTTTGAAGCCCAGGATGGCAGGGACAGGGGATCGAAGGCTGCACTGGGGCAAGGCTGCACTGACATGGCTGCGTGAATTGGGGTGCGTGTTATACGCCGATAAATACGGTATATTTATATATATATATTATATTGTTCTGGAATTATTTCTCTAAAACAGAAGTTAATCCTGAAGCTGCAGGAAGAGATTCACAGGACTCAATCACTGTGTGTAAAATGTCCGTTCCGTGCAAAAATGTATTATTACATGTTATTTTATACATAGATAAGAAAGGGGAGGTGTGAGATGTTATTAAAACCTAAGAAATAGAATTATATTATTAAAATCTGGAGAATAGAACAAATGTAAAAGAAAAACCTTGAGGGGGAGGGGGGAGTAGAGACAGAGAGAGCTTCTAGTAGATGTGTCTGTGTGTGAGGTGAAGATCACAGAACACATTTCAACAGTCAGAACAAAATAGAGTCTCTTGTGCTTAAATCACCAATACAGAAAATGTCCATATCATATATATATATATATATATATATATATATATATATATATATATATATATATATATATAATCTTTACAGAAATCATTTACAATTAGCATTGTTTAAAAAGTAATCACCTTATGCAGAAGCTGCCCCTCCAAATTGCCCCATCAAAACTGCCCCATCATACTGCCCCATCCTGTTGACCTCATCAAACTGCCCCATAAAATTGCCCCATCAAAACTGCCCCATAAAATTGCCCCATCAAAGCTGCCCCATAAAATTGCCCCATCAAAACTGCCCCATAAAATTGCCCCATCAAAACTGCCCCATCAAAATTGTCCCCATCAAAACTGCCCCATCAAAACTGCCCCATCATACTGCCACCATCATATTACCCCATCCTATTGCCCCCATCAAAACTGCCCTATCCTATTGCCGCAACAAAACTGATGAGGGCAATAGGATGGGGCAGTTTTGTTGGGGCAATAGGATAGGGCAGTTTTGATGGGGGCAGTTTTGATGGGGGCAATAGGATGGGGCAATTTTGATGGGGCAGTTTGAGGGCAATAGGATGGGGAAAATTGCCCCCAAAAAAATGCCCCATCAAAACTGCCTCATCCTATTGCCCTCATCAACCTGCCCCCATCAAAACGATCCTATAAAATTGGTGTGAATAAAGTAAGTGGTGATTTCGCTGTGATAAGTGGGGAAGGAAGGAGGAGGGAGGGGAAGGGGCTAGCTCAAATGTATAGAGAGGTGAATGCAAAATGAAAAAATTATACAAAATATAAAGGTATAATGAGCATGAGGGCTAGTATCATATTAGCACATAAAAAATATCATGTAAATACTGAAACAGAAGAAAAGAAAAATCTCAGTGCAAAAGGGCTAGTACCATACTAGCACATATGTGGTAACTCAGCAAATACTTGTCAAAAGATAAAACTCAGTGCAAAAGGGCTAGTATCATACTAGCACATATGTAGTAACTCAGCAAATAATTAATGGTGACTCCAAGTAAATAACTAAATGGTGAACAGTCCCACCGCCTTGTAGTACACAGTGCTCAAACAATGAGTCATCAGTTCCAAAAGGCAAAATGGAAAAATTATACAAAATATAAAAGTGTGATGAAATGTAATAAAGTGCAGTCTAATGAGCACTAAATCTGAATAAACTGAAAAAACAAGATAGTCTAAAGCGTATAAAAAGCTATGAAATGAGTGACAAATACAGTGTGGGTACAAAAAAATTGAGTCATCAGTTCCAAAAAGGCAAGTCCACAAGCCACACGAAAGGGAAACAAAGCCTTCAGTGGGGACACCTCTGTGCTCGCAAGCAGGTCACCTTACTGCTGCAAGACAACAGCTTGTAATCCAGTAACAAATCACCAGCAGGCAAGGGTCCCATCCAGTAGTTCAGGCGATTCGGGTGGTGGGTGTGCAGGATGGTATATAAAAAACATAAGCAGACAGTATATAGTATAACTCTGTGGCGGCCAGAGTGGAAAAAGGGGACAGGACACAGAAGGGAGATGCACTCACTTTTTTGTAAAATGAGTGTGGGCGTCAATCCAACGAACACCGAGTTCGTATACCTCAAAAAGGGTGTCTTCAAACCGTCCCCATTTCCTCAATGCTCGTCACAATGGGATGCATATATGTAGAGTATTGAAAGAGAGTACACATAGCGTGATCCCGTATATAAATCAGTTTATTAGGTTAAAAACAACATGGTACACTTACATTTAGCAGAAGGCTATAGTAAAAAACATCCACAAGCGCCGAGCTCATATCCTATCATCAGTCTGTGACAGTTCCGTGCTCCAAACCTCACGCGTATCGTCACGTCACGTGACTTCATCACGGTGATAGGATATGAGCTCGGCACTCGTGGATGTTTTTTACTATAGCCTTCTGCTAAATGTAAGTGTACCATGTTGTTTTTAACCTAATAAACTGATTTATATATGGGATCACGCTATGTGTACTCTCTTTCAATACTCTACATATGTTCTGCTTATGTTTTTTCTATACCATCCTGCACACCCACCACCCGAATCGCCTGAATTACTGGATGGGACCCTTGCCTGCTGATGATTTGTTACTGGATTACAAGCTGTTGTCTTGCAGCAGTAAGGTGAGCTGCTTGCGAGCACAGAGGTGTCCCCACTGAAGACTTTGTTTCCCTTTCATGTGGCTTGTGGACTTGCCTTTTTGGAACTGATGACTCATTGTTTGAGCATTTTGTACTACAAGGTGGTGGGACTGTTCACCATTTAGTTATTTACTTGGAGTCACCATTAAATATTTGCTGAGTTACTACATATGTGCTAGTATGATACTAGCCCTTTTGCACTGAGTTTTATCTTTTGATAAGTATTTGCTGAGTTACCACATATGTGCTAGTATGGTACTAGCCCTTTTGCACTGAGATTTTTCTTTTGATAAGTATTTGCTGAGTTACCACATATGTGCTAGTATGGTACTAGCCCTTTTGCACTGAGATTTTTCTTTTCTTCTGTTTCAGTATTTACATGACATTTTTTATGTGCTAGTATGATACTAGCCCTCATGCTCATTATACCTTTATATTTTGTATATTTTTTTCATTTTGCATTCACCTCTCTATACATTTGAGCTAGCCCCTTCCCCTCCCTCCTCCTTCCTTCCCCACTTATCACAGCGCAATCACCACTTACTTTTTTCACACCACTTTTGTCTGTTTGGATCAGCCATTTAGGTGTTGCAGCAGTGCCCCTTAGCATAGGTATTTCTGACAGTGCAGGAGTTTCTTCATTATTTATCCTATAAAATTGCCCCATCAAAACTGCTCCATCCTATTGCCCCATCATACTGTCCCTATCAAAATTGGATGTGTCTACTTCTGCCCCTCCCTGGAAAAACATTTCATTCTCTAAGACCCCGCCCACTGATTATTCATTGGATGTGTCTACTTCTGCCCCTCCCTGGAAGAACATTTCACCTCTTTCCTGCTTCTCCCTCCAGGATTGATCGCTGTGAAGGGACATTATGGTGCTGTGATGATCTTTGCTCCGTTATCTCCACAAACCGAACTTTGACCTTTCTGTATATAATATTGGATAATGATGATGATAATGAGGATGATGATGATGATGATGATGATGATAAGAAGATGTCGGAGTCAGAAGTGAGACGACGTTGTAAGGTCCTCCGGAATGCCGGCTTCTGTGTGGATAGTTGGTAAGATCTGTTCTATTGGAGGTAACACACATACTAAGTCTTAGAATGTGAATAGTAAAATGTAGACAACATTGGATGGTGATGAGATGATGGAGGTGGGACGTTGTTGGGAGGTCTTCTGACACCCGGGCTGTACTGTAATGAAAATGGAAGGACGGGTGACAAACATTCTATACAATTTCTGTAGAACCCATTGGAGGTCTCTGTAGTTCTACAGATAATGAGAGAGATGATTGAGATTTCCTGGGCCAGTCACAGATTTCCCAGATGATGGAGAATTTATTCCTCATCCCAAGTTTTATCATTACAGATGGGGGATGGGGAAAATCAGATCCACCAATAATAATCTTAGTCAGGTCCTATAATCTTCCACAAGGTTTTACCTTTACAGAAAAATAACCCCCCATCCCCCGAGGTCCATCCAATGTGTCAGTATAACTGAGCCAATCAGATGAGTGTTCTCAGCCTGTACACATGACATCCCAGCACACAAGTCATAGTCTGCTATCCCAATGGTTGGATGGACATGAGTGTGTGGCCCCTGCCATGGTGAGGGCCCTTCACTTTTCCATCATTTCTTACAGAGCACAGTATGAGCCCCTCCCCCCCTCCATCATCACAGCAACATTTCCTCCTCTAACACTCTCATTTTATTCTTCTATGAAGGGATGATGGAGGCTGGGAAGTATCTTTAGACAGAAGAAAAGAAGATGGTGTGTGGAAGCCCCTCCCCCTCTCAGGTAATACACGGATCCGGATATGAAGAGAATGTCCAGAATGGAATGATATCAGAGTAGTCATATGAACTCTCAGCTTTTATTTTCTCTTTCTGATCCTTAAATATAGAATTCCAGTAATAGTAATCTTTGTGTTCTTTTCCTCTTCTAAAAGGCGTCATTTCTGCTCAGTATTGCCCACTTCCTTTGTTGTTGTGTGACCGGTGCCCCCTTCACAGCACTGATCTTATAGGGGCACCCGCGCATGCGCACTCCCATCTATTGTACTACAAGCCTGCGGTGACACACTGGCTGCACCGCACATCAGATCACCGCTACAGCTCCGCCTCCATTGTCATCTGATTGGAGCCCTGCCTCTGCCCCACTTCCTCCTCTGTATAAGTGACAGCGGCCCCCAGCAGATTCTGTGTCACCCATCCCACTGCAGAGCATTACATGTCACCCATCCCACTGCAGAGCATTACGTGTCACCCATCCTACTGCAGAGCATTACGTGTCACCCATCCCACTGCAGAGCATTACGTGTCACCCATCCCACTGCAAAGCATTACGTGTCACCCATTCCACTGCAGAGCATTACATGTCACCCATCCCACTGCAGAGCATTACATGTCGCCCATCCCACTGCAGAGTATTACGTTTCACCCAACCCACTGCAGAGCATTACATGTCACCCAACTTACTGCAGAGCATTACGTGTCACCCATCCCACTGCAGAGCATTACGTGTCACCCATCCCAGTGCAGAGCATTACATGTCACCCATCCCACTGCAGAGCATTACATGTCACCCATCTCACTGCAGAGCATTACGTGTCACCCATCCCACTGCAGAGCATTACATGTCACCCATCCCACTGCAGAGCATTATGTGTCACCCATCCCACTGCAGAGCATTATGTGTCACCCATCCCACTGCAGAGCATTATGTGTCACCCATCCCACTGCAGAGCATTACGTGTAGTCACTAGTGATGGGCTGAACACCCTCTTGTTCTTTTCATGTCAGAACTTTCAAACATCACAAAAAACTGGACCCGAATGACAAACTCCATTGTAGTTTATGGGACTTGAACTGCAAAAGTCCCTATTTAGAAGGCTTTCAATGCAAGTAAATGGCCATAAAGAGGATATGGGGGCCGGGTACTGCCCTGGGGGACATCAATGACATTTTTAAAAAAAAATCTTTTTTAAAAGAGAAGTGATTTTAATGATGCTTAAAGTGAAACAATAAAGATAAAAAAATCCTTTAACCACTTCAGCCCTGGAAGGATTTACCCCCTTCCTGACCAGAGCACTTTTTGCGATTTGGCACTGCTTTATTTTAACGGACAATTGCGCGGTCGTGCAACGTTGTATCCAAACAAAATTGACATCCTTTTCTTCCCACAAATAGAGCTTTCTTTTGTTGGTATTTGATCACCTCTGCAGTTTTTATCTTTTGTGCTATAAACAAAAGAAGAGGAACTATTTTGAAAAAAAAATTATGTTTTTTACTTTTTGCTGTAATAAATATCCCCCAAAAATATATATATAAAAACAAATTTCTTCATCAGTTTAGACCTATATGTATTCTTCTACATATTTTTGGTAATAAAAATCAGAAATCAAAAAAATCAAAAATAAGCGCATATTGATTGGTTTGCGCAAAAGTTATGGCGTCTATAAAATAGGGGATAGATTAATGGCATTTTTTTAATTATTTTTTTTTACTAGTAATGGCAGAGATCTGTGATTTATGGCGGGCAGATTGGACACTTTTGACACTATTTTGGGACAATTGAGATTTATACAGCGATCAGAGATACAAATAGCCGATGATTACTTTATAAATGTCACTGGCAGGGAAGGGGTTAAACACTAGGGGGTGATCAAGGGGTTAAGTGTGTTCCCTGGATGTGTTCTAACTGTAGGGGGATGGGCTCACTACAACATGACAGAGATCACTGCTCCCGATCAGTAGATCCCTGTCATGGTGCTAGGCAGAACAGGGAAATGCCTTGTTTCTCCGTTCTGCCTCTCCTCACCACAATCCGCAATTCCTGCCGGCGAATATCGAGTTTGCGGGACCCGCAGGCACACTCCCAGGGTGGGCATGTGCCCGCTAGGTGGCAAATTCAATGAGATGTATGTGTACGTCCCTTTGCCTGCCCGTGCCATTCTGCCGACGTAAATGTGTGTGCGGAGGTCGGCATGTGATTAAATATAGTGCCGGGGAGGTCTCCGTAGTCTGCCTGTAAAGTGGCACATCTGTACCCTGTATAGAACCTGCTGCAGCAAAACTGACATTTATAAAAGAAAGCTTGCAGGAAAAACTATTTAAATGTCAATTTTTCATTTTTTTTTCTTTATAAATAACAGCTTGGGGAGCCAATCTGTATGATGAGGTCACAATGTAGTGCACTGGGAACAAGATTAGAGATTTGTTGGATAAATTCTGGCGTCTCTTTGGCAGACTTTGGTGCTCTTACCAATAGGCTGAGTGGTGGGAGGTTAAATGCCTTGTCAAGCATGTGGTACCCAAATGGTTGGTGTTTTTGCCACGCTTGATGTGCCTGAGACAAAGTTTCAAATTGCAACAGTGCGATCCGCTGCACATGTACTAAAAAAGGTCCAGACAGCTGAGCTGTGGGAAGTGGGCCAGGAGATGACAGCTCCACAATGTGATGGAATAGGGGGGCTGCTCTCTACTCTTCCATGATGGCTGCCTCCTTGGGGTTGTGCCTCACCCTCACTTTCCTCCTCTGCTCTATCCGGCACCCAAGTCATGTCAGTGACCTCATCATCATCTCCTCCATCCTTATTACCACCGGAGACAACTTGGCAAATACACATCACATTCACATATATATGTATTGATGAAACATTTCATGGAATGTATACAATGTAATATCTCTGTGTAATTGTACAATTATCTCTTGTAGACCGCTAAAGATTTGTCTGGTGATTGTGTCCCGGTGTTGGGTCTGCTGGACCTCTTCCATGTATAGAGGATGTCCTCACCGACACCTCGGATTTCTCTGCAACCCTCTAAAGGAAAGTCTTCTACTCTTCATGGATATAATGGTCGCCTCCCATTGTGAATTCCCTCTTCTCCCCTCTGTAGGATTCTGCACTTTCCAATATTATCAATACTTACTATGATGATGAGGATCCGACTCATTATTAGGACTCGTTCATGGCGGAGAAAAGACATTTTCTAAAGTTTCTCATTAATAAAATCTGACTGGAACAATCACTAATACAGAGAAAGAGACCGCAGCTTCCTCTTACTGCTATCCTACTACTCTCCATACTCCTCTCCATCCCCCATACTCCTCTCCATCCCCCATACTCCTCTCCATCCTCCTCTCCATCCTCCACACTCCTCTCCATCCTCCATACTCTTCTCCATCCTCCGTACTCTTCTCCATCCTCCGTACTCTTCTCCATCCTTCGTACTACTCTCCATCCTTCATACTCCTCTCCATCCTCCATACTCCTCTCCATCCTCCATACTCCACTCCTCTCAATCCTCTATGCTCCTCTCCATCCTCCATACTCCTCTCCATCCTCCTCTCCATCCTCCACACTATTCTCCATCCTACATACTGCTCTCCATCCCCCATACTGCTCTCCATCCCCCATACTCCTCTCCATTTTTCTCCCCATCTCCCTCTCCATCCTCCATACTACTCTCCATCCTCCATACTGCTCTCCACTCCCATACTCCTCTCCATCCCCCATACTCCTCTCCATCCTACTCCCCATCCCCCATACTCCTTTCCATACTACTCTCTATCCTCCTCTCCATCCCCCATACTTCTCTCCATCCTTCTCCCCATCCTCCATACTACTCTCCATCCTTCATACTCATCTCCATCCTCCTCTCCATCCTCCATACGCCTCTCCATCCCCCATACTACTCTCCGTCCTCCATACTACTCTCCATCCTCCATACTACTCTCCATCCTCCTCACCATCCTCCATACTACTCTCCATCCTCCTCTCCATCCCCCATACTCCTCTCCATCCTCCATACTCCTCTTCATCCTTCTCCCCATCCCCCATACTCCTCTCCATCCCCTATACTCCTCTCCATCCCCTATACTCCTCTCTATCCTCCATACTACTCTCCATCCTTCATACTCCTCTCCATCCTCCTCTTCATCCTCCATACTCCTCTCTATTCTTCATACTCCTCTCCATCCTCCTCTACATCCTCTATACTCCTCTCCATCCTCCATACTCCTCTCCATCCTTCTCCCCATCTCCCATACTCCTCTCCATCTCCCATACTCCTCTCCATCTCCCATACTCCTCTCCATCCTTCATACTCCTCTCCATCCTCCTCCTCTCCATACTACTCGCCATCCTCCTCTCCTTCCCCCATACTCCTCTCCATCCCCCATACTCCTCTCCATCCTCCATACTCCTCTCCATCCTTCTCCCCATCCCCCATACTCCTCTCCATCCTCCATACTCCTCTCCATCCTCCTCTCCATCCTCTCTCCATCCCCATACTCCTCTCCATCCCCCATACTCCTCTCCATCCTCCTCTCCATCCCCCATACTCCTTTCCATCTTCCTTTCTATCCCCCATACTCCTCTCCATCCTTCATACTCCTCTCCGTCCCCCATACTCCTCTCCAGCCTTCAAACTCCTCTCCGTCCCCCATACTACTCTGTCCCCCATACTCCTCTCCGTCCTCCATACTCCTCTCCATCCTCCTCTCCATCCCCCATACTCCTATCCATCCTCCATACTCCTCTCCATCCTTCTCCCCATCCCCCATACTCCTCTCTATTCTCCATCCTCCTCTCCATCCTTCCCCCCATCCTCCATACTCCTCTCCATCCTTCTCCCCATCCTCCATACTCCTCTCCATCCTTCTCCCCATCCCCCATACTCCTCTCTATTCTCCATACTCCTCTCCATCCTCTATACTCCTCTCCATCCTTCTCCCCATCCCTCATACTCCTCTCCATCCTCTCCCCCATACTCCTCTCCATCCCCCATACTCCTCTCCGTCCCCCATACTCCTCTCCGTCCTCCATACTCCTCTCCATCCTCCATACTACTCTCCATCCTCCTCTTCTTCCCCTCTACTCCTCTCCATCCTCCTCTCCATCCCCCATACTCCTTTCCATCCTCCTTTCTATCCCCCATACTCCTCTCCATCCTCCATACTACTCTCCATCCTTCATACTCCCTCCATCCCCCATACTCCTCTCCATCCTCCATCCTCCTCTCCGTCCCCCATACTCCTCTCCGTCCCCCATACTCCTATCCGTCCTCCATACTCCTCTCCGTCCTCCATACTCCTCTCCATCCTCCATACTCCTCTCCATTCTCCATACCCCTCTCCATCATTCATACTCCTCTCCATCCCCCATACTCCTCTCCATCCCCCACACTCCTCTCCATCCTCCTCTCCATCCTCCATCCTCCATACTCCTCTCCATCCTCCATACTCCTCTCCATCATTCATACTCCTCTCCATCCTCCATACTCCTCTCCATCCTCCTCTTCATCCTCCATACTACTCTCCATACTCCTCTCTATTCTCCATTTTCCTCTCCATCCTCCATACTCCTCTCCATCCCCCATACTCCTCTCCATCCTCCTCTTCATCCTCCATACTACTCTCCATACTCCTCTCTATTCTCCATACTCCTCTCCATCCTTCTCCCCATCCCCCATACTCCTCTCCATCCTTCTCCCCAACCCCCATACTCCTCTCCATTCTCCATCTTCCTCTCCATCCCCCATACTCCTCTCCATTCTCCATCCTCCTCTCCATTCTCCATCCTCCTCTCCATCCCCCATACTCCTTTCCATCCTCCTTTCTATCCCCCATACTCCTCTCCATCCTTCATACTCCTCTCCGTCCCCCATACTCCTCTCCATCCTCCATCCTCCTCTCCGTCTCCCATACTCCTCTCCGTCCCCCATACTCCTCTCCATCCTCCATACTCCTCTCCATCCTCCATACTCCTCTCCATCCTCCATACTCCTCTCCACCCCCCACACTCCTCTCCATCCTCCTCTCCATCCTTTATCCTCCATACTCCTCTCCATCCCCCATATTCCTCTCCATCCCCCACACTCCTCTCCATCCCCCATTCTCCTCTCCATCCTCCTCTTCATCCTCCATACTACTCTCCATACTCCTCTCTATTCTTCATGCTCCTCTCCATCCTCCATACTCCTCTCCATCCCCCATACTCCTCTCCATCCTCCTCTTCATCCTCCATACTACTCTCCATACTCCTCTCTATTCTCCATACTCCTCTCCATCCTTCTCCCCATCCCCCATACTCCTCTCCATCCTCCATACTCCTCTCCATCCTCCATACTCCTCTCCATTCTCCATCCTCCTCTCCATCCCCCATACTCCTCTCTATTCTCCATCCTCCTCTCCATCCTCCTCTCTATTCTATATACTCCTCTCCATCCTCAATCCTCCTCTCCATCCCCCATACGCCTCTTCATCCTCCATACTGCTCTCCATCCTTCTCTCCATCCCCCATACTCCTCTCCATCCCCCAAACTCCTCTCCATCCCCCATACTCCTCTCCATCCTCCATACTCTCTCTCCTCTCCTTGGATATAATAAAGTGATGCGGCTCTTTCTAACATATATGGCATTCCCGGCTCCCAGTGTCTCTCTCTACAATTGCTTTCTCCATGTTGCTGACATTATCTTGTATAAGAACAGAACCCGATCCATCAGCAATCCCAAGGAGAGACGGACATCTCATAGCCGGCTCTCTGCTGCCTTATATCAGAGTTTTTCTTCCACAACCAGAACTTTATCCCCCTGAATGACAAGCTTAGCCAAGTGATCCCATTTCTAGAAGTTCATCTTTACTTCTACCAACTCCCCCATCTCTGCTCTGCATGACTCTCTGCCAACACGGCTACTAAGATTTCATTGTGCCGAGTCCGTTCAGCCGCTTTGCCTTTCACTGACAACTTGCTGCAATTTTTATTATATCATCGAAATGTAATCAGAACAACCCATGGATGAATTCATTTCATGTCATGGATCATTACCCAAAGGGACGCGATTATCCCCATTGATTATTGGGCTACCAATATTATTACCTAATCATTGGAAGGTGTTATTCTCTATAGATTTACCCCATTGAGGCTTTTTACTCATCAATAAAGTTTTATATATTTTATTAACCTTATTCTGTGATTCTGTGATTATTACCAACTTCTTCTCATCTTGTTCTCCACAGCCGATACCCCTTCTCCTCTCCTCCCTTCCCCCTCTCCCACCTCTCCCTTTCCCCTCTCATCTCACCCTTCCCCCTCTTTCTCCTCTCTCCCACCTCTCCCTTCCCCCTCTCACCTCTCCCTTCCCCCTCTCTCCTCTCCCTTCCCCCTCTCACCTCTTCCTTCCCCCTCTCATCTCTCCCTTCCCCCTCTCTCTGCATTTGTTCCTTTCCTTGCCCTCTCTCTATATTTACCACATAATATGTTCCTACCATATAATGTATATACAGTATCTGACAAAAGTCAGTACACCCCTAAGTGAAAATCTCCAAATTGGGCCCAAAGTGTCAATATTTTGTGTGGCCCCCATTATTTTCCAGCACTGCCTTAACCCTCTTGGGCATGGAGGTCACCAGAGCTTCACAGGTTGTCACTGGAGTCCTCTTCCCCTCCTCCATGATGACATCACAGAGCTGGTGGATGTTAGAGACCTTGCGCTCCTCCACCTTCAGTTTGAGGATGTCCCACAGATGATCAATAGGGTTTAGGTCTGGAGACATCCTTGGCCAGTCCATCACCTTTACCCTCAGCTTCTTTAGCAAGGCAGTGGTGGTCTTGGAGGTGTGTTTGGGGTGGTTATCATGTTGGAATACTGCCCTGCGACCCAGTCTCTGAAGGGAGGGGATCATGCTCTGCTTCAGTATGTCACAGTACATGGTGGCATTTATGGTTCCCTCAATGAACTGTAGCTCCCCAGTGCCGGCAGCACTCATGCAGCCCCAGACCATGACACTCCCACCACCATGCTTGACTGTAGACAAGACACACTTGTCTTTGTCCTCCTCACCTGGTTGCCCCCACACACGCTTGTCACCATCTGAACCAAATAAGTTTATCTTGGTGTCATCAGACCACAGGACATGGTTCCAGTAATCCATGACCTTAGTCTGCTTGTCTTCAGCAAACTGTTTGTGGACTTTCTTGTACATAATCTTTAGAAGAGGCTTCCTTCTGGGACGACAGCCATGCAGACCAATTTTTTTTTAACAAACAGGTGTGCTTTATTGTATCACAAGGAAGAAGGTTACATAATACCTCTTAACATAATTCAGAACATTACATGACAGATAAGCATGAGCAATCGCATAGCAGTGTCATACATGTGCAGGAGGTGAAACATCAGTACATGTCAACATTCTAGACAAAATGATCACAGAGAAAAGTACCTCATGTATCCGGGGATTACCCCTCCCTCCCCCCCACATAATACATGAATCCACCGTGGCCCTCTAAGATGAGAGCCAAAGTGTCCACACTTTCTCAAATTTCCATGGACAACCTCGATTGATATATGTGATTCTGTACATAGGTATAACTGCCTCAATCTGTGCCTCCCAGGCCGACACGGTCGGGGGTAAGGGGTCTGTCCACTTCATCAGTATCTCCTTCTTGGCATAATAAAGTAGAAAGGAAATAAGCAATTTTAAGTGATAGGATCTTTGTTCATTGTCATGAATCCCGAGAAGGGCCAACTCCGGAGTGATTGGTATGGATATTTGCAACCTGGAATTTATCTCTGCAAATATTGCACACCAATATGTTGCTATCAATGGGCATTCCCAGAACATGTGGAAAAAAGTTCCAATTTGACACTTACATTTGTTACACATAGGGTCTCTGTCAGGGAATATGCGATGGAGTCTCTGTGGGGTGTAATAAGTCCTATGTATAAATTTGACCTGAATTAACTTATCCCTGGATGCAATCACCAGTTTATGGCCATTATCTAGACATTCCTCCCAATCCTCTCTGTCTAATGATGGAATGTCGGTGTGCCAGCTGTCCCATAATTTTGCTATTTTAGGAGAGTCCTTACCCAGGAGTACAGCATACAAGGTGGAAAGGGGCTTAGAGACATCTCCAGACGCCAATAGCTCCTCAATGGGATCTGCCTGAAGCAAAGGTGTCTGAGGAAACTGAGCCCGTGCCGCATGTCTTAGTTGAAAACATCTAAACCTCATCCCTCTGGGCAGCTGGAATTTATTCATTATTTCCGTGATAGAGAGCAATTCCCCTCTGGGCATAATTTGTTCTATAGTTGTAATGCCTAACCTGGCCCAAAGCTGTGGGTCAGGCACAGTCCGGAAGTGTTTAAGAGCTGGATTTCCCCATAGCGGGTTCGCTGGCGATAATTGACCCGGAGAGAGGAATCTACGTCTTGCAGCCACCCACACCCTCCACGTTGCCCGAGTGGGTTCAGGAACTCGCGTATACGCACCCGGACCTCGATAAGGAAAGTTACGTAGATCAGTAAGGGAGCCCAAATAATTTGCCTCAAGGCAGACTGCCGCATTCATTTTAGAGCCTTGAAACCACCAGTAAACCGACACCAACATAGCCGCCCAGTAGTAGACCTGAAAATTGGGGAGGGCTAATCCTCCAAAACAGGTAGGCAGCCACAGAGTGGAGCGCGCCAATCTGGGGTTCCCACCTCTCCAAATAAAGGTTCCCACCAGACCACCAACCTCCCTAAAAAATGAAGCAGGGACCCACACCGGGGAATTTCTAAAAACATAATTGAATTTAGGAAGCATCATCATCTTAATGAGGCCGATGCGTCCCAATAGATTTAAGGGCAAGTCAGCCCAGGCCAAACACTTCGCACGCAACATACTCACGATGGGGCTCAAATTTTTAATTATAAAGTCTGATGGGTTTTTCGTGATCACTATCCCTAAATATTTAAACTCCGTCACCCACTGTAGTGGGGAGGATGATGGCCCAGAGGCAGCTGCGTCGTCCAGAGGGAACAGTACTGATTTGGTCCAGTTAATCTTTATACCAGATAACCCCCCAAAGTTGTCAAAGATTTTCAATGATGCAAGGAGAGACGGGCCCGCATCATTCAGTTATAGAAGCGCGTCGTCCGCGTACAGAGACAGCTGCTCTTCCAGCAGACCCACCCGCAAGCCCAGGACATCCGGAGCACTCCTGACTGAGATTGCCAGTGGCTCCAACGCCAGAGCGAACAGGCTGGGGGAGAGCGGGCAGCCCTGCCTCGTGCCGCGGAATAGATCAAAGGGCTCCGAGACCCAATTATTTGTACGGACCCTAGCTCTGGGGGCCTGATACAACAATCGAATGCCATGTATAAACTTAGGGCCAAACCCAAATCTCTGTAATACCAGCCATAAATAGTTCCACTCCACAGAGTCAAACGCCTTTTCGGCGTCGAGAGAGGCTACAACTCTGGTCCCTACACTGTCATGTGGAATGGTAAGATTAAGGAAGAGACGCCTCAGATTGATATCGGTTCCCTTGCCAGGCATAAATCCGGTCTGATCTATACCGATCAGGTCTTCTATGACGTGAGATAAGCGGATAGCCAGAACTTTCGCAAAGATCTTGGCGTCTACATTAATTAGCGATATTGGCCTGTATGAGGCACACTCTAGCGGATTCTTACCCGGCTTGGGAATCAACACAATTACTGCCTCGTTCATGGACTCTGGTAAAGATTCTAGGGCCATAAAATTAGATAATAGCGAGGTTAATTTTGGAGCTAGAATTTCGCTGAAGTTGGAATAGACTTCAGATGGTAGGCCATCTGCCCCAGGAGCCTTCCCCCCTTTGAGATGTCCCATAGCGACCTGAATCTCCTCTAGCGAGATATCTTTCTCCAATTCTTCCCTGGCTTCCGCTGTTAAGTTAGGGATGGACAATGAATCTAAAAACCTGGCCAGGTCTGAGTCAGACGCCTCAGGCCTGGAGGAGTAAACTTCTCGGAAATATTCCCGAAAACGAGTGTTAATATCCTGGGGGGATGTGAGTAACTGGCCGGAACTGTCCCTGATGGAACCAATAGGGGTAGCTGGGATATTACCCCTAGCCAACCATGCAAGGAGTTTCCCATTTTTCCCCCATGTTCAAACACTCTTTGGGCCGAAAAGAGTAGCGCTTTATTCGTTTGTGCCATCCTAGCTGTGGAGAGTCTGCATTAAGCCCGTTTCCACTCCCTATATCGGTCGTCTCCCGGGTTAGCGACAAAGTCAGCCTCCAGAGTAGCCGCCCGTCTCTCAAGTTCCTCCAATTCATGAGCGGAGTCACGTTTAAGGCGAGCAATACTGGTCATAAACTCCCCTCTAGCCCAAGCCTTAAAGGTGTCCCACAGCACGATCGGTGGGGCAGAATCCACATTATCCGTCCAAAAATTGCAAATGGCTGCTGTTAGGGGTTCCTGTAGTCGCTCGTCATCAGCCCAGAACTTGGACAGCCTCCAAAGCCGGGGGCCCGGGGGGCAGTCAAAGTCAACGTCAGGCAGAGGGGTGTGTGGTCAGAGATTCCCCTGGGAAGCACAGAAATGTCTTTAACAAATTGTAAGGCAGGGCATGAGGCATATATCAGATCGATTCAAGATAGAGTTTTATGAGAAGCAGAGTGGCAAGTAAATACCTTTGAGGTCGGGTATATGTGTCTCCAGACATCAGTGAGGGCATAAAGATCAGCCCACTGTCTGAAGTCCGGAGTATCACGAGCCGACCGGTGCAACCTATCTTGTTCCACCGAGGGGGCCATGTTAAAATCTCCCAGTAAATAAACAAAAGTTGTATCATATTGTACCACAGTTTGCATGATTTCATGAAGAACATTACCGTTAGCTGGAGGGGGAATATACAATCTGACTAATACCACAGTTTTGTCATATATGTTAGCATATAAAATTACGTATCTACCCTCCTTGTCTGTCTTGACTTCCAGAAGCCTAAACGGCACTGTCTTGTGTACTAAGATGCTGACCCCACGGGCATACGTGGAAAATGTGGAGTGGTAATGTAGGCCGACCCAAGTCTTATTAAGACAAATGGTTTTGGTACCCTGCAGATGTGTCTCCTGGAGGATACAGATCTGCGGTTGGTGCTTTTGTAGGAACTTAAACACTAGGGATCTTTTCACTGCAGTATTAAGGCCTCGCACGTTCCATGAGATTACCTTAAGTTCAGCCATTAGGTGGTAGGATTGATAGGGGTGCACGGATCACCCAGCCCGAGGGATCAGCATCCGCACACTCAATTACATAAATTGTCATGCACACTCCAATATCTAGAAACCTTCCCCGTGTCGACACTCCAAAGCACATAGAAAAGAAAACAAAAAACAAAACAAAAAGAAAATCTAAAGCACCTGAAACAACAAAATAGTGTTAACAAAAACAAACCTAGCATTAAACCCCACCCCCCACCACCCCGCATCCCCCACCCCAACCTAGGAATGCCTTGTTCCCCAAACATCAACAAAGAAAAATAAAACCCCAAGTTCAGGGAGCGTGAACCATTGGGTGTAGACCCTTAGTGGAGAGGATTGTCCACGTAAGGTGACGAGAGACTCCGCCGCCATTAAGAGTAAGGAGAAAATTAGCGTTCCAACCAACAAAGGTTATTTCGAACCTTCTCATTTCGGACCATTGTGGGTGAGTAGACGTGTGGATTAAACTAGCAGTACATGCAGAATAGACATAATATAAAAAAAAAAAAAAAAAATTATAAAAAATAAAATAGAATATGTTCTCTGTTCAGGATAAATGAGGAAGACCATTCTGTAGCCCATGAAGACAGGGTATGTCAAACTCTAGGCAGTCAATCTGGCAAGGTGCTGTCTCCTGCTGTTAGCAGTTGATTGTCTCCCAGAGTGGAATTCCATCCTTGGCATTCAAAATAAAGGGTGCATATCTCTTGCAAGTGAAAAAAGAGGAAGAAGTGAACCTGCAATACGTATAATGGACACTAGAGTCCGCCAGTGGCCCTCCTTCAGGGATTAAGGTCATCACTGAAATCTGAGCCTCCAAGAAAGCCAAACAGGACATTGCTGCAATAAATCAGTATATCATAGTTAATCTTCATCTCTAAAAAACCCCCAACATCTCAGGAACATCTTGTAAAGAACAGAAAAGGTTATCCCACAGTAGATTCAAACAGTGGCAAGCTTGAGAGTAGGTATCACCTGGCATAGCCAGGGGCGCAACACTTATATTGTACACCGACAGGGAATACAAAAGGCACAACGGGTGCAAGGTTAAGTCCCCTGTTGATATTTAAACAATCAGCGGCCAATATTCAGAGCAGAAGTACAGAAGAGCATTTTGCAGCGTTTAATGATTAGGGGGCAATGATTCCAGCCATGTGTTAGCATCCCTTGGGGAAGTAAAAAATCTGGTAGTTTCCCCGTCTTGAACCCTCAATCGTGCTGGGAACAGAACACTGTATCGAATGCCCTTAAGACGCATGGCAGCCTTCACCTGGGCAAAGGAGCGTCTGAGCCTTTGAGTTTCAACAGAGTAGTCAGGGAAGATAAGTAGCTTGTTATTTTGATGGCGTATTTCTCCCTGCACTCTAGCAGCCCGTAGCACCTCATCCCTGTCACGAAAGTTCAGAAACTTTAGGATAAATGTGCGTGGCGGTGCTCCAGGAGGGCCCGGCTTGGGAGGGATCCGGTGAGCCCGTTCCACCGCATAGAAAGGTGAAAATTGAGCCCCTGGTAGGAGGGAACGCAGCAGGCCTTCAATAAACTCCGTCGGACATTTCCCCTCAGCTCCCTCCGCCAGACCTACAATACGGAGGTTGTTCCTCCTATTACGATTTTCCGCATCTTCGGATTTATATTCCAGTGCTCTAATTTTGGTTTGCAGGGCCCTTAAGTCTGTTCCATGAGACTCTACAGTGTCCTCCACTTGCCCCAGGTGCTGTTCCGCAACAGAAAGTCTGCCCCTAATTTTATCCATGTCCAGCCTTATTAGACCAACATCTAATTGCACAGCATCTACCTTGGAGGTAAGGGTAGTAAGGGAGGCTTGGCAGTTTCCTATAGCAGCCAGGACATCAGCCAGGCCCGGCTGCGTGGAAGGGGACCGCTCCGGCTGTTCTGTTTAGGACGCCATGTCGCTATTGGTGCGCCTCCCGGACCCCACGCGATCCACACAGGCCGCCTCTGTCTCCACCAGATCGGGGGGAAATTTCAACTGCTTACCCCTTCCTCTGGCTGGCCGTGATGATCAGCGGTGCATGTGAAGAATCCGTCAGCTTAAAGACCTGCTGCTGATGCTGCCCAAGGAATCCCCCACAAGTGAGTGCCAGGGGTGGATGTGGTCCCAGGTGCAGCAAAATGGCCGCTGCCCCAGAGACCAGGACGGGGCCTCAGACCCTCCAACCAGCAGCCACAGGGTGCAAAAATGCTGTGGCAGTGCCCACAGGTAGTCTGGTGGCCAGGGCAGGTAACCAGGGGCCTCCAGGGAGCAAGCTGTGGCAGGGAAATGAATAGAAGCTGCCGCCGGGTGTAGCAAGATGGCCGCCGCTCCAGGCAGCAGGCCGGGGCCTCAGTCCCTCCAGCAAGCTGCTACAGGGCTTAAAGTTGCTATGGCAGTGTCTACAGGTGGTCCGGTGGCCAGGGCAGTCAAACAGGGGTCTCTGGGGAGCAGGATGTGGCCAGAAACTGTGTCAGGGCCGCCGCCAGGTGCAGCAAGATGGCCGCCGCTCCACGGACTAGGCCGAAGCCGCGGCCTGTCCTACAAGCAGTCCCCGGGCGGGGATATCCGGCGATCGCGGCCGCGGATGGCACTCCAAAAGGCCAGATTACCTCAATGGCCAGTCAGGGAACAGGATAGGCTTGCTGATCACCACAATTAGGTTAGGATCGCCCGGATTTCAGGAGGATTGAGTTATGAAAGCGGAGCTCCTTCTAAACACGTCCTACCCCATCACTCTCCAGGCCACGCCCCCGAGCAATATATCATTTAGTGACAACTTTTTGTACATTTTTTTTTTCTTTTTTTGTCATTATTCAATCACTTGGGACAAAAAAAAATAATATTCAATGGGCTCAACATGCCTCTCAGCAAATTCCTTGGGGTGTCTACTTTCCAAAATGGGGTCACTTGGGTGGGTTTTGTACTGCCCTGCCATTTTAGCATCTCAAGAAATGACATAGGCAGTCATAAATTAAAAGCTGTGTAAATTCCAGAAAATGTACCCTAGTTTGTAGACGCTATAACTTTTGCGCAAACCAATAAATATACGATTATTGACATTTTTTTTTACCAAAGACATGTGGCCGAATACATTTTGGCCTAAATGTATGACTAAAATTGAGTTTATTGTATTTTTTTATAACAAAAAGTAGAAAATAACGTTTTTTTTTCAAAATTTTCGGTCTTTTTCCATTTATAGCGCAAAAAATAAAAACCGCAGAGGTGATCAAATAGCATCAAAAGAAAGCTCTATTTGTGGGTACAAAATTACGCAAATTTCGTTTTGGTACAGCATTGCATGACCACACAATTAGCAGTTAAAGCGACGCAGTGCCAAATTGTAAGAAGTGCTCTGGTCAGGAAGGGGGGTAAATCCTTCCGGGGCTGAAGTGGTTAAGTGCAGAGCTTCTGCTGGGCTTTATTAGACAGGACAACTTACACTGCACACCACAAATTATTAAAGGACACGCTATTTAATGTTTATATAAAAAGAGATAGGAGTCTTTAGATAGGCTGAGCTAATGTTGTGCTAATTTATTTCACTTTCTAGCTTACACTACACAACCTAAAAACTTAAAAGCGCCCTCTATTAAAGGTTTATCTTATTAATAAAGAGTTTTAGACCAATAATTTAACATAATTATATAAACTAACAATTTATACATTTACTACCTTTCAAAAAAAATTAAATCTCCAATCTTGTGAGAAGGAATACCTCAGTAGAATCTCTACATGGTAGAAGGTTGTACTGAGGATGAAGGTTGTACCAGCAAATTTGTGTTCCTATTAGCTGAACTTAATTATTACTAATTACTGAAAACCTCATATAAATACCAAACATACAGAGCATACCAGACAAAACACAACTATTTTTGAACTTAAAACATTTTCCAGGAAAATTGTCAGCTGTCTACTAGAAACATTAGATTTAGAATGGATGAATTTGGTGCCTATGGTGGCTGATGAACATCTGAACCTTTAAGGTTTCGGGGATCATTCGCCTGCTAGAAACATTTGGAGGTCGATATTCCTGTCAAAGGTGTTTTTTGTTGGTACTGGCTGACAGAATATTTTTAAAATATGCCACATTTTTTATTTTTTCAGCAGATTTGGAAAAATGTAAACTACCCTTTGAAATGACACTTCCATGGTAAAGCTTATATGAGAATGTAATGAGATATACTTCACATACTGTATACTTTAACTGTTACCCACCCGGGTCATTGTAAAATGATGTTTGGGCGGAACTCTATTTTTCCTATAACGTCCTCCCGGGAAAACGCCTTGGGTGGCCCCTCCGGGCCGCATTCCTGGGTGATCTGTGGGCACAGCAGATGACTGATCAGTGTACCGGCCCGCTGCCAGTAACATGTGATCGCTCTGACCAATCACAGCACATCACATGACAGTTGTAATCAATAAATGGCTTCCTTTCATGCCATTGATTGTATACAATTGTGTTGTTAGCTGTGATCGGCCACAGTGATCACATGGTACAGACAGGGCCAATCACAGCCCATTAGTATCATGTGATTAGCTGTGGTCAGTCACAGATAATCACAACAATACACAGTGATCCCGATCAACTCCCCAGAGCGCTACAATGTAACTATAGTAACACCATATTGCTCTGGTCACAGTATGTAAAAAAAAAAACTATTTAAAAAACATATAATATAATATATATAAAATAAAATAATATAATACATATAAATAATAAAAAAAATATAATAAAAAATAAAAAAAAAGATTATTTTTTCCCTACTGTCCCTGGTCACCATCACACCAGTTATATGATTATGTAGACAAAGACCCCCCCAAGCTCTACCGCATGTTTATAGGATGATGATCTGAATAACGGAGCTCAGGCCATTGTGTCCCATATATCAAAATTGTAAAAATAATTCCGGCAACTCGATGACTTCTTCTTAAATCTTTATTGAGCACAAACAGAAGTGCGACATCAAAACGCCGACATATTTCAGCAAAAGCCGTCCTCATAGCATTTTCTGCAGTTATATGATGACACTTTACTGCACTGGTGACAGGATGTAAAAATAAAAAACAAATAAAGTGAAAAAATTTATTTTCTTCATTTTCCTAAAAATTTGGACAAAAAAAATACAACTTCAAAAAAACGTGCCTCTTACTAAATACCTCGGACTGTTTACTTTTCAGAAGGTTTATTTGGGGATTATTTGTGCTGTTCTGTGTTTTTGGGTCTCAAGAAATGAGATCGGCTGTCAGTAAATAAGGATTTATTCATTTTCATATATATATATATATACCATAGTTTGTGGACTCTATAACTTTCCTACAGACTAAATAATATACACCAATTTGGGTTTTGGGTTATTTTCACCAAAGAAATGTAGCAAAATATATTTTGGCCTAAATTTATGAAGAAAGATTATTTATTTGCAAAATTTTATAACATAAACAAAGAAAAACATGTTTATTTTTTTCACAATTTTTGGCCTTTTTTTATTTATGTAGCAAAAAATAAATAAAAAACAGAGGTGATTAAATACCACTAAAGAAAGCTCTATTTGTGTGAAAAAAAACAAAAAACAATAAAAATCTCATCTGGGTACAGTGTTACATGACTGCACAATTGTCATTCAAAGTGTGACAGCGCTGAAAGATGAAAATTGACCGGGGCAGGAAGGGGGGTAAAAGTGCCCGGTATTGAAGTGGTTAACACCTTCCCACCTGGTCTATAGCAGAATGGCAGCTGGGCGGTGGCTTTACCATCCTGACTGGACGTCATATGATGTCCTTCACATCACGCCACTCCTACGTGTCTCCGGGGTGCGCAGAAGTGGCAATCCGTGTCACTGATTAGGGTAAAGAGAAGATGACATAGGCTCTATACCATGTGATCAGCTGTGTCCAATCACAGCTGATTGCATGTAAAGAAATGTCGGTTATCGGGATTTCCTTTCCTCAGCGCTGTCAGTGTCTGAGGAAAGGAAAGCAGATCACTGGATTTCGAGTTACAGGGGACATTTATACTAATAATCAGTTCCCTGATTATCAGTGCAGACCCACCAGTGCAACATATCAGTGTCTATTAGTGCAGCATATCAGTGCAGCCTCATCAGTGCCCATCAGTGCCCATCAGTGCCACTTCATCAGTGTCCATCAGTGCAGCCTCATCAGTGCCCATCAGTGCCGCTTCATCAGTGTTCATCAGTGAAGAAGAGAAAATACTTATTTGCAGAATTGTTTAATAGAAACAAAGAAAAATGGTGTTTTCTTGTTTTTAAAAAAATGATCTTTTTTCGTTTGTTTAGCAAAAAATAAAAAACCCAGTGATGTTTAAACACCATGAAAAGAAATCTCTATCTGTCTAAAAAACCAAACAATAAAAATGTTGTATGGGTCCCGTGTTCCATGACTTACAATTGTCCATTAAAGTGCGATATCAGTGAGATCTGAAGATTGTCCTGGGGGGGATGGTAAACCTGCCTTGTATTGAATTGGTTACAGAAAAATGTCCCCCAGAAGCCCCTCCTGGGCAGATATTATTATAAAGTCTATCCATCAATTTTCAGGACTAAATGACTAACAAACACAGTATACAGAGAGAACATCCACTTTTTATTCTTGTTTTTACTGCTGAAAAGTCGTCCTTCAATCCGATGTGAAGTCCATGTAAAGCAATAAATGGCCGTCAAATGTCTTCCTAACACAAGGCAAATGTGTCCTGAAAAACATGGAAATCTCTGTTTTGTAGTTTTTTATCTCCATCACATGTTTTCTCTCCTCTCTTTTCTCCTCCACTAGGGAAGAGCTTTGAGAGGATGTGAATATCAGTGTGACTTCTGTTCCATTGTATTAGGCACATCCCTTGTCAGTTAGGGCAGGAAAGGTAGTTATGTGACAATGACAATGCAGTGTGTCCTGGGGCTGTCCATTGGTAGGTACAGGTGTACCTACCTACCTATGAGAGCTCTGATATGGGTGACAATACACGGCTGGACGGGAGAGCTTCTACTAAGCCTTATCACCATACAAAATATACAAGGGACATTTTATATTAGGAATTGGCAGGATCAACAGCTAATATGCCATAGATTTCATTTAGAAACCTACTACTATATATATATATATACATGTACACACTATATTACCAAAAGTATTGGGACGCCTGCCTTTACACACACATGACCTTTAATGACATCCCAGTCTTAGTCCGGAGGGTTCAATATTGAGTTGGCTCCGCCCCTTTACAGCTATAACAGCTTCACCTCTTCTGGGAAGGCCGTCCACAAGGTTTAGGAGGGTGTCTATGGGAAGGCCGTCCACAAGGTTTAGGAGGGTGTCTATAGGAAGGCCGTCCACAAGGTTTAGGAGGGTGTCTATGGGAAGGCCGTCCACAAGGTTTAGGAGGGTGTCTATGGGAAGGCCGTCCACAAGGTTTAGGAGGGTGTCTATGGGAAGGCCTTCCACAAGGTTTAGGAGGGTGTCCATGGGAAGGCCGTCCACAAGGTTTAGGAGGGTGTCTATGGGAAGGCCGTCCACAAGGTTTAGGAGGGTGGCTATGGGAAGGCCGTCCACAAGGTTTAGGAGGGTGTCTATGGGAAGGCCGTCCACAAGGTTTAGGAGGGTGTCTATGGGAAGGACGTCCACAAGGTTTAGGAGGGTGTCTATGGGAAGGCCGTCCACAAGGTTTAGGAGGGTGTCTATGGGAAAGGCGTCCACAAGGTTTAGGAGGGTGTCTATGGGAAGGCCGTCCACAAGGTTTAGGAGGGTGTCTATGGGAAGGCCGTCCACAAGGTTTAGGAGGGTGTCTATGGGAAGGAAGTCCACAAGGTTTAGGAGGGTGTCTATGGGAAGGCCGTCCACAAGGTTTAGGAGGGTGTCTATGGGAAGGATGTCCACAAGGTTTAGGAGGGTGTCTATGGGAAGGCCATCCACAAGGTTTAGGAGGGTGTCTATGGGAAAGGCGTCCACAAGGTTTAGGAGGGTGTCTATGGGAAGGCCGTCCACAAGGTTTAGGAGGGTGTCTATGGGAAGGCCATCCACAAGGTTTAGGAGGGTGTCTATAGGAAGGCCGTCCACAAGGTTTAGGAGGGTGTCTATGGGAAGGCTGTCCACAAGGTTTAGGAGGGTGTCTATGGGAAGGAAGTCCACAAGGTTTAGGAGGGTGTCTATGGGAAGGAAGTCCACAAGGTTTAGGAGGGTGTCTATGGGAAGGAAGTCCACAAGGTTTAGGAGGGTGTCTATGGGAAGGCCGTCCACAAGGTTTAGGAGGGTGTCTATGGGAAGGCCGTCCACAAGGTTTAGGAGGGTGTCTATGGGAAGGTTGTCCACAAGGTTTAGGAGGGTGTCTATGGGAAGGCCGTCCACAAGGTTTAGGAGGGTGTCTATGGGAAGGTCGTCCACAAGGTTTAGGAGGGTGTCTATGGGAAGGCCATCCACAGGGTTTAGGAGGGTGTCTATGGGAAGGCCGTCCACAAGGTTTAGGAGGGTGTCTATGGGAAGGCCATCCACAAGGTTTAGGAGGGTGTCTATGGGAAGGCCGTCCACAAGGTTTAGGAGGGTGTCTATAGAAAGGCCGTCCACAAGGTTTAGGAGGGTGTCTATGGGAAGGCCGTCCACAAGGTTTAGGAGGGTGTCTATGGGAAGGTCGTCCACAAGGTTTAGGAGGGTGTCTATGGGAAGGCCATCCACAAGGTTTAGGAGGGTGTCTATGGGAAGGCCGTCCACAAGGTTTAGGAGGGTGTCTATAGAAAGGCCGTCCACAAGGTTTAGGAGGGTGTCTATGGGAAGGCTGTCCACAAGGTTTAGGAGGGTGTCTATGGGAAGGCCGTCCACAAGGTTTAGGAGGGTGTCTATGGGAAGGCCGTCCACAAGGTTTAGGAGGGTGTCTATGGGAAGGCCGTCCACAAGGTTTAGGAGGGTGTCTATGGGAAGGCCGTCCACAAGGTTTAGGAGGGTGTCTATGGGAAGGCCGTCCACAAGGTTTAGGAGGGTGTCTATGGGAAGGCCGTCCACAAGGTTTAGGAGGGTGTCTATGGGAAGGCTGTCCACAAGATTTAGGAGGGTGTCTATGGGAAGGCCGTCCTCAAGGTTTAGGAGGGTGTCTATGGGAAGGCCGTCCACAAGGTTTAGGAGGGTGTCTATGGGAGCGTTTGACTATTTTTCCAGAAGCACATTTGTGAGGTCAGGCACTGATGTTGGATGAGAAGGCCCGGCTCGCAGTCTCCTCTCTAATTCATCCCAAAGGTTTTTTATCTAAAGGTTGAGGTCAGGACTCTGTGCAGGCCATTCAAGGTTTTACACCCCAAATGCTCTCATCCATGTCTTTATGGACTTGGACCTTATGTGTCTGATTTGGGAGATTTCCCTTCACTTCCTGTCCCCAAAACAGGAAATGAGAGGAAATCCCTCCAAACAAAGTAAGGCAATGGCTGGTTGTCACCGGGGTCACTAGAACTAGCGTCCCCCTAGGTAGATCCCCCACTGTTTGAGGAAAAATACAAAACGTGGGATTTTCTTTCACTTTTTGGTGATGACGGTAAACAGGACACAGAGAGCAATAAAAACCTTCCAGGGGTTCTAATCCCTCTCCACTTTACACAAAACAAACAACATAAAAGGTTTTACCTTTAGATAAACTTTAAGGTGAAACTTCAACAGATTTAAAAGGCAGAAAATCCTGGAAGTCTGTAATCATTAATATATCATGAAATCTATTGATTGTAATGAAAGGGCCCTATTTTTACTTGGTCTCTGCCTTTTTGCAGTCCCTGTACAGCAGAGCTCAGACTGGGAGAGGGAGAAGAAGCAGTTGCTTGTGTTGCAGTGTAAGGATCTGACAGAACGATGAGCCAGTTTGCTGCTTCCTTCTATTTTGCAGACACTGGGTGGGGGTGGGGAGGAGACCTGTATATGAAGGGGAGACTGCAGGAGACAACGACTGGCTCTCCTAACATTGTACACAGGACTGGGCTGTGGGGCAGAGCTGTGAAAAACTCAGAGCTGGATGGACAAATACAAATCATTCTGACAGGTAAAACAGCTGCTAAATCTGCAAGTCATGAAAGTATTTGTCTGTCTGTCTGTCCTGTGCAAAGTAACCAATCAGCTTCTAGATTTTATCTTCAAAGCTTAAAGTAGAACTCCAGGTAGAATATATATAGGATAGACTAATGCCCCGGACACACGCTCCGATTTCCCCACAGAAAACCTTCGATGGGAACTTGTTGTCGGAAATTCTGGATCTCAAATTCTCCGACAACAAAATCCGTTGTGGTAAATTCCGATGGTGTGTACACAATTCCGACGCACAAAGTGCCGCGCATGCTCGGAATCCAGCAGAAGAGCCGCACTTGGCTATTGATCTTCATTCTTCTCGTCGTACGTCTTGTACGTCATCCCGCGTTCTTGGCGATCGGAATCTCCGCCAAGATTTGTGTGACCCGCGTGTAGAGAAGACAAGTGTGAGCCATGGATTGTGTGGTGGGAATGTGCGATCGTGTGTACGGGGCATTAGGCGACTTTCACACTGGGGGCGGTGCCGGCGTTATCGGTAAAGTGATGCTTTAGCGCTGTTGTAGCGCCGCTTTTCGGGGGCTAGCGGGGCACTTTTACCCCCTCGCTAGCGGCCAAATAAAAGGTTCGAAGTGCCCGTGTTGAGGCTGCCGAAGTGCTTTGCAGGCTCTTCAGGGGCGCTGCCCATTCCTTCCAATGGGCGGGGCGTTTTGGGTGCGGTCTATACAACAAAGATGCTACTTGCAGGACTTTTTTTTCCTGTCCTCCAAGTGCCCCGCCCCCGGTATGAAAGAACTCGGGATTTACAGGCGCCTAAAAAGCACCCCAGTGCCAAAGGGGTGTAACGGAGGGTTAGGACCCCTGTCTGATTTATTTTTCACCATCTGTGTTCCATTGCAGAGATTTCCCTTCACTTCCTGTCCCAAAGCCAAACAGGAAGTGAGAGGAAATCTCTGTAAATTGAGGGACTTCCTTGGGGACCCCCAAGGTCACCGGAACTAGTGTCCCTATTGGAAGATTTACCCCCCTCTTACTTTTCTGGGGACAACCCAACATTTTAGATTTTCTTTTACATTCACATTCAATGTTAATAATAAACAGGAGAACTAGAGGGGGGTAAATCTCCCTAATGGGGGCGCAGACAGCAATACCAACTCACAGGGTTCTAATGCCTTTAGTTATACTTACATTCAACAAGCTGACATTAGAAGCTGATTGGTTGCTATGAAAAGCTGCTCCACATTCTGTGTGCATCTGTTTTAGTAACTCTCCCCCATAGCAGAGCTCCCAACTGTCCCGGATTTCCAGGGACTGTCCGGATTTCCAGGGACTGTCCCGGATTTCCAGGGACTGTCCCTGATTTCCAGCGACTGTCCCGTACTTCCAGGGACCGTCCCGGATTTCCAGGGATTTTCCCAGATTTCCAGGGACTGTCCCAGATTTCCAGGGACTGTGCCGGATTTAGAAGGAATGTTCCGGATTTCCAGGGACTGTCCCGGATTTTGAGGGACTGTCCCGGATTTTCAGGGACTGTCCCGGATTTGGAACAAAGTCCCTCTGTCCCTCTTCCCTCCTCATTTGTCCCTCATTTTGGTATGATCTCTATAGTTGTATATAAAATTCACTTCTTATCTTTCAAAGAAGTCTTTCCCGGCACTAAACCTTTCATCCAATCTCTAGATTGCTGCATTTGTAAATGTCACAATCCAGTATAAAGGAATAGTCGTGGTAAACAATAAAGCACTAGTGGGTTCAACTATTTTTTTTTTTATATAATTTCACTTTAAGGCCTCATACACACGGACATTTTTACAGCGGATTTTTTGAGCTTTTTTTGCTGCTTAAGAACGCCCCTCCATGTTATTCAATGGGCTCATACACACCGGGGCGTTTTTGAGCTGTGACAGGCATGGTTGTTTTTAAGCTCCAAAAAAAACAAGGACCAGCGCGTTCTGAGGCTCCAGCGCTAGGGCTGTTTTGACGCTGAAAAAAGCTCAAAAAAGCTCAAAAACGCGCATTTGCGCTATACCGATTTTTTTTAGCGTCAGCGTTTATAAGCTGTAAAAATGTTTATGTGGGTAATTTGGGAGTGGAAAATAGCAGAGGGATGTTTTTTTTTTAAAAAACGCACCTTAGTGTTAACGCTTACAAACGACGTTAAACGCGCATTGACGCCAAATCAAAACGCTAACAAAAATCGCGTTTTTAACGCTGCTTTTTTTCCAGGTGTTGTTACTAGCTTTACAGCCCATTTTTTAAAACGTCCGTGTGTACGAGGTATAAGGCCCCAATGACAGGGACGTTTTTACAGCCGCTTTTTTTAGCGTTTTTTCGCAGCTTAAAAACGCCTGTCTATGTTAGTCTATGGCTTCATGCCCACCTAGGCGTTTTTGAGCTGCAAATGACATAGGCGTTTTTAAGCTGTAAAAAAACCAGGACCAGCGGGTTCTGAGAGACATTTTTCAGCTGTAAAAACGCTCTAATGCTGATAAACGCTCAAAAACGCTCAAAAACGTCGCTCACCAACGTTTTTTAACATTTTTGATCCATTGAAACAAAAAATGCTAAAAAACGCTAAAAACTGCTAAATAACACTATTGCAAAAACGTTGAAAAAAACTGAAAAAAGTAAAAAAAAATCACTGCAAAGATCCTGGCGTTTTCATAACGTTATTTTAACATCCCGCGTGCATGAGGCCTAAGGGGGCGTGGCAGGGGGTGTGTCCTATGCCTACATACTTTTACTAATAGGCGCCCCTCATTCTCATCTCATACATTTGGGAGGTGTATTATAGTGCGGCGGTACTGGAAGTGTTTTCCTGCATTGTAAAACATCTGTCATTACAAGGACACACACAGAACAATTGTTTCCTGCATGTCCCATTCACGCTGCAACGTAGACCGGAGCCGTGCTACAGCATAAAACGCTGACATGATACATTTTAGGTACCTGGGTGGTAGACATGATTCTGAAAATATATAAAGACAAGAGAGAGCGCACACCAGCCCTAGTGTGTTATCGTTTAATAGATGAAGATAAGTGGATAAAAAACGAGGGTTGCACTCACAAACATCCAGCATTAAATGGCATAAACAGCTCCATAATAGCCTCCTCTCCTGGTCTGTAGGAATCAGCTTACAGCAACTAGCAGCGTGGTAAAGTATCCCCATAAGCACAGAGCGCCTGCTTCCTTGTAACACACACCGCCCAGAGCACTCGCATGGACCAGCCGGCGCTGCGTGACGTCACTCGTGGCCGGGGGAGGGGATGCACAGTGATGCAGCTGACTCCTCTCATGCAAATGCTAGGACAACATGTTTCGGAGGCGTGGCCTCCTTCCAGGGGCGGACTGACCATTCGGTCACTCGGTCGCCGACCGAGGGCCCGGCGTCAGGAGGGGCCCCATGAGCGGCTCAGTCAGCAGCGGAAAAAAGCCGCCCGCCGCGCACGAAAACCCCGTCCTCCCGGATTATTTCCGCTCCCAGCACCGCGGCCAGCCCCTGCCGAGCAGACCTCGGCTTAGGCTGAGAGAGGCTCTGTCAGCAGGGAGGGGCGGGGCAGGGAGCTCCACTGACGCTCTGACCCTGCCCTGCCCCGCCCCTCCTCATGTAGTCTGAGTCTGTTCCTAAATAGAGCGTCTCTCTTGCACTTCTGAGAGCTCCGCTCTGGACCACAAAGATCACCGCCCCTACCGACGGAAGCCCCGCCCCCTACCGACGGAAGCCCCACCCCCTACCGGCGAAAGCTCCGCCCCCTACCGACGAAAGCTCCGCCCCTGGACCTCTGAGGGCGGGAGGTGAGCCCGACTGGTCAGGTAGGTCCTTCTGCCTGTAGAGCCCTTTTTTCCCTAAACCATCCCTGAAAATGTTGTTTACCCCCTGTATAGCTGTGCATTGCTGAAAGTTTAAATTTTAAAACTGGCTACCTGGTCATCTCCTGTAGTCGCATCCCCAGTCTCTGTTATCTCCTGTAGTCGCATTCGCAGTCTGGTCATTTCCCGTAGTCGCATTCGCAGTCTCTGGTTATCTCCTGTAGTCGCATTCGCAGTCTGGTCATTTCCCGTAGTCGCATTCGCAGTCTCTGGTTATCTCCTGTAGTCGCATTCGCAGTCTGGTCATTTCCCGTAGTCGCATTCGCAGTCTCTGGTTATCTCCTGTAGTCGCATTCGCAGTCTGGTCATTTCCTGTAGTCGCATTTGCAGTCTGGTCATTTCCTGTAGTCGCATTCACAGTCTGGTCATTTCCTGTAGTCGCATTCGCAGTCTGGTTATTTCCTGTAGTCGCATTCGCAGTCTGGTCATTTCCCGTAGTCGCATTCGCAGTCTGGTCATTTCCTGTAGTCGCATTCGCAGTCTGGTTATTTCCTGTAGTCGCATTCGCAGTCTGGTCATTTCCCGTAGTCGCATTCGCAGTCTCTGGTTATCTCCTGTAGTCGCATTCGCAGTCTGGTCATTTCCTGTAGTCGCATTCGCAGTCTGGTCATTTCCTGTAGTCGCATTTGCAGTCTGGTCATTTCCTGTAGTCGCATTCGCAGTCTGGTCATTTCCCGTAGTCGCATTCGCAGTCTGGTCATTTCCCGTAGTCGCATTCGCAGTCTCTGGTTATCTCCTGTAGTCGCATTCACAGTCTGGTCATTTCCTGTAGTCGCATTCGCAGTCTGGTCATTTCCTGTAGTCGCATTTGCAGTCTGGTCATTTCCTGTAGTCGCATTCGCAGTCTGGTTATTTCCTGTAGTCGCATCCCCAGTCTCTGGTTATTTCCTGTAGTAGCATTCGCAGTCTGGTAATTTCCTGTAGTCGCATTCGCAGTCTGGTTATTTCCTGTAGTCGCATCCCCAGCCTCTGGTTATTTCCTGTAGTCGCATTCGCAGTCTGGTCATTTCCCGTAGTCGCATTCGCAGTCTCTGGTTATCTCCTGTAGTCGCATCCCCAGTCTCTGGTTATTTCCTGTAGTAGCATTCGCAGTCTGGTCATTTCCTGTAGTCGCATTCGCAGTCTGGTTATTTCCTGTAGTCGCATCCCCAGCCTCTGGTTATTTCCTGTAGTCGCATTCGCAGTCTGGTCATTTCCCGTAGTCGCATTCGCAGTCTCTGGTTATCTCCTGTAGTCGCATTCATAGTCTGGTCATTTCCCGTAGTCGCATTCGCAGTCTCTGGTTATCTCCTGTAGTCGCATTCGCAGTCTGGTCATTTCCTGTAGTCGCATCCCCAGTCTGATCATTTCCTGCAGTCGCATCCCCAGTCTCTGGTTATTTCCTGTAGTCGCATTCGCAGTCTGGTCATTTCCTGTAGTCGCATTCGCAGTCTCTGGGTATCTCCTGTAGTCGCATTCCCAGTCTGGTCATTTCCTGTAGTCGCATTCGCAGTCTGGTCATTTCCTGTAGTTGCATTCGCAGTCTGGTCATTTCCTGTAGTCGCATTTGCAGTCTCTGGTTATCTCCTGTAGTCGCATTCGCAGTCTCTGGTTATCTCCTGTAGTCGCATCCCCAGTCTCTGGTTATTTCCTGTAGTCGCATTCGCAGTCTGGTTATTTCCTGTAGTCGCATTCGCAGTCTCTGGTTATCTCCTGTAGTCGCATCCCCAGTCTCTGGTTATTTCCTGTAGTCGCATTCGCAGTCTTGTTATTTCCTGTAGTCGCATTCGCAGTCTCTGGTTATTTCCTGTAGTCGCATCCCCAGTCTCTGGTCATCTCCTGTAGTCCCATTTGCAGTCTCTGGTCATCTCCTGTTGTCGCATCCCCAGTCTCTGGTTATTTCCTGTAGTCGCATTCGCAGTCTGGTTATCCCCTGTAGTCGCATCCCCAGTCTCTGGTCATCTCCTGTAGTCGCATTTGCAGTCTCTGGTTATTTCCTGTAGTCGCATTTGCAGTCTCTGGTTATCTCCTGTAGTCGCATCCCCAGTCTCTGGTTATTTCCTTTAGTCACATTCGCAGTCTGGTTATTTCCTGTAGTCGCATCCCCAGTCTCTGGTCATCTCCTGCAGTCGCATTCGCAGTCTCTGGTTATCTCCTGTAGTCGCATTCGCAGTCTCTGGTTATCTCCTGTAGTCGCATCCCCAGTCTCTGGTTATTTCCTGTAGTCGCATTCGCAGTCTGGTTATTTCCTGTAGTCGTATTCGCAGTCTGGTTATTTCCTGTAGTCGCATTCGCAGTCTCTGGTTATCTCCTGTAGTCGCATCCCCAGTCTCTGGTTATTTCCTGTAGTCGCATTCGCAGTCTGGTTATTTCCTGTAGTCGCATTCGCAGTCTCTGGTTATTTCCTGTAGTCGCATTCGCAGTCTCTGGTTATCTCCTGTAGTCGCATCCTCAGTCTCTGGTTATTTCCTGTAGTCGCATTCGCAGTCTGGTTATCTCCTGTAGTCGCATCCTCAGTCTCTGGTTATTTCCTGTAGTTGCATTCGCAGTCTGGTCATTTCCTGTAGTCGCATTTGCAGTCTCTGGTTATCTCCTGTAGTCGCATTCGCAGTCTCTGGTTATCTCCTGTAGTCGCATCCCCAGTCTCTGGTTATTTCCTGTAGTCGCATTCGCAGTCTGGTTATTTCCTGTAGTCGCATTCGCAGTCTCTGGTTATCTCCTGTAGTCGCATCCCCAGTCTCTGGTTATTTCCTGTAGTTGCATTTGCAGTCTCTGGTTATCTCCTGTAGTCGCATCCTCAGTCTCTGGTTATTTCCTGTAGTCGCATTCACAGTCTGGTTATTTCCTGTAGTCGCATTCACAGTCTCTGGTTATTTCCTGTAGTCGCATTCGCAGTCTCTGGTTATCTCCTGTAGTCGCATCCTCAGTCTCTGGTTATTTCCTGTAGTCGCATTCACAGTCTGGTTATTTCCTGTAGTTGCATCCCCAGTCTCTGGTTATTTCCTGTAGTCGCATTCGCAGTCTGGTTATCTCCTGTAGTCGCATCCCCAGTCTCTGGTTATTTCCTGTAGTTGCATTCGCAGTCTGGTTATTTCCTGTAGTCGCATTCGCAGTCTCTGTTTATTTCCTGTAGTCGCATCCCCAGTCTCTGGTCATCTCCTGTAGTCGCATTCGCAGTCTCTGGTTATCTCCTGTAGTTGCATTCGCAGTCTGGTTATTTCCTGTAGTCGCATTCGCAGTCTCTGGTTATCTCCTGTAGTCGCATCCTCAGTCTCTGGTTATTTCCTGTAGTCGCATTCGCAGTCTCTGGTTATCTCCTGTAGTCGCATCCTCAGTCTCTGGTTATTTCCTGTAGTCGCATTCGCAGTCTTTGGTCATCTCCTGTAGTTGCATCCGTAGTCTCTGGTTATCTCCTGTAGTCATTTATGATATCTATGGCTATGCATATTTATTAAATCCATATTGAGCACTATATTTGCTTGGCTGTTTGCTTCTGCTTAGGCCTGGCAAACATGCACAATCGCACATGATGATGACTTCATCATCATGTGCGTGATTGTGATTGTGCGTGTGTGCCAAGCAGAAGCAGCCAATCAAATATAGTGCTCAATATGGATTAAATAAATAGTGGTGGTCAGTGGTGTAATGTTCCTTACATTGGTGATCAGTGAGAAGAATTTTCCTTACATTGGTGATCAGTGAGAAGAATTTTCCTTACATTGGTGATCAGTGAGAAGAATGTTCCTTACATTGGTGATCAGTGAGAAGAATGTTCCTTACATTGGTGATCAGTGAGAAGAATGTTCCTTACATTGGTGATCAGTGAGAAGAATGTCCCTTACATTGGTGATCAGTGAGAAGAATGTTCCTTACATTGGAGATCAGTGGGAAGAATGTTCCTTACATTGGTGATCAGTGAGAAGAATATTCCTTACATTGGTGATCAGTGAGAAGAATGTTCCTTACATTGGTGATCAGTGGGAAGAATGTTCCTTACATTGGTGATCAGTGAGAAGAATGTTCCTTACATTGGTGATCAGTGGGAAGAATGTTCCTTACATTGGTGATCAGTGAGAAGAATGTTCCTTACATTGGTGATCAGTGGGAAGAATGTTCCTTACATTGGTGATCAGTGAGAAGAATGTTCCTTACATTGGTGATCAGTGAGAAGAATGTTCCTTACATTGGTGATCAGTGAAAATTATATAAAGTTAAGAAAAATAATAAAAAAAAAATGTAAAGCACCCCCATGATCCCCGCACATGCTCTATATGAAAAGCTTTATGTAGGATGAGCACATGTATGTAAACATGTGTCTATAGACGCAAATGCTGGACACGGGAGCCCACCTGCAAGGTAACCCCCCCCCCCCAAGGGAGAGCGCTTCTCCTAGGGAGTTATCTGATGTGGGGAGGAGCCGCGAGAGCCACCCCCAGATGTTCGAGGTTCGGGGCCACTCTGTGCGAAACGAGCTGCACAGTGAAGGTAAGTATGATATGTTTGTTATTTAAAAAAAAACAAAAAACGAGCCTTTACAATCACTTTAATTTTAGAAAGGTACCGTTGTTGCACTTTCTTTAATGTAATTCTGTGACGAACGCATGTAGTGTGGGCAGTGCAAAATGTAGGTGGGGATTTGGGTGGGTGTGGCTTGAGTGTGGGTGGGAACACATGAGCGGGGACAGGGGGCCCCAGGATCTCCTATTGCCCGGGGGCCCCATGAGTTGTCAGTCCGCCCCTGCCTCCTTCTTTAGGTAACACCCTCATCTCTCATCTCCTCTAGTGATAATATATGCTCAAACTATATATGGCTATTTATGGACAATATTTTATTGTTTGACTTTAAGCATTATAAAATCACTGCTCCCGAAAAACGGCCATTTTTAAAACTTTTTTTTGCATTGATCCATGTCCCCTGGGGCAGGACCCAGGTCCCCAAACACTTTTTATGTCAATACCGTGCATATAAGCCTTTAAAATTAGCACTTTTGATTTCTCCTATAGACTTTTAAAGGGTGTTCTGCGGCTTTAAAATTTGCTGCGAACACCACAAATTGTTCGCTGTTCGGCAAACTGGCGAACAGCCGATGTTCGATTTGATCATGAGTTTGACTCGAACTCGAAGCTCATCCCTAATATGGACTATATATGGACTATATATGGACTATTTACGGTCTATATATGGACTATGTGGCTATATATTATCTATATATGGTCTATATATGGACTATATATGGACTATATATGGCTATATATGGACTATGCATGGCTATATATGGACTATATATGGACTATGTATGGCTATATATGGACTATATATGGACTATATATGATTATATATTGTCTATGAATCATCGCAAGTATGATGATGAATGTGAGAAAAGTCCTGGACAGCCGCACTCAAAATGATAATCGCCTTTAATGATAAAAACAACAAAAGTACATGCCACAGCAAGAAGCACAGGAAACTGACGCATTTCACACTATAGTTAGTGCTTAATCATCGCAAGTAATTAAAACATTTTGTACCTATATTTTTTTATGTTTTTTTCATTGTTTTCTATCATATTTTTGTCTTTTCAGGTCTAAGATATAGGGCACCTTTAAAAACGCTTATCTGACACGTGGAAATCTTCTGTGTCTGAACCCATTTTTTTTCATTCCAAAGAAACGCTGTTAAACGCAACTACAAAAAACGGCAATAAAGGAGACTGTGTACATGGTCACATAGGATAACATTGAATGAGTTCAGAGGCAGTGGAAAAAAGCGTCCAACTGCCTCTGAATGCACGTTTAACAGCATCCCGTGTACATGGGGCCTAAAAGCCAAATTGAGGAATACATGGAGGGCTCATGCACACTGCATCTCAAAGGAGCTCAAAGGAGCTCAAATAAGTAGCTCTTAAAGGGCTTTTGAGCTCTTATTTTTTTCTGCCTAGAAACTCCCCTCCATGTTATCCAATGTGTCCATACACACGATGGCTATATCTGGCGTTTTCAGGGATATACAGAGACAGGTAGGCAGAAAAAAAAAAACCCCACCACCAAACTCGCGTTTTTGAGAGGCGCTCGTGCCCCACAGAGCTCAAAAGTGCTCAAAAAAGCATGAAAACGTTTGTTCCAGCTTTTTGTTTTGTTTATAGAGTGGTTATGAAAATACTATCTAGGAGGGTTTGTGAAAAAAACAAAAAACGCTTATGCTCAAAAAAGCTCGAAAGAGCTCGATAAAAAATATGAGAAAGATCACAAAAAAGAACAAACTTCTTCAAGCTTTTACAGGCAGAAAAAAAATCTCAAAACGCCGGTAAAAAGCAGCTTTTTTATTTTTGAGCTGCAGTGTGTTTGAGCCCCTAATGCCGCGTACACACCACCGGTTTAGCCATCGGAATAAACTCTGAAGGTTTCTCCGATGGAACTCTGAGGGAATTCCATTCAAGCGGTCTTGCCTACACACGGTCAACCCAAAGTCAGATCAAAGTCCGACCGCCCAGAACGCAGTGACATACAACACGTATGACGGGACTAGAAAAAGGAAGTTCAATAGCCAGTAGCCATTTCATTTGTTTTTTGTTTTTGTTTTTCGGGTCATTGGTTATGGATACAAGGTGCCAATTCATAGATTCGTAAAAATTTGAATTTGTTATGCTCCATTCGTTTAGATGCGGCATTTGTTATTTCGATGATTCGGAAAAATCCAAAATTCGAGAATCCAAAAATTTGGAAATTCGAAAATCCAAAAATAAGAATGAGAATCCGAAAAATTCAAAAGAACGAAAATCTGAGAATTTGAAAATTCGAAATAATAATTAACTAATAATAACTATTAATTACTTAAGGAGCGAGCCTATTTTTCAGACTTGGTGTTTACAAGTTCAAATCTATTTCTTTTTACTAGAAAATTACTTAAAACCCCCAAACATTATATTTTTTTCAGACACCCTAGAAAATAAAATGGTGGTCGTTATAATACTTTGCCACATCTTATTTGCGCAGCGGTCTTACAAGTGCAATTATTTTGGGGAAAAAATGCAAATTTTTTAATTAAAAAATAAGACAACAGTAAAGTTAGCCCAATTAATTTTTTTTTATATTGTGAAATATAATGTTACACCGAGTAGATTGATACCCAACATGTCACGCTTCAAAAGGGAAGGTCTAGGGATGGAATTATTATTATCAGTCTGACACACCGCATCTCCGATCGTAGTAAAGAGCCTCTTTACCATGTGATACGCTGTGACCAATCACGGCCAATCACAGCGTGAACCAGGAAGTGCTGGTAATCGGCTTTGCTCAGGTTGCGCTGACAGGGAGAGCGATTGACGGCTCCCCTGTCAGAGGGGGAGGGGTATCTGCACTGATAATCAGCACATTGATTATCAGTGCTGCCCCCCATCAGATTTGCCCACCATAATGCCAATCAGTGCCCATTAGCTGCTAGTCAGTGCCCACCCAAATCGCCAGTCATTGTCCATCAAAGTGCCAATCAGTGCCCATTAGTAACACCTGTCAGTGCCCTTCACAGATGCCCATCAGTAATGCCTTTAGTACCTCCTCATCAGTGCCACCTATGAGTGCCCATTAGTTCCCTTCAGTGCTGCCTAGCAGTGCCCATCAGTGCCACATATTAGTGCCCATCAGTGCCACCTATCAGTGCCACCTATTAGTGCCCATTAGTGCTGCCTATCAGTGCCCCTCAGTGCTTCCTGTAAGGATGTTAGAGTGCTACTTTAAGATATGTTATACAAGAAGAAATGTATTTTGCTTTCTTATGCAGAAAATTAGAAGTGCAAAGATTATTTGCGAGCTACGTACTTGAACAGGATGTACGTGTGGTTAGCCTGACATTTTAATATAGACAATGAGCAACAAAGTTATAACATGTTAGAAGTTGGGTGTCTGGAACATTGGCAGATTGCCTAGCATACGTGGTCACATATATATATAAACTTATATTTAGATATAGCCTGAGGTATATCTATAGGCAGAATATGCAATTTATGACGTTTTATGCTTATTTTTTCATAAAGTCTGTGCTTCAATCTCATTGGCTGATAATAAGAGGGAGGTTTTTCTCTCTCTCTCTGTAAGTGTATAAGATATATGCAAACCCAGTAAATCATTGTAATTTCGATTCACCATCCCATGTGTGTGTCTGGATTACCCGATCGATCAGAGAGTTCTATCCATACACCCATAGGTCCAACTCAGGTAAAAGGAGAAATAGGGGCGGCTTAACAGAAATGGTACCAGAAGTGGTGGCGATTGACTGCAAGGTGAGTGGAAACTTTGTAAATTTATTTTACGAAGCCTTTTCACTTATCCTAGCACGATTGACCCCTATTGTTTTTTTTAATTTTATAATCTCGAGGATTGCTAGGTTGGCTCTCCTGGGATAAAGAGGTAGCATAATCTCGAGGATTGCTAGGTTGGCTCTCCTGGGATAAAGAGGTAGCATAATCTCGAGGATTGCTAGGTTGGCTCTCCTGGGATAAAGAGGTAGCATAATCTCGAGGATTGCTTGGTTGGCTCTCCTGGGATAAAGAAGTCGCATAGTTTTAATGGTTAAATGATGTCCCGCTAGGCTGGCTGGACTTATAGAATTATAGAGAGCATTTGATGCTTTCTTAAATTACAGGACAGGTGTATGGAGCTCTAAAAAATATACATAGAGTTATAGAGTTATATCAGTGTTATTGTGTTTGTTGTGTGTTAAACAAATGTGACAAAGGTGTTCTGAGTGTATTACCATCTTAAACTGGGAAAGAGACCTTTATTAAGAGAAGGTACCCCAAGGGTTCAAATGTTGAGATTCAATATACAAAATAATGTTTAACAGTAAGAGGAGTAATAAGTATTATAAGTATCATTGTGACATTAAGGATATTGTGAAATAATTATGGGAAGTAAATTAGGGAAGGAAGTTCCCGAAGGTGAGCGGGACCAACCTTCCCCCTATGATTTTGTAAAAGGCACTTGTGGGGCAAATTGTGTCGATCCATTTTGGGGAAATGTACAAACTCGTGCACATTAGTTGTATCTTTCAGGCTTGGGGTCATTGGGACCGTGTTCCCTGGAAGATTGGGAGGAGGTAATGAAAATTTGTGGGACGCATAATCGACACAATTACCCCCCCGGTGACACTGGGATTGTAAATATATGATGAAATGTTGTAAAATGTACTAAGGGAAAGACAGGGAGAAAGAAGTGAGGGAAGCAAAGAGGCTAGAGAAAAAAAAAAATCAGAAGAACTAGCTATAGCATTACAAAAAGTAGAGTCTGCGGGTCAGATAATCCTTCGTTCTGCAAACAAAGAGAAGGAACCCTTTAAGGCCCTTCCTTTGATCACGATAGGCAATACTCAGGTTCAGATCCCCCTCCCTGTTGGCTAATTAAAGATATAAGGGACACCTGCCCTAAACCTAGAAAGGATCCCAGAGCTGCTGCAGCTTTTCTAAAAAGGTATTGTACAGGAGCTAGGATGAGTGCAGAAGATCTCCAAATCATTATTCAAGCAGTAGACCCTGAAACCACGGTTGAATTTGATGTAGTGGCAGCTTTTATCACGGCAGATCCCTATGACAAACCTGAAGGGTGGGATATTTTTTGGGGCCAACTAGGACTAGCTTGGCAGAAAGCATACAAGTGTACACACTATGTTGTCTTGCAAACAAAATCCAGGGGAAGATTTTTACTCATTTTTGGTTTGTCTACATAAAATATATCACTCACTGATTGTAGGTTTATCACTTCAGAATGTACAGAGGGTTGCTCAATGGGTATTAATGGAACTGATGTCCAACATAAAGTGACTCCTACATTACAAGTTAGCACATTACAGGACGAACCTCTTACAACTATGTGTTTTGCTGTTTTGACTGACTGACCTTTCCTTAATGGGAAGAGACTTAATGTCTGCTTTAGGAATCAATATAAGATTTGACCAAGAAGGTGGATTGACAGCAAAGTCTCCACTATGTGACTTGACTAATCCTAAATATCACAACTTCAGGGGACATTACATGCTTCTACCTAGAACACTAGAAAATCACCCAATTTGGGCTAAGGACAAAACCTCTGTAGGACATCTTAATCGTACACCTTACTCTCCTACTTTCAAACCCAAACAATATCACACTTCCAAAAACAATATCCCCTTACAGAAGAAAAACTGCAGGGCATTTCACCATTGATTGAAGAATACAAAAAGGAAGGCATACTAAAGGAAATAGTTAGTCCATGGAACACATTTTTTTTTTAGTGTACCAGTTGGGGAGGACGCACAAAGGATCTTTGGTTTTGTTTGGGGCCGGGTCAATTGGACACGGCTCCCACAAGAATTTGTTGACAGCCCAGCAGCCTTCTCTATGGTATTGAAACGATCCCTTGACGACGGAACGCCTCCTCAGGGTTCCATACTGCTTCAATATGTAGATGACCTACTGCTATGTAGTGAGAGCCAGGGACACTGTGAGTCCAACTCTGAGCATCGCCTCGCCTCAGAAGGTCACTAGGTGTCTTGCAAAAAGATCCGGTGATGCAGGTCGCAGGTTGAGTATTTGGGGTGTATAATCAAACAAGGGGAACGTTTGGTGTCACCGGCTCAGGTCAAAGTACTTACATGCCTCAGTCCCCCGAAGGAGAAGGCCGCGCTTCTCTCCTTCCTCGGCTCGATTGTCTACTGCAGACAATGGATACCTGATTGCTCGCACTGGGATTCAATCCTTAGAGCAGCTACGTTGTTGGGCTCTCCAAAAATGATTAATTGGACTGAGGAAATGCTACAAGCGTCACTCTCAAGGGCACCTGCATTGGGTCTTACCCGTGTAGGTTCAGGGGATGCCCTCTTGCCTTCAAGCTCTCGTGGCTTGTGCAATGGCTGTAAAGTAGGCATCCAAATTAACATTGGGAGGGCAGACAACATTATACACAACACATTCGGTAGTTCACCTTATGCAGAACATGAGTACTCAGCACATGACAGCACAACGTACAAGTGGCTATGAAGTTATACTCTTTAACACACAACATCTTGACATCAAATCATGTTCAGAGACCACACCACAACTCAGGTTTCTACACTCTCTCTTGTATCTTTCAGAAACTGATCCTATTCCTCAACATGACTGTAATCAACAGCTTTTAGAATCTACTTCTCCACGTTCTGATTTAAAAGACACCCCCAACCCTGATTACCTACATGTGTTTGTAGACGGTAGCTGTACACGTCCTGACGATCACACATACAAGACTGGTTACTCAGTTGTCATGCTCCCAGACATTATCTTAGAAAGTAAACCACTGCAAGTAACTTCAGCGCAACTCCTCTTTGAAGGACAGGATGTGAATGTTTACACAGATAGCATGTGGACGCTTTATTGAAACGCTCCTTCTTCCTCGCCACATTAATGTAATTAAGGTTCGCAGGCACTCATATGATAAAACAGAAATAGCAAAAGGGAATGCACTCGCTGATAGGTTGATTTGATAGGTATTCAATGGAAACTACACATCCCTTATCATCCCCAAAGTGCAGGAGTAGTAGTAGAAAAGATGAACAGAAATATTAAAGATAAACTAAAGAAAGAGACAGGAGGGACTTTGAGAAACTGGTTAGATTTTCTTCCCACAATACTTTTCCAAATCCGTACCACACCCCATTCCAGAAACGGCTTATCCCCTTATGAGATATTAATGGGCAAACCAACACAGAGGAAATAGATAGAAATAGGAGAGGAACCTAATCTATATTATTTACAGGAAGAGTATGTGAAAAACCTGGTAGGTAGCTTTACAGAAAATGATGACAAGGTAGCTGTCACCTTTCCTCCTCTCTCCACAGAACCAACACATCCTTTTATACCCAGAGACAGGGTGTTGGTCAAGCAACTAGCAGCAAGAAGATCTTCCAAGGATCTTTTGAAGTATTGAAAGTTGCAAGAACAGCAGTCCTGACTGACCAGAGCCCACAATGGATCCACAAATCAAGGATAAAGAAAGCCCCTGATCACTGAAAAATATACATGTCCACAGATAAAACAATGGAACTCTAATTCTCTCAACAACAGGAACTCCCTACAGACTCTGGTTCTCCCCCTGTTCCCAAAATGGGTGAAGTGACTTGCCAGATTCTTTTTCCCCCGTTTCCCCCCCTAAAAGAAACTTATCAATCTGCCTATCAGCTTTTTCAATGACATGTATAATATGTTCTTTTGTTTCTATGCTTTACACAAAACAGAGATGGTATAATGAATTATATTGGTGATCAATACAGACTTTTCGTCTGTTATGATCAAAGGAGGGATTGTAAGGATGTTAGAGTGCTGCTTTAAGATATGTTATACAAGAAGAAATGTATTTTGCTTTCTTATGCAGAAAATTAGAAGTGCAAAGATTATTTGCGAGCTATGTACTTGAACAGGATGTACGTGTGGTTAGCCTGACATTTTAATATAGACAATGAGCAACAAAGTTATAACATGTTAGAAGTTGGGTGTCTGTAACAATTGGCAGATTGCCTAGCATACTGTACGTAGTCACATATATATATAAACTTATATTTAGATATAGCCTGAGGGATATCTCTAGGCAGAATATGCAATTTATGACGTTTTATGCTTATTTTTTCATAAAGTCTGTGCTTCAATCTCATTGGCTGATAATAAGAGGGAGGTTTTTCTCTCTCTCTCTGTAAGTGTATAAGATATATGCAAACCCAGTAAATCATTGTAATTTCGATTCACCATCCCATGTGTGTGTCTGGATTACCCGATCGATCAGAGAGTTCTATCCATACACCCATAGGTCCAACCCGGGTTCAAAGGAGAAATAGGGGCGGCTTAACACTTCCTATCAGTGCCGCCTATCAGTGCCCTACAGTTCAGCCCATCAGTGCCAGCTATTAGTGCCCATCAGTGCCACATATTAGTGCCCATCAGTGCCGCCTATTAGTGCCACTTATCAGTGCCCCTAAGTGCTACCTTTCACTGCCCATCATTGCCATATATAAGTGCCCATCAGTGCTGCCTATCAGTGCCCATCATTGCCACCTATCAGTGCCACCTATCAGTGCCCATCAGTGCTGCATATCAGTGTAGCCTATCAGTGCCCATCAGTGCTGTCTATCAGTGCCCATCATTGCCACCTATCAGTGCTGCCTATCAGTGCCACCTATCAGTGCCCATCAGTGCTGCATATCAGTGTAGCCTATTAGTGCCCATCAGTGCTGCATATCAGTGCCTATCAATTCAACATATTAGTGGCACCTCATCAGTGCCACCTCATCAGTGCCGACTCATCAGTGCCTATCAGTGCTGCCTCATCAGTGCCATCAGTGCCGCTTCATCAGTGCCGCCTCATCAGTGCCCATCAGTGCTGCTTCATCAGTGCCGCCTCATCAGTGCCCATCAGTGCTGCTTCATCAGTGCCGCCTCATCAGTGCAGCTTCATCAGTGTCGCCCCATCAGTGCCACCTCATCAGTGCCACCTCATCAGTGCCACCTATTAGTGCCCATCATTGCTGCCTATCTGTGCCCATCAGTGCCGCCTAAACTTTTTTTTTTTTCAAAAATGTCAGTCTTTTTTAGTTTGTTTAGCAAAAAATAAACCCCCCAGAGGTGATTAAATACCACCAAAAGATAGTTCTAGTTGTGTGAAAAAATGATAAAAATGTCCTATGTGTACAGTGTTGTATGACCGAGTAATTGTCATTCAAAGTGTGAGAGCGCTGAAAACTGAAAATTGTCCTGGCAGGAAGGGGGGAAGTGCCCGGTATTGAAGGGGTTAAATACCAAAGTTTGGCGTCATTCCACAAGCATGTGCAATTTTGAAGCGTGACATGTTCGGTATCTATGTACTCGGCGTAACATCATCTTCCAAAAAAAAAACACGTTGGGAAAATTGTTGCGCAAATACTGTGTGACGTAAAAAGTTTATTCCCCAGGGTCTCTGCTAAAAACTGCTAAATATATATAAATAT